>CM042431.1:24427089-25069589 GCA_023631565.1 Gymnocephalus cernua | reverse complement strand
GTCAACAAGTGATAGTAATTATGAGTTGGTACAAAAGCAGCATCCAAGAAAGGTCTAGTCCTTTAGGAGCAAAGATGGGCCGAGGATCGCCAGTTTGCCAACAAATACGTGAGAAAATTATTGAAATGTTTAAAAACAATGTTCCTCAAAGAAAGATAGGAAGACATTTGCTTATTTCACCTTCAACAGTGCATAACATAATTAAAAGATTCAAGGAATGAGGAGGAATTTCAGTGCGTAAAGGACAAGGGCGCAAGCCTAAGCTGAACAACCGTGATTTCCGATCCCTCAGGCGGCACTGCATCAAGAATCGTCATTCATCTATAAGCGATATCACCACATGGGCTCAGGACTACTTTGGCAAACCAAGTACCACAATACGTAGTTACATCCAAAAATGCCAGTTAAAACTGTACTGTGCCAAAAGGAAGCCCTATGTTAACAGTGTCCAGAAGCGCCATCGACTTCTCTGGGCTCGGAGGCATCTGGGATGGACCATCACACAGTGGAAACGTGTACTGTGGTCAGATGAATCAGTATTTCAGGTATTTTTTGGGAGAAATGGACGCCGTGTGCTCCGGACCAAAGAAGAAAAGGATCATCCAGACTGTTACCAGCAACAAGTCCAAAAGCCAGGGTCTGTCATGGTATGGAGTTGTGTCAGTGTCTTTGGCAAAGGTAACTTGCACTTCTGTGATGGCACCATTAATGCTGAAAAGTACATAGAGATTTTGGAGCACAATATGCTGCCTTCAAGAAGACATCTTTTCCAGGGACGTCCATGCATATTTCAACAAGATAATGAAAAACCACATTCTGCACACATTACAAAGTCCTGGCTGCGGAGGAAGAGGATACGGGTACTTAACTGGTCTGCCTGCAGTCCCGACCTGTCTCCAATAGAGAATGTGTAGCGCATTTTGAAGCGCAAAATGCGACAACGAAGGCCCGTACTGTTGCCCACCGTAAGACTTGTTTGCAGCAAGAATGGGACAAAATTACACCTGAAACACTTCATCACTTGGTGTCTTCAGTCCCTAAACGTCTTTTAAGTGTTGTGAAAATGAATGGCGACATTACAAAGTGGTAAATGCTTTACTGTTCCAACTTTTTTTGAAATGTGTTGCAAGAACCAAAATAGGAATTTTGTTTTTTTGAAACAAAAACAATATAAATCATGAGGAACACATTAAATTATGTGCTGTTGTATTGTCTGCAATGAAATACAAGTCAAAGTACATTTAGAAATCACTACTTTCTTTTTTTATTTGTGTTTTCCATACTGTCCCAACTTTTTCTGATTTGGGGTTGTAGACCACAGACCCCCATTTTATAAGATTTTCGTCCAAAGCATCCCCCATCTGATAGGATGTTTGCTTTTCGATGTTTTATTATAGAAAGTGTATGAAACCCATAACCCAAATAGTCATACATTTCGTCATTGTGTTACGTATGGATGGAACTTTAGTTGCTGGGGCCATGGGCCCCTCTGGAACACCCTCAAGGACCACTTTAGGAACTACTGCGTTAGCCTGTCTCTCTCTCCAAAGGTAATATCCACCTACCTAGCGCTCAATAACTAAACCGTTATATATTGTTTTTTAATCAGAAAACCAAAGTGTTAAAATGACAAATGCCGTTATACTGGCAGTTAGCTAGATTACCTCTTGGTTCGGACCAGTAGGCTATCTTCCTGCAGTGTCTGCTGAAACTTGTCAGACCAAGATACTGGTACATAACCACCATAAGCATAAACCAGTCTATGTACATAACCCCTTAAATAACGCAAATAAGCATATTTCCCAAAATGGCAAAGCTTAAACCTGCAACGTTTTCTATTTGGTTTGTTGTCCTTATTTACAAAACAATTTATTTTATTTACACATCCAGCAGTTATAGAGGAACAATAGGCTATCATTAATTTCATTTGGAATTGTGTTTCTCTCCACCTGATGAATGTAAGTCCAATATTCACTCTCTTTAAGCTCTTTTTTTAGTCTCCACCAACTCCTGAAGGAAATATCCGGCTTTTTGGCTGCTAAATGCTCCAATAGACGCTAACAGTGTCTGTCTGACATTGATGAGCGGGTAGCCTAGTGCACAGAGGGTTTCTAGAGCTTTTTTTAATTTATTTTTGTATTTTTATTTTTTTGCAGATTCAGGTGATAATTCTCTGTAGGTCCATCACTACCAGCGAACACCTTTCATATGCTCACGTTCTCACAGTAATTTGATGCATTGATCTAATAGAAACATAAATTATAGTTGTTTTCAGTGAAAGATCTCTATATTTCGTCCACAACTGAAATTCTTTTTCATTTGATTTGGTGTAATATTGTCTGAGAGCCTCCAGATGGCAGGATTGCACAGAACAACTATAAAGCCACACAGTTGTGCATCTCTTAAGTTATTTCTGTGAGGTGATCTGACACTGTGGGCTCCTTGATTATTTATTTTTTTCCAGAGATTTGTTTCTTCTAACAGGAACACATAAAAGACAGTCAAAACAATAAAAAGATTGTCATCCAATTCCTCTCGGTCCTTTAGAGGCTTTCAAACCAAGACAAACTCCTGCAGGGACTGCTGAGATCCCCCTGAGACAACTAATGTTATCAGTTTAACTGACTAATGAAAGCCATTTGTGCTCTATATGATTGCTCCAGAGCGTATCCGTATGCTTCAGACTCTCTGAGGTGAAAAACCGTCAGTGTTTAATGTGGTTGTGAATGTTTCCCCAGACTAGGAGTTAGTGGGAGACTAATTACACAGTGGGCACGCAGCCTCAATAGCACGCTGCTGCCAGAGCCTTGTGTGACTGTATGTCATTAGTATTGGAAAAGTGCATTTGCCACAAAGGGCTGCGGTCACTCTGAGCCATTAAAACATGAAAGAACATACCCCGCTCTTCTGGAGAAGGAATTTGCAAGACATAAACAGCCTGTAAAATGGAAAACTACATCTGTGTCCATTTGTTTTCCTGAAAGGCAGCCAGATTTGGTAATTCTTACTGAAATTCTTTCCAATAACAGAGAGCAGTCCAAATAAAGGGGAGGGACTGTTTGATCCATCTGTTTTCAATGCAACGTAGTAGTGGTTTTGTGCACAGGATCTCGACTCAGTGGGAAACTGAGAATCACGTAGGCTTCAGAGCGTGTTGGGGCCTTTGCTCAATTTACACTCTGGGTTTATCATGTGTGATGAGCCCTGCTCTCAGCTGAAACGGGAACAGTGGTGGAAAGTAACTTTTAGTACATTTATATTTACAATGTTTGCTTCTTTATACTTTTACTCCACTCCACTTATTAGGTTTTCTAATTTGACAAAGAATGAGTGACACTATCATTTATGACAATCAGTCACCTTATGCAAAGAGTTCATTCATAAAAATGATTTGACGGTATTAGTTAAACCCACATCTTTTTTCTTTTTTTAAATTATCCATCACTGGGATTCAAATTCAAGAAATTGAGGAGACCTCACATAATTTTGGTACTCTACCTGTAGGTATTGTGGCATGTGGTATTACTAATACTCCATTTCTTCCTCACCTCTGCCCCAGACTGTGGTCATTTTATTCTGATTAAGATTGTAATTGAGAAGAGGCTGTCCTCTTTTAAGTTATTTTTGTATCTTTGCTTATTTAATTTGAGTTTTATGATCTGACAAAGGAATTTATTAGTAAAGCAGAACCGATGGATTAGTAAGAATTAATAGATTTTTAATCTAATTTAGAGAAGTTCATAGGTTTTCTGTTTTCCATCAGTGGGATTGGAGTGGATCCCAACTCTTTTTAGCTTGACCTGTTAAAACAAAGCCAATGTCTACTTGAAACCTCTCTTCATTTGTTGTCTACAGTTATGTCCTGTTCAAGCAGACTCTTTTTTTTATTTCCTTGTTTTATTTCAATATTTCCTCCACTATTTTAAAAAACTAAAACAGCCATGGTGGCAGTTCTGTGAGGCTGTAGTTTGACACAGAGGTACTTTAAACTTAATACTAATGTTAAAATGCTAACATGTTGATAATTAACAGGGACAAGTAGTCAGTTTAGTATGTTAAGATTTTATCATTAAACTAGTTAACACTAGTTTTGCACATATTTGGTCATAAACCAAAAGGAGCCAATCAAAATTTGGACCTGCTGGTGGGGCTTGTGGAAAGTTATTACAATTCATCCTTAGGGGAACATGAATGTTTGTAAATGTCATGGCAGTCCATCTGATATTTATTGAGATAGTTCACTAAAAGTTCAACCTTATTATGGCACTAGAGGAAAAGTTAGAGGATCACATAAAGTCTGTAGGATTTGACCTCTAGAGAACATGAATGTCTGTCTGCTTTCATGGTAATCCATTCAATATTTGCTGAGATATTTCAGTCTGGACCAAAGACCAACATTGCAACATTGCTAACATGACTACGCCCGCGAAGATCAGAGGATAGTTTGTACAGCAGAAATATGATTTTGTTTCTGCTTTCCTCTAGAGCTGCAAAGATTATTTGATTAATCGATTTGTCAAGTATTAAGTTAATGGGCAACTATTTTCTATCGGCTTGAGTCATTTTTTATGAAAAAGAATTTCTCTGATTCCAGCTTCCTAAAGGTCCAATATGTAATATATTTAGTGTAATAAATCCCAAAATTACCCCAATGCGCAAATATTAAGGAAACATGCTAAGTTGAATTACTATCTTTTCTGACAACAATGCTAATGCCAGTATTTTCTCCTTTTGAAATTTCCGTTTCGTGACGGAATTTCAATTTGTGATTTGGCCTGTGTGTTGTTATCAACTGCCCAGTTTGACAGCCAGGCTGGGTTTCCAGATATACCTGTAAAAACGTAAACCCAGCGCGCTACAGCTGTAACGTTAGTACAGCCATGAAAGCAGCAAACAAACAAACAAGATCAACAGAGATAGAAAACATGTTTCTAACAATTGCGTGACCAGAGAGTTACAAACCCCGGGTAAATATTGGAGATGTATTTGAAAAATGGAGACAGCTTAGAACCTCCTGAACAGGCAAGCATTAGCTTCAGGCTAAAATATCACGGCTACAAGGGAGAGGCATTTTATGTAATTTCAACATTTGTGTTTTCACATTGAATTATATAGCTAGAGTAGCCTACCCGAGTTGGTTACTCGCAAAAACAAATTGAGACTCAGCCAGTAAAGTGGTCCGGTCCTGGCTAACGTTACCGGAGGACCAGGCAAGCGGGCCACGGCTGTTTACAACGTGTAGCCTGTTCAGTGGCTGGAGCCGACAATGGTGAGTTATTACCAAGAGAGGGGGGGCTGTAAATCGGGAAGAGAGGACCGTGAGTTTGCACAGTGTGTTTACCGATTGTTGCCATCATTCTAAGCCAATAAAGTGTGTTCAGTCTGGTGGAGAGGACGGCAAAGTATTGTTATTTTTAGCGGTTCCTACTGTAATTCTAAGCCGAGGAAGTCTGTCTGTCTGTCGGGTGGAGAGGACGGCGAGGTTGTTGTGTTTTTATCGGCTCCTGTGACTGTAGCCAGCATCTGCCTTAGCTAACGTTACTCCGCTGTGCTGTGAAGTAGGCTAATGTCTGGCTATGTGAGACAAGCATCTAGCAATATTGTTGTGGATGCTGCGGTCTCAGCCTGGCAACCTCCGTGAACTTTGATTCTGAGGAGGAGGGTGCGGGGGAGACGACTCTCCAGTATTTTGAATTTGTATTGCAGTAACTATTTGAAACACTAGCTGTCAGTATTACATATTGCACCTTTAAATGTAAATCTCTTCTAGTTTCTTTACTCCTGTGTGGCAATAAACTAAATATCTTTGAGTTGTGGACAAAACAAGACATTTGATTTGGGCTGACATTTTACACCATTTTCCAACATTTTATAGACCAAACAATCTTGATTAATCGAGAAAAAAATCAACAGATTAATCAACAAAGAAAATAATCGTTAACTGCAGCCCTGCTTTCCTCCTCTATTAATCATTTGGAGACCCCTCAAATTTATCTTATGACCCCTTAAGGGGGCCCTGACCCCTAGGTTGGGAACCAACCTCGCCTCACAATAGACTCAAAATACATACCATTAAGTGCAGAAGTGTTACCTCAGCTAGTTAGTGCCAGAGTGCAATTGAGCCTGTAAATGAAATAGTTAAATGTTAATTTATTCTTCAGGGACCTCGCTATTATTAGACTTCACCTTGCCAGAAAATTGAGTTTTCTTTTGATGTTGAGAAGGGATGTAAAAGGCTGTGAACTGGCAGCTCTGAATATCTAATAAGATAACTCTATGTCTCTCTTCCTCATTATGGGGCTGAAAACTGAGCTAAAACACCTTTTCATGTCACCTTAGTAAACAGCTTAATGTGTACCTCTTTCATCTGCTATTCCCCCATGTCCCCTCACAGCTTTGATCCACGTCTGAGTGTCTGGGTATGATTGCACCTCTGCGCTGCAGATTTGTCTCTATGTTAATTTAGATTTTTTGATAAGACTTTTCTGAAAGCCCCTTCAAAAAATAAATGCAGGGCAGAGGTGTTATTTAACCTTTGACACCTCTTCAGGGGCTTGGATCCTCTTCCCAGTATTTTTCAGCCCCCTGGTTTGAAAAAAAGAGTCTTGCATCTCAGGAAGGATCGGTCTATGGATGGGACAATGTGAACAGATGTTGGTGTTGGAAAACCATGTTTTACTGTTTCTAAGTTCAGTTTTTCCGTAACAGATTTAACTAAGGCACACAGTTGTCATATTTCAACCTGCAGAGGGCAGACTTAGCTGAGAAATTAGTAGTTGAGCAGAGAGCAGAGAGGAGTAGAAGCTATACTCAGTTACTAGTTTTTTATTAGGTACACCTAGTTTAAACTAATTCAGTCTAATACAGCGCCGCAATAAATCTTACCTTTGTGAAAATTGTAATGTTCAGTTTAATGTTCATTTAATTTATATCAAAGGGTAGACTAAATATTAGAAATGTATCTCAATACAATATAACACAACAAGCCTTTAAAATATCCTTTATGTTGAATCAACACCTCTCTAAAACAAATTCAACAAAAACAGAATATTGTAACTTAATGAAGGGATTTATTGCAGGACTGTTGTATTAGACTGCATTAATTTTGCCAACAAGGTAACAAAATACTGTTTACCAATGCACTATGGATTCAAAAGTTAGAATGAAAAGACAATTAATAAAGTATACAGTATAATAGCAGTTTTCTAAATGAATAACAGGACAGGCAGCAGCATACTTAAGATTTGTAGGAATGTTAAGGTGATATCTCATTAGGAGGCCCGAACCATGACAGTTATGTCTCCTCCAACTGTGCTGTTGGTCAGTTCTTGGTTGAGTGATTCCTCCTGACCTCAGCGTGCCACAGCTTTGCCCTCAGTGTTCAAACTATGCTCGTTGCTTGTTGACAGCAGCTCCCTTCTGGGGCTGCCGGGGATTGGCCTGATGCTGACCTCCTGCCAGTCTGCTGGAGGAGAGCGGTTTGGACTGGGCTGAGAGGGTGAAGACGGGAGGAATAATGAGGATGGGAGTTTCTTGACAAGTTTTTGCCTCGCCTCATACACACATTACATACACACACATTTGGCAGAGTTAATTGTGAGGTTTTTCTAGGCTTTCCTCCCAAGCATTTCAACTGTGTGAGTCAAAGGGCAAAGTGTTCATTTATTAAATTACTACTTTCTTTTACTTCCAGGTTCTTTTTATAAGCTATAATTAGTTGTGAGGTGTATAATGACAAAAATATTTTGACGGTTGTTATTTAATTCGCAAGCTGATATAATGGAGTATGAGCTGGCTTCATGTCCAATGGGGTGTGTTGACTACAGGAACAGGGAGCAGTGTATTATTATAATTTTAGAGGAAAATGATAGGTTCCCTCTATGCTCATAAATAGTCTATCATCACCGAGCAGCACATAGCGGAGCTAAATTAGCCCAGAATTTTGTGCTGTAGATCAAACAGAAATGGCAGAGAATCAATTAATGATTAATATGCAATCTGTTGGTGGTGGCGTTTTGAATATCAATACAACTCCCCTCGGATGTTAAATCACCTGATACCATTGTGTTGGAACACAACAACAGAGCTTTTGGAAGTGCCGTTGTGTCAGTGAGCTCAATTGTTTTGATCCACCTTCCCGATGCTCATAAGATATTCACCGCTCCGGTGGAGAAACATGTCTACAGGGCCCCAACAGTGAGGCGTGCATGCAGATGTCTGCTCTGTGTCTGGAGCTGCTGTTGGAGATCCCACCCAATGCACTGCTCCATTCATGCTGCAGCATGGAGGATGTTATGGATATGGCCTTGACAGCATGTCTAACCCCGAGGCCTGAAGAGGGACAGGAAACAGTTGGCTCTTGGTCGACTGAAGTGGTGCCTGGGACTTTCCCACACGCCTCAGGATCCCTCATTCAGCCTGGTCTGTGGTTGGAGCGTGTGTCTGCACCACTTCACACCAGGGAGGGGGGAGGAGGGTTACTGTAGAAGTTGGAGAAAACTTTTCAGAGGGGATTCATTGCCCCTTAACTGAGAGAACAGCATAAATTATTTGCGCTGGCAGATGTTCACAGACCCAAATATGCATGAATTTGTAGCGCTGGCAGGCTTCCCTCAGCCAAACGTACTGGTTTTCACGATGCGTGCAGGAGCAGTTGTTATTCTGGCTGTTTTACAGAGAGCATTAATCTGAGCTGTCAGCACCACCAACCACTTTGGTGGAAATTATTTCACTCCTTAATAAGGGAACTCTGGTGCTGCATTACATATGGCGGTCAGGGCAACATTCTTGGTGGGTCTGTCATCATGTAACTGTTCTCCAACAGTGGGCCTTCTGTGTTTGGCCTGTAGCACACTCTGTAACCCAAAGATGAAAAGAATACACTAACTAGACATTAAATGAAACCACTACCTCTCACATCCTCTCTGCTGGTGGAGATGAAGAGTACCTCCTGCCAGGAAGTGGCGAGAAATCCAATATTATATTGACTTGTCTCTGAATTTCTGTTAGTTGTTAAATTGAAGCTGGAAATGTTATTTTGACAACAGCCTGTTTGTCTTTGCTTGTATGTAGACCTTTGCAGCCAACAAGGTTTAGCCTACTACTGTGTGAGACCTGGAAAACAGATCAGGTTACACCTGAAGATCATCAAAAGTTAAAGTACAGTAGGGGTTTGGACAAAATAACATGAACACCAGATGATATAATGTTGTTCATTGCAGCAAAAACAGCCCTTTAGAAATGATCACAGAGTCAACATCTGATTTGATATTTCATGCGTTTTTCAGTTCATTCAGTTGAATCAACACTTCTCTGCATTTCAAGCCTCACAAATGTAAATTTGGGCAGTGATGTTGTAGCATATTGCATTTAACTGCACATGTTTTTATGACTTAAAGTATTTATATAAGAGTGTATTGGGAAATGGATTAAGAAAATACCTGTCTTAGTGTCCTCTGTGGACACTCATGCTGGCTTCACTAAGCAGTGGTCATTATATGGGCTCTGGCGTGCGATTAGTAGCAATTTGCCTTACATTTATAGCCAATGTTTGTGAAACATCATCTTACTATTTTTCTGTGCCTTTTTATAGATATGTAGTCATAATTGTGTCACACCTGCATGTGAAGCACATAACATTAGGCATTGTATAATCAAGCTATCATCAGTGCTCTGAGATGCAAATAACAATAATAAAGGTAAAATGAGACAACTTGTTACTGTCACGCTGTATCTAACTGCTGAGGGAGAAGTGACTTAGAGCCTTTCCTACAGGAGGGCTTTGGCAGACTGCCACTTACTGTGGTCCCCCTGAGGGCTCTTACTCATGAATCAGAGAAAATGGGAATTACACATATTAAAGAGGGTAAACGTCAGTAATCACAGCACTGGGAGGATGCTTGAGGACTCATCAGGTCCGCTGCTGCTTTTTTAGAGACACTTGTTTCAAGGAGATACCTTGTTTAGCAGCTGACAGCAACACTGCGATGGGCGAAATGACACGTTTCAGGAAGGCATCCACCTATGAGATTCACCATCAGCACACCTGTATTTACTCTCCAACCGTCTCTTATCCACACACTGATGGTGTGTACTGCAATGATAACACCATTTGACCTCCCTATCCATGAGTCATCCAGCAGCCAGGTCCAGTTGCAGCCGGTCATGTCCGTTATTGTCTTCTGTCCATCGATATTTCCAGCATGTTTGTCCTACATTGACTGCATTGTGGTCCCTGACAGAGGCGGCCTTGGTGGTTTTGACACGGAAAAGTTTGTTTGTTTGTCTGTCTGCTCAGCAGAGGTCACACAGCAGTATGTTTGTTTGCCGGGTCAATTGAGTCCACTAACAGAGGAGGTCGGTGAGGCAGGGGGAAACACTCATAAGTGGCCCTTCCTCCCTGTGTGTTCCTCTTCTGGTGGAAAGGGCCAGACCACCAGGCCCTTTACCCTGACTCCCAGATAAGATGTCTAGAGTCGCTCCACATGACTTAGTGCTGTTGGTACTTTGACAGAAAACAAACCTCAAGGGAAACTCAGGCAACCATAAATATTTAGGCACCAAAGAGCTTTATGGAGTTTGTTGTAAAAGGATTTATAGCAGCCTTGGAGGCGATGCATCAGTGTCAGAGGGCTTGAAGCAGCCAGTGTTTGCAGCATTGCATGTGAATCCTCCCACAACTCTCAGCCAAGCCTGGAGAACTGAACCAAATAAGCACTTCAGCACCAGGAATGCAAACATCACAACTTTTTTAAAATAGGTTTCAGAAAACAGGTGTGAGCTTGGAGTCCTCTTGGTTCAAAAACTGTAATCGTCTGCAGAGAGGATTCACAAACAAGATAAGTCAGTGGCCTTATATGGACCGATTTGGAAATGATGGTTCTGTGCCTCGTGAGGATTTGATACAATTATACACTCTATTAAACTGAAACCAACAACTACAAAGACCGTCAACAAGCTTGTAATAGATACATCTGGGGTTACGAATAGATTTGGCTTGGATAGTTCAGCACTTTAAAGGAATAGTTTGACATTTAGGAAAAATATGCGTATTCACTTTTTTGCTGAGAGTTAGATGAGAAGATTGATACCACTCTTACAGTATATCTGTATGTGAATTATGAAGTTACAGCCAACAGTCAGTTAGCTTAGCTTAGCATAAAGACTAAAAACAGGGGGAAACAGCTAGCCTGGCTCTGTGCAAAGGTAAAAACAATCCGCCTAGTGAACTATAGAGGTGCTAGTATAGTTTATTTTATTTCGTACATTTGCATAGTGCCAGGCTAGCTGTTTGCTCTTTGTTTCCTGTCTCAATGCTAAGCTAAGATAATTATCTGCAGATATGATATTCTTACTCCCTGCGAGAAAGAAAATGAGCGTAATTCCCAATATGTTGAGCATTTGCTTTAAACCTGCAATAACAGAGTTTGTTTGGCCACTTGGGGGGGAGCAGAAACAAATTGCGAACCCAACATTAACATGACATCACTTTTTTAAGTTGATCTGGTAAATGTCTGGTAAAGCAAACAGTTGCTTATTTACACATCCAGCAGATACGGAGCAACATTATCATTCATTTTAAGTTGTGTTTTTGGACACATGGTGAATATTAAGTTCAATACTCACTCTCCTTTTTTAGTTCTGTTTTTGGTCTCCACCAACTCCTGAGGGAAAAATCTGGCTCTTTAGCTGCTAAATGATCCACTATGTTCATAAGCTAGCAGCTAACTTTGTTTGTCTGCAGTTTGGTGCTGGGCAGGTAGAGTACAGTTTTACAGCTTTTTGGCTGAAGAAATATGTGGGTTCATCACTATAAGGGACCCCTTTCACGTACAAGTAAAAATGTGATCCATCGTTAATATGGAAAAATACACATTATAGCAGCTTTAAGCTTGAAGAGCTTTTAGTATTTAAATTTTGCCTGTGACATATTGATGTCATGCCAAATGAAGCAATTTATGGACATATGCTCCTATAATACCAGTTTACATAAACAGGTGTGAACAAACAATCTTCCTGCGTAGCTGATTAGTTATTATTTCCTAAGTGGCAATCTAATGTTGCACTGCAACATCTGCACTCTTCTTTCCCTCCTAAACAAATCACTTTTAGCACCAGGCCGTCTATGCAGCCTTCACCACTACTCTTCCTTTACCTTCGCTCGCCTCATCAATGTTGCATGAGGTGTTATCTGCATCCCTCTCATCTCTGCCTTCCGCCCCGGGTTCCATCCGCCCCGTCTCTTTCATCTCTATCCTCCAGGGCAGCCGGACATCTCGGTCCACCATCCGTGCCACCACTGCCTCTGTTGTCCTCTCCGTTCATCTTTCCCTGCTGCCCTACTTCTCCCCAGCGGGGTCGCAGGCCTGCTTTGTCCATGATTGCTGGAGGATCAGGATTCCTCATCATCCTGTTAACTGTACATTTATCTGACAAGACAGAGGAGAGAGAGCGACCCCCGGCATCATTAAGCTTTAATGGACATCCTAGAAATGAGGGAGAAGCCATAAAAGCAGGAGCCTAACCAGAGTCTCTCTTTAATGTCTTTGATCGCCCTGACAGGATTATTAATCAGGAACTAAAGGAATTTAAAACCTTTGCTCTTGGCTTCCTCACTTAGAGTCTTTAGCTTGCACCATTACATAGCAACCCAGGGTCAGGAGGTCTGCAGCTAATTGGTTCTACAGGGTTTTGAATAACAATGAGCTGAGCCCAATTACTGAACTACAGAGAGGCGGAGAGGAGAGGGAGGGGGACCCAGTGGAACAGGCACATGGAGGATGGAGGGAGGAGGAGATGGGGGAGGCTGTTTCACGGCTGCTGTCTCTCTCCTCCTCAGAGTAGGGATATTAATGAGATCAGTAAATGAGTGCTGGCAGAGACAGGGACGTGCTGCTGTAGAAAAACAGCCGCCCTGCCCCTGCAGGACAGCAGCAGCAGCAGCTCCTCATTCGCTATTCCATTTGACTCCCAGATTCATATAAAATACGTGCGCCTCATTTTTTTTGTCCCAGATTTTCCTTTTTTTTTTGTATCTCATGTTCATTTATTAGTGATGTATTTTCTTTTTTTTCCTTCGACACAGGGGGTCTGTTTCCATGGTCCTTTGATAGCTACACTGTATTCCAGTCTGTCTTGTAGAGCCTTTAATGCTGTCTTTAGGGGGTTTGTATTCAGCAATATAGTTAGTCCCAGCAGTTTAGAGACAGTTTGGTTCTAAATTTGTGCTCCATAGCCATGAGGGCTGCTGATTTTTTTCTTATTTTTGTGAACCCTGCTGCTTTGGTAGACATCAAGGCTTGTTTTCCGTCCTCTTACTCATGCATCGTTACATGCTGCTGCCGCAAATACAGTGGCTAGATTTGGCTGAACATTATCTGCACAGTGTCTCTTTGCTCCAGTTTGTCATGTAGTGTCCCCCTTGCCCTGATATTGCTGATGAAACTGGTTTGGAAGAAGGCATTATCAGATTTTGAGAGCTAATTTGTTCCAGCGGCAGAAGGGCTCAGTGCTCATGGTCATGCTCAGTCCTTTTTTTTTTGTGCTCTTGAAACATTGCATCAATGTTGAGCTGTAGGACTTTCAAATTGATCTCTGCTTAAATAATCTCTTTCAAATTCATGAATTCACATCGAGCAATCCCCTCTACTGAGCATTCATCACTTTCAATAAACCCTGGAGAAGCTGTCATTATGCCTCAACCTCCTCATCCCACCCTAAACTGCTGCTCAAGGGCTGCAAATTGGAAATGTGATTCAAATACTGCTTGAAATGGATAGCTCATATTCACCTAAGCCCCCCGTGCCAGGCTTTGTCATGTGATGAAAGCCAAGGATGTCGGCTGATGATCACTGTACTTCCTGCACCACGAGTCAAAGACATTAATTGCTGCTAGCAGAATGTTTAGCCCTGACCTTTCCAGATCACAAGGCAAACAAAATTCTCTGTAGGGCCGCTACTCTGCACGCTTTTGTCACTTGTTCTTCATGGTTGGATTTCTCAGAGATGAGAAGGATTCTCTTTGCTTAGACTTTTAATCGGCTACAGAGCAGTGAAATACTCCAGCTGGAATGAGGAGGAGATAAATGCTTTAACTCTAGACTGCAAATGAACTACAAATCCTTGAGCTGGATTGCTGTTCATTCTTCAATTATGTAAGCCACCATCTGTTTTTTTCTCTACTACTCAACAGTGTCAGTGTGTATATACAAATATACTCTCGCCAGACAAGATTTATAATCTCTTTCAACTTTCAAATACAAGCATTAATAAGAGTATGAGTCCATTTAGCACAGGGTTTTTAAACAATACAAACATTAAGTAAGCAATGCATTCTCTGCTGATGATCTCCTGAAACATTTTGAATATTCATCACCATCCATTTGATTGGCTTCATATAGATTTGTGCAAGGCTGTCTTGCAAATACACTTTTGAAAGTCCTCCTCAGCCGTGTGCTTGGATGTGGATTAAGTGTTGAATCTCATCATTTTAAAAATGCCATTCTTTCCAAACAATCCTCTGAGCCCGTATGTGTATTCTGAACTCTTGAATCTGCATATTTGCATACTGTAACAGAGTTGCAGCTGTGGTCTAAGAAGAGTTTATCATTATTTCACATTTATTTTGTCTCCCTAATTACCTAATTAATTCTGTTGTTTTGATTGTGGTGTTTACCGTTTGCTTTGTGGAGGCGTAATCCTGTTCTATTTGTCTGTTTGAAGAAGGAGCAATCTCACTGAATTATTCATGCTGCGCTCCAGCGACAGCACAGCCGTTTAAATGATGAAGGCATTCGTGAAATTCTCGCTCTCTTTTACACACACACACACACACACACACACACACACACACGCACACACGCACACGCACACACGCACACACACACACACACACACACACACACACACACACACACACACACACACTCACACACACACACTCACTCTTCCTCTTTCTCACTCTCGCCTCTCTTTCTCTGTGAGCGCCTGAGGCGGTGGAAGTGGGATGTAAGGAGGAGAGAGGATTTCATGAAGCTCAAAAGCACACCTCAAATGAGGCGATAGGAAAACATGTCCCTCTAATGTGTCTGACCGAGACTCTGAGAGAGCCGGACTCAAAGCCATGTCTAATCTGACACCATAATGTGACCTTTCATCTCCACTTCTCACAGGAAACATTGCTCCACCCTGCACATTGTACATGCCTGTGTGTGTGTGTGTGTGTGTGTGTGTGTGTGTGTGTGTGTGTGTGTGTGTGTGTGTGTGTGTGTGTGTGTGTGTGTGTGTGTGTGTGTGTGTGTGTGTGTGTGTGTGTGTGTGTTCTGGCCGGGCCGAGCACCCACTGATCAAGAATGTGGACACTTGAGTCGACACAGGCACTGGAGTGCTGCTGATGTGTCAAAACGTGCTCAAAATGTACTCAAGCACAAGTCAGCAGAACCAGTGTATCTATTCTGGTTTGACTTTTTATAAGAAATGGTGTGTCTTCAGCCTCAGTGTGGTCTTGGTGTTCCCTCTTAAAGAGCTCTTCCTCTGGGAGGCGGAGGAGGAGGAGGAGGGAGGTGATAGGCCTCTCTGGGGATTGTCTGTTTGTAGTGTTTACTGCCAAACCCTTAAGGACTTCAGGCACTTTTATCAGCACTAAGAAGTGCATAGTACACACTTCCCCGCCTGTGCTCCTCAGCTTTTAATGTTTTACTTTCCTCTCACACTTCTGTGCTTTTAAAACAAACAAAATACTATATATGACACCTTTGAGTCCCAGGTGTCACGTATATGTGTCTGTTAGGACTGATTTCCATCTAGAGGTGGCAACACACTCACATTATACACTCATTTACATGAAGAGCTTCCTGGACCAGCCGCCATTTGTTCGCAGCTTCTTTCATGGTTTCCCCTCAGGATGGCATTGTCCTTTAAAAGCACATTTAACAATCAGTAGCTGTGGTTTTCATGATGCCTGTTTCTTTTGATGACTGCAGGCTTGATGGACGTTGTCAGCCTCCACGACTCCAGGCTCAGACAAAGCCTCAAGCATACAGTATGTATGGTTTTATTTAAAATCTTTTTGAATGTGTTGTTTCCACTCTGTGGGCCTGTGGATTCTGTATTCTATTTGATCTGCCCAAAACATACATCTTTAATCTTTGCTGCAGGCTGTGTGAGAGGGAGTGTGTCACTGCCTCTCCACTGAGGCTTTAGGCCTGGCTTTCACAGCGCTGCAGCCCCTCTGGGGTGCCTGCAGAGGGCAGCATACTAAATACAGCATCACCACCTACAGCAGCCTTTACACCTGCACCAACACAACCACCACAGTTATCTTTGTTAACATACATCTTCATTAGCTCACTAGAGGAAGTCAGGGGGAAAAAAGCAATGAAAAAAAACACAACAGGCTGAGAATGAAACCATCATGGGCCCGCAGGGTGTTCTACTGTTTGTACTGACACAGAGGACGAGTTATGCTAATTGAGAGTTCTTTGCATAATTAGGGAGAAAAAACTTTATCATTATTATTAGTGGAGAATAGCCAGGCAGAGGGTAATTTCAAGTTTCCCAGCAGGGTGCTGCCAGAGAATAGAAGAGAAAAGGACACACTCTCAATGTTATTCCTGCTGTCTTTTGATGCAGGGAGCATAATTCATCTAAGATACTTAGCCTGAGTACGCTTTAATGATGATGACTTTTCCCAATGTGATTTTTCAAAGTGTTTTAATGTATTGTCTTCATAGCGGATGTGTTTGCCTTGGTAAATTCGAGGACTGCATATTAAAGTTATCCACATAAATTCATTTTTTTTTCTTCGTTTAATGAGCCTTCTCTTTTTGCCACTTTGTGCAGACGTCTTCATGCAGCTTCATGTGCGTTGTGGTCACGGCTCTTGTACGGCTATGTGTAAGAGTGGGGAGTGTTGGTGTTGTGCATGTAGTGAGATCATGTGTGATACCACTGAGAGATGGCTCAGAGGTGATGTGGCTGGCTGGCTGCTCAGCCTCACAGAGCTGTGAGTAAGTGGGCCGTGGTTATAACGGGCACACAGGGCAGTCGCAACAGAGTGCTGAATCCATTAGACCCTCAGCAGGTTTTCAGCAGGTCATTAAGGTTCAATAAGATCCTGTGATATCCTGTTATACATTTTTCCTCTTCACCTAAATCTGCTGCTATACTGCCAGGGAGTTGTCTTTACCTCCAAGCTCATGTGCTTGCTTTAAGACTGTGAACGATAGTTTATGCCGCAGAAAGTATTCTTTTTAAAGGCTTTACAAGGCACTGGGGATTAAGAGACTGTACCACCACCTCATCTCATTTGTGTCAGGCCTGGGAAAAAGAAGCACTCTAAATACACGCTGCACCAATAAGCCTTATGGGGTAGAGTGGAGACGAGGGCTCTCAGAACATTGCATTGAAACATTGCACATGCCCCAGTTGTTCTCCACCAACATGGCCGTCTGTTCAGCGCCTGCTTCATGAATGCAGGGAACATTCCCTCGCTTCAAAGGTTCCCCTGCTTTTTTTCATCTCTCTGCTCCAGCCCACGGCCAGAACCACAGATTAATATTTCAAAACATGTTTCTTGCTTGCACCCCCTCTCTCTTCCCTCCTCTCTCCATCCCTCCCCTCCCTCCTTTGCCCCCATGATTCCCCCCCCCCCCCCCATCCCCCTCAACATCATATCTCTCACACACACAGCCCATTCCCTGTTCACCACTTATTCTCCTCCACACCACCCCTACCCACCCTCCAACCTGCCTGCCTGCCTGCTTGTTCGCCAAAATGTGTGATATTTTTCCATATCTCATGTTTTGCTGCTTCACCGCTCCCTTCAATCCAATCACCAGAGCAGTATGTTTTATGGATTAATAAGAAATGATCCTGGAAGGTCCAGTCAGGCAGTTGAGGAGCCAAAAGCAGAAGGATGAAGCAATGAAACGGAGGGGGAGAGGGGCAGGGTGCCGTCTGCAGTCGAATTTTAATGAGTACCAAGGGGAATATCCTTTTTTTTTCTTGGGGTATCCTTCTGGTGCATCGCTCTAAATCACTGTCACACAAACAAGGTATTTCCCATAATGCCTCTGGTTTGGCTTGGTAACTGTGTCATCCTGTGGCACAGGCGCCTTACCGACACACCTGCTCTGCTATCCTAATTGAACAGATGATCTGCCAATTTGTCATGTTTATCTTCAGAGGCGTTCTGGCGTCAATGCCCTGCTCTGCTCAGCCCCCTCAGAACACAGTGCAGATGTTAGCAGAGCTTTTTTTTTATGACAAATCTTGTAGTCATTACTGAATAATTCATCGCCGCATTCATGTCTTTAGATAGCATCTCCACATTTTGCTCTGCTTTTTTTGGCTCCCTCTCTTTTCTTCCTTCTCCGGCTCCTCACAAGGGAAAACTTTATTATTCTCTCCACTGACAGCAAACTATACAGATAAAAGATAATTGCCTGGCTTGACTCAGCCATTGATATGAAAATAGGATTGAAATTATTCACTGTGGTTTAAAGGTTAGTTGAAGGTTATTATTCAGGGAAAGGCGTGGAAGAGAAGTGTCTCTGCGTACAGCCCGGTGGCAGGCCTGACAAGACATCTCTGAAAGGCTAATATGCTGCACGCGCTGCAAAGGCCATTCAATGAATAAACCGAAAGGGTCTCCTGAGATCTTAACACCAGAGAAGTAAATTATTTAGCAGCAAATTACGGCTCATCCTCTGCATAAACAGGATATGTTCCAAATAAGATTGTGAGCTTGATTTTCAAAAGACTCCAGTATTCTTTATTCAGACTATTGTTTGTCCATTCATTCAGCCTTTCATGCACGATGTAATGTAATATGAACATTATAATGAAGAGGGAGAGGGCTTTCTCAACCAATATAATGTATTCGATCCGTTGCATGCTTATAGGCTTGTTATGGTTCAGATGGACTTTGAACACAGCCTTAATAAATCACCTCCGCCAGCAGTCGTCTGATGTTTCTGCCTAAGAGCCGCTCTGATGTCTGTGGTTGGCCCGTCACTACTTACGCCAGTCTCTATTACCATGGCAACTGGGGGGAATGTATGCAGGTAGCGTGCTGTAAGCTGGGAGAAGTCATAGTGTGCTGTTTGATAGCAGCCATACAGCAGCAGACGGCTGTCTGTCTGTCTGTCTGCAGGCGGATGGTCCTCTGAACATCTGCTTTCACACCAATTTGAGGCAGCAGTAAATGTTCACCCAGATTCATTATTTTAATGTTTCTTTACAAAGACTTACAGTTATATTTTGTTTTCCTGTGTTGCCATATATTCCAATGGCAAACCCAATAGAGAAGGAATTTTTCTATTTACCCTCTGAAACGTTCCTTTCTTCTTTATTTTGTGTAAAATTTTCGTGAACAGATTTCTTGTTGTAAATGTAATTTATTTATTGACAACATATTAACAATGTAAAACAATATAATGTATCACAATCCCTTTTCAGACATTTAAACCTTCATTTGGAGATTCTGAGTCTGCGTTGGCGATACTTTCATGTGAATACATCAAAGAGAAGTGAGATGAGAGGCAGAAATGATCACACTCCTCCTGGGAGAATGTTATAGTTCACACCTCCTATTCACCTGTTTCTTCGCTCTCACTCACTCAATCCTTTTTTCTGTCCGTCGAGGTTCGGTGTCTTCATCCAAAGATGCAGGTGTGATCATTCACCCATTAGTTGTAAGTCAAAACCACATTTTCTGCTCCCAAAATAGACAATTTTTCAAATTTGGTCATCATGTGTCATCATCAGAAAGGCTGATCATTACTTTTCTCAGAAATTCATAATTTGTCGAAGCCATTCAGCTGCACTGGTCATTTGTTAATAGAAATGCGTGAGTGCACATACAGAAAGCATTATTTCTCTTTGAAAACAGGAGACGGAGAATTTCAGGAATGTGGCGTCTAATTCCTCAGTTGGTTTTTATGTATCAGTGATCTGCCGCCATTCTGATGCACCCTTTGAAAATACTGATTGAACCAAGCCGATCTGGTGGCTGAAAACTGTAAGGATTGGTTATTGGGCTGTGAAGGATTCAGTGCTGACGAGGTCTCACTGGGTCATAAAGGGTCGGACCTCCAGTGCTGATGATAGACAGCAAGCTGTCAATTTTGGTCTGCTCTTCAGTTTCAGGCATGTAGTAAAGATCACTGACACTGTATCTCCCTCCCTCCTTCCTTCAGGCCTCTCCTGCACTGTGCAAAGAAATTGGATCCTGTCCTTAAAGCTAAACACTTGAGGATGAAGTTTTCTGAAGCCCAAACTGCTCGTGTGATTACAGACAGATCGATACCTTGTGGTGTCCCCAGCCAGCTCACCCTGCTGGCACAGGAAATGATGCGATTCATCCAGCTCTGACATTGACAGGCCCGAGAGAGGCGACAGCTTCACTTACTAGAAAAATGCTCTCCATTAGCTCGGCTGGGCGGCTCTGCCCTGTCATTGTTATGCTAGCAAGGCTGTGACATTTGTGTTACGTGGATGGCAAATGCCTTTCTAATCATCAGCTTGCAGCACAATTTGAATTTTCATCAACTTTGATGGACAGCTCCTGAAGAATTATCATCAAGAAAATGAAATCTTCCCTGACCCTAAATGCCATGGCTGCTGCCACTCCCTGCCGGTGTCCCACAGTGCTGGGGACAAAAGCTGTAGACGGTTGCACAGCGTCTTCCCCCCGGGCTGCTGCCCTTTAGCTGTTGTGTTGCAGCTCAGAGGTTAAACCTCATGACTTTTCTCATATTTGTGGAGAGGCCTGGTGATAGGCCACGTCCTTCCTCAGACCCTGACAACACAGACCCTGTGACCAGGATGTGGTGCTTATTCATGTCAGAGAACAGCAGCACTTTGGGGCACATGTTTTTTTTTTTTTTTTTTTTATGGCTGAGCCAGCGTCTCTTAAACCCAAGCACTTGTATTGACCCACCTCCCATCTCGCTCCTCTCTCTCTCTCATCCCCCACTGTTTCCTTGTTTGAAACAATATAGCCTGCCTGTTGTTATTGATTCCAGAAGATTGGGCCCGGTAAGTGCTCCTTTGAGTCTGGTGTTATATTAAGCAATTGTTCCAATAGCAGATGACAGGGCTGGGAAGGTTTTGGCTGGCTCTAATAGGCCTGGTATTACCCGTGTGTTAATTGATTGGGCAGCAGAAGGAGGGAGGAATTGGATGCACTAAGAATTCAAGGCTAAGCAGCTGATAAATAAACACTTACTCGGAACATTCACTTACATAATATGACAAAATAGTGTAGCAGCTAAATGTAGTCCTTTTTATACTTTTGATATGCCTCATACCTTCATAATCATGAAAGCACAAGATAACAACAAGCATGAATGACTGTGAATGATCATGTAAGCAATGCCGATCTGAAAGTTTACTAGTCCTGTTCTGTGCAGATCCATTTATACTCTGAATTTTTTTGGCATTAGTGAAGCTACACTTTAGCCGCTTGGCCCTGCGGAGTGTAATGCTAAAGTGTCTGAGCTGCACAGTCAGTAGCCAGGCATTGTCAGCAGTACGAGGGCGGTATTGCATGGAGGGCTGTTTTATGGAAGCCACCCGAAGTAAATGCTCCATTCATCCTGTCTGTCTGCACTGGCCTCCATCTCCTCCTCTGTCACATGCATGATTAAGACCAGCTTGAAGCATTTTTCACAAGGCCAAAACATGTGGGGGGTGGAGTTCAAGCAACAGGAAGCAGAGCCCACCTCCCTTTTTGTTTATCTAACATCCAAACATCTCTCACTTCTCTGACTTGTCAGTAAAACGTTGACAGTAAAATCCCCCCTCAGTTCTCCTGTCAGAGCTGCACAATGCTTGATCTCTGTGGAAGTGATGACATTATTTTGACAGCCATAATGCATTATGCATCTAATTCCATTAGCAGTGAGTGGTCATCAGTTGTTTTCAATGAATTCATTGTGTGTGTGTGTGTGTGTGTGTGTGTGTGTGTGTGTGTGTGTGTGTGTGTGTGTGTGTGTGTGTGTGTGTGTGTGTGTGTGTGTGTGTGTGTGTTTATTTCTGGTCAAGTGAATCCCATTAGATTCCATTTCCAATAACAGCATGTTCTGCTGCCGTTGCATTTCAGGAGAAAAGGTAATTTGCTAATGGCATGGCCCTTATTAGAAAGCAATTATTATTAATTACCAGTGGGTGATACAAGAGCGGATTTAGTCCTTAAAGCCCACAGTTTTTCTGCCAGTGTGGCCAGTGTGTGTGCATATTTGTGTGTGTCCATGCTCTCTCAGAGATGATTGCCAGCCCCACACCATCGCCCTCACCTCCCACTGGCCTGCTGCCAAGCAGCGACATTGTCATTATCAGTGTGCCAGAGGGCTGGGTAAATGTCATTATTGTAGCTTGTGGATTTCTCCGGGGAATCAGCAGCTACCCGATTAATTTCTCTAACAGCCCGGGAAATATTTGTTGCATCACCAGCCCGATTCACGGCAAACATCTATCGCTGCTATGCAATTAACGACATAGATCATTTACATAGTCACAGAGCTAATTTTCATAATGTTCCCTTTATTGTCAGAGGAAGAAATTAACCCAGGAATTTATTTACACACCCACTGCAAATGGTAACAGTGTGCTAATTGGCTGTTAGATGATTAATAAGCTTATAGCACATGCTAATGAATGGTGCACTCACTGTTTCAGAGGTGCTCCAGCACTGTGCTTGTGTTTTGGCAGCTTAATTAGACGAATAATTATGTACTTGTTGCTTTCGCTTTCAGGCAAATACCATCAAACATTAAAAAAGATTAAACTGGCTCGCATCGCTATGAGCTTGTGTTGGTTCTCTATGTTCTGTTTTGTTATAAATGACCATGTTGTGTCAAGGCTTTGATTTGTTAGCACCTAATTGTGTCTCTAAAGTAACACTGTTATAGCATAGGCCACCATTCAGAAAACTGGTGCAGTTAAATGCATTAACAAATAGTAAATAATGAAGAAATTTGTGAATATAGCCAATAAATGAAACAAGTGTTCTTTTCATTATTGTATAATTTTGTATGTAAAAAAGCTAAATCACTAAAACACATTTTAGTCTGTGCAATTTGCTGATAGCACTTGAAGGACCAGCAAGAGACATCTACCGCTCTAATCCCTGAAACTTTTAAATTTATTGAAATTTATTGAAAAGATTTCTGGTACAGGATATACAATCCTCTATCTCAGACTCTAAAAGAAAAACAGAAAACAAATATATATATATATATATATATATATATATATATATATATATATATATATACAGTATATATATATATATATATATATACATAAATATATACATAAATTACATATTACATATTACATAAATTACTGGCAAGCTTTATAATTACACATTACACCTTTTTACAGGCCAAATGCTTAACTTTGTTAATACAGTGATAACATTACGTGTCATTTAGCTGACGCTTTTATCCAAAGCAACTTACAATTGCTATATATGTCAGAGGTCACATGACTCTGGAGCAACTATGGGTTAAGTGTCTTGCTCAGGGACACATTGGTTGATGCCTCAGTTCTTTAGAATCATGAAGTGGAGACCAAATACTATCTGATGACAAGGCTGAGTTTGTCTCCAGAGACTTCCCTTCATTGACTGTATAATACTGTTGTGTAACCGTGTTTAACATGTTGTTGGCTCGCAAGGGGAGGATGGCAAAAAAGCACTGTTTTTTTTCTGTTTAAAGTTATGTTGTTTTTTCAAAACATAAAGCAGTACTTTGTAGATCATTACTGCAGTTTGCAACTTTCCTTACATGAGACACAATTTGGAGCAGAATTCACATGGTAGTTTTGTTTTCCATCTGCTCCAGATTTAATAGAAGTCAGTGGTTGTCTGTGGTGGTGAATCCTCTGGGAAAGCTATGAATATTTTATGTAAATCCTCCTTTTTATCACTGACACGGCTCAGAGCAGCAATCCTCATTGATCTGGTGTTATAATCACAGATTAAAAGAACTCTCCCCAAACAATTCCCTGATTAAAGCCCTGTTTATATGCTCTGCTCATGTCCAAGTGAGATTCACACACAGGCATTGAAGAAAGCCCCCGTAGGATAAGCAGAGCTGGGAACACACTGTCTTTAATGTGGCTCCCACTGGCTATTGTGAGCACCAAGTCTCTGGATCTGTTTCAACTCATTAGCTCCAAAACTTGGCCTGACTCTAACATGTCATGCTTATGAATTGAATCCACAGAGAGATAAGGAGATACATCGGAACATTTTCTAGGATATTCAACATTTGTTTAGTGTGGATCATTATGTTGTATGTATGTATGTATGTATGTATGCATGTACAGTATGTATGTATGTATGTTTACATACTATGTATTTATGTATGTGTGTACGTGTGTGTGTATGTACAGCATGTATGTATGTATGTATGTATGTATGTATGTATGTATGTGTGTACGTGTGTATGTATGTATGTACAGTACAGAAAGACAAGCTCTAATATTACATTTATTTACAAATGCACAAAAAGGTTAATTTTCTATATATTTTCCTGCATCTAGTTTCAATTCAAATTATAGCTAGTTACCTTTTTTGTTTTCCATCTGCTCCAGATAGAATAGAAGTCAGTCTGTGGTGGTGAATCCTCTGAGAAAGCTATAATTCTGTCTCCTTCTGCAGAGACGGATAAATACCTAAACTGCAAGCCAATGGTATTTCAATGGGCTCTTGGCCTCCTGTCAAAACCTCCATTTGTGAGCTTTAAATGATTGGTGAATTTCATCTTAATTACAACAAAGACGAGCCAAGCCCAGAGTTCATTCTCATCTTGTTCAGTTTGCCAATTATGGATGTGGCTGGCAACGCGGTGGCTTCCACCTCTCATTTCTCAAACCCACATTGTCCCCTGAGCAGAGAAGATTGGTGTGTGCCCAGCGTCCCACTGCTGTGCTCAAAATGAAGCAGATGAGATTACTCTGTGTGCATGAAGACGGTTTCACCCAATATCAACTTCAAGTCTGCCCCATGCATACTAATCATATGGATATGTTCTTTCATACGAACTAGCTCTCACCTTCATTAGTGTCTAGAAGGAAACATTGTTTTTTCATGTGATTGATATTCCAGAGAAGTTTACCAAGAGACTTCTGAGACTGTGACAAAGCTAGACTATCTTCTCCTTTACAGGTCTGTCTGTACTGAAGAATATGCTCGCTGTAGAGCACATCAATACATGAGAAATCAGAACGAGGGGTATTCTGCACTCATGTTTTCCCATATCAGATTAAATTTGCTTTCTTCATGCATGTGCTAAAGATAATCTGTTCCATTGCTCAGAGTTATGAGTATCCTGGTGGCAAGGACAGAAAGATAGAGAGGCTATAGCAGCCCCAAGTAATTAAATTAGCCCTGAATGGCTAATTGGATCAATTTGGAAGGCAGACACTGTCAAGGATAAGAGTAATCATCTATGCAGTAGCAATCTTTTATTGCCCAGACACGTCTTGTAAAAAGACAAGGTGTGATCAGGAAGGTTAATGTAATTACTGTCCAATTCTCTCACTCACTGTGCACAATAATGCTAATTAATCTAAGATCTCTGGACTATAATGAAGCGCGACAAGCCAGGTAATGCTGATTATAGTATTTAGGACATGACTGAATATTCTCTGTTATTTCCTCATCCCAGGCTAGGTGATGATGCTACAATTAGACCTCTAATTTCTCACACTTTTACAAGACTATTATTAAGTTAATAAGACTATTGGCTTCAAAGCATTCAATCTTCTGCAAAGTCAGTATATTTTGTTCTCATCTGCATGGTGTTTTAGTATGATAGTCATGCATTTTACCCCAATAAAGCAGTGATTTACATTTCATCCAAGTCGAGCTCTCCAGGCTCAGCGAGGTGTAAAGCAATGTAATGAGAGAGAGACTTGGCTTATGAACAGAGCATTCATATTCATTAGCAGCAGGCATTAACATATGATGCCCGTGACAGATCTGTGATGCATGTTTTATGAATGTAGTTAATGGCACGCTGACAGCATGGCAGGCCATAAAGGACCAGAGAAATCCACAAAAATGAAAGCCACAGAGTAGTGGGACGATTATTGATTCTCCCCTGTGTCCTATTGATCTCTGACGTTTTCATCTGGCACAGAGCTGCTAATCTGCTGTGTATCAGAGACACCCACAGTGCAGCCCATTGACTCTTCTATCAATAGCCACAAAGCTGGATATCATTAAATCCTCATCACTTTGTTTCCCCCGGCCAGCCGCCACAGACGACTGAGCACTCTGCGTGACCTCTGAATAACCACTGTCCACTGGCTTGTTTATGGGCCCAGCTTCTGGTGTGTGACATTTACTGCCTCTTTTTTAATAGGCCAGTGTAACAGCTCTGCTGTACACAGAAATGATATTGACCGCTGCCTCAAAGTGTGTGACTGGAAACGTTTTTTTCCTATCAAGTGAGCACATATAGTAGGTCATCCACCGTCAACGGAAAATACACTCAAGCTTCGTTAGCAAACATGGGCTGCATCTTTCTATTTGTCATTAGGGCAAATGTTAGAAATGCATTACAAGCTTATTGAAAACGAGTCTGCATGTTTTACAGAATTTGGGTAAATTCTTTGGGGGCCTTTGTTGGATAGGACATCTGAAGACAGGTAAGGGGTAGAGAGAAGGGGGGTGGCATGCAGCAAAGGGCCACAGTTAGGAATCAAACTTGGCCCGCTGCGGTAAGGACTGAGCCTTAGTACATGGGGCGCACACTCAACCAGGTGAGCTACCAGGCCAATCTAATTTGGGTTAATTTAAAGTGGCACTTCACTGATCTTACACATCAAGATTAGTTTGCAGGTCATGGATAGTGAAAGTGAAGTTGAATAATGTCTATAGGGAGCGCCCCAGTATTAGAAAATAACTGATGATGTCATAGTGATGTTAAAGATAGCGTATTTCAAGCAGCGGCAATGGTATGAAACGGTACACACTTCCTGCCTCCTAAATGGGCCTCACGTCGTATGGATGGATAAAAAGTTATATTTGTGTAATTTATTAATATTTTCTTTTGCTAACAGTAGATATTTACACAGCTAAAAAACATATTTAGCAGTACGGAAATTTTTTTTGTTAGGGCATTCACGAAAGTTACTTGACGTCAGCTTATCTGTGTTGCCAGATATCGCGAGAGTTTGGTCCTGAGACAGAAACAGGTCTGGAACAAAGTTTATTTTCTCCTAATTTGTCTGTCTGCCAAAATTGCCATTTTAGTGTCAGAAGGTTCTGGAGATATGTGGCTTGTGAATAATGGGTCCAATAACTCTGAGTTGGGGCGTCTCGGTTCTACTGTCTCTGTTGACACATAGTAGTAACAAAAAATAAGGGTATCTCTTCCTCTGCAGTTTCAATTTTGATCATCATTAGCCCTCCAACTTCATGACGTAACGTACAAAATTTCTGGAGTAGCCCTTTAACACGATGAGTAAAGAGGGGAAATTGTGACAATGATAACCATAAATGTGTCATAGGTCAGAGTATGATGATTCTGCTCATCAGTGTTTCCAAACTGCGGATACCATGGTGGCAGTGGTTCCTAAAAGGCAAGAGAGACTCATCAGCAGGGCGACACCAATGAGAAAAATATTTCAGTGCTGAGAGTACAGGAGGAGCTACCCTCCCCCAGCGAGTGGAGCGCCAGGGGGCAAGGACGGGTGATGTGGGGATCGATGGTGCTTAAGGTGTGGGGTTGACAAGGACAGGTGCAGGGGAGTGCCGCACCACGGTCCATTAGAGACGGAGCCTCCCTGCTGAGAGCAGACAGCATGACAAACAGCTCCAGCTCTGATAATAGTGCGGCTGATCAATAGCCTGTCCGCCCGCTGTCCCTAAGGGACGCGCTGGAGCCGCAGCTACGACAGCTGACCCCCAGGTTGTGTGTGTGTGTGTGTGTGTGTGTGTGTGTGTGTGTGTGTGTGTGTGTGTGTGTGTGTGTGTGTGTGTGTGTGTGTGTGTGGAGGGTGGAGGGTGGTTTGGTAGAAAACTATCACTGAATCAGATGGAGCATCACTTTGCCCTTTTGACCTTTCTGCCTAACCTTATCTTCATAGTGTAATAGAATCAACCAAGCATATCCAATTAGTATCTGCATGTCCTTCACTTAAGCTCTAATGGATTATTCATAGTAGTACATAGGAGACATTTTCACATCCTCCCCTCTCATTCTCACTGATAGCACTTTCTTCCAGCTGCCTCTGTGCTGCCCTCTTCTTTCTTTTGGAGAATTTATCCCATTGAGCCCAGAGTGTACGGATGGGTAATAGTTACTGGGTAATATGGGTAATAGCTCTACTTACTAGAAGTAGAGCTAAAACGATAAGTTGATCAATGAATCTGCAATTATTCTAATAATTGATTAATTTTGTCATGTTTTAAACAATAATGCCAAACATTATCTAGTTACAGCCTCTCAAACGTGAGGTTTCGCTTCTTTTCTTTTTCTTTTGTGATAGTGAATTTAATATATTTGTGTAATAAATATATATATAGTTATAGATTTGGACTGTTGGTTGGATAAACAACACATTTGAGATTTGTTTTCTGTTTTCCAACATTGTATAGGCAAAATGAAAATAATCATCAGATTAATTGATAATTAAAATAATTATTAGTTTTAGCCTTAATTAGAACTGATACATAGGACAGAAGAACATAACGTGTAGAGACACTGATTTCTAAATGTGAATTTCCAAATTAAGCATATACTTATGTACTGTACTTAATTTCAATTTTGTGTAACTTTACACTTCTGTATATTGTACTTTTTACTCCACAGTATTTATTTGATAGCTGTACATGTTGCTTTAGAGACTTAACAACCCAATAATATATAAAATAATGAAGATTAACTCCACCTCAACCAGATAGAGCCTTGAAAATGGGACTTTCTGCTCATAATATTTCTGTACCTTTGTGGCATTGCTGCTTTTTTAAGTCAAACACCAACATTTTCTTTATACTTTAACAAAATATTTTCACTCACAGTCCAGTAAAAGTGCTGAAGGTTGTAAATTGTTAAGCAGTTGTTGCTTCAGGGTCCTCGCTGTGACTATGATGGAATATGAGGGATTAGTCCTACAGTGCAACAATGAGGGATTATAGAAATAAATATCTGAGACTGGAGCAGTGGGTACAATGGGTTTCTGACAACCTTTGAACTGTTGTGGTTGAAATACAACCACTTTAATCACTATAACACTGATCTGAACCAAGATTTTCAAGATATTATTGAATTTCAGAAATCAAACGAGCTATGTGGTTTAGTGGCCTTGTAGTGGAATATAAAAATGTCTCCATCTGTTGCATAGAAACACCATTTCATTTTTGTATTCATTATTCATTTTTTCTTTCTGAGTACAAATACATTAATTTTGCCAGTTTGTCAGGACTACCTAATTTATTTATTGTCACAATGAAACGGAGCATAACAATGTTTTGACGTGCAAAAACCTGGCAAGTTTATAGACTCATAAAAAATTGCACGCTTTTGGATAAAAGCAAGTATTTGAAAGTAGAAAGAAGAGGAAGCAATAGTGTGTCAGCAAGTGGTTGCAGCCCTGCATCAGTGGATGTGGAAAAATAACATGCTGAAGCGCACACACACACACACACACACACTGTAGTGTTGTCACTCACTGAGTCAAGACCACATGTGTGCTCTGAAGTCCTTTCCTCTCAACGTGCCTGCGTTATCTCACAGCTACAGTTGTGGCTTCAATGGCGGTGAGACATCCTGACATGGAAAGTGAGACTCCATATCTTGAGCAACCCCACAAGCCATAAACCACAGGCAGCAGCTTCTGCAGCCCAGCTTGCTGTGACTTCAAACACTAACAAGCTGGAATAACATTTTGCTTGGGGTGGCTTCCCTTGACGGCTCCCAGCTGCTGGCAAGCTGATGGAAGAAAGTCAAGATTTATTACAGGCCTTGTCGCATTTGGATAAAACCTAACCACATCGTATAGAAACTGTGGGATCACAGAATGTGTCATTACTGCTTTTTTTCTCTGTAGATCAGCGCAAGATCCGGGGTGGAATCAATCCCTTGGAAAATCAATTTCCATGTCTGAGCTTGCGTCCTGCTGTCGCTGGTTCTTGAAAGCTGTGTGTGGAATTAAATTGAAATTTGAGGTTGCTAGAGAATTACTTTAAAACCTGCTTCAATTTAAATGAAACTATGAAGCCATAATGAAATTCAGTAGAGATGAATCTTCACACTGTAAGATAAACTTCCATCCTACATAGTTTCCGCTTTCATGGTTTGTTAAGATCTGTTTTACACTGTGTCGGATGTTGTGCTATTTCATAACAGGAAATGTGAGGTGATGACAAGCCCACAATCTAACCCAAAAACACCCTCTCTGTGGGACTACAGGAGTACAGATGGGACGACAAAGTGCAGATATGTGGAAGTCTGGATTTGAAATATGTATACATATTGGCCCAAGGACATGGGTGAATTGTCTACGCTGAATCACCCTCTTAGGAATGAACGTTAAATACACAGAAGGATACTTACCTTAACTCAACACAGGTCTGAACAGATCATGGTGTCACAGTTCTCAGTGTTACTTCATACCTCTAAGACAAGGAAGTGAAGACACAAGTGAGCAATGCAGTTCACCACAGAAAAACAAGAAGTGGGTTGAAACTATATGAAGAGCTTTTCAGTTACAAGAGGAGCTTGTGAGCTGTCATCACTGCTGTTGAAAGGTCAAGTAGTGTGTGTGTGTGTGTGTGTGTGTGTGTGTGTGTGTGTGTGTGTGTGTGTGTGTGTGTGTGTGTGTGTGTGTGTGTGTGTGTGTGTGTGTGTGTGTGTGTGTGTGTGTGTGTGCGTGCACGCATGCATTCTGTGTCTGGATATGGTAGGACATCAGCTCTGCTCGGCTGCAAACACTCCAGCAGAGCAAATCTATCACAGATGCACCAACAGACAAGCGTCTCAGGGCTGGGAGATGATATGACACTCTAACCCTAGCTCCATATTGCCATATTGTTTTCCACACATATTCTGTTTTACCTTCTCTACCCTGACTTCAATGTGTAATTCAATACAGCAGTGGATCAAATTACATTAGAGGCCATAGCTGCAAATGTCTAGTTTAAACAGCACGCTGGCTTGTTTTGATTTTAATAAAATTATAATTTCAGTGGTTTGTTTAAAACATAACAATGGAAGTTGATTGTTGAAGGATACGTGCTGTTTATCCTCCTGAGAACGGGAGATGAGAAGACACTAGGACCACCCACCTCGACTTGAATATGAGGCAGGCAGACTGCGGCCGCAAAGCAACGAGCCCTAACCAGATAAATCTCTGCTTTCATGAACCACATGAGAAGGGTTTACATCTGCAAAACGTTTCAGACGACGTTTGGACTTAGTGCAACTTACAATTTAAACATCAGAGAGCTGTGAAGAGGTGGAAATTAGGGATTTGGGTCTGTGTGATGGAAAGTTGTGTGGTTACACAAAACAGGATGAATGAAGGACGGTTATTCATCTGAGCTGGGTGGATTAAACAGGACACCTGCCTCAGCACCCTGTCTGTCTGTCTGTCTGTCTGTCTGCCTGCCTGCCATCAATAAATCAACGCCTGTATTTCTCTGAGACAGGCTAAATTAAGTTAAGAAATAGAAGTTGATATTGGTGTGTTATTTTCTTTCTACGTTATTTTTATTCATAACTGCAAGTCAGGCTGCATTGCACTTAAAATAACAAAGGAGCAGAAGCAGCACTCGCGGTTCTGTGATTGTATTGATTTTGATAGCTGGCCCTAGTGTTTGTGTGGCTTGGGGCGTATTTTATTGAGAGCAGTAAAATAACAAAGGAGATGGGCTGGAAGTTCTCTATGTATACCAATCAGAATTTATAAATTGCTCCATTACCTTTATTTCCCTTGGTTACTCTGGGAACATTAGCAATTATTCTCTCATGGGCTTGGCTCATAAAACTAATAATCTGGTGATTTAGTGCCTCGTGGCACGGTGCACCCAGTCTAGCCCACTCTAATCCATTCATCTTGCCACCTATTAGTTTTATTTTGGAGGGACAAATTGCTTTCCAAGAGAAAATGGGTCAATAGGTGTCCTCTATTAGAAATTGCTAACAATGTAACTGTTTTTTTTATGTGCATATGTTTGGTAGAGTGGCGCAGGCTGATTATCATTCTATTTGCATACTGGGAGGTTGCCTCAATTATCTTTCTTGGGCTGCATGACAAATTGCAAATAGCCAAGGTTATATATGCAATGCTTAATTTATTCTGTATTTGCTTCTGTGCAAGTGTGTGTATTGGTCTGTATGAGTTTGTGTGCATGCTTGTATGTGTATGTGAACATCTACGTGTGCTGCAAAATGAAGTCAACATTGTTCTACTTCTTTTTTTGTGTGATCATGGAGATGGATGTCAGGGCCTGTGAGCCGAGAGGACTTCAGATACATGGTGGCTCCATCCCACTGTTCCATTAGCGGCTCCCCAGGGAGAAAAAGACCTGGAATCTGGAGAGACAGACCCAGATTAGCTCATAAATCACCACCCTGGGGACCGAGGCAAAACAGTGACATCATCACCCTGAGACCTTCTGTCCTGTGATCTGGCTGACGGTGCAGTCCAACAGCAGTCGCTTTCAGCTGATATGAGTTGGCAGCAGACTGTGTTACAACACATTCCTCCCAAAACTGCCACAGCTAGTTAACATCTGTAACACTTTACTAAGTTTGTCATTTCAGTGACCTAATCTATTTATTTTATCTTTGAAGCAGCAAAGTTAAAGTTTAATTTAATTTTTTCCATGTAGCAATGAACCAGCCATTGAAATACACATAAAAAACATTAGATATGCCTGATTGTGAATGATAGTATCACACAAGCATACATTCTCATCCTGTCGCAGTACAAATCCTGGAGTGTTTCTGCTGCTACTCGGTGGCTGCCGCTGGCTGTGAAGTAGGCCTAGCTGTTTGTGAGGCCCAGTGTGTAGTCACGTCTGTAATAAGACCTGTGGATCCCTCCCTCCCTCCCACATACACACACTCAGAGGTCTGTGGTCACACAGCTGGCCCCGTCAGGCCAACCACTCCAACCTCACCACTTCCCCTCTCTGGGTGGGATGACAGACGCAGGGAGCAGGGAGAAAAGAAGGAAGATGGATGGCCTCCCATTGGTCACTCCCCAGATGTGGGCTGGTTGTCTGTCTGGCTGGAATGTGCTGTACATACAGTAGACGGATAGAGAGACATTTAGACAAACAGGGGAGGGTGTGTTTATGTATCCTAAAATGAACCTCTCACACTCACATGGCACCTTTGTGGCCCCTGGACCGCAGAGGGCCTATCCCACGTCATCTGGTCGGTTCTCCTGCTGTCACAGGACACACACACCTCTACACAGCTGTAATACAGACGTTTATCCAAAGTGAGGCATGCTGTCCACTAATATCACTATCACTGCACACAGTGTGCAGCTGACAGCGAAAACAAATGCTATGGGGTGAACGTTTTGGACTAAATGGAAGTTGACAGTTTTAATTCCGGTTCCTTTGGGGACTCACTTTAACTGGCTGAGAGGAGCCGTCTCCCATAGTACACTCCAGTCCTGCTTTGTTAGTCCATGAAGGGTGGAGGGGATGCATTTGTCACATGAGGGGAGTCATCACGGTCCCCCGGCGGCCGTCTCTGTCCCCAACAGGCTCTGCTGATGTAATCTGCCAGACTAAAACTTACATTTACACAGGATCCGAAGATGAGATAAGAGGCCCCAAGGCTGGCTTATCTGCTGCTATCAGAAGAGAGGAGCCGAGCCAACTTTCCTTCTCTCTCTCTCTCTCTCTCTCTCTCTCTCTCTCCCCACTGTGTCCTACAGCCCTGTTGCTCTGTCAGACTGCAGTAGAGATTTGTGTAATGACATCAGAGGGAGACTGAGGCCTGGCGACAGTGGCCCAAAGGCGCCCGAATCGTAAACCTAATTGTTGGCTGTCGCAAGTTAACTACATAGCAAATTTCCACATTCTCCCTGTGCTGCTTTAGTATTTGAACGGCGGAAAACTGGGAATAGTGATTTTAAACAGCTTTTGTCATTTGTAGCAGCTTCTGTAGCCTATATGGGGATTGCATGTTGTTCAGATGTATTTATTCAGATTATTTAAGTATTTCAGTGCAAGAAGTTGCTATACCCGTATTTCTGCATCAGTATGTCTATATCGCCTTTGCTCAGCTTGTTGCATGCTTAACTTTGCCTTGTAGTGAAGTTTTGGTAACATGAGGACAGGTTACTAGGACATAATGAAGGAAATGATGTGCACATTTATGAAGGATCTTTGCCTTCTTTGCCTGAGGAGCCATTATAATGATGTGTAGGCTGCTTTGGTTACACAGCCATAGTCACTGCATGCAACCACAGTACCTCTGCCGGAGGCACCCACTCTGCCACCACATTCAAAAATACTGTTTGGCCCAGCCAATCAGCTGGCTCCACAGCCCAGGGTTAAGCGGCTTCCCGACCTCAAAGCAAGGGGTCAGTGTGGAGGAAAAACATCACACAAGAGCCACAATTGCAGCCCTCAAACATGAAAAGTCTCTTTTTATTTCTGACAGGGATCCCACTTTTAATGGCCGGGTCTATGTGCTGCATAAACAAACAGTGAGGCTTGGTCTGTGCAGGCAGCCAACAGCGGTGGCTTTGGTGGTGAGCTGGATTACAGGCTACGATGGAGCTGTGGTTAAGATGGCACACACTGAGCTCCACTCAGACTCTGTGACAGTCAATCGAGCTCTCTCCCACTTTGTAACAGCAGTGGTGACTGCAACATTTCCAGATGTCAGAGCTGTGGCTTCTACAGGAGCCAATCCACACTGTAGGCTCAGTTAGGTGTAAAATATTCTTGCATCTGCTGTTTTAATATAAACTTATACACTGACTGTGTGTGTGTGTGTGTGTGTGTGTGTACACGTATATGTTTAAATCATACACCTTATATTACTGCCCCCCCCTGTAGGAATAGATGTATTGTTCATCTTAAAAGAAAGCAGCCTCCGTTTTTGAGTAAGTCAGCTGTTAAGAGGATTTGTATCACTGTATAAACTTTAAATGCAAAGTCAGGAGTTTCCTGTATGCACTAACGTTATATCTAATCCCCCTCGTCACATATAGTTCCTGCTTGTGTTTATGTTTGTGTGCTGCTGCTGCTGCTCTGATGAATCTGTCTTTCCTCCGCTGCAGCGCCTCCTCTTTCCAACACTGCTAATGACAGTAAGTTTAATTAGTGCCAGCAGATCCCCCCACTAACTGTAACTTCATTAACCGCTGTCAACAGGCCAAGCAACGTTACACATAAACACAGCTCATTATGACTCTGCCCTATCTTTTGTCTCCCTGCTCCAGAATCCCATACTATTTATCTCTCTCTCTCTCTCTCTCTCTCTCTCTCTCTCTCTCTCTCTCTCTCTCTCTCTCTCTCTCTCTCTCTCTCTCTCTCTCTCTACATATACATATATAAATCTCACACCATAATGAGGGTCCTCCAGTTGGGATGGATGAGAAGCTGTAAGATCATTTTTCACAGACTGTGAAGCAGCGAAAGCATGCAAAACCCAGGCTTTTGTTTTAGTTTCCCATTAAAAGGTGGAAACAGCTGCGATGTGGTGTGTGTGTTTCGTGTGGAAAATCCTGGTTTTGGCAGTTATTATCCAAACAGTAAAGTGATGGTTCATATCAAATGAGTCTTAATCATGAGACAGTAAACTGGAGTCAATCAGGTTATTGAATACATGGTGGAACCCAGGTGGAACCCATGTGAAATCCATCTCATATTGATTTATTCTCTGATCCATAAATCTAAAGCATATAGCACTACTAACTTTACAGCTCACATCAAAATGCATTGATTGACCCCTGCACAGTCTTTAGCAACAAGATCAAATTTCTCTAATAAGGATCTGTGATGTTTAGTATAGGTTTATGCATCCCTAACAGTGGTCCCGGCAACGTGTAACATTGTGCCAGTAAATCTTAGCCCACGGAGTGATTTATAGACTGCAGAGGGTGAGCTTTCATGTCTTCATTTTCTTTTCTGAAATTTGAGGTTGCTAGAGAATTGCTTTAAAACCTGCTTCAATTTAAATGAAACTATGAAGCCATAATGAAATTCAGTAGAGATGAATCTTCACACTGTAAGATAAACTTACTTCTCTCATGTAAATGTGATCATTTGTCTGGTCAATTATCCTCGATCCTTACTATTTGGCTGGCATTGTGCAGTGTATCAGCACTGTTTGACTGCTGATAGAGAGATAACCCCAAGCCTTGTTAGATTCCTGACAGGCGCGGCTTGTCAGTCTGTGGTTCTGAAACCTCCCTAATCAAAAAATCTCTTGGAGTGAGCCAGTGGATTCTGCAGGGGTGAGCGTCATCAAAGCCTTTCATGTTCCCTGGCTAAAGGGAGAGAGAGAGAGAGAGAGAGAGAGAGAGAGAGAGAGAGAGAGAAAGAAAGGGAGAAAGCTTCAGCAGGTACACTGTGCTCTTTGTTTACCCTTTCTCTTACCAATCTGGTGCACAGATGGCCAACAATTATTTCTCTGTGTGCGCATTGCCGCTGGCGAGCCACCATCTTTTCAGAGATTGGTGTAATCCTTTATTATTTATGATTGTCTGGGATTTTTGGATCAAGATTGAACACAATCTGTTGAATAACTGAAAGAAGCGGGAGGCAGCAGTGTGGAATGAAATGCAAACAAAGAGAGTGGAAATGGAGAAGTCAGGGCATCCATAATGAAGATGTGATGCTCACTGTTAGAAGAACTGCTCCTGAATCCAGCACACTTTAATCCCATTAACACTGACTAAATATACCATTTGTTTTAAGCTTGCCAGTGGTGGTGTTTATGCTAATAGCCTGGTCGCTCCAGGCGATTTCAGAAGACGTTTGGAGGGCACTGGCTAATAATTAGATTTAATAAGGAAGTCAATTTCTATCCTCATTTGAAATAAAAATAAGAGGCTTAGTCTCTCGTAGGACAGGCATTAATTCGTTGATTTGCTCTCGCTTTCTCTCTCAGGGCTTCTGTCTCCATAATTCGTTAACCCGTTTGTGTACAAAAATACACTGATAGCAATATTCTGGGTAGCATACACACCTACACGATCAATCACTCTGATCATATATCTACTGATTCCCAAATTACTTACTGTAATGAAGGCTGCTGAACAGTGAACAGTGGTGGAACGTAACTAAGTACATTTACTTAAGTACAAATTGTAGGTACTTGTACTACAATATTTCAATTCTCTGCTACTTTGTACTTTACTACATTTGTGTGTCAGCTGTCAATTAATAATTTACAACCAAACCAAAGGATCAGTTTAAAAGATATGGTGCATTGTTTGTTACCAATTAAACTACAGTATTTGTATTTGTACAGTATTTAAAATAGACCGACTGCAACAGCTTTTTAGTACATTTTGCTGACAATACTGAATTAATACAAAACCATCTGGCATTTTTTTTTTGTTTTTTGTTTAACTGCTAACAACTCATAGACATCTGAAACATGGCAATGGGCCCCAACTACACACTGTTTATTTTGTAAGAACTCACAAGCCAGTAAGGTTGGGAAGCTTTTAACTTTAACAACACATTATATTTATAAACTAATCCAATTCTTTTAAGTTAACCCTACATCTGTAGGGTAAGTACTAAGTAACTAGAGCTGTCAAATAAATGTAGTGAAGTAAAAAGTATATAGCACATTCCCTGTGGAAATGTTATGGAGTGGAAGTATAAAGTAGAATAAAATGCATAGTATACTCAAGTAAGTAACTCAAAACTGCATTGTAGATGTAGTTAGTTATTTCACTACTGCATAAGTACAGGTTGATTTAAATACCTCCTCCACCAATGATGCTGAAGTGAAGTGGTGTTGATGTGGCGTTGATATACACTTCAGTATATATGTGATACTGCCCTGACCTGTCCTGTACAGCAGAGCTCATCTTCCTGGTCGACTGCCAGGCTCATGAGCAGGGGTTCCAGCTGGAGGAGCTTTCTGATCTGCTGTCAGACGGCAGGCTCACTCTCCGCTGCTCTGATAACTTCCTGAGCTCTCTATTATTCTTCTCAACCCAGTCAAGCTTTTTTACTTCTCCCCATCCCGTCGCTCTGTCTCTCTTTTTCAACCTAATAATGGAATCAAGTACCCCTCCAGAGCAAGCAGCATAGCTGGCTGCTGGTGAAGGAATCATTTTCGGAGCATGTGTCAGTCAGCAGGTATAGGAGCACTTGTGGAGTCAATTTGGCATGGAGGAGTGGAGCTATATTACTGTGTGCCAGGGAATATGAAATGCTCCTCAGTGAGGCAGAAGTGCTGAAATGCAGTATATGAGGAGAGAAGCTTGCGGTCTCATGAGGAGATTTCTGAGATACTACACAGATCACGTTGTCATTATGAAGCTGGTTAAAGAGCTCTGCTACTATTCATTACACTCTGCGATAAATTCATCCCAGCATTGACCTCTACAAAGTTTCTTCTTTACAATTCTCATCGTTGATGTTTTTTTCTCACCCGTACACAGTTACATCTCTGTTTGATGTCAGTGAGCGTAATGTTCACCCTCATGAGACACTTCACAATTCACAGACTCTGACCTCAGAAGTGATTGCACTTTTCTTGCATGGGATGTTACCTTGACAACACATTTTCTTTCAAGACAGTCATTACAGTCATGTGAAGTCATTCCCATGCCATGTGAATTTAATCATGGACCATAACTGAATTTAGGCCTAAAGAATCTTTTTAATCACATTAGCTACTTAGCAAACTGCATTACAGTAATACAATCTTTGTTGAGCAGCTCAAGGTCTTCTCAATCAACTGGTACAGCTTGACCCTCTGATCAGTTTAATGTTGAATCTTTTTATAGCATTTGTGTCCAGATGAAGACCGCCAGCGAGGAATAAGTAGTAGCAATGCATTGCTACTAGCTTTGAGCCTGTAACTAGCTGTAATCCGCAGGTTGTTGTTAAAATAGAAATAATGCAGCTATACATTTCCTGAGCTGAGGGTCTGTTGAACAAGCTCTCTCACTGCAGGAATTCTGATTCTGGATTATGCAGTGTGAAGGGTGTGAATGATGATTTAGAAGGGCTATTGTGTGCCACCATCACCTCTCTGAAAGTATGCTGCCATATTTAAGTGGATAATAATACAATACTGCCAGCCCTCCAGCTCTGCTGTGTGTGGTGGACACTGAACAATCAGAAAAATACTTAGCACATCTACAACGTAAGACAGGTGCGTCGGAGGGGGACAAGTAGGTCAAAAGTTGCGAAGAAAATGGTGTGTGGAATGTAACTAAGTCTAAGTACATTTACAAATTTGAGGTGCTTGTACTTTACTTGAGTCTTTTCTTTTCATGCCACTTTCTACTTCTACTCCACTACATTTCGGAGGGAAATATTCTACTTTTTACTCCACTACATTAATCTTTTGTTAGTTACTTTACAAATTAATATAATAATAAAATAATATAATTTAATAAAACTAAAGATTAATGTAGTGGAGTAAAAAGTAGAATATTTCCCTCTGAAATGTAGTGGAGTAGTAGAAAGTGGCATGAAAAGAAAAGACTCAAGTAAAGTACAAGCACCTCAAATTTGTAAATGTACTTAGACTTAGTTACATTCCACACACCATTTTCTTCGCAACTTTTGACCTACTTGACTTTTACTTGTAACAGAGTATTTTTACAGTGTGGTATTGAACACTTCTTCCACCGCTGATAGCAAGACGACAACTTTGCGAAGAAGGACGAGGCAGAACGAGGAGGAAGAGGTGTTGGTGTATCAGCTGTGTGAGTCCTGCTGGTTCAGCACTGAGACGTGTTACAGATTGAACACAGAGCAGAGCTTCTGAAGCTTTCTGTGTCTTATAGTTTTACTTTACATCATCATATTCTTTACCTGCATGGACTCATTGTGCTGAATTAACACACTGTGATTTATATGACTAACTGTAATTGGAAGATGAGGACGTCATGGTTGCTAGCAACATGGATAGATTAAGAAACACACAGGACAGTTTTGATTGTTACCCTGAGCCTTTTTTTTAATCGTCGTGTTAACTTTCTGGATGTTAAACAATTTTCTGTGCTTTTCATCATCACTTTATGTTACATTATTAATATAAACATAACACACTATTATGTTTAGTACGTTATCATGTTAAAGCACTTTCCCCAAACCAAATGATGACAATGATGAAATATTAACACATAATAATCGTGGCAGATAAACCAAGAGTATATATGCTTTCCAGACATATAATGTGTCTAATTTGAGTGTGTATAATCGTCCTGGCAGCATGCTTTGAATTGTAACAGTGACATGCAATAGGAACATTTTTGTTTTGAGACACTCTTGTCTGCATTTTTCTCCTTTGATAAGGACTTTCATCCTGTTTTCATTGATTACTGCCTGATGAGTCATCCTGATAATACTGTACAGGCGATTCATCTTTCCACCCCACACTAGGCCCTTTGTTGCATGGTCTGTGTGACTGTGTGTGCGTGCGTGCGTGCGTGCGTGCGTGCGTGCGTGCGTATGTTTGTGAATTTCTGCCTCCTGCCTGCGAATGACGTGGCTGCGATACATAGCATGTGTGTGTTTGTTTGTGAATGTGCAGTATGTATTTGTGCATCTCCATGTAAACAGCATGCCAGTACCCTGAAGTGTAAGTCACTGCAGTATACAAAGCCAGCCTTTGCAGAAACAGGGCCCTTATTTTCTGCTTCATGAACAGGAAAGTGAGCCTGCATGAGAGAGAAAAATGGCCAAGTGTTTTATTAACTGCAAGTCACAATAATGAGCCAACACTGTGTAATCTCCAAAAAACATTGAATACCGTAGGTTGATGATAAATAGTTCCACCATATCGTTGATCTTTGCCTTGTTCTGCGGCTGCAAAACCTTGATTTCAAACAGTACCGATACCAATTTCTCCACAGAAATACATGCAGAGTGTGACTGCTTGGACAATAAGCCTCGCAGTCATTCTTATGTGGAACAAGCAAAATATTTGCTCACTAGCTATATCTGAGCTATGTGGAAAGTGAGTTGCTCCTCAGTTCAAAGTGGCAGGAGTGAGGACAATCCATGCTCTGTCAAGATTAAGAGCCACCTCTGCAAATAGGCCAGTGTGTAATGCCTGAGGGTGGGAGTTTTACTGAGGCTGGGGTTTCCGTGTAAATAAACAGTGTGGGGGTCTCAGTAGGCGGAGGGCCCCCCTCTCCCTGGGGTTTGGCCCAGCCTTTTGTTGCCTTTAATCCAAGCACTCTCTATTGACAAGCATGAGGGGGTGCCTGGCTGAGATTAGCCCGCCAGCTCTTATGTGTGCTTGAGTTTCTCACAGACTGCCTCCATACTTTTGGAAATAACACAGTCATCCCACATCCTCAATGTGGCTGACAAGAATGACAAGTAAGACCACTACTGGGCAATCTCAGACCTTAACATGACAAAATGACCTTAGCATTCCCAAAAAGCTACTGCTATAGCTGTGTGAAACATAGGTGGTTATTTCACAATTCAGTCACTTTATAAAGGTCTTATACAGACCGCACTTTAAATTTGCTTTATCGATAAAACCATAATTAAGTTCCATTTTGTGTAAGATAGCATGCTATAAATGTTTTGTGTACAGACTCCAAATGTCTTAACAGCTTTTGAATGTGTGTTATAAAGACTGTAGATAATTTAATTAGGCTGCTACTTTTATTCATCTGGCTGTTGTTTTTCCTTATTTCACAGGCTTGTTACCACAAGCCAAGAAATAACATACAACCGGTTTAAGTAGCTTTTAAAGAAACAAGAAGACAAGTGTCTTATTTTTGTGTGTTTGATTGTGGAAGCACTACATCCCTGCATACAGCATAATATTAATATTACTCTCAGGTTTAATGTTAGAACATTGGCCTTTGTGATAAAACAGAACAAGTTCGATTGGCCATAGAAGGTAAAACAGAACCCTTTGTCTGCTACATAGGCCCACATATGTAAAGGAAAACTACAGGTTGTAATGTTACAACTGTTTGCATGCTTCCTTTCTTCCTTTGTTTAATGTAGGCTCTCATTACCACGTGGTGGTAACAGATTGTTTGAACTGGGGAGAAAAGCCATTCGAAGCTAATTAAGCAGCCATTCCAGGCTCTATTCACAGGCAGAGGACCGAGGAGCACAGGCATTTGTCAGCGCTTGACCCCGCGTGGTATTGATTGACAACGCTGCTCCGTGAATGACAGGCTCGACGCTGCTGGGCCAATGGCAAGCCAGCAAGTAAGTGCACGGCGCTGCCATTGGACAAGAGGCCTTAAAGCCGCAGAGGAGTCCCACGTGGGGCAGAGTTGAACCTTCAAAACAAGGCGTAGAGGCTGCGTTCAGACATGGCTGATGTTCCTATCAGACAAAGGCAATCATCTCTTCTCTTCCCGCAGTACAACTATTACACAAATGTTGATAGGTTGGCTCGCGGATGTGTTGTGCAAGAATCATGAGCTATTTAAGGCTAAAAATGTATGTCGAGTTGGCCCCGTGGCTTTAATTTGGAGAATATCGTCGATCGATTGGTCATTAGTGTGTCCTTCACGGTGTACGTGTGTTGGGGGGAGTTTAACCCGCACATTTCTGATTTGGGCTGCTAGTTTGGATGTTTCACAGTAACATTGTTTCACATTTTATAACCATGTATTACAAACAGGCTCCCACCTCCCCTCCTTTTTCCTTGTATGGGGATAACAATTCAAGAATGCTTGTTGCACCGCACGCCTCCCTCCCCGTCCCGCTGGTGGTCTCACCCAAAAACATTATCAACTTTATTTGGGCGGTAAAAAAACACCCTGATGAAGCGCGGATGTGGAATTTGTGCTGTCTCTGTCAAATTTGGATATCATCGTCGGCACATCAATGCCTGCTGCTGTTGTTGTTGTACATGGGGGGACGGATGGATGATGCCTTGTGGATCCACGGGATGATGTCATGTATCGTTGCACCCCACGTGGGGGCCGTCGCTCTCCGATAGGCAGATGTGGCCGTATTCCTTCCGAGTAATCCGATTGGACAGATAGGCGCTTTCACGGCAGTTCAGCCCTGCTGCCTGTGTGTGGCAACCGGGGTAAGCTGAACAACTAGGGGAAATGCGAGATTGCGGAGAGTACCGTGGTACGCTTTTAAAGAATCTGCAATCTCTTCGAGTCGAAAGACAGATTTTGGAAACATATTTTTTCTTCTTTTTGGGATTAACCAGCCACTAAAGGCGCACATTCCTCGGAGGTTCGCGGCTGATAATAGAGTAGTTTAATCGAGTCCGACCGCACCACATTTTCTCCCAACTACTCCCCCATTCTGGCTGGGTGCGCTCCGGAGAGAGAGGATGCTTGTCGAGATCCGCGTCCACCACGTTTATATTAGGAGGGATCAAGCACATGAATTATAGCCTGCCCTGTTTTTTTCTTTAGGAACAAAAGTCGGACGGACGGTTAGGACGCACGCACGGGTATGTATTTCCCAGAGCTGTTGATTTCTTTTTCAGTTTCTTTGGGCGTACGCTCAACAGCGCACCGTTTCCATCGCTTTCCGCGGAGTCAAACAGTCGGTGGAAGCCAGCTGCTGGCGGTCGTGGCCTGCCTGGAGACGTCTAGTGCGGGGGTTTGGTCGTTTGACGAACATCAGTCAACATTAGAGTCACAAACAAACGAATTTGATGCAGGCATTTCAATTAGACGGCGAAAAAGTAGCGTCTTTATTTGGTCTACGCTGTGTTTGCAGTAGTAGGCTGTAAATTGAGATGTTTTAATATAAGTATATCGAGTCTATCGCTGACCATTGACCGAATAAGGTCAAGAAGACAGAAGCGCAGGACTATGTACTGCTTTTTTGACATGGCTGTACCTGCCTGCAGTGACTGAAACTAGTTTGGTGTTCTGACTACTTATTATACAACAACGTGCACTGTGGTTGTTGTTTTTTTTTCCGTCTAAAGATTAAACCGCGTCATTTTTCAACACAGGATTTTCACGACCTCCCCTGCCCCCCACCCCAGCCTGCTGAGACCGGTGTGGCTGTGAGCACATTTCAACCATTTTGCCAAAGGACCTGTACACTGGAGAGATAAACAAAGGATACATTTCAAGATGTATCCACAAGGCCGACATCCGGTAAGAAACGCTCCCTCTATACTTAGCCTTCTAGAGCTTACCTATTATTCTTACAACACTGATGTTGACATGGTTCCTGTGTGCTGATCCTCTGAAATCAGCCCTGCAAAGCGTGTTCCACCCTTAATGCAGCTCATCAGATGGTTATATCACAATGCATTTATGCTACACCAAAACATGCACATAGTGGTAAATGGATGCAGATGGTTTGCATGCCTGGATATATTTACTCATCCATACACTAACATGAACATGGGGACAGGTGGTGGTTTTTATTCATTTTTGAGATTAGATTTCATTTTCAGTGTGAAAACCTATTCATGTAGTGTTATTAGCTAGCTTCTGGAAGTGTGAAATAGACCCACCTCTCTGGTGTGGTAATGTCTTACTTACCGCAGAGGAGATATTATCTAGAAAGTAGTCTAATGTGAGAACTTTCATCTCCCTTCAGCAGCACAGTGCAGAAAAAAAATATGAAACTTTCTCGTGTGACTGGACTGATGTGATTATTACAACCTTTTCTTTCAGGCTCCACATCAGCCCGGTCAGCCTGGCTTCAAATTCACTGTAGCAGAGTCTTGTGACAGGATTAAAGATGAATTTCAGTTCCTGCAAGCCCAGTATCACAGGTAATGATTACAAAGTATATCACCAAAGTATGACCGTGTCAGCATGTACTCTATCAAATTATAAAGGTTAAGGCTAATATTTGGTTGTTAAATGAAATATGCATGAATGAAAAAAGACATTTTTTGTTATCATCCGTACACCGTTGTCAAGTGGTTAAGTGTGAGTGAGTTATTGAAGTGACAGAGACACCTGAAATTGACACCTTGTCTTCTATTTTAGTCTTAAGGTGGAGTATGACAAACTGGCCAATGAGAAGACAGAGATGCAGCGCCACTATGTCATGGTAAGATTATGTTACAATAAGGAGCAATTATGGTTGCAAATTGCAAGGCTTGCTGGAGATCTAGTTGGGGTGGAGCGAGACAGGCTATTGTGATCACCTGTGTGGTGGTTAGGGCGGGTTGAGTGTCAGGTACAGGCCTGTGAAAGGCCCCCGGGGGGGTTTGATGTAGCTGGTTGTTATGAAGGAGCTCTTCCTGACAGACAGGAGGCAGTGGGCTGAGGCTCCATTAAAGCGCGCCCCTGATCTCCAAGGGTCGACTGCAGTGTTGCCCTCTGTGTGCTGATCTGATTATTCTCCTAGGAGACTCCACACTCAGACATATGCATGGCCATAAATTAGGTGTGAGCTGATGGAGGAGGGCCAGAGCAGTGTGTGGGAAAATGCACCACAGCAAACAAAATGGAGGCCGTGGAACCTGCTGCAGCTTATTTTGCACTAAGTCGACCTTAGTTTCTGTGTAAACCTAAATTATTAGCTTTTATTTTAGCAGCCTTTTAGAAAAACGCAGGCAAGCTTATGATGCAGGAATTTAGCTCCAACACGACGCAATCAGGAGGTTATTCCGTGGCGGTGTACTCTGTTGTCCCAGGTCAACACACCGCGGATGACTTAAACCAATACATGCAGGCTTAAGTTAAACATTCTTTTCACAGGAAAACAATATGTCGGCCTGACAGGGAGGAGGTTAGGTAAACATGTAGGGAAGTATCCCACAGCCAGCACTGGGTGTCAGGTTACGCTACGGCTGTGGGGCTCTGATCTCAGACAGAATGGCTCTCTTGTTTGAGAGTAATTTTCGAAGAAGCTAATGGACTGAATAATGCATTGGCCTCATCAAATAGACGCTGACTGGAAAGCCATTTCTGCCCTGGCTGCCACTTGTGGGATCCACGGATTACATTTCAGCCAGACAGACTGACCTGGCTTGAAATATCAAGAGTGTTGAGCAATCGCATTATGATAAGTAAATAGACATCCTGGAGATCTGAGGGCTTAAGAGGTGATCAATAAATCTAACCCTTTCTTCTCTGTGCCCACACTATAAACAGCAAAATATTGATTTATTGGCTGTAACTGCTGAAATAACTAATTTCTTGTCTGATCTTAGTTGATTATGTTTTCCAGCAGAAGCTGGATTGTGTTTAGATTTTCAATCATAATGTTCATTTCCCTTTGAGATCATTTGGTGATGTTATTAGTGTTGTGATCAATTAACATATTGATTTGTGGCTACATACAGTATGTTAGTCACATAATGATGATTATAAGATACAATAAAAAAACAAAAGCTACTATAAGAATTTTAAAGTAATTGCATACATATATTAAATGATGCCACAACTTGATTGTAAATGAGTATATTTTTGACTCCATTAATCACAATGAAATATTTGCTTTTCATTTCAGTATTATGAGATGTCCTATGGACTGAACATAGAGATGCACAAACAGGTATGTACCATGATGTTCCTCATATTTTCCAGCTCAGTGGTTTTCCACAGAGTCAGGGGATGTCAGACCCAGGAGGAGCCACTCGTAAGTTGTGAACTGAACTGAGCATCAGTAATTACAGGCTGTAAACAGACGGATCTACTGCGCACAAACAAGGCAATACAATTGGAAACTTGTACCACCACTTGTACAATTGCAGGGGTCGTTTTTACATGTTTTGATCAGTGGTGTAAAGCCTGGATTTGCCTCAGCCTTTTGATAAGATTAAAGGTAGACTTTGGCAGGCTCGGCCTTTGACTTAATGATTAAAGAGAGGATTGCTGATGGGTCAGTATTTCTTTTTAAGATTAACAGTAATTACAAGAGAGGTGCAAAAGTCCTTCAGTTACTTATTGTGCCCTTATCTTTATCAAAAGATCCTATCTTCTGCTCCACATATCAGTCACACTGATGCACGCAGAGATAAAGAATATATCGATGAGTAATCCAGAGATTTCCATACATGCTGCTGCTCTTAAACCAGTGAGCCTGTTTCCTCTCCTGCGACAGCCTAGCCTGGTTAATGAAAGCGTTGGGTGGCATGGCGGATTGGTGTGGTAGGGTGATCCATCAGTGTCTGGGCCGTGTGTCACACTGCCACATGTCTGTCAGGGCTCGGCCCGCTCTGATAGCTTCTGTCAGGCACTTATCGCCAACCAGAGGAAAGGAGGAGGGGGATGGGAGCTGGAGACGAGTTGGGAGAATAGAGCTGGGGGAGGGGCAACAGCCCAGCTCTGTGTAAACAGGTTAATCGACTGATCCATTTTAGCGCCTGACTTTTATCAGGAACCTCAACAGAGCCGATTGAAGCGCTTGAATAATTCATCAGTGGGGCCCTAACCTGCTGAACGCCGTGTTTGTGAGCAAACAGTGTGGGCCCCGTCCATGCAGCTCCCCCAGCTTACAGCTCAGGCAGGGGAGGAGGAGAAGATGGGGAGTGGTTAACAGGCAAGGTTGGGATGGATTATTGGATGCGCACATGCATATTATTTTCCTGCCAGGAGATTTATTCCACAGTGAGGAAATCCATTCCTCTAACTGTGCCTTTTTCATTACAGTGCAGGGACATAATTCAGATTTCAGAACACACGCACCGGCTCATCTCAGATGGACTGATGTGGCAGTGTCATCTGATCCCTCTCTATCAGCTGTGATAGTATGTAGATGCAGACGGCTAATTTCTGCTGTGTGATGTCAGCCAGTAATTAACATCATCTGGTCCTTGTTTCCAAGAGCTGCTCAGGGTCTGGGTTTTGGATGTTGCTGAGGCTCAGTCATATTTGGCTGATACCTGTAGTCGTATCACAGACACGAGACACATGGCTGCAGGAATAATTTGCTAAGTAGCAAACTATCTGCCATACCCAGGTCCAAAACAAACTTGGTCAGCCAGTGGACTGTCTGCAGTGTTCATACTAAAGAGGCGTGCAGTGAAAAGTGGTGGGAGAAACTGGCTGTCAATGCTTCCATATCCCCAATCTGTCATGTGGGACTGGACTGGATTGTAGTAATTACAGGGTGTGAACTGCTAAGTGTCAGGTCCACTTATATAAACAGAAAGTTATTGTATTTTAAGATATGGCATGATGAAGAAGGTTATGGTTTTATGCTGTTTTTTGTAAGAATAAGTTTGTGTTAAGTTCACAGGCATCCTTTACCCAAGATAATCACTGCTGCAGCTTACAAGGTTAATCATAATAATGACTCATGCATCCATTTAGGCAGGCTTTGGCCTTACTCAGATCAATACAGATAACTTCAAATGCCAATTAGAAATGTATTCTGTACTTGCTTCACATTAAGCCTCTGAGGCTTTGTGTAACATTTTAGTTTAGAAGAAACGTGTCATTTTCTGGCTTAGATGAGCCATAGTGAAGTGCTACTCCTAATTTTCTTCCTACTAGAATCAGGAAACCGGTGATGCTGTCATCTGGGATGAATTGGAGGCCCTCTAAATCTGACTAGTCAAGTATTGTTTATAGATGGATCATGTGTGACCCGAGCCACCAGTAGTTTTCCCTCTGTATTTAATACTCAATCAGTGTCTCAACTCTGTTTTTTCCACTGCTGATAACAACAGGTGAATACTTTTCTGCACACCATTGACAAGCCAGCCTGAGAGGGCTCTTAAAGTGGTGCTTCACAGGTCCGAGTACCTGTAATTGTGTAGCAGCCGCGCAAAGCCTGCCTCTCAAGGGCCAAGCTGTCATCTACTTAAAGTGACAACAGCCCCGTTTTTATCTGCCAGCAGAACAAAAAAAATCCTCCCAGCACTGCACTGTATGTATTCTGACAGCAGTGGCGAGCTGAGTTGATGCCTTTTCCATGTACGTATTTGCATGTTGTGTTGTGAAAGTGTAGAGGCTGCCAGTTGTTTATGGAGCAGTGGATCAGCCACCTCCTGACCTCTCGCAGCCAGCTGTCACCATGACACTAAGCTACAGAGGAATGGACTGTGCGCTCAAGGCCTTTTCACAAATCCTGTCAAATGTTCGACTGCTATTGACATGGCTTATCTCAACAAACATGGATTATACTGGCTCTGTAGCTTTTCAACCATTTCTGAGAGTGTTCTTGAGCTCTTGTTAGAGCACATACGACATTGCATTAATACTAATGCTGACAAAACCTTTATCTAACCCTCTCATTGCTTTATTGCTTGTAGGTCACATATATTGTGTGCCCGAGGAGGCTGAAGTTCAGTGTCTTCCTTTTCTGCAGACAGTAATCAAGTTCTAATCAGTGTTGTCTTATGGACTATTGTACTTTCTGTAACACATGCTACCATATATTTGTTTCACATTATTGCCTCTGATCTCAGGCTTTACTCTTGTCTCATCTGATATTTCATCTTCAGCTTGTTTGTCCTGCTGGCTTGCCCGGCTAAGTGGCTATCCATGTTGCAGCTAGGGTCAGCAGGTCTCGTTCTGTTGGACATTACTCTCCAATCTCTCTGGCTGTGCTCAGAGGTAATACGTCTGGCTGCCAAAACTGCCTGGCATTTCTGCCATGTGTAATAAATAAGCTGGCGGTCTGCAAAGTACATTGTGTGTGCTGCTCCAAATGAAAAATTGAGAAAATCCCTGTGATGTGTTTGTGTTCCACAGTGGCCTTGGGTTGAACTGCACCTCATAAATACCATAGATGATGTAGCTTTGGCACTGTTATTTTTCTGCTCCCAGTGCGGAGCTTGAACCTGAGAGTCTCATCTCCCATCCCTGGAAGAAGAGGGAGGCAGAACAAGCTGGCTGTGCATCACACCCACTCTGCACACCTCCCATTGCTCTTTTCATCCACCATTCATTTGCTACGTTCATGTGATCGACAGGCTGAAAATTCAATTTAATGACCTGCCTCCAAGCACGTAATATGATTTTAAAGCCTGTTACGGTCAAGCAGAGGTGCCATTTGCATAATGATCCCAGCAAGATAGGGCTGCAACCGTTGCCATGGCAGTTGGCTGACAAGCAGAAGAATGGAGGCAGGGATCTGTGGATGGTTGGGAGGGTGGCGGGCTGGGCAGCTGATTGCAGTGAGAAATGACCCAGGCGTCTTGGATGGACTGCACAATGCACTCTTAATGTTTACAGGCTGGTAGTTGTCTTCTAATGGTATTGATCATAGATTTGAGGTGTGTTACCCTCGACGTCATTATGGTGTATAACCTTTGCTCAAACTGCAGTTATAACCCTTCAACGTAAATTGCCCACACTGTCACATGTAAGTAAACAATGCAGTCCGGTTCATGGGCCTCACTTCCTGGGGTGTGGTTGTGTGGTTTAACTCTGAGGTTAACTGCAGGACAGCAGAGTTGCAGATGAGGGGAAGGAGGGCAGAGTGAGAGAGGATCCTCTCAACACAGCAGCACTCTGCCTGCTCATATCCGTTTAGCATGGAGTGCACTCTCAGCACAGCTGTGCTCCATCCCCCTGGGCTCTCCTAATGTTTTAAATATTTCAAATGTCAATATCACGCTGTTTAGAGGATGTTGAGTCAAGCAGTTCTGATTGCCGCAGTAATTGACTTAATCGGTGTAAACATTAAAGGCGGGGTTATATGAAGTCACTGTCTGTTTCATACTTTACCGTCTCATTTTGCTCCTCTTTTGTTTTCCAGACGGAGATTGCCAAACGGCTCAATGCGATTTTAGCTCAAATTATGCCTTTCCTGTCACAAGAGGTGAGTTTTGAATGTTGCTCTCAACAGCATCACAATTTAGTCCTAAAATAAAGTCGCTTATTGTTTTCCTGTATTCTAAAGATACTACTTCAAAACATGTTTCAGTTTAAGCAGTTTCGAGTAATTGTGTGTGGCGTTTGCCCTCACTTTTAAAATTGCAGCATCACTATAAATATTAAGTGTGAAATTCTCTGATAAGTGAGTGTGGGTGTGTGATAGATGTTGACATCCTTTTGTAAATGTCTTCCCACAGCACCAACAGCAGGTTGCTCAGGCAGTGGAGCGGGCTAAGCAGGTGACTATGACTGAGCTGAATGCTATCATCGGGGTACGTGGACTTCCCAATCTGCCGCTCACCGTGTGTATACCCCCTTTTATTCCTTTATTTGACCTGCATATAAGATGATCGCTACCTATCAATACTTTTCTATGTAAATGTCTTCATGCACCAACTAGTAGTCTGAACTGTTAATAGAATAGAATGTGATGCACCACCCGCTGAAGTTACAGTGCTGAATCAAATGTATATTAGTCCTATTTAGTTCTATATTCTTCACCAAAATATTCAAACTATATACAAGTGTAGCTCTCAAGAGCCGGTCTGTTGCTCCAACTTTGGTCTCGACGGCATCTTCACTGCCTTGTTGTGTGTTTATAAATGCGAGCCTGAGAGCTCTTGAGATCCCCTTCGCAGCCTGTATTGCTTTAATTGGCTAAGGTTTTAACGAGGAGCCTCATCCCTCACTGCTGACCTGGATAGCTGTGGGAATTAAAAGGCTGAGGGTGAGCAGAACACAGCCAGCGCTGCAAGCTAGCTGAGACAGCGCAGTCAGCCATCACAGCTCTGCTGCACAGTTCTGTTTGCACACCGCAGCACTGAGCTGTGATGTGTGGTGTTCATCACTGCTTCAAAACCCCATCTGCTCCTCATTGATCAGCTGTACTCACCCTACCCTCCTGAAACAGAAGTGATTGGTGTCACCCTCGATACAAAGCTCAGGCTGTCAGTGGTCTTATTACTACAGTTGAATCTTGTCTTTAGCTTGCATAAGAGGCTGGCTCAAAAAGCAGACTTGATGACTGGAGGCACATATTGGAATTAAATTAATGTCCCCTTGGTGACCTTTTGTTCCAGTATAATTGCTCCCTAGAATTTGTCTGACGAGGTGTCTTGAGGTGATGGAGAGCTGCTGTTTTTTTTTTTTATCTGTTGGACTAAAGCAGATGCTTTATTACACTTTCACCAAAGCAGAGCAGCTGCAAGCTGCAGATGTTCCTAAGAAAAGCTAATTTAATTTGTGGCTCCTTCCTGTGTATGTGATTATTATTATTTTTTTTACATTTGGAACAATATAATGCTGGAATATTTCTGTGCCTGTCTGAGTCTTTCACTGTGGCTCTCTGTTGGTCTTTGGCTATAATTTAAAATTAGTATCATTTAAAAGTCTACATTTGATAAAATATTGGACAAGCCCATTGATGATTTTAGTATATGGTCCTATTTGGCATCCGGTCTGTTTTATGAAACAGTCAGGCCTCCACCCAAGTCACGGCGGTTGCTCATGTCAGAGGAGGTGGAAATGTAGCTACTGTATGTTTCACGAATACCTTTCTATTAGTTATTCATTAAGGAGAAGCTCTGTGGGCATGCCAAAAATCCTCATGCATATTGTAAAGCAAGATGGGGTGAAAGAGCATGCCAGGCAGACAGGCAGCATCCAGGAGCCAGCTGCATGCCTTATTGATGGGGCTGAGGGCCATTGATAGGATGCAACTAGGGCAGCTGCTTGCATTGAGATGAACCTGACTGATAGTGGATCCTATTTGATTAGGAAACACAAAATATTAAAGTCAGCCAAGAAGTAGTTCAGATAAGCCCACCTGTCTCCCAGCGACTGGCCACCTGGATAAACCCACACAATGGCTTTGTTTTTAAAAAGATGTAAAAGTAAAATATATTTATTTTGTCTGTAACACCATTCATTGCAGTATATAATAATGGAGAGAGGGCGTCTAGAGCAGCTGTTGCCCTGACCGTTTTCTGTCCTCCTTTTCAGCAGCAGCAAGCTGCCTACCCTGCTCTCATGGTCAGTGGCATCCAAATCCACACACATCTGTATGTGCCATACTGTTGTTAATTGACTTTGTGTGTGCACACATCTGGGTTTGAAGGGCTTGTGCATGTTGCATGGCACTTTTTCTGTGCTATGCGTTTCACTTTAGTTAGTGAAGTTGGTACACTAGAGATACACTAGATATACTATAATACATTTGGTCAATTTTTCCTGTGTGTGTTTTTTTTGTAGCCCCACTCAGTCTGAGAAAAAAGGGTAAAGAGTAGGTCTTTATCTTGGAATATTAAATTAGAGAAAATAGGCCAGACTCCTTTCTTTATTTATTATTGTCTTCATTTATGGCCCTCTAATGAGGGCTCTTGCTGATCAACCATGCATATTACCCATCAGTGCCTCATTAAACACAATGAGTGAGGATGGCTCTCCCCTGCCAATGAACTGGCTCCTTAATTTCCCACATGGACACAATATTATAACTCTCTCTCTCTCTCTGTCTCTCTCTCTGTCTCTGTGTGTGTGTGTCATTGTGTCCTGGGTACATTTTGTAATTGGATTGACATCTGCCCAACGGAGCAAAGGACAAGGTTGCAAGTTTAAAACCTCACTAGTTTCCAATCTAGTCTTCTCCACCTTCAGGGCAGACAATGTAGAAGCAATTAAAAAGACCCTCCAGATAGGATTTTGAGGACATGTTTTTGAAGTAGGTGCCCTTTCTAAGACCTACGACTGAATATCTTGTTTGAAAAAGTACATTTGAAAGCAAGTTCCTGCTAAGTTAACGTATTTTAACTATGTGTTAGGCAAGCCCACCACGTTGTACTGCGTGTTGTACCAACTCCCCTGTCATTACAAAGTGCCTAATATTCCTAAAATGGCCATAAATGGTCATTGATTGAAGTCTGTCTTGTAAAAGAGAGGAGGTGCGCGCTGTTACAGCAGCTGAATTATTCAGTTGGCTCGTAGACAGGTAATAAATTGATGATGTTTTTATTGGTGTCTCAGCTAAGTATTATTTAACCTTGCTTTAAACTGCTTACTTCCATGCTGAGTGCCTTTTAACTCCCATCCATTTCCCCGTGCCTTTCAAATATTGATGGTGAATATTGGAGGGTTGACTGAGTGCCAGCATGGGACCCCTGGTCCTGGCTCCCTCAGCAGCCTTCCAGAGACACACACACAAACACACTCAAATACTTGGAGTGAGAGGGAAGGAGTGCCAGCTTCTGGCACTTAGTGTTCCCTCAGCCTCTTAAAGTATGGGTGTGCAAATGATTCATGTTCTGTTAATCCAGGAACATGACTATGAGACGAGTAAATAGACGCTGGTTATGTTTTTCAAGTGTTTAAAAAGTAGGTAGTTGTTTAGCCCACAGGCTGACAGATTCCTACACAGCTTCATGTTCCTTAAGAGGATTGCTCAACTCACCGATGGCATAGGAGTGCTGTGGTGCTGCAGTATGATAAAGTGCTAGTTTACCTGATGTAAAGTGATTGCTCTGCATTAAGCGCAGGTTGAATCACACTTTGCTTTGTCATTAATGTAGAATTAAATGTTTTTCTTCCCTTTTTTTTTCTTCTAAACTCCTCCTCATGCACTACTAACGCAGTGCGATGGATTGTGTTTGAACGCTGTGTCTCATGCATTAGACGCGTTGAGCAGGTGATCATAACTTCTGCTCTCCTCGGCACAGATCTAGGGCTTATGCCACCCTGGTCTGGCATGGAAATAGCACTGAGGGGGATTACTGTCGGATCCTGACAGTAATAGATGTGTGAATGTGCTAATATCATCCAGGGTTTAACTGATCAGCTTCATGTTTAGCGTGTGGTTTCTCCTTGCCTTTTCCCTCTGACCCACTCGGTTTCTGTCTATCTCCTACTTACAGCAGCAGCAGCTCCAGGCACAGCACCTCTCCCATGCTGCTCATGGACCTCCGATCCAGCTGCCACCTCACCCCTCAGGCCTGCAGCCGCCTGGCATCCCCCCTGTGACAGGCTCCGGATCAGGCCTGCTGGCACTAGGTGCCCTGGGCAGCCAAGCCCACCTCCCAGTAAAGGATGAGAAGAACCACCATGATCTCGAACACAGAGGTGAGTAATTGAGCTCAGGATTATTGCTATCCAATTGGGCATTAGCTGCTGCTTAACCAGTTTATTTAGAATAATTGATATGTGTATTCATTTTAACATTATTGCATAGATGTTGAACAGGGGAAAACAATTTAGTGCGGAGTGCTTCTTACTCTCCAGGGCAGAATTGTATGGCCCTTAGGTGAGAAGCACATCCTGTCTGTTCACATTCTGTCTGGGTAATGAGCTGGTACATTCCCAGCCCATGACTGCATAAGCTATTCAACAGCTGCAACACACGTTGATAAGAGGGGCCTGGTGCCCTGCAGCTGATTCTCACACGTTCAGCCAGAAGCATCTATTATGATATGCTAACTGACGTGTTTTTCTTTGTTCTACTTGGTTTCCTCATCACTTCGGCCACCATTGTGATGTCTGCGATCCAGAGAACACGGTAAGTGTCCAAACCCGCAATTATCTTTTGGTTGCAGGACTTGTTGGTTTCATCATTTATCACACTTTCATCTCCACCACAAATGTCAAGTAAAAATTCATGCCAGCAGCATGCTACTGGCTGATTTCATGCACTGTTGTAATCTGCTTTCAATAAAATGATTAATTGGAAATGAGGCTTGGAATATAACTCCTGTGTGTTTAATCCAGAAGGGAAATGACTGGTATCATGCTGGAGAGATTAGAAGCCTTGTAATTTCATCACAATTAAAGAAAGACTTTGACTTCCCCTTCTTAAAGGATTTATTTGATCCCTTCTACTGTCTCCCTTGTGTACCAGCGCACTCTCCTCCTTGGCATGTGATGAATATTTATGAACACAAATGGAGAATTGTTTTGTTTTCTTTTTCTCCACCCCGTCTGGCTGGACCTGCTAAAGCGTTTTATTGGAATGGCTGCGATCTCTGATGGCTTGTGATGTGCCTGTGAGATTGCGTTTCTGTAGGCTGGGCCAGCTGAATGGGTGCAGTCATGTCTGAAGAAATGGAACTCCTGGGGCGATTAGCAGGCCTGTTTTGTTTCTCTGCTCTTGTCCCAGGTCATCTGATAGCAGAGTGGTGACTTTGGTTAATGAGTCACGCTAAGCATCTCTTTAAAGGTCAGCCATTATTCAGACAGTGGCCCTTTGCCCAGACTGCTAGTCTATCGGCCATTGTTCACTTCTCTGGGCTGCCACTGACTTAGTCCATGTTGTTGCTTTGGTCTTCAGAAGAAGTGACAGAGGGAATCAGGAGAACTTGGCAGTTTACATGCAAATGGCAAACTCCTGCGAAAGCCGCTGGACACCTGCCTATTTCCTCCCATTCTGTTGGCGTTTGGAGTGAGCTGTCCCAGCTTGTGTGGGCAGGCAGGCTCCATGAAGAAGCACCAGTCAGTCCCACGCTGCCGTGCCCACTGGCAGGATATAGATTCTCTTTATCAGAGCTCAAAGCCTGAGCTGACATGGTGCCCAAGCGCGCTGCGGCAATCAGTGCCCACAACATACAGTTTCTCTCTGTGTCTCTCCACCCCTCTCTCTCTCTCACGCTTAGCCTGACTGACTCCGGAGAAAAGGCCCTCTGTTCAGCCACAACACACTGCTCATGTCCGTGTGAGGCTGTTTGTTGTCCAGTTATGAGGAGGAGGGAGCCCAGCTCAGAAAACAAACCCTCCTCCTTTCAGTTCAGATAACGGCCCATTCTGTTGTTTGGCCAGGGCCAGGCTTGTGTGTGAGATTGGTCTTGGCTGGTGTCAGGGTACTGCTTGGAGCTGGCCTACAGCTGCATTTTAAGAGTCCACAGCATCCATAGTTGTGTGAATGGGGCATTTTTAGTGTTTGGATTGGCAAGGTGTGTTCTCTATGAATTTGTAATGGATGAATGATTCACTGCTCTCTTTTATAATAAAACACAAAATGGTAATAAAGTATGTTTGGTTCTCTCCTTGCAGAATAACTCCGTATCCCCATCCGAAAGCTTACGCACAGCCAGTGAGAAGCACCGCAGCTCCTCTGACTACAGTTTGGACTCTAAGAAACGCAAAGTGGAGGAGAAGGACAGTATGAGCAGATATGTAAGTCATTAAAGGAATTGTTCGACATTTTGGGAAATTCCCTTTCTTGCCAAGATCGAGATAAGAAGGTTGATATGACGCTCATGTCTCACAGTTAAATATGAAGTTACAACCAGGAGTTGGTTAGCTTAGCTTAGTGAAACGACTGGAGACTGGGGGCAACAGCTAGCCTGGCTCTGTTTTGAAGGTAAAAAAAAAAACCCACCTGTAAGCTCAATATTTAACACCTTGTATCTCGTTTGTCCGGACAACACCAAAGTGGAAAGACGACACATTGTGGTTTTATGGGTCGTTATGTGCGAGACAACAGTGACTTTCCAGAGTCTCGCGCTGGTTGCCTGGCAACCTCACCATGAGTTATTGCTCCTGGCTTCAGGGTCATCCAACTCCCGGCAAGAATAAGTATATTTCCCAAAATGTTAACCCTCCTATTTTCCTCGGGTCATATTTGACCCATTTTCAAAAAGTTTTAATATCAAAAATTTGGGTTTCTTTCAACCAAATTGTCCAAAAGAAAACATGGATGGTTCCATACAACACTCTTCACATGTAAAATAAATGATCAGTTTACTACTTTCATTGAATTTGGGTGTTTTATTCAATTTAAAAAAAAATTGAACATTGAAAAAAGTGACAAATGTCAGAAAAAGCTTAAAAAATTCAAAAAAACACCAACAAAACCGTAAAAAAAGTGCAGAAAAGAAATCAACAAAAACCTTGGCAAAAGCTTTAAAAACGTTGGGAAAAGTAACAAAAAGGTCGCAGAAAGTGACAAAAACACCAAACAGTGAAATTAAGGTTTAAATTTTGCCAAAAAAGTTGCATGGTCGACGAGAAGACAACACAAGGGTTAAAGTACTCCGTCGACCCTTTTCTGGTCAGACGTATTTCAAAGGTTTCATTAAAAAAAAAAAACGTTTGTCAAGGTGATTCATTTGCTAATTACCTTTTTACAGGACAGTGACGGAGAGAAAAGTGATGACCTGGTGGTAGATGTGTCTAATGAGGTGAGCAGAGCAGCATGTAATTGTAAATGCCATATCGACATTTACTGAGATGAAGCTGTAACAACAATGTCAAAATCTATTGCTGTGTTTCTCCAGGACCCTGCCACTCCACGGGCAAGCCCCGCCCACTCACCACCTGAGAATGGCATTGATAAGCCCCGCCCCCCAAAGAAGGACACACCCAACAGCCCCGCATCAGTGGCATCCTCTGGAAGCACCCCATCATCCAAGGCCAAGGAGCTCAGTCATGTAAGACACCAAGAGTTATGAACAAACTAGGACAGAAAGGGTTTAAATGAGAATTGCAGAGAGAGCAAAGGGATATGTGCAAATAAATCTAGGACGTTTTCTGCAGTGGATTAGGAATGGCTGTCGGTGCTTTAAGTGCATGACTAAACGTCAGGGATAATATTGTCCCGCATCAGGATCAGTCAGGTCTTCTCTGTTAATAGCTCAATGTATTTAACTCCTCCAGGATTTTTTCCCCCCTGTGCCTCACTAAAAGATTAAAGCCAAAGCAGTAAGGGGATAAAAACGGCCCCATCTCCATTGTGGCCATAATAGGTTTTAGAATAAATAGCAGTTTATGCCTCTGCAGGACTATGAGGGTTGTCAAAATTAGATTGGATTAAGTACAGTTTGCTCTCAAATTGTCAGTCTGCACAGTGCCTGGTTTCCGGGATTGTGAATGTGCTTCCTCTGTCGTTCTCTCAACAGAATGACAAATCCTCCACGCCTGGCCTCAAGTCCAACACCCCCACCCCCCGCAACGATGCCCCCACCCCTGGCACCAGCTCCACTCCCGGGCTCAGACCCATCCTGGGCAAACCACCAGGCATGGAGGCTCTTGGTTGGTACCTCTCTCTTTCCTCGCTAGCAACTGAGATAATCTTTTTTTCCATCCTCTCCCAATGTACTGTTATGTCACATGCCAATATCCTTCTCCTGTCTTTGTCCATAGCAGCCCCAGCTTTGCGTACCCCTCTGTCCATCGCAGGCTCCTACCCTACCCCCTTTGCTATGATGGGCCATCATGAAATGAATGGAGGCCTGACTAGTCCTAGTGTGTATGCTGGTCTGCACATCTCCCCTCAGATGAGCGCTGCAGCAGCTGCAGCCTATGGACGCTCCCCCATGGTAACACCCTTTCCTGCCCTTTTTATGTAGCTGTATTTGGGATCACTCAAAAGCACTGCACATACTTAAAAGAATAGTTTGACATTTTGAGAAAGACACTCATTCTTTCTTGCACAGAGTTAGATGAAGATCAATACCTCTCTGTATCTGTCTGCTAAAGGTTCCCTGTGGAGTTTTAGAGAAGCACTATGGAGCTAATTTTCTATAAGTGGGTCCCTGTTTTGTTTGTCTAATGCACGCACACAAGGATTTTTGTACTTACTTTTGGACAGAGCCAGGCTAGCTTTTTCACGGTTTCCAGTCTTTAACGGACAGATATGACAGTGGTATCGATCTTCTCATCTAACTCTAGGCAAGAAAGCGTATACGCTTATTGCCGAACTATCCCTAGAAAAATACCACGTGGATCATTGGTGGTCAGTAAAAAGTCTATTATTCAAAAGTTTACATCTTGTCATTTTTCAGGGGTTTGATCCTCACACCCACATGAGAGCTCCAGGCCTTCCAGCCAGCCTCACATCCATTTCTGGTGGCAAACCGTAAGTGTCTCACCAAATTGTTCTAGTCACACATTTAAAAAGAAAAAACAGCAGTGATACAAAACACTAACACATGTCTTTTACATCAGGGCTTACTCCTTCCACGTCAGTGCAGACGGTCAGATGCAGCCTGTGCCCTTTCCGCCCGACGCCCTGATTGGCCCCGGTATTCCACGCCACGCCCGTCAGATCAACACGCTGAGCCATGGCGAGGTGGTGTGCGCTGTTACCATTAGCAACCCCACACGTCATGTCTACACTGGTGGCAAAGGCTGTGTCAAAATCTGGGACATCAGCCAACCTGGCAGTAAGAGCCCTGTGTCCCAACTGGACTGTCTGGTGAGCACCGCTGCTGATTCACGTTTCACTCATCGTCAACTTTTTTACATCAAGTTCTGTTTGTGTAGTTGCTTTGAAACGTAATGAGCTTGTATACACAACCTCATTCCATTCACAATGGGATAATCCTTTGTTATACATGAGGACCACAACAGGCATTTCACATCTCAGTGACAGTTATGGCAAATGCACTGGTACACAAATACAGCTGATGCTTTCACTCAGTTTTTGTGTTAAATACAAAGTACTTTTGGCAACAAAAAAAGAAGAAAATAATAAACATCACATGACATTTCGGATAAATTACAGTTGAAATTTGAACATCACCAAATAGATGTGTAAATGTAACGAGCTAGAAACTCAAAATATAGAAGCGTAGGTTTGATACCCTTAGCTTGGTTTATTATGACCGAAGGATTTTCATCCTCTTTCCCACCGGCTTGTTCCTAAATCTCTCTCTAGCTCCACTGACCTGAACATGTATTGATTTGCTTTGTCCTCTGTGCAACAGAACAGGGATAACTACATCCGCTCCTGTAAGCTGCTGCCTGATGGCCGCACATTGATCGTTGGAGGCGAGGCCAGCACATTGACCATCTGGGATCTGGCCTCTCAGACACCCCGCATCAAAGCTGAACTCACCTCCTCAGCCCCGGCTTGCTATGCCTTGGCCATCAGCCCTGATGCCAAAGTCTGCTTCTCCTGCTGCAGTGATGGAAACATTGCCGTTTGGGACCTGCACAATCAGACTCTCGTTAGGTTGGAAGAAAACACTTATTCACACTGTGTGGGTTTTGGTCCCACAACAGGATTGCTGTTTTAAGCAATTTTAAAAGGTGATGTCAATAAATGTTGGTATGCTTTCTGACTTTGATTGCAGGCAGTTCCAGGGTCACACGGATGGTGCAAGCTGTATTGACATATCCCATGATGGCACTAAGCTGTGGACAGGTGGTCTTGACAATACTGTTCGCTCCTGGGATCTGAGGGAGGGTCGACAGCTGCAGCAGCATGACTTCACTTCACAGGTACGACCCGTAACGTAGAAGAGACGGATAACATACATACACATCCACAGACTTACTGTAGAGGGCAGTTTCCTTTTAGCCCCAGAATTGTCAGTAATTACTGTTCTGTCTTGTTCCCAGATCTTCTCCTTGGGCTACTGTCCGACAGGAGAGTGGCTTGCTGTGGGCATGGAGAGCAGCAACGTGGAGGTGCTCCACCACTCAAAGCCTGACAAGTATCAGCTCCACCTGCACGAGAGCTGTGTCCTCTCCCTCAAGTTCGCCTACTGTGGTATGAACACACACACATAAAAAGAGGGAGAGTTGACTGTACTTATCCACAAAGGGGTGTTAGCCTGTCCTATTTTATGAAGTGCTGAAACTACAGTGTCCCTTGTGCAGTCTGAATGCCTATTGTGTTTTGAAGGTTACCTGCTAACTCTTAATTTGTAGGCTTTTTTTTTTTTTATACAACTTGAGTCCTTATTGCACGGTTTTCTTTGCAGGTAAATGGTTCGTAAGCACTGGAAAGGACAATCTGTTGAATGCTTGGAGGACTCCATATGGCGCCAGCATATTCCAGGTATGCAGATCAATAATCCTGTCAGTAGCCAGTCCAAAAGTATGCACAGTTGTCTTTGAGAGGAAGGGCACAGCCACCGCTGTCTGACAGGACTCTCCTATCAGTGAAAACTGAACCTGAATTATTGACCTGACAAAGAAGTCTTTTCTGAGGGGCATCAGGCCAGAACTTGATGTCATTGCAATCTAATCTTGCCCTGTAGTCAGCTAATCTTCTCCACTTAAGTTCAAATGTAGATGACTTAACTGCCTCCAAGACTAACATGTTTTTTTTTCTTCTTTTTTTTTCTTTTTTTATATCTTCTTCAGTCCAAGGAATCCTCATCTGTCCTGAGCTGTGACATCTCGACAGACGACAAGTATATTGTGACAGGCTCTGGTGACAAGAAGGCCACTGTATATGAAGTGATCTACTAGAACAGACTGCTTTGGATTGGAGCATGCTCATGCTCAGGAACAGTAGACTCTTCCTCCATCTACCTTCCCTCACACAGACAGCATGGATGTTGCCTGCAGCCCCGGGGTGGATGGGCAGGAGGTTTGGCAGTGCCAGACTGAAGTGGATGTTGGTGCTGTCGTGGCCATGGATGCTGTGATCTTCGGCTCTGCCCTTCCTTCCTCACTCATGCAACTAACACTTGTACATCAAGTGTAGTTCCCCAAGGCACTAAGATGAAAATAATGTCTTGCTGTTTTTCTGTTTGTTGGATATTTCTTTTTTTATTCGTCCTTTTTAATGTGGAGATAACGTTCCATGACACAACTAGAAGCAGCGCTTCGCTCTGGAGCTTCTCCATGGAGGTCCTGTGAAAAGTGTACATAATGGAGTAATAAAAGGCCTTTTATAGATTTATATTTTGGTGTCCAGTTACGCTTGTGATGGTTCTTTCTTGTTCTCTCCGTGATTTTCTGTCCCCTCTGGGGATGGAAATTAGATTAGGACTTTGTAAGAGGATATTCTATTTCAGTTTTTTTCCCTCCATTGCTTTTTTTATGTTCGTTGTCCAGAATGACCTTTTCGGAAATCTAATTTGGATTTTTTTTTTTTTCTCCCTGACAACGGCATTTTTCTTCGTTATTTGCTGTAAGGCAGATGTTAGTCCCATGGATTTTAACAGTGGAGTATTTTCCGGAAAGACCCTTTTTTCAGACTGGAAGGAGAAAATCTTGGTTTGCAGTTACCCTTTGGCCCTGGTCTGCAGGAAATTCAACTTTATAATGAAGACCTATCACTAAACACTGGCTGCTTTCAATGACATTGGCAATGACAATGGATAACTATCAACCGGAGGACTTATGGGTTTTATGGTGAAGCAGCTGTGACTTCAGTTCAGTCTGTTGACTCGACTCTTGTATGAATCTCAATTTCTCCACTCAGCAAAGTTTAGTCATCAGTCTAAGAGTTAATTATTGCCTCTCTCGTCTGACTGTGACTGATGTGCAAGACTTACATGGTTACCCATAAAGGTGGCAGGCAAAGCCATTACAACATTGACATTTTGGGTATGCTCTGTTTGCTTTCTTCAGTATTTCATAATGTTCCACTATGATCTTCTCATAGACAGGAATGGTCTCTGCATAAACACACATTAGACTGTGTAGCATACACATGTCATCATCCCTAAGGATTGTACAGTTGACAGTTGTTGATAAATCAATAAACTGTTTTTATATTAAAAAAAAACACATCTTGGCTGAATTTCTATAGTGCTGGTGCCTTCCTACTGCTGCGCGTTTTGAAGGAAAAAATTAATATTTTGAGAAATAAGCTTATTCATTTTCAATAAGATTATTTCTCTTTCTTGATGAGGAGATTTACACTACTCCCATGGCTAGTGGTCAGCAAATAGGAAGCTACAGCCAGTTAGCTTAGCATACAGGTCGAAAACAGGAAGAAACAGCTAGTCTTGCTCTCTCCGAAAGTAACAAAATCTGCCTATCAGCAAGTAGTTTCCATGAATCTCCAATGGTTGCCTGGCAACCTCATGATGATGTCAATACTCCAGGAAGCTCCTGGCCAAGCACTAAACCCATCATAAAACCACAATGTGTTGTTTTTACACTTCATGGTTATTGGATTAAACAAGATAGAATGTGTTAATTAGTGAGCTTTAAAAGTGTTGATAGGTAAACCTTGAATATAGTATCAATCTTTCTCACCTAACTCGGCACAAAGAAGCTTATTTCACAAAATCAAACTAGTCCTTTTAAGTAAGACAGTTTTAGAATATAGACCCAGTAATATTTGCTGCTGTGGGACAGGGAGTGTAAACCAGCTAAAGTATCAAACTGGGGGAAATACACTGCATGTATTGACATGCTGAATCTATCCTGGCTTGACTGTAAACCAGAAATATGTCCTCAAAGTGTGCATTGCCCTGGGCACTTGTAGTGAGGGCTGTCCCTTCCTCAAGTCTGCATCTAAGGTAGATATAGACTTACTCACAGCCTCTCCCTAACTGTAAATGGCTGTTATGAAAATGCATCCAGATAAGACTTTACAACTGTCTCAGGAGAACCGCAGGCATGAGAGGATGCTAGGGACCTCTGGCAATGGCTTTAACTCAGAAAAGTACTGACTTGTTGCAGCTTTCAAAGTCACAGTGTACTGTAACAAACTGGCAACTGTCAGCCACCATCTTTTTTAGGGTTGTATCCATGTATGGTGACAGCAATGAAACGGCACTGAAATCGCACAGCCGTCTCAGAGTGATACAATAAGGCAGAGTATTTATGCAGTGCCACTTCAGAAATATGACGCAAACACTGCTCTTGAGTTCTCTTGAGTGGTCTTTTGGTAGTTGAGTACTTTTGGACAGGATGAGGTGAATGGCCCAGTCCTTCCACTTCAGAGCAAGGCTCTTCTAGGACTGTGCGTGAAGCTGTGAGCTCTTCATATGGCTGCCTCTTCAGAGATGTTGTTGTTAGATTATAAAAGCAGGGCCGGATACTTTCAGCATGGAGCCAGCCGCCATGCTCGGCTCTCACGGGCTCATTTGTTAAAAGCTATAGTCTTTCTTTTCCCACATTGCTGAAGTGTGTACTTCCTGTGTGCATTTGTAGCTTAAGCTCCTTGCTCAAGTAGAATTTTCTTCCTCACTTAATCAAACAGTGAAATATCTGCAGATGAAAGGTTGTACCTCTGAGTGGCTATTGCTGGACACTGAGGGGGTCATTGTCTCGCCTTCCGCTGATCTACCTCTCAATGGAGGGCTTTCAGCAGGTTCTCATGCGAAAGCCCAGCTGCCTTGTTCTATTTAGAGAGCTACACTGTAGACTAAGAAACTAGAGTGGCCTACGTGTTTTACAGCAGCTCTAAACCTAAGAACGTAGTCAAATTCTCTACTTTATCTTGGATCGTTAGAGCTAAGACTCAAGGACCCTACAGAAAATCAAGGGGGGTCTGTAATGCCAATATGTGGGCTTGCACATGCAAACCACTGTGAATGCTTTTTTTAGTTGCCAGGCATTGATCACAGTCCACCAGAATTCTGGCTGATTCTTTTGGCTGGCTTTCGGTTTTCCACCCTCCCCCATCCATCACACAGCAAATCAGGGTTTTTTCTTGCACCGTGCTGAAATGCAGAATAATAATCCCCTAATCACCTGAGTATTGCCAGTCCTAGGTTTTTATCTGCAATGGATGTGAAAGCCCCCAGTGCCTAGTGATTACAGCATTTGATCTGGGTAATAATGTCTTCACTGTTGCCCTGCCTAGGGCCCGAAGGCAGTGCGGCTCTAATCCACAGTGCATTCTAGTGGAATCGCATTACACAAAGACCACCAGGGTTCTCCTCTAGAGGGGAGGGGTGGGGGGTTGGGGCGGTTAAAGGAGGTGGTTGCCATGGAAACAAGCTTCTCTCTCTCACACACACACACACACACACACACACACACACACACACACACACACACACACACGCGCACACTCTCTCTCTCTCTCTCTCTCTCTCTCTCTCTCTCTCTCTCTCTCTCTCTCTCTCTCTCTCCTGGGATAGATAAGCAAAGGACAGGTTCTACAGCCACCGACCACTGACAGCAGATAAGCACCCCAGCAGAGCAGAGCAGTCATCTCCCTCCAACCAGGATGAACAAACCTGGGAGACCCGGATTCATTTGGATTAGGCTGGATTGCTACTGCTTTTCCTGGCGCTGCTGTGTTCAGACTACTGATGTTCACAGGACTTTCTACAAAAGAACTTGATGTTGCACTTCACCCCCGTGGAGTCTCAGAGCTTAGTCAGAGGACACGGGTACAGTAATGGACTGGATGCTATTTTAGATATTGAGGTTAAGGGAGTGTCTGCACTGGGCAGGTTTGTGTCATCGCATCTGGAGGGCCGTTAAGCTAGAAAAACTATATTCCTCCTGATGTGTCCTAAGGAGCAGGTGACCACACATTATCAGTATGTTATTTCACCAACTTCTCGTACCTGCCCTTTTTGTAATGGCCCTATTCCACTGGAAGGCCAGTCGGGACATTCCTTTGTATTTGTTCAAAGTATCCACTAAAACTCGGTAATTCAATACCCAGAGTAATTAGATTTGTATGATACTAATGCCCTGAGAAGGAACTAACATGCTCTTTGATGTTGAGATTAAGACAACTACAACTACTTCTTTATTATATGCATTATGCTAACATGGTAATTATATTTCCACACACATTCTTTGATTAAGGCACAGCTGGAGGTGTACAAGCAACATGACTAATTACAGAGGAAATGGCGGTATTGAGCTAAAGTGGTGAGAGCTGGATTTCTCTTTGGCCCCTTCTGCCTGCTTACTTGTAAGATTTATTTATTTATTTTTTATAAATCTGATTAACAGCTTGAGCAGATACTGTGAATTAAAAGAGGGGGACTGTTCACTTAATATCAAAGGTTAATATGGATTTATCTGTTTGTGTCAAAATTATTGTTAGAGTTGCTTTTACACCATGTAATAAATACAGTCTAGGATCAATATATTACTATTGCACATTAAAGTGAATGGGGCCTTCTTTATCTTATTAAATGTTTAGTTTAAATAGCCTAGGATATTATACAAAGGCTTTGATGTTTTGGTAGGGTCATACTGTATACAACTGTACAGTAATTATATGAAGCTAGTAAGCTACACCCTCATTGTAAATGTTGAAGTTGCACATCAACACCTCCACATTATAAATCAGCGAGACACTATTTTCTGATTACATGTCTAAATAATGTTAAGAAGTGTAAGCTATGTAAAAATGGTAAGCTAAAACTTGTCCCATCCCAGTCACAGACAGTTAATGCACCTGTCATCCCGTGCTCTCTGCTAGTTTACTCTGAACAACTTCTGCCAGCTGAAAACAAATAACTGTTAACCTAACAATAGTTTACCTTTCTTTCGGCCAGTAAGCTATCGCTGGTAACTGAGATTTGAGCGTGACGTTACTACACACAATAATGTTATTTACCTGCCACATCTTGTAAATAGGCTAGAGCAAATATTCCAGCTATGGATTCTAGCTAGTCGTTTCGGACTAAACTAGTCATTCGCTAACTATAACATAGCCATCTATGGCTACATAGCTCTGTTTGTATATATGGCTACCATATATATAAATGGCTAGCTACCATTAGCTAGCTGGCTAAAGCATAGCGCGGAGAGGTAGCTATCTCCTGAGGACAGAAGTGGTGAATGTAGCCACGTGATTCTGACAAAAATGATCACTGTTAGCAACATATTGATCATACAGGTGATCAGCAGAGAAGTGGATTGTGCTGGAAGGATGATTTCATACATTTTTATGGGCGTTTTGATGCCCTTTTCCGCCATGAGGAGTCGTCACTAAATGGGATCCATTGCAGCTGACCTCAGGTGCTCCAAAGGAAACAACAGCCACGTTTGAAGCCTTCAGTTGGTGAGTTTGTAATATCAGTTGATGTGAAAGTAGAAAACAGCTCCAGATATATTTTAAACTAACTTGGAAGAGCTGAAAAATAACCAGGGGCATGGCAAATCAGCAATGAACAAGGCTCGGTCTGAACCCTTAATACAGATTATTTTAAGAGATTGAAATTTGTTGTCCAGATTGATATTTCATACCTTTTATACTGAATACCTCGTGTCACTTACTGTATGCAAACATTACTCTTAATTTAAGTAATTAAGTAATTTTTGCATACAGTAAGTGACACGAACATGTTTATCATAGACTGTATAGCCTATCATTTATATGTATTTACTATGGTCTTTTATCAAGTAGTTAAATCAGATCCTCAGAAAGTTTAGCGTGTAACTTACTGTAGTAGGAGTTCCTTTTGTTTAAAAAAATAATGTGGCTCAACATTAAAACACACACACACACACACACACACACACACACACACACACACACACACACACACACACACACACTAGCCTATAGAAAATGGGCCCTGGGCAACCCAAACTGTTTGCTTGTCACATCAACCATACTACCACCACCGACAAAGTTATCCATGTACTGGTAGACTACTTTGAATAATTTTAATTGAAGAATCAATAATTAGTATAGCCTATATTTTCTTCAGGACACACATCCCGATTACAATTCCACAGGACTCTCTTAATTTAGATTTCAGCCTTGTATTGTTCTAGCAGCACAGTTGACTAGTGTGAGGGAAAGGTAATGTTTTTTACCCGTTATCTGAACAATGTAATGTCTCATAGTAGCATCTCATACTCTGTTTGTGAACACTGGGCCTTTCCTCACAGCAAATGCTCTCATTTCAGTATTGCTGTATTGCACTGTAGTCATCATTGGAGAGGTGCAGAGAGCAGCCTACAAGATTGTCCACCCTTGTCTTTTGGCTTTTTGGAAAGCCCTTACACATAAGTAGTGGAGTGCTGCATGATCTCTGTGCTGGACAGCTCAGCTCTGTCCAAATACTCTGTATACTTGAAGCTCAAGTATTATTCTTAGCCACAGAGTGATACACCTACTGGGCCTCAGGAACAAAAAATGTTGTTAAACAAAGTTTATAAACCATAACTACCATTATAGAAAATCCAGTGGTCAGTAATATTTTTTAAGGCTGCAATAACGATTGTTTTCATTGTCGATTTAATATGGCAATTATATTTCCATATTAATGAATACATTGTTTGAAAACAAAATGCCCAATATAATTTTCCACAGCCCAAGGAGATCTATTAAAATGTTATGTTTTATTCTCCAGGTAGGGAATGAGTCCTTACCCCAAGTGAAGGAGTTTAAGTACCTGTGGGTCTTGTTCGCGAGTGAGGGGACAATGGAGCGGGAGATTGGTCGGAGAATCGGTGCAGCGGGGGCGGTATTACATTCAGTTTATCGCACCTGAGCCAGAAGGCAAAGCTCTCGATCTACCGGTCAGTTTTTGTTCCTACCCTCACCTATGGTCATGAAGGCTGGGTCATGACCGAAAGAACGAAATCCAGGGTACAAGCGGCCGAAATGGGTTTCCTCAGGAGGGTGGCAGGCGTCTCCCTTAGAGATAGGGTGAGAAGCTCAGTCATCCGTGAGGAGCTCGGAGTAGATCCGCTGCTCCTTCGCGTCGAAAGGAGCCAGTTGAGGTGGTTCGGGCATCTGGTAAGGATGACCCCCTGGGCACCTCCCTAGGGAGGTGTTCCAGGCACGTCCAGCTGGGAGGAGACCTCGGGGAAGACCCAGGACTAGGTGGAGGGATTACATCTCCAACCTGGCCTGGGAACGCCTCGGGATCCCCCAGTCAGAGCTGGTTAATGTGGCTCGGGAAAGGGAAGTTTGGGGTCCCCTGCTGGAGCTGCTCCCCCCGTGACCCAACCACGGATAAGCGGACGACGATGGATGGATGGATGGATGGTTTTATTCAACTAACAGTAAATAACGAACAGGTATTCAGTTGACTATTATGTATAACAAAGAAGCATTTGAGTTGCCAATGAACTTTCTGTCGATATATTAATCAATTTAAACTAATAGACTTACTGTTGCAGCTCTAATATTTTCCTGAAATGTACTTATTTATGGTGACAGGAGTAAAACCATAGGCATGATTTTATGAACAAGACAGCTCTGCAGGGTATTTACTTTAAAAAATACAATTAAGTAAACCCAGGAAAATGTTGACACCAGACTAATGAGATTTATTTGATGAAATTGTTAGTAAAACTGGATATCTTGCCCCTGCTTCCGGTCTCTGGTGATTTTTCCATTCCTGGTAAACACTTCATTTTTATTCCTGTTTGGTTCATTGAAGCATCTGTCATTCCCAGTGCTCCCACTGCGCCTGACAAAAGCAGAGCCATGTTAGATTGAAAAGAGAGAGGGGCAATCTTTCAAATGGATCTCTTTTCGAAAATATATTATGACATAATCATGTTTTCTCCCTAAAAGCCCAGGGGAGGCCTGTCTGTCAGATTGCAGTCCTCTCTTGGCTGCCTGGCCTGAACAGAAACAGCAGTTGTGTGTTAATAGAACCCAGAGGCACTCTGAAACCTTACCCATTCTGCTTTACGCTCTCAGCAAGGAGATTAAAGTCAGGGAAACATTACAGGAGGCTGGATAATTGCCCCTGTGTCTCCAGCAGACAAAAGGCAACGCTCCGGCAATTCCCTCGGTAAATTGTCAAGAGAGGCTCAAGGATCCTTCAAGGCTGCAGCAAATTGTACAGTGCTGTCTAACAAACTACCAATCTCTGGATATTATGAGGCTTCTATATCCTTGCCATAATGACAGCTTGCACTGCTATAATGGAGTGCAGGCACAAGATAGCTTTTGTGAACACACTTCCAATAGAAAAATTATTACCTTAGTTCCCAGTCTGCACTTTTCATTTTTTCTTTTGTTCCCATTTATATTTTGATTTATTCTGCTATGATTTTTATTTGCACTTTTTATTCACAGCGGAGTGTTGGCTGCTGCCACCAACAGATGATTGCAACCTTTACTCCTGAGGGCCACTTGATCCCCTGACAGAAAAAAAAAAAAAAATCTGCAAGCAGTTAATGAGTTGCCATCCATGCCTAGTGTTAAGGGTGTCTACAAATTAACAGAGGCTTTTGTCAGGGCTCTCCCTCGCTCCCTCGCTCTTTCCTGCTCTTGCCTCCACTTTCTCTCTCATTCTCCTGCTCCCCTCCCTCATGTCGCGCTCCCTCCCGCTCTTCAATTTTCTCCCTCTACCTGCCTTCTTCACGCTCCAGTAGCTCTGTGGCAGGAGCAGCGCTGTCTGGCTTTGGCTCTGAGCAGCACTCATTGTCAGTGCGGTTCATGTTTAGAATTAGCCATTTAATGAGAACAAAAGAAATTAATTGGTGGTTTAAGCCTAATGAGACGTCTGTGAAATTAACGGGCCTCATCAATAGAAACAAATAAAATCCTTCAGCTTGTTGTTGTGGAGCATTATTCTGACAAAGCTTTTGACACAATGATGAATAGCAGGTCAGCAGAGACCATCTGTGCTTTTTTAAACCCCTGCAGGAGGGGGATGGAATGTGGGCTGGCTCGAAAAGATGGTGATAAAAGAGGGAGAGGGGGGGGGAAGGGGAGAGGGATTGGAGAAAAGAGGAAAAAAAGCTGAGAAAAAAAACAAATTCACCGGCTTTATTCATCGCCCTTTAGCATGATACCGCTGTCTAACCATGGTTACAAAGGAAATAAAAAACACAAGCATTAGCATGTGAAAAGCACTGGGTCTCTGACTATGCGTCCAGAAAGCCAAAGAGCTCTGATTTCGAGGGATATTTAACCTCCATTCAGACAGCAACAAAGGCCTGGCTGTCGCGCTGAGAGCAGTGGTTCAGCCTGATTGGGGCTCGGGAGAGAGAGAGGGGGGAGAGGAGGGGACAGGCAGGATCACAGACCTCATTTGTTCCCCCTCTTTACTTTAGCCTGTCTCTATTCCCACTGAAGAGCAGCATTTCCTCTCTATAACCCCCTCCTCCACCTCCTCCTCCTCCTCTGAAAGTTGTAAATATATGACCTGAGGAATAAATTGGATGGGAAGGAGCCGAGGAGGCAGAGGAGTAAAACATCTCTATCATGTTCGGTGACCTTTATTTACCGCGCATTGAGCAAAATTGTTGTCCATGTTATGTGTCTGCCTCGCTTCCTTTGCTCTTAATGCCCCAGTATGGATGTTGTGTACGTGATGGAGGTGGTTATCGGCCTGTCTTCAGCCCCACCAGTGACTCTCTGGCCACCCGGCAGGGCTGGCCCAGCCCAGCCTGTTTGTGTATCATGGAGAAACTGTTTGCTTTCCTGCGCTGATCAAATAAACAGGCCATGTCTTTGGGGGGGACAAGAGGTTGGAGGAGTGGTGTCTGTGTGTTGTTTAGCTTTCTGGGTGTAGATAAGGAATTGTTTGATGGGGAAGAGAGAAACGAGAGCGATTTAGGTCAGCTAATCTGATTTACACAGAGATGGTCTGGCCATTGCAGGGAGCAGTAATTACATAGAGGGATTAGAAGCCCCCCCAAAGCTTCCAACCTACGGAGAGGAGAGAGGGGTGGAGGCTTAAAGGCCAGAGAACTGTTCGAGCATGTTGCTGCTGCAAAAACAACAGCTTGAGCAGTTCCTGGTGCAGATTAAAAATGGCTGAGATTGAGCACAATCAAAAGGAGGCATTTGGCTGAAGTAGTATTAGCTTGTTTACACGCATTTACATCTGCTGCTTTGATCCCCCAAAATGACCAGAATTAGTTTTCTGTTGCCAAATATCACAGTTGTCAGTGTCTGCCAGGGAATCCGGCGCTACCAGCTGATGTCATCAGTGTAGTTGTTTATCACATTGTTTTTTCTCTCTCCAGGAACTTGTTAACAAACTACTCAGCATAAAATCACATGTTATGTTTCCCATACTCTCGATCACCCTCTGTCACTGCCGCAGCCGCCCCGAATTTGAGCCCATTTTGTGTGATACACAATTTGCAGATTGATCACTTTTAGCCTTGACATTCTGTTCACGACTAGCTATTTTTTCCATGTTTCCTGCTAGTTACAATGAGCAAATATTCAACGCTTCTCTCGTTGCCATTTGTCTGTGTATTTAAAATGCACAGCTGAATAATTGCACTGCCAGAGCCATTACTTCATCCACAGGAATGACTTGCACGCTTGGCTGCTGTTTCTAGAGTGTGCTTGGCTAATCCACTCATTGCTTTGTGCATTCAGTGCTGTGAACCATAGGGCACCCGCTTGGATGCCCGTGCATAAATTACTGCCATGGAACATAAAGTGCTGGGAGGATTTTCCTTAACGATCGCCAACGCTTTAAACGCTTCTGCTTCAACAGTCGATACTGCTCAGCCCATTCAATTATTCAGCGGCCCGTCCCTCATTAACAAAATCCTGACCTTGACATGTCTGCCCTATTTCTCTCCCTTGACAGACTCGGCTCTCCAAAAGACTCTGTTTGCTCTGATATTGGCTTGGAAATCCATGCATATTGATAAGTTGTTTGCAATGTAATTGAAAATGTCAGTTATGAGGCCTGTGCAGACAAAGGTCGGCCCCAAGAACAAAAGCTGTCAGTTTGCTATGTATGTATATATATATATATATATATATATATATATATATATATATATATATATATATATATATATATATATATATATATGTATATGTGTGTGTATGTGTATATATATATATATATATATATATATATATATATATATATATATATATATATATATATATAGGAGGATCACAGTAGAATGAATTCTGATTTATACTCGTGTATAAATCTTACTACTTGAATGTTTATGTGCCAAAATGACTAGTAAAACCAGAGAGAACATTTTAAGATGTTAAGTCTGAGGTAATTACATGACTCCACTCTCCATTTACAGTGTTATGGATTGGTTTGTGGTCACTTGATTGAAATTCTAATCTGTCTCCAAAGGTCAAAATGTTCATCATTCATATCTCATGGTCTGGGTAAACATCCACGGCTCAAACATTCGATAGGACTTATGAATATGCTCATCAAATTGGTAACCCACCGTCTCTCGAGGAGTCACAGGTGTCCTGGGTGCTGTCGTATCGCAGGGAAGTGTTGTACCTTGTGCATCAGTGATGTGATGTGTCAATCAAAAGTCGCCACGCTCTGCATCTCAGAGCACTACGTGCTCACAATCTGACTGTCTTTATCTGCTCCACAGGGATGGGATCCGAGGTTAAAGTGCTTGCCACTATTTCTACATAAACAAAGATTTGAACCTCAATCCCCAGGAGCCTCAGCTGGCCGACAGGCCCCCACCCCTACCATACCCCGTCCTGCCTGCAGGCAGAGTGGTGACTGCCTGCTGGTTCTTTAATCGATTGCTAATGGGTTCAATTCCATCGTTGAGGAGCTGCTTGGAACCTGGCCCTGAGACTGAATGAAGTGGAAATACTATTTGTGGCTTTATGAGCCGTTATACTGCAGCGAGAGACCTCTATTCGGCATGCTTCATAGCACTGCTGAGAGTTTTGCACCACCGCTTGATGGTTTTTCTTATGCCGGCTCCTACTGCTTTCGTCACAGTGTTCTCCATTTACACTGTGCCCTAAAGCATTTACATCCATTCAATCTGCAACAAAATTGCTTTGCTTTGCTACATTTTTCACAAGGCTTGATGTGTAAGGTAATTACCATAGTATATATCCTGTGTACACATGAGAGCCCAACAGATTCATTCCATCTTTAAGCTGTGATATTATTCATCGGTTTTTATCAGTAGCATGTACCTATGGCCCTGTGTAACTCAGAGGCTTCTTGGATCACTGTGTCTTATTACCCACAGCAATGAGCATGCAGTTCAGATAGTATGAAATATGTGAGTAGTGGATAAGTTATGAAACTGCAGGTTTTTATTATTATTATTGCAGTAACAAGTATCCACCTTCTGTAGATGTTGCAGTGAGAGAGGTTGTGTCTCACACTCCACACTCTCCCTGGTTTACAGATCTGCCCAGATTTCTGCAGTGCTCTTATGAGCTTGCTCTGGCTGAAATGCAAAGCTAAGCAGCCAACACTGCTCTACATTTCACATCCAGTCCCAGCAGACATGTGCTCTTTGAAGCATTTCTAGGCCAGGGATACAAGTCTTGTTTGTTCAGTACTTCTGGTGAGGGAGAAAAAAAAAAGAGAAAAATGTAAGCAATTTTTTTCTTTCACTATGGCAGAGAGTAACATTCTTTGACGTCTCAACAGAAAGTCTTGTATTACAGCACATGCTGCCAGATGCTTTGATAGAATCACCCATGTCAAACAGGAAGAGAAATAAATGCTTCATTGAACTAGAGCTCAGCTTAGTGATGGTGGGAGGGAGGAATGGCGAGAAAGAGAGAGGGAGGGGCGAGCAGGCTGCAATGTGGGTGTCTGTGGGTGTTGGTACACTAGCGGAGGGTTATTCTCAACCCTCAGTATAACCACTTTCTTAGATGTGGTGTGTGAATAATTAGTGAGCCTGACCTAGAAAGTCTCATCAATGAACATCCAATCTTCTAAAAAATAGGAAAGAATAAAGCTGTAATCAAGGAAAGCAACGGTTTTGGTAGCCGACCTGGTGCCAGCAGTTGCAGCAGGGTACAAAGCATGTTTGTGTTTGTTCTTTCAGGCTCATCTTCCAGCGCCAAGTAGAGTATGACAGGATTTACATGCAGGTTTCTAATCTCTGTAAGCGAACCTGTTTCGGGATGTAATTCACATGGTATGTCTTTTGATTCGGATTAGTCTGGGCAATCCTCTTACCCGTGGCTCAGTATAACTTATCACTGACAAGGCTGTCTCGTGGAGCAGTGCAAATCCTCATATCCACCCCTCCCAGACTTCCAACTCTTAATTCTAATCTGTCCAAATCTGATCTGAGACTTTAACTTCCAAACCTCTTGAAAGCCAGCGCTCAAGCTGAAGTTCATGCAAGGGCTTTGGATTACATAAATTGAGGTTAGGGATTTCCAATATGGCCTTATGTTTGAGAATAGAGCAGGATTTGGATGCGGGTTGTCGTGGCAAATCTCCTGCATTTTTATAATTTTTTCTCTTTAATGTTGAATCTTAAATAAAGGGATCATCACTCATGTTCTACCCAGTATCCTTTGGTAATTGATATTGTACCTTTTGTGTGAATTTACATAAAATATATTCCATATGTTTAGTCCTTCTTTTGTTTGTTAATTTTTTTTTTTAAATTAAGTTGTGGTTAGAAAAAGTTTTCGAACACTGCATACTTTACTTGATGTGCTTTGATGTGAAAATACCATAAAATATTTCAATGTATGAGTCACATTCCTGATCCTTTAAGGTTCTTTATAATTCAATAAACAGGATTTAAAGCAGAGCAGGCATGCTCCACTTTTTCTGCCTCAGCCGGAAGGCCACAAACAGGTTCTTATTAAACGTTGTAAGATTATGCCTTAATCTCATTGAACACATGTTGGGTGGAATAAAAGCAATTTTATTTCTGAAACAGTGCTTCACACAGCTCTCTCTCTATATAATCTTATCCCAGCTTCTACTACAGAAGGAAAAGTCTTGCTGGCTGTGTGTTTTGAGGAGGCTAAGAGATCAAGGTCCTAATTGAGAGTTAAAATCCATTAACGTACCTGTGCCCGACTTGGACTGCACCTACAGCCCAAAAGCATATATAGTTCCCAGTCGGAGAGGATTTGGGTGCCATGTTCTCTGCTCTTGGTGAAACAGTGGTGTGAAGATGACGATAAGCCAAAGCTCTAAATCCCAGACTCAGCTGTCTTATCTGGAGCTGCTGGGCCGTGTGGCATGCTTTAATGGAGGCGGCTCACTGTCTGAGCTTTAGCTACAATTGCATTAAGATTCCCCTTCACCTCAACTAGGCTTGTTTGTTGGCAGTTTTTGATTGAATCTTGAGAATTAAGGTTTCATCTCGGTTAAAGTCACCCCACGGTTTAGTTCTTCTAACTACTGTGTCCCCAGAAAGGAACAGTCTAATTGAATCTCGTATCATGTGGGAGAATGACAATAATACTACAACTAACACAACTAATACGCTGAAAAATAATCAAACCTTGTATCTTCTGTAAAACAGATTTGCCTTTTTGACCTCTTTGTTTGCTGAGGAGAAAACATAGTACAAACAAAATGATAACTTATTTTTATCAACATGAAATTAATTCAAGTTATACTTCAAACTAAACACCACTTCTTTTAGCATCTGATGGCAGAAAAATGGCTCCTTAACAAAGCTCTTTGAAAATAATACAGTGCAGTTGTTTGAGTATTTTTTGAAGGCATTTGCTTTTTCGCTCACCTTTTTTTCCTGTCACCTGCAAGTAAGACATTTTATTCTTAAGAAAACATAAGCCTCACACAAGTAAACAGCCAGCACAGAAATAATTCATGTCACATATACTCCTATTTTCATTCAGAAGATTTGAGATGTGATATGGATAAAAACTTAAAGGTTAAGATACAGGAATCCATATGAGAAAGTTGCATACCTAAAATGTACACAGTAAAGATTATTTTTAACTAGCAGTGTCCTTTATAGTCAGATGTTGACTATAGACTAGGAAACATAAAACGGATATTCCACAAGTGTGTTTGTCTGTTGTCTGTCTTACTCTGGTCAGTGTAGTCTGTTTTTAGTGTCATTCGACTTTCGTAACCACTATATATTACTGTTGTTAACGAGGAAAAGGTTGTACATGAACAAAAGTAAATCTAGATCATGTGCTAATATCCTTTACCTGTTAAATAGTCAAATAATATTTTGTTAATCAAAAGAATATGAGGAATAGGGTGGATACGATTAGTTAATTAATCAATTGATTGACAAAAATGTGTTGACATACTTAGATAATTAATTGTTTATGGCACTGATGACAGAAACATATTAAACACTCACTGGATTTGAGATAAAACAAGACCTCTGAAGACGTCATGTTGGACTGGGAAATTGTGATGGGCATTTTGAACTAGCTTCAGGATATGGTACCGTGTACGGGGTCAGCTGACAGGCCCTCGCAGCCATAGGGTCGTGTAGAGGCAGTTTGGATTGACCTTGTTTCAAAGTGATAGCCTGGCCTGGCAGTACCTCTGGCATTGTTGTGCTGTTGCTATTATCTTTCCTCTGTTTATCCTGACCCCCCCACCCCACACACACACACACACACACATGCACATGTGCACGCAGCACACTGATACCCCCAGTGAGTCCCAGTGTGTTTACTCGGGTGCCTGCTCGCTCGGTGCAGTGATGAACTCCTGTGCAGACTTTAACACTCCGCTGCCTCTCAGGCAAATGCCAAAACAAATCTTGTCATAATTAGCAGTAATCCTGCTCATTACCGTCTGCTTAATTATCCTATTAATAGCACTTCCTGGGAGAGCTTGTTTGCTACGCAGGCAAATGTTTGTTCCTAAATTAGCAGACAAGAAGACAGCTCCATTGTTCAAACAGCAGCTTTGACAAAGCAGAACAGGCAGGATTAACAGCAGACAGAACGGGCCACAAGCTCATCTCCGCTTGGCGCTGACAGGCAGGGAGGAGGCAGCCTGGGCCAACAACAGCACTCTTATCCTGCAAGCTGCTGTATAATCTACATAGTCAAGTACACACAATCAGCAACTTGTCATATCAGAGCTGCACTGTACTATGAAATAAGCATGAGTGACAAGAACAGAGCAAGCTACAGGTGCACAGGGATTACCGGTAATGGTAATTGTACAGTTAATATACAGTGTTTATAAATGTATCTGATGGTTAGTCTTTCATCGCTGTGGATGGAGATAAAGCCACTGTGTTGCTCTTAATAGGATCCAGTCAGATTCCTCCGACCGGAGAGCCAAGAGCATTACTGGAGCACCCTGCAGACAACAGCCCGACTAACCTCATTACATTGCAGGTAACAAGACACTAATGTGGACTTACAAGGCTGTGTGACTTTCAAAGGGAGAATTGTGCCTATACTAGGGCTGGGAAAAAAATCGATTTGATTTAAAAATCGAGTTTCATATTTTCAAAAAATGGATTTTTTTTAGATTTTGTTGTTGTTTTATTAGCTCAATCCAAAAACAGTATAAATAATTTGGATGTTTAACAATCTTTGTTGCACACTGCACAGTGACTTTTCAGTTAGAGAAAGGGTTTGCCTTTGCAATTATATTATGTTGATGCACTTTAATTAAATACAATAAATATATATTTTTAAAATATATATTTACAGTTCACAGTTATTTTGTTTGAAATGGAAAGGGGGGGGGGGGGGGGGGGTCGAATCGTAAATCAAGTTTATTAAAAAAATCACAGATTTTTTTAGGGAAAAAAATCGCCCAGCTCTAGCCTATACCCAAACTTGTAAGGCGATAGGCTCATCATTGTAAAAATGGAGGTATTAGTGAATTGGATCTGTTTTATCCATGCAACCTCCCAAGTTCCCCAACAAGGCTCCAGAGAAAAGCTTTTAAAGTAAATAAGGCAAGTGCTCAGAGGGAGGTGGAGACCAGCCACACAGAGCTATGCACACTAACCTAAGCAGACCCAACACCTCACGCTCCAGCAGGCCTATACATTATAAATGACCCTCTCTCTTTACTCCATGCACCAACCCCCTATACATACACAAGAATGCCATAGCTGGAATAAGCAGAGCCTGGTCTGTGGAGCCCCCAGCACTGTCAGCCCATTGATGTACAACACTCTGCCCTTTGTTTCTTGTACACAAACACACTTTCCACATTAATATTTCACAGGATATGTACTCCATGCTTGTGATTTAAAGCCTTTTCTTGTTAACAATGCTGTTTTCTCTATTCTGTTGCACTGAATTATGAAGGCAACTTGTCAGAAAGAAGACATGCCCATTAGATTATAATTCTACTAGAGATAAATGATTGCTGGCAAGGCACATGTGACTTAATCCACCGTGCTTTCAAAAATTTTCCCTGAGGTTGCACTTGCAGCTATTAGTTAAGCGATGCGGTGTGCGTACAGTATGTGTGAGTGAGCATTTGTAATGTGCGTACACATTGTGCACGTATGCATATTATACATTGCTTCATTGCCCATGTATTTTTTTTCTCAGATCTGTTTGTTGGAGTGTGAGTAAATGTACAGCCATGTGATGTCGCTTGTTTGTTCCTGTTGTCAGAGAAAAGGCAGGGATCAATGGATTTTCCTTGCAAGAGTGAAACATGACAGACATAACGAAAGCCTTTCATGAGAAATGAATGAATAATTCATGGGCGCTCTCTCGCTGTGCTTTGTTGTGTCTCATACAGATGGGATTACAGAAGGCTAGATCTTGGAAACATATGAAAGATTAATTTGTGATCTGGGACACTGCTTGCTTACAAAAGGACTAAATAATGATTTTACTGAGAGTGGCAGGGATCTGGGGATGGGTGTGATGTGCACAGGGGGCCGGACACAAAGAGCCTGCAGAGAACACAGCACTCAGAATAATGTGACCTGACAGATATTTAAAAACTTTGTGTGAAAAGTGAACTTCAGCTTTCAAATATTTCTCTCATTACTTTGATTAATGTTGTGATGCAGTTCAATAAAAAACTGAAAGATTAGTATGTATTGGAACAGCATTGTTAATAATTCCCCCTCCCCCGTATTGATCCCTTAAGAGCGATGTCAGTTTGCTTTACTCTGTTTTACACAGGCATGTCAGACAAATAGCAGCTACAAAAGATCTTTCCAAGCTGCAGATATTTGCTGTCTTGCTCAAGGACACTTCAGCACGCCAGATGCTTTTTGAATCCAGGCCCTCCAGCTAAAGAACTGACTTCAAATTAGCAGCATGCCACCCAAGCTTTAACAACCGTAAGACTCAGTGCTCCTGTCTTCATAGTTGCTGTATGTAGCATTAAGGGGTTGCCTGAAAATAACTCCTATCTTTTTAAAAGAGCCCTCCAATAATTCACCAGGGAGCATGAGAAGCTGTTGCCTGGTGTCTCCCAGATGGCAGAGAATCTAGGGTGGCACTGCTTGTTTTTGATGAGCTGTGCATATACAAAAGCAAAACATCTGGAGCCGCCATGTGGCCTCTCCATTTGGCCAACCCCATACCTCTCCGAGCCAGATGCACCCAAACAACTGTGAGCTAAACGGCATGAATGATTCATAGAGTGAGAGGCATGGCTCACACCAGACAGACCTGCCAGCCACTTTGATTGGAAATCTGAAAAAGCTATGAATATGCACGAGAAATTAAGCTTGCTAGGGTGGGTGATTTGTCAAATGATCTGTATTTGACCAATATGGAGAAAGCGCTTGTGGTTTTTGTGATTAAAAATTAAGAAATGTTATGTCAAATTGCCAGAATCATTAAATTATTAAGACGTGTAAATGGTTAGCAAGGTGCTATGGACTGGCATGGTGCTGGTTTGCTTCCCGTGTCAAAGATAAGAAGACAGTGTGGAAGGAGAGGGACTCACACCTGCTCCATCACTCAGTTAGATCAAACCTAATTAGATTCTAAATTGGAGACACTTTGCATCTGATATCAGACCATTTATGCAAAAATCTATCTGTGGAAAGAAAAATCAGTCAGAATGAACAGACGGCTGGGGTGAAAATACATTTGGTCATTAGATTAGTAAGTGAAAATGTTGACTTATCAAACCACAATTTTTGAAATCGTATCCAATGAAAAGTGATTGATTTTTTTTTTTTAAATACCAAGAATTGTATTGTAAAATATTGTGATAAGAATTGATTCAATTTCATCTTAGAGATTAAGGTAACAATGTTTTACTTGTTAGGGTGAGTTATTTCAGTACTAATTAGAATAAAGATGTAGTTGTGGTTTGCTAACTTGCTAATTAATAAAAACGTATTGAGTCCATGCAATATGCAATTTTTCATACTGGAAATGATGAGCAATTTCCCTCCAAGTTGTACAAATTTCCTGTGAGATCAGAATCTAATGTGATTACTGAGTGTTACAGAGTGAAAAGGCAGAATGCAAAATTTGGGGGGAGGTGGGGGTCACCTGTAAGTGCTTGATATACCAAACGTGAAAAGGGACTAAGACATCTTTACATTTGCTTTAAAATGTTACTGGACTCAGCAGTGGACAAAACAGACGGAAGTGCAGGAAACAAGGAATAGTTTGGTCCTGGTGATGCCTCGTTGTGAAAACTACTATCACAACTACTATCACATGTTGTTAAATAGGTACATGTTAGCTAAGGGATGTATGGAATATGCACACATTCATACTCAGTCTTGAGATATTAAACGGGGCCTAGAAGATATCAGGCATGCCTTCCATTTAAGAAAAACAGATAAAGCTTTGACTATTTTGTCCTTGTTGTGCCGTGGATGTCTTTTCATGTCTTGCCGCTGAGTCATTATTATTTATAAATATTGTGCACTTGTAATTCAGTTTTTCTTTGCTTGAAATATTCTCTCTGATGATGTGGTATGATTTACATAATCTGACAAGATTTACGATATCCCATCATTTTTTTACTTTGCCTTATATGCATGACCCTTGTTTTGTAAAATGTTTTTTTCAATATATAGGACTACATACTTAATCATTTTAATTCTTTAAATTTTTCAGGGGTACCTAATGGCATAAATTATGGCCTTGTAGACTATATTTCATAATATAGTTTACTGTTGAGTTACTAATGAACCAAACCACATTCCCAGATCATTTTTGAATAATTTTGATTTAATAATCAATAAGGCTTTAAAACCTGTATGTCCTTCTGCATCTCTTTTTTTTCTCAGTTTCTGTACCTTTGGGATATTTTCTGTCCCTGCTCTATACTTGTTATGCATGCATTATGAATATTTCCTAAAAGTCCTTGGGATATGTTTGCAGTAAAGGGAGATAAACATTATTAGCAGTCTCCTGCTGAGGCAGTTACTAAGCATAGTCAGTGTTGAAATAAGTTGATAAAACGTTTAGGAATATATAAATATTCATTGTCACAAATTACACATCAAGTCATTTTGCAAGTTTAGATTTAGACTAGTGTATTGTGATGTAGAGACAGATGTAATGGTCAGCATCTATAAACAGACCAGTAAACATGGAGAGCTGCTGCAGCAGGTCTGTGGAGGAATGTGTCATCAGAGCTCTGACTCAGCACTGATGCCATTCACTGTCTAATGAGATGAGTGCTCACTGCTAATTAACCCATCCATAACTCCCAGTGCTCCATTCATCATACAAAGCTACAGTAAGTGTAAACAGACACAGATAAGGACAACAACATGTTCAGACCTACTTAATGTCTCTGCAGAGATTCAGAGCACATTTCAAATTAGTTGCATTGAGATGAGGTTATAGGAACAAAGTTATTTTGTAAAAGATGAGGCATTACATTTTTTTAGTTAGTCCATATTCGGCAATAGTTAAGGCAAGGCAAGGCAGCATTATTTGTATAGCACATTTCAGCAACAAGGCAATTCAAAGTGCTTTACATAAAACATTAAAGAGCAGTTAAAAATGATTTAAAACAAAAAACAAACAAAACAGATAAAATACGAGAATAGAAGTTACAGTGCAGTATAAGAAATTAAGCATTAATGAGCAGTTAAAAATATAAAAGCAGATATAATAAGAGCCCGTATACCTGGAAACCCAAACTTTGTTGACCAATATGGTAGACATTTTATACAGGCAGGACCATATTGAAAGCTGTTCTGATCACTAGTGGTTCCATTTGGTTTAATCCTATCTGGAAGTGGTCAGGCGTAATGGATTAAAAGCAACAATATCACCTACATACAGTATATGTATATACTGTCAAGTTTTGGCTCTGGTCTGTGGAAAGGAAACTGTAACTGGTTGTTTGCATGTTTATAGTGCGTTCCATTTGTACTCAGAACTCGGATTTGATGAGGTCAAAGTCGGAAACACGCCCCCCTGACCTCGGATTGTGGAGCTCGGAACTCGGGCAATCACCGAGTACCCCAAGCTCAAAATCCAACATGGCTGCTCCGTGCATCCACAGTTGTGAAAGCTGTAGTAACAGTTATAAGCACTTCTGTGTTATTTGTGTCTCACTAAATCAGTTGTTCACACAGTCCTGTGCTGTGTTTGTATAGACTGTATATTAATGATATAAAGTCTATGGTTTGTATGCACAAAAGAAACTGCGTAATGCGTTGTTATAAACTGGCATTGCTAACAATGCTAACTATGGCTTACCTGCCTAGAGCTAATGAAAACAATGAAAATCCGACTTATGACGATATGAGAAGCAGGGACTGATCGGACCTTGTGTTGACTTGGGCTAATCTTGGGCTTATCATAGACAATGATTGTGCAGGGAACATTCATGTTGATTAGTACATTTACATGCACACACATGTTCTTTTATTGTAAACAATTAGATTAATGTAATACTTTGGGGCATTAAATCATTCATAGAAACCAGCCTTCCCTAACGGTCTGAGTTCATAGGAATTGTTTGATAGTAAAGTCGATGTCAGGAAGGTTGTGATGTAGCAAACAGACTAATAAGACTTCACAGCGTAGTAGCAGTTGACACTTCTACAAAACCCTGGATTAAGTTCTTTTTTTTTTTTTCATTCCAAAAAATATTTTATATTACCGGTATGTGATCTTTGCACCTGGTAACTACAATGTGGTTACGTGCCTCCCCCTCTCTCATGGCCGCCGCCTTCTCCCCACTATCGGCTGGTGCTGGCTCTTGCGCCCCCGCCGCGACCTCGTCTCCCTCGGCCTCTAGGCGCAACCCCCCTCCTGGATCTTGGTTGGGATGAACAGGGCACGGGCCCGTAGTCAATATCAGATCCCACAAGACTCTCTTCTTGAAAGCTCTAAACAACAACTTAGATGCTAGACAATAGCTTGTTTATTGGCCTGTAGCATGCTAAAGTTAGCTACTAGGCTCGTGCATGCTCTCTCGTGCACACGTTTAATAGGCGTTCCCTCTCGGGAGCAGGTAGAGTGTTGAGCATGTGCATTTTTTTTCAAAAAGGGCGGTTCTTTTCTAAAATTCGGGAAAATCCTCCACTATACCTTTAAATCATGGTTACTCTTACAATTACCTTAATGTGTGTAAGATAACCTGGATCATGTGTTGACCTTTCTCTCATGCTAATTGGATTACAGTAGTATAGTGCATGTTAACAAACAGAATGGTGCATTGTCTCTTTTGGGCCAGACTAAACACAGCGGTCTAAAATATCTCCACATGGAACAGTGAACTCAATGAAGCGAAGGGAGTCTTGATGAAAACCAAAACTACGGGAAAGTAAAAATATAATGACCTACTGCTGGAAACCTTTTATTGTTTGTGTCTGTTGGTTTCGTACATTATTCACAACTCTCTAGTTTTCTAATGTAACGATCTTGGATTTTATGTTTCTCATCTTGCGTAACAATACATTGTGTTGCAGTGAGGGACAGCATTAGTGCCCTTGTATGAGAATTAGTTTGTGTGCCCTTCTGCTTGTATTTGATTCTGGTTTATTGCATTGATGGCAGCTTTCAATTTCCCCCGGTTCCCTTTGGTTTCAGAACTAAGCTGCGTAAAAAAGGATTAAGATTATGCTTTGAACGAGTCATCACTTTAAACTACAGATGGAGTTTACAGTTCAAAAGGGATTATAAATATTAAAGAGGGCATTATTTTTTTCTTCAAATTATTGGGTTTTGCTCCAGTGCATTGCTGAATCACACAGCATACACAAATTCAAAGGATTAAGCAAACATAAATCTTCAAGGTCTCTCTTACTGGGTCTGCATTTGAATTACCTCCTGAATGATATCCAATTAAATAATTCATTGTTTCTTATACAAACAGTCCTGTCACAGCGGCTGAGTGAAAGCACAGGAGGTGAAGTCCACAGATAATCGGTTTGCTTTGATTTGCAGAGGGCTTCATCTGATCAAACGGCTCGGGAGCTTTTTGCTCTTTTTGAATTTTGAAAGACAGCATAACTGTTGAACAAAGGCCTTGTTTCCTCAAACAGTACACTTTACTCTTCTGATCCCCAATCACTGTGGGAAAGATTTGACTGTTATTTCATTGATTGCTCTCGATATGTCACTACCGTAGTCTGTACTAAAGTGATTTTTAAGTGACCATCATCTTGGTATAAAACAAAACAACAGTAATGTGCACAGGTAAGACATTTTTCTTTTTTGTAAACATTGTAAAACATTACACATTGGTATGGAAGTTTAAGTGGAAACTGAATGAGGGACTTTTAATTTGACAGTGCCATCATCTGCAAAATGCTTTTCCATGGCAGACATTTTGTAACTGGAGAGGGTGTGATTAACAACATTAGTCAATACCTCAACGGCCTTGCATAACCCTTTACCTTCGTAGGTCTAACGCATAACGTGTAAAATCACAACTTTTACATTTTTTTTTAATTATTTCAGTTTTTGTATGGATTAAAGAAACAACATACAAAGTTAATTAGTGAGCCTTAAGGCGCTGACAGGCTGATCTTTAATCCTTGGACAGAGCCAGACTAGCTGTTTCCCCCTGTTTCTGGTCTTTATGCTAAGCTAAGCTAATCACCTGCTGGCTCTGGTGAGATTTTTTAGTAAATAATTACAACCCCAAATCAGAAAAAGTTGGGACAGTATGGAAAACACAAATATAAAAAGAAAGTAGTGATTTCTAAATGTACTTTGACTTGTATTTCATTGCAGACAATACAACAGCACACAATTTAATGTGTTCCTCATGATTTTTATTATTTTTGTTTCAAAAAAACAAAATTTCTATTTTGGTTCTTGCATTTGCATTTGGTTCTTCTTTGCATTTACCACTTTGTAGTGTTGCCATTCCTTTTCACAACACTTAAAAGACGTTTAGGGACTGAAGACACCAAGTGATGAAATGTTTCAGGTGTAATTTTGTCCCATTCTAGCTGCAAACAAGTCTTAAGGTGGGCAACAGTACAGGGTCTTCGTTGTCGCATTTTGCGCTTCAAAATGCGCCACACATTCTCTATTGGAGACAGGTCGGGACTGCAGGCAGGCCAGTCAAGTACCCGTAACCTCTTGTACTTTTCAGCATTAATGGTGCCATCACAGAAGTGCAAGTTACCTTTGCCAAGGGCACTGACACAACCCCATACCATGACAGACCCTGGCTTTTGGACTTGCTGGTAACAGTCTGGATGATCCTTTTCTTCCTTGGTCCGGAGCACACGGCGTCCATTTCTCCCCAAAAATACCTGAAATACTAATTTATCTGACCACAGTACACGTTTCCACTGTGTGATGGCCCATCCCAGATGCCTCCGAGCCCAGAGAAGTCGACGGCGCTTCTGGACACTGTTAACATAGGGCTTCCTTTTGGCACAGGACAGTTTTAACTGGCATTTGTGTCTGTAACTACGTATTGTGGTACTTGACAAAGGTTTGCCAAAGTAGTCCTGAGCCCATGTGGTGATATCGCTTATAGATGAATGACGATTCTTGATGCAGTGCCGCCTGAGGGATCGGAGATCACGGTTGTTCAGCTTAGGCTTGCGCCCTTGTCCTTGACGCACTGAAATTCCTCCTCATTCCTTGAATCTTTTAATTATGTTATGCACTGTTGAAGGTGAAATAAGCAACTGTCTTCCTATCTTTCTTTGAGGAACATTGTTTTTAAACATTTCAATAATTTACTCACATATTTGTTGGCAAACTGGCGATCCTCGGCCCATCTTTGCTCCTAAAGGACTAGACCTTTCTTGGATGCTGCTTTTGTACCAAATCATAATTACAATCACCTGTTGACATCACCTGTTTCAAATCACATCATTATTTAACCAATTTACCTGATTACTAGCCCTAAATTGCTCCTGTCCCAACCTTTTTTGGAATGTGTTGCAGGTCTGAATGACAGGAAAGGATGTATATTTACAAATGAAATTAAGTTGACCAGACAAAACATGAAATATTTTGTGTTCACATTGTCTGCAATGAAATACAAGTCAAAGTACATTTAGAAATCACTACTTTCTTTTTTTATTTGTGTTTTCCATACTGTCCCAACTTTTTCTGATTTGGGGTTGTACATTACATTACATTACAATAAAAAGGTGCCCTCCCATGCCTGCATAATTTAATGTGGGGTCATGGCCTGAGACGTTTTTAAATGGAATTGAATCACTGAAAGTGTTTCAGGGTGGAAGCCTCAGCTCTAGGTGAGTGCAACAGAGATACAGGCCATCATGGAATAGAAACCTCATATCTCAAATCAGTTTGGGAGCAAATTATTGGCGGGGTCGATGACCAGTAAGCACATGAATGGATCAATATCTTCACTCTGAGGGAACAATCTTCACTTATAATGACAATGTATTGACTTTTTAATAACCGCTCATGTTTCAGCAGCGCTAATCATTTTGCTTCCTCTGAAAATGGATCCGTGTGTGTGTTTGGCATGCATGGATAACTGGCTGCATGTAGAATTTGTGTGTGGCATCTGTCTGAGGCTGAATGGATATGTGTGTGTGTGTGTGTGTGTGTGTCAGCATGTGTCTGGGTCCCGTTTATGGAATTAAGACGAACATGAGACGACTAATTGCCACAGTCTTGTCAAATATCTAAATTAAACGTTTTTTTTCTTTTTTTGTGGCTGTAAAATGAGATGCTTCTGGTAATTGAGAGCTACCTGACGGGTCACTTTGACTCTTCAGGTATTATGATCCTTGAACTGCCTGCCCGGCTGTTTGTTAGTCCAGAACTGCAGGTTTGGAGGTATAGTGGCCAACATGAGCCATCCTGTTTGGACAGACTGCCCCACTAAGAATAAATGATGGACTGTGTGTGCAACGGTCAATGACTGAAATAGCAGAACTGCTGACTTTTCATCTCACCCTTAATTATTTCAACAGCTGGAAGGTGCAGACTGCTCACACAATTTCACTAAAACAGCATCTTTTGTTAGAGGTTTATGTAATGATCAATACAGCAGTGTTTACTTCATGTAAGTAGTGTGTTATCAAATCAAAGTGTAAGGTCATTTTTTTCTGCTTTGTTTTACCATGGTTATACATGTATACATGTGTTTATAGATGTTTTTTCTGCATTCATGTATTCTTTTTCTGATTTACTGTATGTTTTATTCGTTCAGATTTTACTGTTATTTTATGTAAAGCACTTTGTATACCTGCTGATTGCTGTAAAGTGCCATATAAATAAATGCTGATTGATTGATATAGCATGCCAACATGTTAAACTAAGATGGTGAACATTGGAATCTTACCTGCTAAATATCAGAATGTCAACATTGTCATTATGAGCACGTTAGCATGCCAACGATTTACTTTAAAGCACCACTGTGCCTAAAAACACAACCAGTACAGCAGCTCTAAATCTGTAGAAACGTTTTCAATCTGCACTATATAAATAGATAGACTTTGCACACAGACTTGATTTGATTTTTATTATCAGGGACACTGCAACAATTGAAAGTGGGGTTGGCTATAATAATAATACTAATAATTAGATGCTATAATAACTTTGGCTTTCTTATTTATTGAAAGGTCAGAGTCTGCATTTGCGATTTTTGGATCTTTTTGTGTTTTTTCGCATTTAATATCTACAATTCATAAGTACATTCAATATGTATACGCTGTTTTTGAAAGCTGTGACTTTATTATGTGGCCAGTAGGAAGAAAGGAGGAAGGAAAAAGGAATTACCAAATTGCATAAATTCATCATACTGTGTTCTTCATCATTTTGTGAGGAGAGCTTGTGTCCTGAGGCAGCGGTGATGTTTTTGCATGAAAATCAAATAATTAAATTTTTGAATGAGGTACACTGGTAATGGCCGTTTTACAGTAGCCGCAGCCAAGCTGGCGCATCCAAATGTGACGTCATGGGATTGCCGTGAGTATTTATACTCGTGCGTGGTGGTCGCGACACTAGTTGTAGTCTTCTCCTGAACAGCGGTGGCGCTAAGGAGCAAAGGCTACCGATGTTTTTCTTTCTAAGGAGTAGAAGAAGAAGAAAAATATAAACAAGGGCAGAACTGGCAGCAGCAGTGCCGTCAATACTTCGATTTGATTCAGTGACCTACTTCGTCAGATCAAGCCTTTCATTCACCATAAAAGAACTCATTTTAACCCAGTAAGTTTACAAGAGAGACTTGCAGTCACTCAGCAAGTCCTGGCATCCGGTTTTCCAGGAGCTCATTCATGCTTCCTCCTCCAGTTTGTCACGACGGCGCGCGCGCCACTTCCAACGCGTCAAGCATATAACGGCTTTAATGCTGCTCAGTTAGCAGCTATAAGAGCTGCCCACCTGTCACAGGGCAGCGATGAGTTTTCAGATTTTAATGTGACAACAACTAAGCAGGCATTTGGCTGAGAAGCTCTGACATTTCTACAATTATAAACTAAATGTTGGCATAAATTCCTGCCTAATCTGACTTGCAAATTTGGAAGCTGCCTTTTTTCTGAACTCGTTCCGTCTGAAAACCTAAAATCGTTCCATTCGTGTATTTAAACAGAAAGCATAAAAGCTTTTGTAATATTGGAAGTCTTATACCACTCTCCATATTATCTTATAAAACGTAACCTGAGTGACAGATGGATTTGTACATATAGGTGGAAAGCAAATATAACCCAGAGTGCAATTTTCCTTCCCACTTGTGTCTACCTCATTGCAGTATTCAGAGAGAAGAGAGGAGCGAGAGGCCCTGTGTTAAGTGTCTTATTAGTGGGAAATGACTGCAGTGTCAGACGAGCCCAAGCTGTTACAGTGCAGCCGTCATTAGAATAAGCATGAGAAGCTCTTGTCGTGGATGGAATCACATTTTAATCCCCACCACATTATTACTGTGGTGAGGAAGGTCAGCACTCAGGCACATTTAAGCAGGAATAAACCCCCTTGAGAGCTTATGATAATGTCTTCCCTCAATGGGAAATATTGGTCATATTTTAGTTTCAAGCTTTTTGTAGACTACGGCACGGCTAATGAAGAGCCTAATGTAATGCAGCTGTGCGGGCCGCCATGGTAACCATGAATAATTCAGCATACTTGTTCTTTGGTTTCCTGGTCTCAGGAGGGTTCTGCCTATATTGTCCATTATGACAGGCCATTATCCAGCCTTCAGCCTGCTAGCTCTCAGATGGTGCGCAGAGCCCATTTGTTACCCCTCTTGCCCCTGGTAACCTTCAACCAGCTGGAGAGAATGATTGAGACTATACTGTTATATAAACATGAGAGCAAGAGGTGCAAGAGGCAAGAAAACCAAGAGACCCCTCCACACCAGGGAATTCAAGGAGGCCCTTCCATTTCATTACAAGTGCATATTACATCTGCCTCCTAAGCCATCAGTTACTCTTTGAATACAAATTGCACCAACAGACCGAGACCACTGTGATATATTGACGTGCATTGTGCATGCCCTGTTTTGAGCAGTGGTGGAAGACGCATTCAGATGCTTTACATAAGTAAAAGTAGCAGTACCACACTGTGAAAATACTCAACACAAGTGAAAGTCCTGTATTTGAAAAATAAATTAAGTATTGTCAGCAAAATGTACTTAAAGTGTCAAAAGTAAAACTATAATGAAGAATGGCTTCTGTCAGTGCTGCTAACATTATAATATATTATTGATTCGTTAAAAGCAGTACTAGAAACCGACTTTTACACATCAAAGTCTGTTTACAGGTTTGGGGAGTACTACTGCAAGTTGTACAAAGCCTTTTGTGGTTCCAGAGGTAGCTGAGCAAAATCTGATCGGTTGTGACTAAAGACTGCAAGTTTAAAAATGAAAAATAATCTAGCTGTAGAGTTGAAAGAAAGTGAGTTTACAAGACCTGTAGCCCACTCCTCATCTCTGCTTGATGCTAGTGGCTTGATGCTACATTAGCCGCTACTAGCATAACACAACCAAACTGTCAGTGGTTGAGTTGAAGTGTGGGTAATATAGGCACCAGGTTTAGACAAGGAATAAGAATGCATAGGAAAAAATTAAGATATCTGGTTCTGCTGCATCGATTCAATGGAAATACTAAAATGTAAAAGTAAATACTCCAGTAAGGTAAATACTACAAGGCAATATTGAAGTACAAGTATTTAAAAAATGTGCTGAAGTACCGTGTTACTGTTCTTACACCACTGGTTTTGAGCTGTTTTCTTGTTGCAGTCTTACCGACATTTCATTCATGGCGAATATCAATGAGCAAATCACTTCCTATGGATTAAAGTAAAGAAGGAGCTAAGAATAAATTCACGAGTCTAAAAGGGAATTAGTTGTGTGATTGTATTTGGTCTGGAATGTAGTCAGTATTGGACCAGCCAGTTGAGGAGGTGTGATGCATTTGATCTAGTCATTAAAACGGGCAGGGTGCTCTACGCTCTCATAACTCAGCCATTTCAAATCAATGCCTGTGGCGGGTCTTAAATCAATGAGCGTGTTGCATCTCAGAGACTCATCAGTGGGCAGTCCCCAGAGAGCTCAGATAGAAAGGAGGAAGGAGAGGGAGATAGACATTGGGAGGAAGGGAGGGAGGAAGGGGGTACACTCTTACGCTTACTCTCGCTACTGACCTCCGTAATTACCCTCTGCTACTGCCTGAATCCAAATGCGATCCGATGGAGATAATTGCCTATTGGAAACACCATTGAACCTTACTCCAGTCACAGCTCTCGCTGCTCTCTGCCTGGACAATCCTGAACCTATGTCATGCTGTGGCCGAGCTGCCGCTGTGCTAAGGCCTGATATTTAGCAGAGGAGTAAATTGAGACTGGTGTTTGTGTTCTTGTGATTCCAGCTCAGTCATTGTCCCAAGGGCAGGGCAGTGTAATCAGGGCTGTGATAGCATCTCTTGGGGGTGGGGGTGGGGGGTTGGGGGGCAAGGAGGAGGAAGTAGAGCCTGTGGGCTGATCCAGAGGGCAGATATATTTATCTAGGTAATAAGAGCCCAAACACTGTGGCTCTGTGGGGAGGGCCGCGGACATGGCCTAGTGCGCTGAGAGACCCGCCAATGCCATGGCGGCGCGGTCCCCGTGCTTCTCATTAAACTTCCATCAGCGTGTGGTCACCATGTTCCTGCCAGGCCTCCAAAGTGCCCGTTATTAATTCATGAAAGCACACTGCACATGTGATTGAGTCTGGTGAGCAGTGAAGCATTGAGGCACGAGAGATGGGGAAATATTGTCTGTGTCTGAACACCCAACCCTCCACCAAATCCCTCTCACGCTTTCCCTCTGGCAGTGTGCCCTTCAAAAAAAAAAAAATCTGAGACAGACACAGATACACTATGTTGTGAAACATTAATAGCCACTGCTGCAGTTTGCCTACAGCTGGAAAGAGAGCAATGCAGGTCATGTACGTTTGTGTGTGTGGGTGTGTGAGAACACATTTATGAATGTATACATGTCAGGGTGTGCATGCATGTTTTGAGCCCATTATCTTTAGTGTTTTATAAATGTGGAGGAGTTGGTTGTGTATTGTCGAGACATTCTACGTGAATATATTATCAACAGATGCAGTGTTGTTTTGGGATGGGATGCTTGTATGTATGGTGAGCCAGCTGCTTTTATCTTCGCTCCACAGACGTGCTCTCTAAAGCTTGTGTTGGGAGGGCCGCCTTTAAAAAGGAGACAGTAAATTGGCCTGGATATGGATTGTTGCAATTGAATTTAAAACATTAGCTCCAGGATAATAAGGGTTGCTATAGAGAAAATCTAGGAAATGCATTTGGTCGTTAGAGCATGGAGGGATGGGACTAATGGCGCACGGGGGTGGGCTGGGGGTGGAGGCCCTGATAAAAAACATTTTTAGGATGAATGGGTTATTTCAGGGAGAGAGTGAAAAAGAGAGGGAGGGAGATGGAAGGGAAATAGAAAAGGGGAGATGAGGGAGACGGCAAGAGAGGGGTGCTACATGATTTCAAATTAACCATTATTGTAGGCTGTGACATGTATTATGTCTCCTGAGGCTCTGAATCTTGAGCTCATTTTCACGGAGAAGAGGGGAATAAGAGTCCACTGTCACAGTTTGAACGTGTACTGCTGGCTTGAGCTCCTCATCTTACAGCCAATTATAACTCCTCTTCTTCCAAATCCTTACCCTAGCTCTCCAAGGCAAATCTCACCATGCATAGCTTATTGTTAGCCTTACTCAATGTCCAATTAACACAATGTTCCTTCCTCTCCCTCCCCTCCCCCTGCAGTAAAAAATGACACCGATCAGTAAAACTGTGTTAAGCTGCAGCACTCTTTTATCAGTATAATGATAAGATAATAGAAGTGCGAAGATTTAGATGTTATGTCTAAGCAACATTATATCTATACCTTTGCGTCAACAGAGGCAGTATTGGAATTAAAATAGTATCTTAATCACTTTTGTATGGCTTTTCATAAATCAACAGTTCATATCTGCTTTTTGTGACAGTAATTGAGCTGTTCTCTGTGGTATGAGTCTCATACAAGTTATGTATCTACTCAAGTTCATCTCATAATTGGTGTTGGGAGGGACCAGAGATTAGACAGAAAATGAAATTGACCTTTTCCTAGCCTGTGAGGAAGACAAAAAAATGTCTCTGCATCAGCCTACCTTACATGGCTAGTCATGGAGAAAAAATGGCAACAGTCGAGTGAGAGATGAAGTCTCACTAGATTGTATTAGCTTATGTTTACTATCTTGACATGTGAAAGGCAGTGGTAATAATGTGCTGCTTGCAGGAGCATCTGTGTCAGATTTCATCAGAGTGCAATTAATAAGGAAGGCTAAAGAAGCTCTTCGCGTATTAATAGCTGCATTAAACAGCAGTGTTTATGATATCATTAGGCCAGTATGTGGTGTCATTATCAGATGGGTGGAAAATGTAGCACTACAGAAATACAGGTTTAAGTTTAGTGTGAAACAAGCTATAATTATTTCATGAATTTCATTACAGACCTAATCAGCTATTCTTAGTTGTTTATATGTGCTATTAATTAATTTGGGATGTTATTTCCTGGCTTATCAAACAGTGTGAGTGCATTGATTAATAGACAGCCATATCTCCTACTTAATGACTCACATGACCTACAAATGTGGACAAAATGACAAGGCAGATACTTATAGAAGAACAGGGGTCAAGGTTCTGTGAATTGATAACTTGGATTTCCGATGGCAATCATAAATTTTACAGCGACAGTCACCTCAATATTATGGGTTTGCCATCGTAAATCAAAAGCATGACACCAGCAGGCGTAGGGATGTTGTCCATTCACCTACATATGTGTTTTTTATTTTACCTTGCAGTATAATTGACAATCATGAGAAACAGAAGACATTGTGATGCAACACCTACATGCTGTGTTATAGTCTTTCTGACCTTATATTGGCAAACTGATCTCTCCTAAACTTTCCAGAGTTGGTAAATCAATACAAGCATTTCCCAAGGTAAAATTGATAAATGTTTGATTTTTTGGTTAATGTGAGTGTATATGCTTGTTCCAGGATCCCAAGATCCCAAAGTCTCAAAGTCCTTGACCAAATACAGTATACAAAGTAGACTGTTTGCTACTGTGTCGAGAATTCACTCTCATTAACTGAGAAATGTATACATTAACAACTTTTCCACAATGATTGACCATATGTAGTATTGTTTGGAAACCTGGCCAAATCTGGCATCAGGATGAAAAGCATCAGGTTGCTGTCATGATTATAATTATGCATGTCACCTATTAACTGTTAAGCAGCATCATAAAAAGTAAGTAAAGTAACATCAATTACAAGCTTTATTCAACTTGCTTCATGACTCTTAACAGCAAACAATGTTAGCAGTTCAAGCATCAGGCTCAGGCAAACCAGTCACTGTTCTAGCAGTGTTCATGTAAGCTATGTATGTTCGCCCAAAAGAGATGCAAGAAACTGTGCGTGGGTGCCAGCCTCTGGGTTGCAACCTCCACAAGGGGTCCTGAGATGAAGCTAATAATATCCAGTCTAGAAAATAATAATGCATGTTTTTTTCTTGTAACATACTATATAACTTTACTTCTTCAGGCTTCCGATAAATATTCACTTAGTCTAGTCTTAAGACACAAGACAGTATAGTCTTTAATTGAACTGCTTACAACTCAGACATACAAACTATGAGGAGGGATTGCGAGTAGATATGGCTTCAAAATAATGGGTTAAAGGCAAAAAGATACCTATAATACAGGTACCATGATACGTTATGTGGAAGTCAACTGAAGACCCAGAGCCACGACTGCTGGGCAAAACAACAGGGGTTAGCTACTTGGCCCAGCTGAGTAAAGTACAGCAGGTCCAGCACACCTATCATCAGGAGATAGTAAACAGACATCTCTGACAGGATCAGCTTGGGTCTGCCTCTATGACTGACTGGGGTTTGCATCGTCCCTGAAATGTGTACATGCATGAGCATACAGTATACGAATATTAGTGCTGGGCGGTATGACCAAAAATTCATATCACGTTTTTTTTCAAAATTATGCTGGTTTTCCGGTTTTTGACGGGGTTTTTTTCATGCATATTCAGATGTTCAATGCATTTTCTAGTCATTGAGAGAGGAATTACTGCAGTAAATTGACTTAATTGACTCATTACTCACCACTGTATTAAGCGGGACCATGTCTTTAGCTAGGTGGTTGGTGACGGAGTTTGTAATCTCGATCCACCGTTTGCTTTTCCCTCTAGCAAACGCGTCTTTAAGTGACATTTGGCTCGACTTTTCTTTTGCTTTCCCCGTGTTACCTGCTGATGTGGAGGGCGCTGAGCCTGCTGACTTTAATTTCATACATTCTTGATATTCCAAGATGTGTTTGCAGCTGAGGTGGTGGAGCAAATTGCTCGTGTTGCCGCCTTTCGCAACTATTTTAGCCCGACAGCACTTGCATAAAACGGTTGTTCGGTCAACGTCGGATTTTTGGAAACCAAAAAACCTCCAAACAAAAAAAAAAAAACCACACACACAAAAAAAAAAATCCTTTTTTTGGCACAAGTTCGTCTGTGTCATAACTTCTGCAGCATCCATCTTCCGTGTGACGTCCCTCTGGTGCACTGCTGTTTACCGTCGCTGCTTAGAAGTGCAGCATTTTAAAGGGTCCGTCTAAAACAGTGTCGCGCGGCGCAGCGTAATGTTCGTTCCGGACGTTGTGTTATTAAACACACTGGTATGGCAGTATATTAAAAATGAACATTGTGACGAAAATATACACCGGTTTTCGGTATGAACCGGTATACCGCCCAGCACTAACGAATATACATCGACACAGGGACTCACACACACACACACACACACACACACAGGCTCAGACAGACACACACCGCAGACGTGACTCCTCTTGTGAACAAACCCCTCTGAGCTCCTCCAGGGAGCGATTTCTTGTTTCACCTTCAGAGTGAAAGGCGTACAGTATTAGTTCACATTTACTGCAGCTTGGAGAGAAGCGTGCTCTCTTCCAGCAGAGCAGAGATTTACCACAGCCAAATGTGTGCCACCTGTCTGCCCTGTCTGTCTGCCACCAGAGCTGCTGCCCAAGAGGAACCATTAGTAGACACTGCCTCAGCTCTTACGTCACTGGGCAGGACATCAGGAACTTTTCCTTTTTTAGATTAAAGCTCATTATAAAGTAAGGAAATAGATTGTTGATGTTGCAATGCTGCACACACATTTTGATGATGCAAGAAAATGAACTGCCTGAGAAGCATTATGTTGTAATTTTAGCTTTCAAATTGCTCCTCCAAACCGTCTGCTAAGTCTCTAGAGGACTTCCTGGAGCAGAAGGACATCTGTGTTATACGTGTCAGAAATGTGTTAGTAATGTAGTTGTCGCAAGGGGCGCTGTGGAGGAACATGTCCCACTGGGAGACAGATTGCTGTGGCCACAGAAGTACGAGGCGTGTGCTGGCTCTGCACATTCACTGTAGGGCCAGATCTCAACACCTCACCCCTTTCGATTAATCAAGCCTGCCTTGGTTATTTAAGGCCCCCGATTAATCATGCAGGATAACTTAGGTGATAGATTAGGGTTAAAGGAAAAGTTTGGGGATTTGAAGATAAAAGGGTTTATTCAGGGTTAGTCTGGCACTGCAGCTAACAATCATCTGACCAAGAGGCTGGTATCAGGACCTTTTCGTGCAGTGAAATTACATATCCATCACTGAGACAAATTCTCTTCAGTCATTATTAGTGATGTGATATTTTGACTTGGTGAGCTGTGTCAGTGTGAATTTCAGTTACTTCTCTCTCTTGGTAAAATGGGAATGATACTGCAGGTGGAAATGCAAAGGTGTTAATACGGGGAGTGACGTTAACCTTCCTTAAATGATTTTTTTCTTTTTTTAAATCAGAGGTGACATAAGTGTTAATTCATTCTGATGGGAAAGTGAGGCAGCGAGAGCTTGAGAGCAATGCTCTTCAGGCCTCTTCACTGGTAATTTAACTTCAGTATGTGAGAGGATATGCATACATCAACACTCAACACCTCAACACTCACGATTGGCGGGGACTGGGGGAGTGTGTGTGTGTGTGTGTGTGTGTGTGTGTGTGTGTGTGTGTGTGTGTGTGTGTGTGTGTGTGTGTGTGTGTGTGTGTGTGTGTGTGTGTGTGTGTGTGTGCGTGTGTGCGTGTGCGTGTGTTTCTGCAGCTCAGCAGAACATTGGCATTGAATCTGCACAAGGAGGAGCCATCAGAATAACATTTGAGTCCCTCACTATGTTAATATTAGCTGATGTTAAGAGTTGAGAAATCAAGATTGCAATTACTTGTGTTTATGAAAACGTGTTTCACGTCTCCTTTCAGGCAGCAGGTCTATCAGTGTAATCACAGCATTAGGTTATAGAGAATAATGTCTTCATGAGCAGTCATTCCCTCTGCACGGCAATAACAAGTCCTTGGTTTGCTAATGAGCGTCTAAAGTGAGACAGTCTGGTGTGCTGTTAAATGGCAGGGAGAGCTGTGAGGATCTTATTCTAACACTTAGAGCTGACTTGATCTTCTGTCTTTACTTCTGCCAGCTGCTCTTTGCACTGACAGACATGAGCACATTCCCTGGGAAAAAAGATTCTGGTTGAGTCATTTACCTGCCAATCAAAACCAAAGGGGTCAACCCCCCCGGGAAATAGCATGCTCTCACAGCCTCGGCTCGTCATGCACTGCTGGTCTCCAGATAACCCTGTCGCATGTGTGTTGATGTTGGATCATTTGAGCATGTCAGCCTGCAGGCCAGCACACAGCTAGTAGGCTACACCACGTCTATAAGGGGCCACAGTTAAGTTTACACTAATTAATGGGGCTGAACTTTTCAAGGCGATGCATAGCTTTCCAAGCAGCAGGACCACAATTCTATATTTAAATCTTACATGCAGCAGGTTTATTTACAGCTAGGAACATTATCCAACACCTCATTTTGCTGAATCCAAATGAAAACCACCACCTGAGTGCACAGATTGGGACACTTAAGGGACGCTTGGTTCTTCCATTTTTTAAATATATGTTCAAAATTTTACTTCAGTAAAGCACAGTAATGTCAGCAGAATATACACTACTTTACTTTTCCCTTTTAGTGTTACATGTATATTACATACATGTATATGTGCAGTATATTATTATTATTTATTAGTATTAATGTATTAACTTGCAAACAGAATTTGAATCGTATGATTGGTCAGGATGGTATTTTAACAGCTTCAAATACTTATAGGTAGTTTAATATATAAATGTAACTCATTGTTATTGCTGTCTATCTTAGCAAGGACACTATTGAAAAAAGATATTTTTCATCACAGTGAAGTTTTCCTGGTTAATGAAAGCTTATATTTTCTAAAGAAAAGTACTTGAGCAAATGCACTTTTGTATGTATAAAAGGGAGGACACAAATATGGAAGGATACTGTGGCATTTCACAATAGCAGTCTAATCTGAGCTAACCCTCTTTAACAATGTAGCACCTGATTGTTGGCTTATCCAGGGGCCTGTGGTTACTGAGGCCTGTCGTCCAGCCGGTGCCCTGCTCTCATGGGGCTTTAGTGAAGCACTACTGCTGGGAAGGGAAAGGGGAATTGCCTGCTGAGAGGGGTGGAGGGTGTAGCAATGACTCTCTCCTTCTCCCATTCTCAGCAGGTGTCTGTCTCCTCCACCACCCCCCTGCTCAGAGGAGCCGCCGGAGCAGCTGGGGTTAGGGATACTTGTCAGCAGGGCGATCGTGTGTCCTCTGAGTCTGTCCCATAGCCACGTCGACTGACAGCCAGCATCAGCTGATTATCGCCACTGTGGCAGTAAAAGAAACCCACTTTGGCAGTGACAGGCTTATAACCTGCAAGACATGCTCATATTGAGTAACCAGCACTTCATCCAGAGGCTCAGGCTGTGTTACCCTAGCCTTGAGAACACACTACTGGGCAGATAGTCTGACACATTAGCAATATGTTTAAGGTTAAAGGATCAAATCATAGCCACAGTTATAAATTGCATCTGTTACCCGTACAAGATGTTTATGTGTTTGTAAGCTGTAATTGAACTTTATTGCTCCTTTGATACCCAGAGAAGAGCATTTGCACCGGGCTAAATGTAATTCTAATTATATCTACAAAAACATGTCTAGTTGATGATTAAACCAAAAAGGTTTACTCATCGTTAAACTGGTACTTTGCTATGTTTGAATAAGTTATATTACTGACCGAAGGTAAGTGTGGAAACGACAGTATATGAGCATGGAACTCAGAAAAGTTATTTTAATCCCTCCTGGCCAGTCGTGCTTGGTGTTTGTGTATTTTGAGAATCTCTGAGAGGTTAACACCCCATGTGCTCAGAGGCTCAGACAGACTACTGGTGTCTGGTATCAAGCTGAATTAAAGCTATGTCAACACATTCAGTCAGCCAGGCTTACATGACAGAGGCCCCTATTCGTCTCTTATCTGAGGCACAGACATACAGTCAGCTACATTACATACACACACACACACACACACACACACACACACACACATTCAGATCGGATATTCCACTGTTCCCCGTGTTTATTCTCTAAATATATTTTTGTTTTGAAATTTAAATGAGTTTGGAAATCTTTCTATTGTCTAACATGAGGGCATGTTTCCCTTGTTTACAATGCACAAAGATTAGAAAGCACTGCGATATATTATTTATTGATGGAATCCAATTAAAAGTCTCATACTTGTACCCAAAAGCATGAGCATTGGAATTGAATTATTAAGAATAAGTTTTGGGGGTTTTGTGCTGGCTGGAGTATTGTTCTAGAGTGGCAGACATTGTAACTTCCTTTCCTGACTGAGTGTGTTGTTGTGTCACCAGCCTCGGGCCCTCATGCTGCAGACTAACAGTAACTGACTAGCTCTGGCTTATGCTGTTATGTAAAGAAGCCCGGTCCAATGGGAGAGGTGGATTTCTGCCTGCCCGCCTGCTAAAATCAGCGTGAATGAGGCGAGGTTGATGTTGTCCTCAGACTCCTGTTGTTCTGTTGTTTGCCTGTGTGTGCGGCTTGTTAGGGTGCTGAAAGCATTGTGTTTAGCCCCAGAGATGGTGGCTTGAAGGTGACATCTGTCTGGGAGGTAGAGGGGAGAGGAGAGAAGAGTGCTGCGCAATGCTGCTATAAATACGCAGCGGCCGTGACAGCTCACAGAGGAAGCAGCTGAGAAGAGGAGCTTTGCTATGCAGCATACCTCCTAGTGACCCTGTCACTTCCACATAGGTCTTAATTATTCTGCACTGGCAGCTCCCCTCTGCTTACTGCTGAAGCTGTGACACACAGGGGCCTGTCAGAGGAAAGGGCCACACTGTTTTTCTAACTTACAGCACCCACAGAACATGTAAACAGCAGTTTGGTTCAATGTATGAACACAGTATACAAATCTGTCATTTAGGTTTTAAATGAGTGTGCCCTCCCTGTTTACTCCAATCCTCCATTTTTTGCAGCCTGATGCCATTTATTCTGCGATTATTTTGTACTTACTCCCGAGACTACATGCTGACACACTAAATTTGTCGTCTTTTGGCTCAGTTACTTCAGTGGCTCTGTAACTGATATTGCAAATTCATATTCTTTCTTCCTTCTCTATTTATTTATATACATACACCCATTACTTATGGTCACACCTGTTTTATTTAATCTTACAAGTTATTTATTTTACTGTTTGTCTCTACATGTCACCACATAAATGATTCAGTTAGATGTGCACTTTCTAATATTATACTCAGGGTTGCAGTCCATAAAACAAGTCATATTTTAGCATAGTGTGAATGACCTCTGTTACCCTGTGAATGACGCTAGTGGCTTTAACGGCTGGTACTGGTATGGCGGTACATCTTTATCACCTTTGCAGGCCTAATGGCAACTTATAAATGGGGCTAGTGTTTCCACACTCAGGTTTCAGTGTGGTCAAGGTCACAAAGTTCCTGTTACACATGCAAAAACTCACAGACACACAACATATACAACATACTGTATACACGTGCACATTTCAAATTTCTATATTTTTGTGTTTTTTTCTGAAGGGAAAACAATGTTTTCCAGGAGTTTAGGTTGTATTTGTATGTAATCTGATTTAAAGCATATCATAATTACACAGTTCACATTCTTGTACACCACCAGACAGCATTTTTGCTGCATCTTCAAATTTTGCTCCACATCGCAGGGAAGTTAAGTTCCCACTACTCACCCTGAAATAATTCTTCATGTTGTTCCTCTCGTGCCATAACAAGCACTTTGCCCTGACAATGAATGATACTGTTGAGTTGCCTTTATCTGGGCCCAATTGTGTGTGTGTGTGTGTGTGTGTGTGTGTGTGTGTGTGTGTGTGTGTGTGTGTGTGTGTGTGTGTGTGTGTGTGTGTGTGTGTGTGTGTGTGTGTGTGTGTGACACTAACTGGCACCAGTGGATAGATTACCTAATACAGTCCAAGCACGTTATTAGACCCCAGGGCGCTGGCTAAGTCACTCTGAGTTCTGTTTCTGGCCTTTTAATTATTCATCAAGGTATTGCCTGGGATGTAACCTCAATTACTGTGGGCTGCGGGGCCAGGTCACGTGTTGTTAACACTGCACTGTGATCAGAGCCACCACAGGGAAGGCTGCCAATGGCAAGAAGTGCTCTGTGGCTTGGCACTCCACCCACCTCCGCTGATTGGCTCACATTTAGCAGGATGCTGGCTGCACTGGGGGCAGGGAGGGGAGGGGCATTCCTCAGATTCCCTGTAGCCACAATGGGGACAGGAGGATGGTGTAAATACTGTAAATCAAAGCTTGATTGGTGTGATCAGCATGGTGTGAGCAGCCGTATGAGGCTGAAGGAGGGGGAGGAGGGGGAGGAGGGGGAGGAGGGAGATGAACAGCTGAAGGTTTTAATGAGCCAAGAGGAGGGTGAGATGTGTGCTCTCTCTCTTGGGCCCACCTGTAGTGGGCAGACAAGCTGTGCACCTGCAGCGCCAGAGCCCTTAGCACACAGAGCAGAGGGCGAGAGAGGAACTGGCAACCAGCAACACTTGAAAGAAGGACACGGGGATGAGAGGCTGGTCTGATTTGAGTGGCTGGAAGGCGCCAAAACTAAGGACGTTGTCCATAACATGCTCCCGGTTTTTAGTCTTGTCTTCTTCGTGTTTGAGAGAAACTCAATTGAGCATTTCTGCCTCTCAATTTGCATCTTAATAAGGCGTTTGCTTTTTCATTTGTAACATCCATGAAGTCGAGACGCCAGAGCTCAATTTCTGTACTTCTATCAGATTTGGTGAGAGTGATCAGACATCCTATTTCTCGGCTGATTTGTGGCTATGATGTGTGGCTGTCCCCTGTGCCTGCGTCGCTCTGACAACCATGTCATGCATATCCAGGTAGTGATAATGAGAGCTGCTGTCATGGCGATCTATGACTAACAGCAGTTTCACGCTGTGTTAAATCAGGGCTGCTGCCTTGTTAAGAGTCTGCTCCCTCAGGCCACACCTACTTTTACCATCTGATAATGAGGCCCCCAAATCCTACGAATTTGGATATAAAAAGATGGTTATTATAAGGTGACAAATGTACAGATATTTTTACTGACAGTGTTATCTGCACAAATATACAGGATACTAAATGTTACTGTAAAGATGACTTCATTCATTGATTAGTCAATCATCAGAAATTTAAACAATTTTAACAATTTCTGATCAACAATTTGAATGATTGATTAAAAATATCTACGCAAAACACTCAACATTTTCTGTTTCCAGCCTTTTAAATGAAAAAAATGGCCCTCTATGATAGTTAACTGAATGTCTTTGAATATTTAATAAATTTTTGTTCGATCAAAGTTTTCCTGTAAAGTATATAGAAGTAGATGCAAGTATGTTACAGAATAACTAATAACTGGTGTCTAGACGGAAAACAAAATGCACATATTAATTTACTTCCCAACAGCTTTTTGTTTTTATCTGGAAGTTTAATTATGTCTTCTCTCTAAAGGTCACACAAAATGAGCAATTTCAAGATGTCACCCAGCACTAGGAACTTGTGATGGACTTTTTTTCACTTTTGACATTTTATAGGAATTTTTTTATATATTTAATTAATTAGAAAAATAATTGTTAGCTGCAGCAGTGCGAGAATGCAAGCATGCAGGTGACGTGATACCAGTCCGACCAATGGCGTCACACTATTCCACTGACCTACAGGTGGTGGTAATACGCCAAGAAACGCAGCAATGGGCCAGCAAAAGCAGAGAAGAAGAGGACTACAGGCTAGTAATTGAGAAGGAGGAACGTAAATGATTAATCGTTGACCAAAATAGTTGCTTGTTATTTTTATGTTTATCAACTAATTAAATAATTGACTAATCGTTTCAGCTCTAGATCAAATAATCAGCTATAAGAAAAATGTATTGTTGCCTCCCTGAATATCATATAAACATGTCTGGAGACAAACTGCTTTGTCTGAGCTGAAGCTCCGCTGCTGTATTGCATTACACAGAGGAGAAGAGCAGATGTCCCAGAGAAGTGCTACTAGAGCTCCAGGCAGCCTGTCCTCGGGGGGGCCAGCAGACAGGAAGCAGCTCCAGATGGGACATCCTGTGTCATAAATATTGCGTGAATTGTACTGGCTATAATGGCACATGCCTACTTCTGCTATGCTTCCAAGTAACCTTGACCGCGGATTTACAAGTACGGACATAAATTGCGTTGAAAGATTTAGAGGCAGCAAGAGTGTTCAGTGAAACACGTGGACAATGTTTAGAGTTATGCCCTGTGAATGACATATTATATTTTATTAATTTTGTACGATCAAAGTTTTCCTACATAACTGTAAAGTATATAGAAGTAGATACAAGTATATTACAGAATAACTAATAACTACCTACACAAAACAAAAATGCACATATTAATTTACTACCCAACAGCTTTTCGTTTTTATCTGGAGGTTTAATTATGTCTTCTCTCTAAAGGATTTGTTTAGATAATGTAGAAGGTGCTCATTAACCAGCTCGCTCTCCCACTTGGAGCTAAGGTCACAATATTGCTTTGTTCATGTTGATCCAGCAGCTAAGCCACAGCTCCCGGCTTTCCATTATGCTTAAAACCAGAGAACGCTGAAGTAAACCTACAAAATGAATTCTGGGGCAAGAAATGCAAACGCTATGCGAGCCTTGTGAGCTGAGTGGATTATCTATAGCTGCAGTCCTGCTGCTTCTCTGGGATAATTCCTTTTATTATGGAGTGTTTTATTGCTGCCAGGAGTAAAGCTGACAAGGAAGAGGCAGCTATAAAATGAAGCCTCCCAATCTTGGTCGTCTGCCACCTCCTGTGAAAGCTCTGCAGTCTGTATGCATGCATGTCCATGTGTACTGTATGTGCATGCAGGGGATTGATGTGCATTGTGAGCTTGCTTGTTTGTTGAGTTGGTATTAGATGAGTTTCTAGAATAAATAAGGCATTTCAATTCAATTTTATTTATAGTATCAAATATAACAAGAGTTATCTCGAGACACTTTACAAATAGAGTAGGTCTAACCCACACTCTATAATTTACAAAGACCCAACAATTCTAGTAATTCCCTCAAGAGCAAGCATTTAGTGAGACTTTGGCAAGGAAAAACTCCCTTTAGGAAGAAACCCTTGGCAGGCCCAGGCTCTTGGTAGGCGGTGTCTGACGGAGCTGGTTGGGGGTGTCAGCGATTACTTGTGTGTCAGTGTAATCTATGTGGCTCTGATACCTAATCTCTCCTTTGCTCCAACCCTGAATTGCATACAGGAGTGTATGTGTAAAACAGCATCAGTGGGAAGTTTGAAAAATGATTCATTTTAATGTGCTGCCACATCTGTTTTTAGGCTGACAGAGTTTTGGCTAACATTAAATGTCCCAAATATTTTTCCAGAACCCACAATGAGCTAATGGCCCCATCCATAAAACAACATTTCAGCAGTGCTGTATATCAGTGAAGTGTGTTTGCGTTTCACCTCATATCTCAATTAGTTCAAACCATCAGAATCAGTAGTTATAGCTTCCCTGGTGGACAGTGGGACACACCCAGGGAGATTTTTCCAAGCTGTGTGTGCGTGTGTGACAGCGTGCAGATGACCATGTTCACATGCTTTGCAGTGTGGAGCAACAGGGATCAGTGGAAGCACAGCGCTGACAGGTTGACCCATACCAAAGCCCTCTGTCATTACAGGGATCAAACTGTTCAAGGCCACAGACTTTCACTTTTACTCCTCCCACTGAAAAAAATGCAGCTCCTGCCCTCCTCACTCATACAAGTAAAGTTACATGATCCTGCAGTTCGAGGACCACATCGGTTTAATTCTGGCCTCTCGACATGACTGTAAATGGTCCCTGTCTTTAGCAAATTGTGCATAAGTGTACATTATGCATGTTTTAGTAGATCGTAGCCTGACTGCCACTCATGTGGAAAACACTCTTTGAGGCTTGAAAGTTGCCCAGCATCCATTATTTTACCTTTGTGAAAATGATGCAGATGCTTATTTTTTATTAAATTACTGTACTACTCTGTGACAACCCGTTGGATTTTTGCATGTAGATATGAAGTCTCTTTTACTTTTATGCTTCAGAGAAATTAATGTTTTTCCTTTGCTGCATTGCCTTTGGTCAAAAAGTCTCTGGCCTCTCATTGGGCGTTTTATGTAGGAAAAATAAAGACAGATGGGAACAATGCAAGTCTTCCAAAACAGCAAAGACTTGATATCAGTTTCCTACCCTGTGTCATATAAATTACTTTTAAATACGACTGATTTGTTTTGCCAAATATGTTTAGAAGGAAACATAATTGCTGGCCGGTTTACGGACTCTGACAATGTTTTTCCCAGTAAAGGAAATGCTTAGTTTTTATACCGCACAAAAGTCGTAGGGAGGCGGTCGTTTGACACAGGAGACCGGGGTTCACATCCTTTTCTGTGGTTAGGTTTAGGCAACTAAAACATTTTGGTTGAGGATAGTGAAAGATTGTGGTTTTGGTTGAATACTGTAAAATTAGACATGTCAAGTCGCACATGTCAATGTTAATTTTTTTTTTCTATATTTACCCACAGACCACAAGCTTTTACTAACCTTAACATTAAAGTGCTTTGAGTGCCTAAACATAACCATAAACAAGACTGAGAGTCTGCAGCCATGCTAGCAGCTCTGTAAGGCTGTACTCTGCACTCTAACATGCTGACAATGAAAATGCTAACATGCTGATCTTTAGCAGTAATGTTCACCAGTTTTAAGCTGACAGGACAATCTCCAATAAAGGCAAGTCAAAATTACGCCAGTCTTATTCTATAATTGGCTTTCCAGAAACTGATGAATGGGTCAGACGTTCAGCAGTTGTGTGAGCAGTATATCTGGTGCCATAACAGTACATTTGTACAATGTGTACATGTGTTTGTGTGTTAATGTTTTCTAACAGTAGAGGGAAAAGGAAGGTGTCTGTTGCGAGAAAGCGTGTTTTCTCTCCTCTCTCCTTCTCTGATTACTGCTGTTTTGGCAGCTGACGCCTAGTAATGGAGACCTGGCTGTCAGGGAAATTTGTAGCTGTCTGCCGTAGCGCAGCTCTTCATTCCAATCAGCAGCTGTCAACCCAGCCTAGGCTGTTATTAATGATGGCCACTAACTGCCTCACAAATTCTCTGCACTATTTGAGAGCCAGCGTGAAATAAGGTTACACTCGCCCAGTGTACTGCTGTGGGTTAATGGAGAGGTCTCAAATATCAAACAACGCTACAAACTACTTCTGAGCCTTCTCTAATTTTGAGGAGCTCATGCAAAATATAAAGAAAATGTTTTGTGATACAGTAATAAAACTAGCAATGGTTTTGTCCTTGAAAATAGTTCAGCTGTTGGAACAGTTTATTCGGTGTGTCAATGTTAGCATGCTGATGCCTGCGTCGTCATGTCTGTGTGTACATGTCTGCTTGATTGACTGAGATAACTGCATCATAAAAACTTCTTTATATCCTTGTATGGTAGAGGTTGCACTAATAGAATTGTGTGTGAGGCCATAAATGCGACCGTGACAGAAAAAGCATGTGTTTGTCAGCTGTTAAACATGGGCCATGGGCATTCACAACGGCACACTGGGGAACAGCTGCCATATAAATCACTCACCTTTGAAATGCTACGATGAGCTCTCCGCCCTCACCGTCACTCTGTGGGTGAACAGAGAAGTGATTCAGGGCAGGGAGCGGCTGACACCGGGAACATGACACCACCTCCTATCTGCCTAGCAGGCAAAGCAGCAGAGAACACTACTGGACACCTTTCGTCAGGTTCCTCGCTGCTTAAGCTTGCTGCACCCCTGACTCCTTTTGCGCTCAAGGCAAAACGGTGCGGTGTGGCACCGCCCAGAAAAACACAAAGAATTTTACCACACACTGCCTCTCTACGCGGTTGCATTGACTCACATAGTTTCCCTCTCTTATCCTTCATCTACCAGATTACTTACCCACCCTTTTAGGTTGATGAGTTTTACCACAAAGAAGATTGATGCTCTTGGCTATTATGGGCCTTGTAAAAGAGGGAAGATTCCTGTGCTGTGACAGGTAGCAATTAAGTCTTAAAGAGGTGTAACAAGGTCCTGGCTTTTCCTTGTCAGAGGTCATATCAAAGAACACCATGTCTGCTATTTGTGAGTTGCTATAGAAGGATGAAGTAGATGGAGTAGTTTTTGTAGTGGATTTTTTTTTGTCTGACCTTTGGTTCACAGGTAATCCTTATCTCAGGAATCTTGAGCCTCAAAGGCGCCGCTCTTTCCTACCCTCATTTACAGGACAATCAAGGAATGCTCACACACCTGTAGCACTTCACCCAAATGTGAAGCCTGTTGTGAGAATCCAGCGGAACAACCTGCTTCTGCTAGCACATGCTGATCACTCTTCAGATAACAAGATGGTGTTTTGGCAACAGCCAGACTATTTGAAGAAATGATAGAGCAAAAGAAGGGATGATAGTTATAATAATAATAATGATAATAATAATAGTCACTGTTATATGAGGTGCTGGCGCCCCAGAGTCCTGCGGCTGTTTGCGGTTCATTAAGACCTGTTCTCCCTCTGCTTTAGTGTTGAGCCACATTCCACAGCGTGTTAAGTTGTTTGTTACTGGCTGTGTTGGTGCAGTGGAGGGTGGAGAAAGGGATATGTGTGTGAGTCAACAGCTCCACTCATCTGGGATTGAAGAAAGAGCTGTGTGATATATAGCTAACCGCTCAACCAACTGTCAATCCACACACACTGTTACCACCCCGCCCTGTAGGCACATCACTGGAAAACCGCTGACAATTACAGGATGCTGTAGATACAATTTCTCTAAGAGGTGGAGCGAACAGTTCTTCCAAGTATTCTGTGATATTTGACCTGTAGTGTCAGGTTTATGATTTAAGTGCAGTTGCGTCAGGCTGATGCTCCTCTGTGGATTCATCTCCTCTTGGCTGGAGAGTGACAGGACAAGAAGAGGCTGGAGGAATAACTTATGAATGCTCATCATGTTTGCTCAAGACAAGCAAGGCAGAACAATCACACAAAAGAATACAGAAGCCTGAAGGCACTTGTGTTCAAGCATTATGTCTAGTTTAACATATCAGTTCAGCTGAATTGTCATTTGTTGTCAATCAGTTTGACAAATTGCTCATAAGTAACAAATATAGGTCTGAAGTTTGCTGGTTGCTTCCTCCTTCTTGTTTGTGGTGTAATCACAGTCGGCCCTGTAACACCATCACACGTTTGAAGAGATGAAAGGAGAGAGTGATGAGACAGAAGGTCACAGAGCCCAAGGCAGCGCTGGGCAGGCAGTGTTTGGTGTGTGTGTGTGTGTGTGTGTGTGAGAGAGAGAGAGAGAGAGAGAATGTGTTGTGAGATGAGTTTTACATATATGTGTTACAATGATGCCCCTTACTAGAGTGGCTCTACAATTTCATTGTACTTAAATGCAATGACAATAAAGGCATTCAATTCAAAAACACTCCCAAATATGTAATTATTTCCCATTATTAGTTCAATATTGGCATATTGATGAGACATTTTAAAGATCAGTCCCCTCCCAAAGTTCATGACAGTCAATCCAATAATTGTCGAGATATTTCACTGAAAACCAAACATGTCAACCTCGATGTGGTGAAAGAGAGAAAATCATGGGATCACCAAAGTTATTGGGATTCATCCTCTGGGGGCCATGAATATCTCTGTGCCAGATGGCAATATATCCAAAAGTTGTTGAGACATTTTAGTCTGGACCAAAGTGTTGAACTGACCAACCGACAGTTCCACTTTTGGAACCGCCAGTGTGGCTAAAAAACACAAAGATCATTTATTTACATAACAGTTTCTGTCTTTATCTGCACCTAATACTTAATTAAACATCATTTTCTAAAATGAGTGCCAGGTTGAAGAACTGTTTGACACAAAAACTTGATTTGTCTCTCTCAGAAAAGATTCACTGTGTCATCAAGTTTCCACTCTATTTGATGAGAGTGACTATAATTTGATTAATTTCAGTCAGTCAACCTAAACATATGTGATCTGGCAGCAAGGCGTTATCTCAAAGATACTTATTTTTATAGAAGAAACTTCAGCCATCATCAAAGCAGCAGGACAGTAGTGAGCAATAGTATTTCAATGAAAAGAAACGGTGTCAGATCAATCAATCCCAACTCTTCAAATCAATATGGTTTTCTAAATGCATTTTTTAACACTGCAAATCTAATCAAACAGTAGATGTTTGTGTGGTATGTCTGTTTTGTGTTTTAACTTTATAATTACCTTTTATATATTTTTATAGTGACTTTAGAGACTCTTTTATATATATTTATTTATTTATCTACTTTGCACTTTTACTGATGCTTTGCACTGAAAGGACTGCATTCAATTTCGTTCTACAACGACAATAAGGACTATTCTATTCTAGATATTACAGTACATACAGTATGTTAATTTAATAAATCAAAAAACAACTATTTTAATGTTGTTCAGCAATTATATCTAGTTTTTTTTCTCCTAATAAGTTATCAGATGACTAATAATTACAGCTTAAACAATGCGTTGATTAGTTGATCAACAGAGAAAACTAATTGGTAATTATTTTAATAATCGATCAATTGTTTTAGTCAAAAAAGGCTAAATATTTCCATGTTCCAGCTTCTTAAATGTGAGGATTTGCTATTTTTCTTTGTCTTGTGTGACAGTAAACTGAAAATCTTTGTTTTAGACAAAAAAGCAATTTTTAGACATTTTATAGCTGAAACGATTAACTGATTAATCAATAATGACAATATTTGTTAGCTGCAGCTAATAATAATACAATTATTTCTTTCTAGTCATGGCTAAAATTAGCTTCTGTGTTTTTTTTTCCATAAAATATACATACAATAAATATTTTACACACATAATGTAGAAAGGACATGTATGTCTTTGTTAATTGACTCACAGAATCCTCTCCAGAACAAATCTAAGCAATGCTAGGATCTGTTAAATCTTTGAGCTTTTGCAAGTGTAACAGCAGACTGTCAGGGGAAATGGTAAACCTCACTTTTCTACATGTCAAACATAACATGATGAACAGCCATAAAGTCGCACAACATTAAAAGTTCCCTTTTCCCACGTCACGCTGCCACAGAGCAGGGCACGTCTGCAGAACCACAAGACCATAACTCATGCACGCTCTGTAAACTAATCACTTCCTGGGTTTCCGCACTCTCAGGCGAGACTGTTTCATCTCTGTGCAGATGAAAAATCTGGGGTTGTGAAATTTACACCCACTCATGTATCAGCTTATTCTTGAATACTCAGTGGACAAAAAAAGCGCAAAAAAATATTTCATATGGGAGCTTTTACATTCCTAGTGTCACCGTTCTTCTGTGCACTTTTATGGATCTAGTTTCAGGTCCATGAAATAAGATTCCTCCGTCTGAGTAAGACCGAGACATGGGTGTCTGTCGGTGTCGAAATTGAACATCTGTGTGGCTGGGAAGTTGTTTTAGCTCAATTCTCTGGAGGATAAGCAGCAGTTAAAGGGCACTTTCTAAAGAAAGACCGACCTGAGTAACAACCACTTCAATCCTCAGTGGATTTCACACTTCCATGTACTCACATTTAAATGTATGTTTTCTGGTTCACTTTAGATGAGTACTGCACAAAGGCCTTGTGAGGTTGTTTCCGCTGAGCACATTATTTATTGAAGTGTGAAGTGAAGGTTTCTGACCTTACAGACTAGTTCCTAAAAACACTACAAGGTGTCACTTTAGGATGAGTGTCACAATGATTTTGAAAAGTCTAGTCATTCATTCACCACAGCAAAATGTAGGTAGGTCATCGATTTATAAAATGACAGACCGGATTGTTTACGCTCGCCACATGATGTGAATAGTGGAGCATCATGCGGGTCAAATCAAGTTTATCAGAATGATAAATGATAGTCATGTTAATGTACCATGTAAATAGTTTAATTACTTTTGACAAAATCTCCCCTCAAGGTCCATGTAGTAGGTCTTCTGGAGCTTTCAATCACATTATGTTGAAGAAGTAACAGTTTTGACATGATGTCAAGGATGTCTATGTATTGTGTTGCAGAGAGATCTACTGAAATGAGCATGCTAACCAGCTAGCCGAAGTAGAGCTACACTGCACAGATGCAGTGTAAAGGTTGATTTATGGTTGGGCCTGCGCTGTTGCCTACATAAGTGGCCTACGCTGTTGTGAGAATTTACACTTGTGTGCTGGTGTGTTTGCGTTGTAACAGAGCGGAGCGAGTAACAACTCTAGAGTCATAGTGAGAGAAACAAAGTGTCTCCCCTGTGCTTTCTGACCACAGTCAGAAAGCTGTAACAAGAAAAAGTTAACCCTCTCCTTGATTTAATGTTGTTTACGGAGAAGGAGAACCTGGAAATGAGTAGAGGGAAATGTGACGCTTCCAAGCCCAGCCAAGCGGACCAATCACAGTTGTTGCGGTCTGCGTTGGTGTGACGTGTAGTTACATTTCTGGGGAGGTGTATTTCCGGCTACGGCGTAGGGTACGGCGTGGGGTCCGTATCTACTTGTAGCTACGGTGTAGATTCAACACAGAACAATAAATCAAGCTTTAGCAGTAAAACAGTCAGCAGCTTTACACCTAAAATTAAAACCTACACCCGAGTGCACAAGGTGAAATATTTTTTGGAGCATGTGGTCAGGAACTACACATTGCACCATCATGGATGAAAAGACTTTAAAGGGTTCAGAAACAAAATATTAGTAACATCCACAATTTCATGGCAAACTTGGCAAACTCTGCTGATGAACATAGTGTGATATGATCGAAAGCTCCAGAACAGCTACTAAATAAATGTTCATGTGAGATTGTCTTGTCAAAGTTACAATGTGCTTTTCAGAGGCAAGTTAGGAAAGGTAATACAATTATGCAAAAATTAGGCACTAAATATAAAAGCCAAAAACAAGATTATGGCTTTACATTTTAGTCACAGCCAAGAACAATTAGGAAAAGCCAAATAAAAGCAGAGTAAAGTGTTAAGTAAAGCAAAACAACATGGTTTAAAGCATGGATTTTAAAAAGTGATCAAAACTGCAATCTGAAGTTTCAAAATTGTTATGTCAACTTTAAGCTTTATGCTTATGTTTAGGCTCTGAAGGGGTTAAAATAAAATCTATCCCAGTTTTAAAATGAGGAATTTGCAGTTATTTTAATCAATTTACAAATATTAAAAATGTACATTACAAAAGCCTATATGAACAAGACAGTGATATCATTTTTCTAATTCTCCCAATTTCGAAGTGTACTCAACTTTCACTTCAAATCCCCCGTGGCCCATATAGCCTAAATTGGCTAATAGATTTCTGCCAGATCTTTAAATCAGGTGTAAAATTAACAAGAATCCGGAATTTGAAAAATATGGCAGCTAATATGTCTCCTAATCCTCGTTAAAAGTGTGGTTGTGATTAACTTTATTGAAGCCAAGTCGTTTCATGGATTAGATCACATTATTACAGCCCACATTTCAAAATGGCTACCTAAAATGCACTCCTGTATTATTTTAAGAGTCACAGACCTGTTTATCATGGAGGGAGCACTGTGTGTATGGCCTGTAGTATTTCATGACGGTGCCCATGATGGAGTGTCATGCTGGAACAGGCTTTGTAAAGAGGCACCTACAAATATAGCAGCCTGTTTCCCTGACTGAGCGTTTTGGGGTGACAGGGCTGTAAATTGTGGGTAAGAAAATGGATCATGTGAAACACACGAGGCTGACAGAGTGACACTGAATATCTGTCCATTTTATACACTGCCAGAGAACATTCAAAATAAGGAAAGGAAACCATGGAAATTAACAATTTTGTGGCTAAGCTATTAGTGGCTATTTGGCTGCCAGTGCTAAAGATGGATAGCTTATCTGACTTTAATAGCTGGCACAGCAGTATTAGTGCTGAGCTGGAGCGAGGAGAGGAACAATACGGCACATTAGAGGAGCAGCCAGCACACGCCAGAAACTGCTCCAGACTTCTAATTAGCATTCATTAACAGTAGGGGAAAGAGCGATTATGGTCTTTAAGTAGTGCATTAGCTAATGTTGCTTTTTCTCATGTCAGCAGATTTAGATAGGGAGGAGTGTGCTGCCACATCAGAGCCACTGCTTTGTGCTGACTGGGAGGTTTTGGATGATGTTTGTGATGACCTTAAAATACACTGCTGCTGTTTGTTTACACTAGTTATTACTGCTAACAAGGCCACAGGCTCAGTCAGACATGACTGACTGCTTGCTACCATCACAGCTGCTGCAGAGGCTTAGCTGAATGTGTGACCGCTCTCACATTGTTTTTATGTTGCTACTTTACAGACTTGCTTGACAGATATAGAGGAAATCCAGCTTTCTGTGTGATCTGTTAGCCTGATTATAGACCTCTGAATCGCTGCTCACATCTCAGATTCAAACAGTCAATAATGAAGTGAAATGAAATGGCAATTCAGTTAAATTATCTGCCGTGTGATCTACAGTTTACAGTATGTATACTGTGACGGTCAAGATATATGTCTGTCTGTCTGTCTGTCTGTCTGTCTGTATATATGTATACATACGTATGTATGTATGTATGTATGTGTGATGTCACCTTTTTGAAGAACCCTGGCAACTTCGAACTAGAGAAAAGATTCCATAGAAATCACAAATACAGAATCAATAACCAATATTGTAACTTATTGTTAATGTGGGACCCCATCACTCAGAGCGCTGGTTTATAAACTGCGTGGCTTGTTACTTGTTACACTTTGCAATCCTCTACAGGTTGTAACCTGGTCAAGCAAAAAGTAATTATCCCATATGTCCTATATATAAGTTTATTTAATTTCAATATTTTTACATACTTAAAGAGGTTAAACTCTACCGTATTTTTAAAAGAAAAAAGCAAAGATGAGGAAAAATAAATAAATAAAATCTTGTTTAGCAGTAATTTATTTTCCTTTTTCCTATCATATTCATCATATTGTGATCAGATTTATTTTGCAACCCCTTGGGGGTCCAAACCCAAAAATTGGTTATCAGAGCCCGAAGACACATACACCCTTACAAATAGAGTATGAATGACAGGAATAATCAACACACAACGATGCTGATCAATAACAGAATATTGTTTGTATTCTTGCTTGTTTGTATTCTACTCAGATTGGCAGATACAGAAGCTCAATATTTATTTGTTTGTTTTTGCAGAATCTCCTGTAAATTAAACTGTGCTGGAGGATGAATCCTGAACAAACAGAAGTTGCTGCTAGCTGATGGGTTTATAAATTTGTCATACTTTATAATTGCAAATGAGGCAAAAATCAAACATTATTCAGCTGCCCTCTGTAATTAAAGCTTTATTCAGCCACACATACGCTTTATGTCACTACATGTTTTATGTGGAGGAATCATGGTTAATGGCCTTTAGTACTGACTTCGCTTTGACTTTATTCAGCCACAGCATATTTATTAAATGGAAGATTTAATGTAGTAGTTGAGCAATCTGATAGTGAGAATATCATAATCAGGCTGTTTATATTGGCAGCTGTTTGACCTTGAATAAACTGGAGAGAAATCAACTCTCAAGTGAAACCATCTGAAGTGTTGAGCTGTTCATGTAGAACTGTCAGCAAGTCCAAGCTCGACTGCACAGAGCGCCCTCAGCCAGCAGAGTGAGGAACTCTGACGTCTAACAACAACATCCACATAAAAGACAGGCGATGAAAGAAATGTCACTCTTGTCAAACACGGAAGCCACTGAGGCAAAAGTAAGCAGGAGTTTTGCTTTCTTCCCTTTTCTTATTATCTTTATTATTATTACTGCAGCCGGCGGTCAAGGTTCACTAGCAGAGCACACTTAACCATGTATCCTGTCACACACACACACACACACACACACATACACGCACACACACACGCACACACACACACACAACTCTGTCTCTCTCCTAACACCAGTCCTGCTCTGTGTGCTCTGCTAATATTGACTCTCCTGACTAACACTGCCTCTATTGAGTCAAACACAGAACTGTTTGACTAGAATTAGAACATCATTGAGATAACAGCCGTGGACCTGTCCAGGCTGGAGCTGTGGTGCTAATGTAAAGCAGAGCAGGAGAACCGCAGCCGATGATTGTCAGTGAAGTGAGCTGAAGGTGCAGAGGTGGGGCTCGCAATCTGGTCCCTACACAAATGTTTTCTCACTCTGCGACTTTTATCAGCGACGCACAATAACAGCCACTTGTGAAATCACACACAGCGTTCTTGTTCCGTGTGGGCAAAGCTGTGTTTATGTGCGTGTGGTTTTTCTGCCATTAAGCTCATTGAGTCCTTGAGGGTAAAACTGGCTTGTCACTGGGGTCATTGTGTTATGTCAAACTTGTTGGCAGCAGGAATAAAAGCTTGTGTTGTGTGCCAAAGCACATTTTTAATCTGAATATAGGTATTAAAATCTTATCTTCGGTTACACATTGCAGCTATAATTTTAACAGCTCTACTCAACCATAAAACACACACACACACACACACACACACACACACACACACACACACACACACACACACACACACACACACACACACAAAGAACACACAGATAATCAAAACCTACTAAACAACTTTCAGGCCTACTCACTTTATTGCTCTTTATCTCTGTCACATACACATTTCCTAGATTCAGGCTGTGTCCGAAATCACTTGCTATTTACAATATAGTCCATTATATTTACCCTCCGTCATTTTATTTGAGTTTGTAATTTATGTAGTGCCCTGACAAATGTTCACAATGAATGGAACGGAAGAAAAGCACCATCCCTGTCATTTACACTTTCTGCAAACAATACTACAATGCAATGTGTTGCCTTTCATAGATGCAAAAATCACACCTGTCTGTTATGACACAAAATGACGATAATTGATAAACGTCCAAAATCTCGATTCACTGAGTGAACTACTGAAAGTCTAGTAACGAAGGAGTGGTTTTTGGACACAGAATTACTCACTTAGTCTACTGTTAAGCCGTTTTCTCATATGAACTCCAGACAATGTCCGTAGAATCAGGTGTAGACATTGTCCGAAGTTGCCCTTTGACACAGCACACAGACTGAGATTGTCCGTGTCAGACGCGTTCTCATTTACTGGCAAGACTCCATTTTGTTTAGATGAGGGCTTTGCCTGGATGGAGCGTGCAGGAGGCAGGACATGACGCAGATTACACTGCAATCACAGAGCCCATTCATAATTTGGTCGTAACCCACCGAGTCTCTTAACCGCTAGTTGAATTTTCTGACGATTTTGGTGTCGGCCATTACCGACAGAAGTTACTGTCGTCTATCCAGTTAGACATTTCCGTTGCCATCTTCATGTAAATCACCCTTCTTCTTCACCCTCAAATGTTTGTTTTCTTCTGATTTTATATGCGTTTTTAGTGAGTTGGTTAAAAGTTGTCTTAAGTTTAAGCAGGTAAACAGTGTTTTTCATTATGGTTTGCTCTTATGTTTATGGCTTTGGATCCTTTAAACTCTTTAAATACCAAGTATGTGTCTTTCTACGGCCCCATGCTTCAACATGTGGAGATATTCAAATCTGGCCAGGGCTGGTGGACAATCGCTGTACAGGGGAGTTGTTTAGCAAACGGTCAACTGTGCAATAAATGTTTCTGTAAATTATCACTTGCTGTTTTTATCGGATACACCTTGTTGGGCCCACACATATGGGTGAGGGGCACGCCACATGAAAGGGGAAGAGCTGAATAAAAGGCTGCTGCAGATGGCAGTGCAGCAATCCTTTCTGCTTATGTAGTTTCAGTTTATCCCTCCAGGCCCTTGTGGTATTTTGAATTGCCCTGGGTTATGTATTCACTCGGTCATGTAGGCTAAATGAACCATCCATAATGTAAATGAGAGAGAGAGAGAGAGAGAGAGAGAGAGAGAGAGAGAGAGAGAGAGAGAGAGAGAGAGAGAGAGAGAGAGAGAGAGAGAGAGAGAGATATGCAGTGGTGTTAGGAGGGTAGATAAAGAGTTGTCAGCATTTTCCCATATTTCACTTTCAAATGAGCCACAGCTGACTGGAGAGTCGAACCTTTTGCACTGCATATGCCAAATAGTGCAATTACTTACCAAAAGATTCAACAATATGTGAATTTAAAAAGTCAAAAGCATCACAAATGTGGTTTATTGTGTAATTTATAGAAAGGGCTTATCATCCTTGTCTAGGATTTGCATGTAGAGAGATGATTCAGTCCCAGCTTCATCATTTACAGAGTTGCTGACTCTCTCTGATGCCTGGCAGGAGTTATGTGCTTTTGTGTTTATTGTGGTTGAACCTCCACCCCCACTTCTGCTATACCCACTTAGCACACAAAGTCCCAAATGCACTGTTTTCCCATTTAGGAAACAGAAAGCACTTTTTTAAATAGCTAATAGCTTTCCAGGGACACGGGTTGTGTTATGAGTGCAGAATATTCACTGTTGGAATTTTTTTCTTTTTCTGCCTGTTCAAGTCACAACACAAGGTAACCATATAACAACATCTCATTTCAATCAGTAATCACCCGGCATATTTGCACTTGGCACTGCGAAACATGATACAAGTTATGTTTCTGTCCTCAATGAGAAATAATTCCTGGCATTTATCTGCCTCCAAAGTGTTACAGCCAATTTGATATTAGATAAATATTTGAGCTGGCATGCCATAAAGCGTATGTCATTTGAGCAAAAAGCACTGGCACTATGGATGCATTTAGCTGCTCAAAGGGAGGAAAGACAAGGGAGAGGCATTGTCTGTTCTCCATTAGATTCCACTCAGCCCCTCTACAAACAGAGAGGATGCTAGCCAAACAAGCTTATTCAAGGGGGTTCTGCGTGGACCGTGTTAGCTCAGCAAATCCAGCTCCACAAACATGCTTCAAAGAATCCTGCTATCTCCGCAGAGCCTTTGATGTGGGTATTGATCATGCAGCGGTCTGTGAGATAGAGGGTTGCAGTGGAGGTTTAATATTGTGTTTTTGGCTCGGATAGAATAGTAAAAACATGAACTCCCATCACGGGGCGCTGTGCTTTAGTTATGACAGCTGCACAACCATTTTCTGGCTCTGAGGTAGATGTGATTAGGAGTAAAAGACAAGGGAAGAGCAAACCAGATAATTTGCCCTGAGGACAGGTTACACTGACACACTATGTGTACCACAGTAGAGGAGCCCGAGCAGAATACAAATAAAGTCAAAACATAGAGATGACAAACACACCTCCATGTGACAGCATAAAAAGTCTGAGATTTGTCCACCCACACACACTATTTTATAAGGTCACCTAATTCTCAGGCGGGAAACAGGAACAACAGCAACACACTTTTTGATGGTTCCTGGTGTTGCACTACATTGACAAGAAAAGCAAACATAAACAAAGCCAACACTTCCAGAATCACCCAGTCACGGTGTATGCTATAGAAAGACAAACAAAGTCTGTTCTTCTTAGCATGGCAAAACAACCACCCACAGCCCTGCTCCTGTCTCACACTGAGACCATTAGTCACGATGATTTCTCTGCCAGCTGTCCTGGTGTTTGCTTAGGCTAGCCTCGCAGGCAGGTTGAGCCTCATTTGAATTCTCACTTCAGTTTATTAGGCATGCGCTGGATCATTAGTATCCAGTAAGGCCCATGCAGATGTGTTCCTCAGGTAACGTTCAAATGCAAATCTGAACGGCCATTAATCATGCGGATAAACTGAATGAAATGAAAATAGCATGCTCTGTGAATTATATGAACCCACAGTAATCCAGTGTTTTTGCTTTTTGGACTGTCCTGTTCACCTTGTCAACAGCAGTCGCAGCAATGTGCTCTAATCTTATTTGCGCACATGGATGCTGTAATCTCAGCCTTTATACTCATACCTGGTCCTGTGTGATAACTTACTGCTTTATTAGAATGAATGAACTTAACCATATGTAATATCAATATCTAATGAATTAAGTAACAACTCCTTAAATCGCTGCATGTAATAATTGCCTACCATTTACAAAGTGCAACATGCAAGGTACTGGGTAAGAGCAGCAGTGCGGCAGACTATTTTAAGATAAACAGCTGATGTGTGCGTTCAAAGTGGCCTTTGTGTTTGCTTTTGTGTGGGATTTTTTATGTAGGGACCTGACTGAGCTTTATGCAGATATAAAAAAATCATGTGGTGCTATTTCACCCTTTTCCAAATGCCACCTATGATTGTTCACAGATAAGCTGGTTTCAGTGTGAGTAATTTGCATGAAAGCATTGGCAGGACAAAGGTTTGAAATACCATTCTCCTTCTCACTGTAGCAAGCAAGGAATCACAGATATCAGTTTAGCGGGTTAATAAGAGATGTTTTTAACGCTCATTTATTTGTTGTACTTTCAGAACTGAAGCTAGAAAAGTCATATGTGAGAAGGTTGAGTCAATCTCCACCACGTCCTAAATACCATTTAGTCATCATACATCATCCTGCATTGTGCCGTTGTCAGTACAATCATTGCTGGCATCTCCTCTCCTTTCATTTCATCAGCAAACTGCTTGGAGCACTGCTTAAATAATCAGCCAACTGCACGCAAAGCCCGGTTATGCAGCAGCATTAAACTAGACGAGATCAACTACTTGTAAAAAAGCAGTCAGATCTTTCTGTGAGGGACACAATGTGGTTAAAATGAAAGTGAGTCCACGGAAATCAGTCATGGCATACTGTCACCACAGTAAGGACACAGCCAGCTAAAAGTGCAGCCAAGCCACATATACTGGGCAAAGAGAATACACTCAACTGACAGCTGCAAGCACTTAGTCGGCTGCCAAGAACAAAGACAGGGAGGAAAAAACACCATTCAGCCCAATTTGGCTATAATGAGCCTACACAACAATGGCTTCCAATATTTTCAATAAGAAATCAGTCATGTCTTGAATTACGTTTGTCAGAGGTCAACTCTCAGTGTTGATGTGTAACCACAACAACAAGCATGAGGACAAATGGATTCTTAATTACAACTGGAACTCAAAATGATAACGTCAGGAAATCAAATGGACAGTGACAGACTTGGCATCTGTTTAAGTCATCTTTGGAAAAAAAAGTCAACAGCATAAAGTAAGAAATCAGATCGCCGAGATGTAGACTGGCTCACAGAGACAGAGTGAAGCAGCTAAGTGATAGTCTGGCTATCACCAGACCAAGCGCAATCTTTTAAGATTGAACATTAGTCTGGGGAGTCTGCTCTGTATTTTCTACTGCACAAGAGGCGTGACCAACGGGCATAGTTCAAATGACTCTGTACGCAATTGGATAGTCCTTCAACCAATCAGACCAAGGATCCGGGTGACGTAGCAGCGACAGTGGCGTCAACAGGTTGCTGCGCTTCAGTGGCCGCCTTGTTGAAAGTAAACAAAAAGCTGCGTGGTCGCTTCTCTATTGTCATTGTGTTGAACCCGCCAATAGCTGGATAAGCCAGTTTGTGATTGGTCCCCGCAAAATTGTAACAGAAGCAGGATAGATAAACGTACAGGTTTCCAGCCTGAGCTGCAGGGCGAAATCAAATCGCCGGCAGATTGGGCGGTGTTTACCCAGTCTAGCTAAAAAGCAGAGCAGGAGGAGGCAGCAGATGGGATTAGGCGTTCTGAACCACTAACTACTTTCTCTTAAGGGTCAAAGCAATTCTCATCCAATGTGCTTCTAAACAGCTGAAAAACCAAACTTTACCTCCGGGAGTCTCTGCGAGTTTGTGACTCTTTGACCCATCTGCTCGTCACTGCAGCACCAGCAGAAAAGGGTGCGTGGGAGCTTTTACCTCTTATTAACACTGAACACGCTGCCCCATGCCTCCACTATGCATTTTAGTATGCATTAAGGCAGAGTAGCGTGAGGTGAGCAAGCAGCGAAGAGGAGCCCAGCAGAGAGAAAAAAGCCAGATGAGTCCCAAGAGGCTGGGAGATGGGCTGAATGACAATTGACTGGCTGTCAACACTCATCTGCATTCACATATCTTTCTGGCCCGACACATTTAGCTGGCAGGCAGCCACGGCCTTGACATATGAAGACGTAGTGTACAGACCACACTCAGAGCTTTGGTTTGCTCTGCTCTCATGCAGTATTTACTTGTTTGCCACTAATTGGCTTTCATTGTCGGAGAATTGTTATCCTCGTCACTAAAAGAAGGGAGAAAATCTTGTAATGGGTTCTGGTTTAAAGGAGAGTTGTGGTTGTGATCTAGAATAGGCTACTTGCTTCGACATGCCCTTCAAATCAGCAACCATTCAGATGTTATGATACAGCTTTGGAAGCAAATGAAACCGCCATCATACCTCGGATGCTCCGTACAGCCAAGTTTAGAGTGCTACTGGATAGGGTTACACTTTCATCACACCTATTTAAACTCATGCCCACTTTTCACAGCCCGATTCAGTGCAGCGTGCTAATCATGTGAGCAGAGAGAGGTCATGAACCTGCTTCTCAAGTCAAATTTACCAAAACAAAATACCTACTTTAAAGCTGCTATAATCAATATTTTATTTTAATAATAGATCAAATGACTGTGTAATGTGAAACGTGTCACTCGTAGTGACGAAGCAACAGCCCTAAGGAGCTTTAAAACATCTTTCAGCTCATTGTTTTGATTTTTGGGCCCTCAACTTTATTGTTTTGATTCACTCTCACCGCTCTAATAGCGATGATTTTTAGCTGCAGCGGGCAGCTGTTTTCAGTGAAAATCTTTAAGAACTCACTGTACACTACCTGTTCAACAACCAACAGCAGACAGACACAGTTAGTGACCAGCTGATGAACAAAGTGAGCAGAGCATTGAACAGCTAAAGAGCAAGATATTTCCTGTGTGGAATATTGGACTAAAGGACACAAACATGACTCCAAATGAATGCTAATGTGTTCAGTGTCTGCTGAATATTTGCTAACAAATTTGCCAAATCAACTTAAAAGGTGATGCTATGTCACGTAATGGTTATTGCAGGTTTAAATTATATTAAAAGGCAAGCTTTTGAGGAAATAATTAAATGACAGGTTAAATAGTGGACAGTGTTATTTTGAACCACACAATTATGAATGGCTTTCATCAGCATCATAGATTGGTGTGGAAATTATTTAATCATGCAGTGCCAAAAGGCAGCTTAAGACCTCTTTATCAGAGTCATTTAAGCAAAGAGTCAATAAAACATTGCAATTAGGCTTGCTCTTTTAAAATCTGAGATGGTCTAATTGACTGTGTATTCAAGTAGAACATCCACGTTCCCTCCAGCAAGCTTAATAACATTGATAAGCATAATGTGTAATCATAATCCCGAAGCTCTGAAATGCAGAATGATGTATTCTTACCATACAGTTGGATGAACAGTGTTTGTCTTTTTAGGACTTATGCTTATTAGAGGCTGTTGTGTTTTATTTATTTTCCTCAAATGTCTCTTTGAAACCGGTGACGTTGATCAGGGGCTCAACAGGAGTCTCATAATAACATCTTTATAAAGCTCGCACCACTTGGTTGTGGAGGGCTTGCAGTGAGGAGCTCGGGATAATAGTGTGGTGCAGCACACCAAACAGAGCCTGGTCAAAAAGCAAAGCACTCAATATCTCATAGGAGTGAATTTAATGGCCACTGGTTGCTCTGGGCTCTTGACCCTCTCCAAGAGGCTCCGTGTTAGTCACTCTCCAATGCTTTCCAATTGAAACCCAGCCAGACTGGTAGTAGATGAGATTTCAACTGTCTACTCAAAGCCTAGATGACTGTACCACTAGCTTTAGCTGGTCATTACACTGGTGATGCTCAGTTGATAAGAGATAGTGAAGCTGGACACTGACGTTTTAGTACGTTGGGAGTTTTGCTGCAGTTTTCAAGTGTAGGGTTTTCTCGCACTCCAGTCTGCTTACAGTGGTCTGAAATGCATCGTAGATTGTTGTTCAATCAATAATTTAGTTTCTTTTCCTTTTAATCATAACCAAAAGCAACACAAATACATATACAGTGGTGGAAAGTACATTTACTCCAGTACTGTAACTAAGTACAACTTTGAGGTAATTCCATTCTAGGCTACTCCATATTTCTACTCACTACATCTCAGAGGGAAATATTGTATGTTTTACAGAATAAGAGGTAGTAAAAATCTAATATAGTATTTTATGGTGGTGTAAAGGATCTTATTACTTTTCCATAAATAGTAACATTGGCCCTTATCCCTTTGTTTGCAGATAAAAGTCTAACACTAAAAAAGAAAAAAAGCTTGTAGGTTATGACCGACTGTGAAGGACATACCAAGGCTTTTTAATACCTGGGACCCAGCTGACTTCACCTGAAGGCAGCCAACCAGACTAATTTAATGTGGATTTATATACAAGGTGTCTTGTTTAATATAATGGATATCTAATCAAGCATGAGCACAAGAAAGCAATTTATGCAAAGTAATTGAAAGCAGACTTTGTTTATATGACAGAGAATAGTGCTACATTCTTGGCAAAGGATCGCCCAGAGCTCTAACGGGACTTTAAATCTCTTTTCACCATCCTTTTGAAATAAACGGGTGGTATCTTCTTATCCAACAGTTCTGCTGACTGCTCATCTGCTAGCATTTTAATCAGTTTAATGATGTGCTTCCCTTCAGTGCCATTCATAAGTTAGCATTTATTGTCATATTGTTAACATACAGGGTACAGTATGCATGTGACCCTCAAGTATTCCTGCAATGCAACTGAACCTGTGTTCAACATGTATAATGTACTGCTGTCCTGTGCTGCCATCTAGTGTTCAGAAATGATCCCGGCACATTATGCATTGTGCTGTCAGATTTGCATTGTAGTCAATTTACTGTATATACTGTATATATACACACACACACACGACAAACTGGTGCTTCGAAGGAATTTTAATCCTGAGTGTACAGTGAAGGCAGGGGAGTTTAGTTCCATCAGTGGCAGAAGCTCATTTTATAAAGACAGTAATTCAAAAAGAACTGGATTATTCAAACTCTATAATTCACCAATCAAGATACAGGAACAGTATGTAGCAGAAAAATCAACATTGTGGAAGCTTCACAATAACTCCTATTGTGCCAAGTAACAGATGTGACTGTTACACACAAATGTGCAAACAGACTCTTTTCAGCAGCAGCGCCACAGTAATATGTGCCACCATCCTTTGCTGAATCACGTAACACTTGCTTTCTACTGGTTCAAATACAACATATAAAATATTTTTAGAAAAAAGCTTTGGTGACCCATGTATATACACTGCATATATAAAAGCTTGGAAAATGTTTAAATATCATCACTAGAGCTAAATATAAAAAAGAGTTCAGACTATTGCACAGCCAGGTGAGGGGAGTGATCACTGGAGCAGCGGTCAGCTGCTTTTAAGGTTTTCTGCGCCTGTAAAAGAGAAGGTTAATCAAATACTGTACTGTGTACTGAGAAAGTAATGCTATTCACAGATGTGATCTATAGACTGCTTACTTGGTGATTGCGTGATGCTCATAGCCAGGACCCAGGTTTGACCCAGCCCTCATCTCCACTGCCGCAGAACACTGCAAACGTAACACAAATTAGGACCCAAATCTAAATCAAAAGTGTTGTTTGAGCTGGAAAATAAACACTTTGTTGCTTCTTTGTTAAACGTCAGTCTGTTTGGTTGTGTAATGTTAAGATCGCTACATGAAGGGACCCGGGATGGATTATCATGGATGGAACTTTTCTACTTAACTTTAACCTTTTAATTTTATTTTCTAATTTATTTTATTTTATTTTGTAAGTGATATGTGCTTTTGTTTGTTCTCATGTGTGATTGACGACTCTACTGCAGACAAAATCTGAAAATCTACCTATGGGTACAAATAAAGTAACTTGAACTTATGTACAAAACAAATGACATTAATAACACCATGCGCAGAAGCTAAGATATACATATATTTCCTGCAATGTTGCTGCTGTAGTTAGAGGGTGTTGTATTGGGCTGCATTGTATTCAGAGTTGAAATTATTGACTGATTGTTAAAAGGTTGAATGTGTAATATATTTACTGTAAAAAATCCAAATGACCCCAATGCATCATCAGATATTAAGGAAACATGCTAAGTTGAAATACTATCTTTTCTGACAACAATGCTAATGCCAGTATTTTCCGTTCCGTGACAAAATTTCTGTTTGTGTTTTGGCCGCCAGGCCGGATTGCCAGATACACCTGTAAAAACGTAAAACCAGCACGCTACATCTGTACCATCAGTACAGCCATGAAAGTAGCAGACAAACAAACGGGTCAACGGAGATAGATTCTACCTGACCTAAAAAAAAAACCGACATGTTTCTAACAGAGACGTAACAAACATAATATTGGAGATGTATTTGAAAGATGGAGACAGAGCCCAAAAGGACGCCGAGTTGGCCAATTTCCTCCTGAACAGGTAGCTAAGCATTAGCTTCAGGCTAATTATCACGGCTACAAGGGACAGTCATTTTATGTCATTTCAACATTTGTGTACTCACATTGAATTAGCTATATAGCTAGAGTCCCCAAGTTGGTGGGGGAGACTACTCTCTCCAGTATTTTGAGTTTGTACTGCAATAACTATTTTAAACACTAGCAGTCAGTTTTGCATATTGCCCCTTTAATGTTATTTTACTGTCTGTGCGATTTCTTAGCATTGCAACTCAAGCAATTCAATTTTTTATATATATAATTGTGTTCTTTAAGTTAGACGTTATGATCTGATAAAAATTATAATTACGGTAGATATTTAGAGGCTACGAACAATTATTTTCATAATGTCAGTTGATTTTTTTTTCTTCTCCATTAATAAACTCTCTCTCTCTCATATATATATATATACACACATACACACACACACACACACACACATACATACATACATACATACATACATACATACATATATATATATATATACACATATATATACACATATATATATATACATATATATATACACATATATATATATACACATATATATATATATACATATACATATATATATATATATATACACAAGACATGTTCAGATGTGGCCACCTAGCTTCTATACACATACTAAGTCAAGTTCATTACATTAACCGTCTGATTTCTAAACCAAGACACAAGCAATGGTAGTTTATTAGAGACTAATGAATGTTATTATATCCTACCCTTGTCTCCACATCAGTCCAAGCTCCATCTGTGTGATCTCCATTGGCAGGTGTGCCTTCTGAAGATTTTCTTTTGCGCCTTCAGACATAAATGTAAAGTAACAAAACAAAATGTTGAAACAACATAACACCCAGCTAATCTGCAGCTAATAACAGTCTGTCGGCTGCTACCTTGGGACTGTGGTAAGCTCCTGTGTCAATGTCTCGATGTCAGTGAACTGGACAGCCTGTCCTCCTCCTCTGGTTTTAATCACCTCACCCTGAAAGATGAAGAATAGGTATGAGGTAATAGCCAGTTTTAATTAATACTTCATCTAGAGCTGCAAAGATTAATCGATTAGTTGTCAAGTCTTAAATTAAAAAACGCCAATCGTCGCTTTCTTTTTTTTAAAAGACAAAAGTAAAAATTCTTTGATTCCAGCTTCTTAAATGTGAATATTTTCTAGTTTCTTCTCTCCTCTGTGACAGTAAACTGAATATCTATGAGTTGTGGACAAAACAAGACATTTGAGGACGTCATCTTGGGCTTTGGGAAACACGGATCCACATTTTTCACCATTTTAGAGACCTAATCGATTAATTGAGGGAAACACACACACACACACACACACACACACACACGAATCAACTACGAAAATAATCGTTAGTTGCAGCCCTAACTTCACCAGGTCAGTTTAGAAATAAAAACAAATAAAACCTGTTGCAGCCTACTTACCTTAATAAGTTGGGTCTGGATCTCGCCATCAGAGGCAACCTCCTGGTGTGTTAACACGTATCTGTCACACTTTGACAGGGCCTTCTCACTCGGTGTAGACACCTGGATGGAATTGGGGATGACAGGCTGTAAAACTGTACCCAAGTCCAAGCTGGAGGAGGGCTTGTGGTCCACCCACTTCTCCCCGCCAGCGGAGCGGGAGCGACGGTGCAGCGGCCGCACTGGTGTCACGGTCTACAGAGTGGCGATGCGACAGAAAAAGAAGAAATAAAAACATACATATGACTAGGGCAACGGATGAAATCAAATCCTGACAAAGCTATTCATCATGGTCAACGAACAATTTGGGGAAAAGCTGAAATATTCTGCCTGATTAGTGGAGAGGATAACAAAATCCTGATCAGAGACACCAGTTTTTACTATGAAACCTCAAACTGCTTCCTGTCACTAACTCACTGACCCTATAGCTTCTCTCCATTATGTCTAGATCAAACATAGGGGAGTTGTCCTCTTCTTCCTCTCTAGCCCAACCCACAGCTCTCCTCCTGGCCCGGCTGGCTGAGGAGCTTGCTGGGGACTGGGTTCTCGTGGGCGTACTAGGGGAATGGTAACCCTGCCTGCTGTCCTGAGCCACCCGATGCTCCCAAGCTGAGACACAGTTAGCCACAGACAAAGAGCTACTGGTGCTGGGGACGGGGCAGGACGGCCTTGGGTTCATCTCAACCTCCTCAACTCTATTGGCACTGACTGGCTCTGGCCTGACATGGGGAGAATCAACAGGGCACTGGGGAGCAAAGTGGAAAGACTGCACAATTACATACATGCACGGTTAGATACAGTTAGTACAAAGAAATCACATGAGAATTAAATGTCACAGTAGCTGGTGGAATGGAGCAGCAGCAGACACCTGCACAGTCTAATGTAATCAAATACTACAGCCTGGAAATACAATCGACCTTTGTGCGGATTATGTTACAGTTGTGTTGAGACCAGGTGAAAGAGTGTCTTCTATTTTTAGATCGGCGGTTCGTAAATTTAATTGACTTATTTCGATAATCAATCGTTTAGGTTATTGTTCGAGCAAAAGTGCCAAACGTGATTCCAGCTTCTCAAATGGTTAGTTGCTTTTCCTTGTCATCAAATTTGGGTTTTGGACTGTTGTTCGGACAATACGAGACATCTCATGATGTCACAATGGCCTAAAGGAAATGTTTGATGTGTAGCCCAAATGATTGAGAAATAATCTGCAGATTAATCGTTAATAAAAATAATCACTAGTTGCATGCCTACTGTACGTAAACACATTTGAATATATTCCAATGTAGAGCTGAAACCATCAGTTCATTGACAATTTTGCATGATAATCAGTTGTTGCCATTTATATCCAATCATTCGCTGGTTTCAGCTTCTTTGATTTGACAATTCGCTGATTTTCTATATTTAATATTGTAAATTAAGTAGGTTTTGAATTTGGACATGACTTTTACCATTTTCTGAGACTAAACATTTGAGTACTTTCTAAATTATCCATAGATTTAATCAATAATGAAAATAATTGTAAGTTGCAGGCATATTCACAGCCAACTCATCACAGACAACTTTAAAAGTTACCAGAAAATTGAATCAAAACGGTCAAATTTTAAGATTTACAACAGTAGTTAATGCACTGTACTACAATATAACGTAGAGGTGTTTGTTAATGCATCTACTGCATCACAGTGGGATTAGTAATGTTAGTCCGGTCAGTCAAGTATTAGTTTTAGGGAGAAGAGCACAGTAACTGTTAACTTTATAAGGGACAGAATTCTGTTTAACTGCCACCATTGTGTCATCTGACAATATTAAGTAACAGATACATTAATCAGGAGCCAATCAGGTGATCTAGATGTGCATCATCAACACAACGTACAGAAACAGGTGAGGGCGAGGCCGATCTCTTTGCAGGGAGGCGTTCCTCTCTGGAAGGCCTCTGAGGCTGACTCTGAGGCTGACTCTGAGGCTGACTCTGAGGCTGAGGCTGACTCCGAGGTTGACTCTGAGGCTGACGCCAAGCCTGAGGCTGACTCGGAGGCTGACTCCGAGGTTGACTCTGACTCCGAGGTTGACTCTGAGGCTGACTCCGAGGCTGAGGCTGACGCTGCGTCTGACGCGGTGGAGGATCAGGACGACCAGGAGTCTTGCTCTCCGTCACGATGGCCTTAAGCTGCTTCAGCTTCTCGTCTTTCACCCAGAGCTTGTTTTGCATCTCCAGCTGCATCGCATTAACGCGTCGGTCCTGAGCGGCAAGAGGCGTAATGTTAAAGGTCAACGCAGCTAACTTTATAAACGATCATTGGAGAAATTGAGGCATGACAAACAAAATAATCCACGGTGGTTTAACCAACTGTGCTACATTAGCAGGCTATAGTACACAGAAGGCTACCTAATATATCAGCCTCTGTGTTATAAGAGGAGTAACTCACACATTCTTTCTCCCATTTGTACTGGGTGTCTGTGACCACGCCTTGCATGCGCTGCTCCAAGCGCCTCTTGTCAGATTGCTCCCGCTGCAGCCTCTGCTCTCTGGTTTCCAGTTCGTACTTCAGCGTACGCTGGTCGTCCTCATAGATTTTAGTAGTTTTCTGCAGGATGTCAATCTGGAACAGAACCATGTAGGGACATTTAAGAAACAAAGCAACATATCTACCAACCCAGTAGGGGTGTCAGGATTCTCCAAATCCTCGATTCAATTACATTTCCAATTCTAAGGTCACGATTTGATTAAATTCTCGATTTTTACATCATTTTTAGACTAGACTTGTATGTAATATAATATGTGACCTTTGTTCGCAGTGTACCACACTACATTGTCAATTTTAAAACATTTAACATAATGTAACAATAACATCTTCAGTCAATTGGAAACTTGACAATTTATCAATAAAGTAAAAAAAAAAAAAAAAAAGTTTGCAGAGGGCAGACACTTCGATTTCGCAGCAGCACAGCGGCTGAGCAGTCAGAGAGCAGAGGCAGTGCGCTAACTTATTGCTCTCTGTAATATAACCAATATACTGTAAGCTGCTCTGTTTAAGCTACAAAATCTTCATGCAGGCTGAAATTCAACCGTGCGGTTTTGTTGGGATAAAGCTATAAGCAGAAGGAATCTCTGCTAGCTGCTAGGCTAATGTGCAATAGTAAACACACAGAATATGGTACACGCACAATAGCAGAGCTTGCAAACTGTAGCTTTTTTTGTCGACAGCGCGAACGTTGTCCACATAACTCACTGGAAATCCGAAATACTTCCACACCGGCAACTTCAGTGAAAGAGGAGGGGGCTCAAGTTCTGTTGATGAGTGTCCAGCATCTGCAGTTGCCATATTATCTTTTGACTGGCTGTAGCCAAGTTAGAGGAGGTTGAATGACTCGCAGCACTTCAACACGTGTGTTTCTTTCCGCTTGGCAAGCCGACCGGACGTGACATGGGTGCGTGGCAGTATCGACGATTCCATTTTTTTTTATTCGATGTTCAAGATTGTGACTTCATTTCGATAGATTCCGATTTAAAATTGAAATCGTGACACCCTTACAAACCAACAATCTACAGGTGTTTTTTTTTGTCTCTCACCTTGTGTTCTTGCGTCTTGGTTCTCTTTTCCAATCGCTCGATCTCTGCCTTGTTATTCTGGATGATTTTGTCCTTCTCCACCAGTTTGCCATTTTGTTCATGAATTAAATTTTCTTTGGAAATGAGGTTGTTGTCCAGTTCCTGAAGCACGGACTTCATCCTGTTGGCTAAAATAACATGAAAGAGAACATGAGAGCCAAGACAAGAAATCCAACTCAAGTAACCCGAACTGTCAAAGCCGTGAGGCGAGGGTCGCGCTAGGATGTGAGCATGCACCTGCATTGTTGTATTCATCAATCATCATCTGCCTGATCCTGTGTCTGTTGTGCAGAGCTTCGATCAGCCTGGGCAGGGTGATGTCATCGTTGGGGTCGGCCAGCTCGGAGGAGGGTAGAGGTGGGAGGCAGTGCACCATGGAGTTTATAACAGAGGGCACATCTAAAGGAAACAGAATTAACACAACTGCTCATTTGTGTTTTTAAGTGTACAAATATAAAGATACCGGCAAATTAGGATTTCTTAAAATTTGAGGACTAATGCCATTATGCATTAATATAAGCTGAAGGTGCATGTATGAGCTTGATAGGAGCGCAAGTATATGACTGCATAATGAACTAAAGGAGTGAACATTACCACAGCAGTTATTCAGTTTAAAAGAAACATGACAAAGACTTGAATTCACTGCTTCATGCTCATTCTGAGATTAAAATTAGAAATGTCAATGGGCTGTGGTTTGACCACATTTTAATAACTTAATGTAAAGCTTTCATTTTTTTAATTTTGTTTTTAATCAACTGACATAAATTGACAATACATTTAATGTGCAATTGTTTTATTTATAAAAAAATATAATTCCTATAATCTGGCTTTTCTTAAATTTCTTTCAAAGTGATATTCTAGTAAAGCATCATAATTAACCAGTCTTATTTAGCAGGGTTGGCTTGTACAGTGCATAACTTACCTCCGTCTACCGGACCACCGCGCTCGTCCAGCTTGCGAGACAGTTCCTCTTTAAATGCTTGGTTTCTATGGCGACGGCCCGGGGTGAAGCCACAGATGGGCCTGTCCACTGGCCGAGCCACTTCCACCTCCTGGGTCACCTCAGCAAAACGCATCACCAGCTGGACAAACAGAGCGCGTCTTGTGTGTCAGACGGAAAGCAACTTACATGTTCATGAAAATACCGCAAGGGACACCGTAAAGGTGCAGGATGAACTCACCAATGTTTCCTCGTAGTCGTCATTTTTGGGATTGACGCAAACAACCATTCTGACTTTCCCCTCTCCGTCAAAGTAGTTCTTGAACAAATGGGTTACTTTAGAGTCCCTGTAGGGGACCATCTGTAAGAGAAAACTTACGTTTACCCATATGGTTCATTGGTACATATAATGTAAGTATAATGTATGTCTTCAACATGGTGATTCATACCCTGTTAGTGCCACAGATCTGGTTCTCTCGAAGTATCTCGATGCACGTCCGCAGATTCAGCAGAGACTGATTGATGTTACCTGTGAGGTTAGAATGCCGTTTAATCTCACACGAACTTCAGTTACAAATAAACTCAATTTTGATGTCGTTGATGGGTAACAAACCTGCTTCACGTATACGGGTGCCTTCTGCCCCTGTCCTACCGGTGCGCTCACTTCCTGCCAGGTCCACCAAGCATAGCTGACTTACAGTTACCTGGTTTTTATCCTGACAAACACAATCAGAAAATACTTCAGTATTAAAACTGGTGCTTTTGATTTATCCAAATATGAATATGGAACCAGATAGTTGGTTTCAGTTTGAACTAGTCTCGCTTTGCTAGACCTTCCTCCACAGCGCTGCGGAGGAGGGTCTGGCTAGTCCACAGCATTCCGGGGTGGGAGAAAAGCGTGCTCTGGTGTATTGGCATTTCTTTAAACCAATCACAATCGTCTTGGGCGGCGCCAAGCTCCGCACGGAGCCGCTGCAGAATAGCCTCGGGAAGTCACTTGTTTTGGTGGAACGTGATCATTCAAAAGTTGTTTTAGTCGTGCAAAAGGAAACTCAGATTGGACAGATAGTCTAGCTAGCTGTCTGGATTTACCCTGCAGAGATCTGAGGAGCAGTTAACCATAGTCCTCATAAATGGACCGGAGATTAAAATTCCAACACAAAAGGAAGCTGAAGGAAACGGATATCGGCTGAAAAGACATGCATCCGGCGGAATTTCCGGCGGCACCAGAGCAATCCCAGAAGTGGACCGTCATGGATATAGAATAAGTTTCAACTGACCTGGAGAATGTTGTCGCCATCTGCATCCAGAGGAGCCTGAGCCAGTTTAACAATGAACACACTGTGGGAGCGACTGGACTCTCTGTTCAGGCGGGTGTTGGCAACCTTCCTCTTTTTTTGACCTGGAACATAGAATAGGCAACTTTGCAACCATGTTTACACACAGATAGCATCTTCGCATGCAATTTCAACTACTCTAAACTATTTTGGGCACAAAACTTTTACATGACCTGCTCAGAGAGAAGATTAACTGAGGTCATTTCCTGGCCAGAGCCGACCCGGAGGTCAGCAATGCCAGTTCAGTCACATCTATATCATCAGTGCAATGTTACCGTTTTTTTCTTTAGTCCCTTAAACGCCTTGACTTCAAAATGCCGATCTTACAACAACTTACCTCTCCAGAATACTTGAAACGCCTCCTCTGCAGATTTGACTTCGACCTCCATGCAACCAGCCACATACATGTTGTGGTTCTGGTCTTCTCTGAGGATTTTAGATTGAGGCGGTCTACATTGAGAGCATAAAAGTGTTAGTAACTGACGACATGGAATTTCATTTTTCATGCAACAGATATGCAGTATCAAACATTTGGAGGGGGATATTAATGTTGCTAAAGGAACACGCCATCTTTTTCACCGTATCCCCCAGAGTTAGATAAGTCCATAACCTTCTCATCTCCGTGCGTGTCGCAACTCTGACGCACCAACCGCTAGCCTAGCTTAGCACAGATCCTGGAGGTAACCGGCTCCATCTAGCCTACTGCTCCCAATAAGTGACAAACTAATGCCAACATTTTCCCATTTACATGTGATTTGTATAGTCACAGCATGTACAAATAACAAGGTCACATGAGACACAGCCATCTTCTAACCGTATACATACTGGGAACTATTGCTCAGAGTTCGAGTAATAATCACTCCGCCCAAGTGCTTCGTCTTCTGAGAATAGTTCCCATTATGTATACGGTTAGAAGATGGCTGTGTCTCATGTGACCTTGTTATTTGTACACATTGTGACTATGCAAATCACAACATGTAAATAGGAAAATGTTGGCGTTATTTTGCCAGTTATTGGGAGCAGTAGGCTAGATGGAGCCGGTTACCTCCAGGATCTGTGCTAAGCTAGGCTAGCGGTGGGTGTGTCAGAGTGTTACGACACGCACGGAGATGAGAAGGGTATGTATGGACTTATCTAACTCTGGGGGATACGGTGAAAAAGATGAAGTCCCAATAAGTCGCCGTGTTCCTTTAATTGCAGCCATAAAAATAAAAAAAATCAGTGACAATGATGAAGCGACAGACAGCAGGTTTAGGGACATTCAGGAGCTTTGCCATTACAAAGACTACAAGCAGACTGTAGCAGGGGGTGATGTAAAGAGTTTAGGACTAAACGAACACTCATCAACACTGGAGACATAAGGTAGTGTAGCCTGCAGCTCTGTCAGTCAAGTTTTGGGTTGGTGGTACAAACCTATTTCATGGCCACTGACCAAATGTGTCTGAAGCACAGAGTGCCAAAATTGGGCATTGAATGCTTCTTTAAAATCAGCCAAACCATGTGATTTAAATTGTATTCTTGTACCATTGGTTGTGTTTAACATTTGAGAATGTTTGCTTTAGGGCAGCAACTAATTTACATTATTGATTCATTTGGCCCTTATTTTGTGGTTTAAATTGATTGATCATTTCATCTAGAAAAGTCACAAAAAAGAAGCCCATTACAAATTCAGAAGTGATATCTTCAAAATTGCTTGTTTTCTTTGACCAACCCTTATGTTCAGTTTACCAGCACACAAGACAAAAAAAAACTGCAAATGCTCACAATGGAGAATAGTTGCACATTCTGGTAATTTACCAAATGTTTAATCATATCAGCTGTATTTGGTGTTTTACCATAAAGGTTTATTTCTCAAAGTAAGGTATCAACTGGGGCCATGTTAGAAATTAAGTCGTCATTTTAACATGTAATTTCTTCGATTGGTGCATTTTGTAAATAAAATGGATAAAAGAATTGTTTAGGTATCGGTCTTGAAACGCAGCCCTACTTCTGTTCTTTTAAATAAAAGAAGTTTCCATAACAAGTCTGTAATTTTTAAAAAAATGTCTCCCATGTTGACGAGGCTCGATTTATAATCTTGAGTGCAGATTTTTGAGTAACATGGAGAGTTCATCTTAATCAGGCTACTAGTCTGGTGATGTACGAGTATTCACTGGTCACATACATGAACTCAGTGTTCTGGCGCACAGGTGTGCCTCCACCATTCCACCTAGTAAAAAGAAAAGACTTCCGAAATAAATAACCTCTACAAACCACTAAAATTTAGATATAACATTCTGATGTCTGAACAGTTATAACAGGATGCCGATTCACTATTCATCAGTCTTTAAATGTATGTTTGTATTTCTGAATTTTCTAGACTCACTTTGGTTTGATTGCATCCTCCTGATTTTCCTCCAAGAGGTCATAGATGTAGTTGTTGTATATTTCTATGTAGGTTACGAAGACGCTGTAGCTGCTGTCCTCGTCCACACCTTCGGTTTTATACGCCTCTTCTGACGTAATCATGTCAGCAATTTCGGGATCAAGCTTTTGTCTGAAATCAAAGTAGTGACTTTTTATTTAATTAAAAAAAAAATATATATATATATATATATATATATATATATATATATATATATATATATATATATATATATATAAATAACTCTCAGAAGACTGGGGTTTAACAGGACTCAGACTTACCTGGAGGAGGAGGAGGATGATGATTTAGGAACAGACGAGTCATTTTCCCGTCTTTGGCGCTCCAACAAAGCATCGACTTCATTTTGGATCTCCATACCATTTCTGTCATCGGTCTTGAAAACCTGAAAGAAAACAGGAGGAATTAAATTAGATTAATACATGTACATACATACTTTACAAAGTATTATTAAAGTGTGGCGGTACAAGAGATGATCAACACTGTTTTTGAATGTTTACTCTCTTACATATCTTTTAGCCTGGTAGGGTCCTATACTGTTAAACACCATGTCTAGTGAGCGAGGTAGAAGTCCACCCTGGCCAGGAGAGCCAGTCATGGTGAACGTCTTTCCACTACCAGTGACCCCGTACGTGAAGAGCAGACCTGCGACAATACAGCAGAATTATTGATGTTTAATGTGCAACTTAGGCAACTGGCTATAGTTAAACCGTTATTGTTTGGCGGGGGAAATAAGAGGGCCAGTCGTCCTACCATTTTTTCCATGAACGAGGTCATCTACGAGAGGTTTGGCCACATCCGCGAACAGCTCCATCTGAGACACAGACACTCCAAATACTTTTTTGAAGGAATACTGTGTCTGAGAAGCAAAAGAGAAATGAATAATTTAGTAAAAAATATATTACAGCAAAAGCTGGCTTAATCACACGTTTTGTTATTGTCAACAAAAGCCATAACAACTCTAAAACCAACAATGTGCTATTTTGTCTTAATACTTTAGGCCTACTAAACAACACTCCCCATGTTCATGATAATTAAGGAACAGTTCACATATGTTATTGATGTATTATAGTTGTGGCTAAGATATATCAGACTTTGGCTAGACAGTAGCCTAATTGTTAATAGGAACAATCTTGTTGGTTTTGGTCTTTTCATGGAATTTGCTTACAGTAAGAAAACGCGGACTTTAACCAGCTGTATCCATGTTAAAATACATTAACATTGTGTAAAGGATGACAAACACCTCTGCTAGAAAGGGTACTAGATCTGTTACCTCTTTGTACTCCCCATTGCGGTTTGTTTTGAAACCTTCAGGAGCGTGCAGCTGGATGGTGGTGCTGCTGATTACCTCAATGCAACATTCCTCGTCCTCCACACCCAGCGGTCGTACACGGCAGTACACCTGAGCAAACGTTACAGGAGGAGGAGGTCTTTATTAGTTTCTACTCCAAGTGTACTGTGTCTTTAGGGAAACAGTTAACAAGTTTGACCTTATAACTAACTAACGTTACAGCTACGTCACACAACACATCCCCAAAGTATGTTAATGAATGCTGTTAACGTACAGTTTGTGTTCTTGAACAAACTTAAGCGACACTCACCCCAACCGGGTCTTTTTGGTTGCTGGAAGGCTTTTTAGGAGGTCTGCGGGGGGTTTTACACTTCCTGGAAAATAATCACATTTCATTAGCAATGTATCTTAGCTAGCTAGCTACATTGTTAGCGTTAGCTTTTCATTACAGTAATAGCGATGTGATGCGTTAACAAAGCCGCTGGCTAGACGGTTTTGCTCCCGGCTTAGCTAGCCCCCGGCTAACATTTAAGCTAAAGCTAGTCTTCCATTGTTTGCGTTGGACTTCATCGACAAGCCCGTAAACTGCAACACGACATTAAGCATTCATGAGCATAACACGTATAGATAATGTACGCATGTATTTAATGAAAGGTTGTAATTCTACTTACGCTTGTCTGATCATTGTACCTAGCTGGTTCTTGGTGTTTTACCGTCCCTGTTGCTACAATTTTGAACTTTCCCTCCGCCTCTAATCAGAGGACTTTTTCAAAACGAGCCGGCAGCAGCCAATAAGAGTTCACAACAACAAATACGTGTTTCCGCCTTTACTTCCGAGTCATTTATGGAAACAACGGAGAAATGTGAAATATGTGAAGTCTTCAGATACTAGCTAGCTAGCTAGCAGAAAGCGCGACAGTCAAAAAGCCTAAGAAACCATATTCAAACAAAAATAAACAGCAACCAGGGGAACTGGAATTTTAACGACAAATTTGCATTATTTTTAAATAATGAAGAGGGGTTTATTTCAGATTGTTGCATCTAATCTAAGTAATTTACGTTGTTACAGAGATTAGCTAGACTATAAATATTAAAATGCAGCCTAGTATATTACTTTTTTATATTGTATTTGTTATTTATTTTAACTTGCTTTAGTTTTTTTCCCTTGAGACCCAAGTTTTTTTATTGACTTCATTGCATTGCTTTGTAATTGTTTAATTATTAATAATAAATATTATATATTATCAAGGTTTAAACCGAAAATAGTATTTACAAAACTTAAATGTATAGTATTAAGCTCGTTCTTTCTTTTAACATTTCTACTTACCGTCTTATATTATTTATTAATGTAATCAGTTATATGTGTCACTCTGAAGTCCATAATAGTGTGTTTTTTACATAGACTTCATAAATAAGGGCACTCAACAATCTGATCCTCAGTTTGTAGTCCTACCCATATGTCTATGGTCCTACCTGAACACCAAACATGGCGCCCTCTCAGAATTGTTGGAAGATAAAAACCTGACACCTACCGGCCACCAGCTGTAACACATACAAGTTACAAAACAGACGTGCAGCCACATGTGTTGTCGCTGCGTTATGCAAACATTGGAGTTCCTGCAGCATTAAACACTGAACACCGCAGGTGAGCCGTCTGTTTAAACCTTATCGTGGCAGCTAGATGAGTTAGTGTCGAGTCAAATCTTCTGTGTTGTGTTGTGTTGTGCTTTAAACATCGCTATAGGGGAGAAATGAAAACGAGACAGAAGAAGTCAGCAGACGCATCTGAATCAAAGAGTAAAGTGAAGAAAAGAGTTGGGGAGAACTCTGGTCCAACTCTCTCAAAAAAACTACGAGAAAGAAAAGATGGCGAAACATCTAAACAAGGTATGCAGCCCTGACAGAACAGCTTCAGTAACGTTACATTGCACATTAAATGTTCTTATGACAGTAAAGTTGGTCTTGCAGGGCCTCCTCTCAAGTCTGCAGGAGCCCAGAAGAGAGGAGGGTATGGGAGCATCCTGCACTACATTTACAAGAGCACTCTGGGACAAAGTCTTCACTCACAGATGAGACAGGTACGTGAGACTGCTGCTGTAGGCTGCACAGAGGGACCAAATACACAAATTAACAGTGTACATTCAAATATAATGCCATGACTGTATGTGAATGTAGGAGAGTTCTTCACATGCATTACAATGTAATCATTCCATGTGTGCAAGGTATGTGTGCATCATCATTATCATTTCGTAGAAACAAATGTTCATGGCTAGAACATCTCGCAGTTGTTCATTTAACTCTGTTGTCTCTTCCAGTGTCTACAGGAACCTTTTGTTCGCTCGCTGTCGTCCTATCATTTCCACGGTGCTACCAGTCCCTTCGACCGCAGGGTCACCTGTCTGGAGTGGCATCCCACTCATCCCACCACTCTGGCTGTAGGTTCCAAGGGTGGTGACATATATCTGCAGGACTTTAAGGTGCCCACGAAGAAAACCTTTCTTCAAGGGGTGAGTTCCAGCACCAGATACTTGAATGACCAACAGTACTACTCGTTCAACAAATGATCCATTTAAAAAAAAAAAAACCCGCTGCTTATAAATGACGCAACACTTTGAGGACAGTTACATTTTGAGGCTGTGATTAATTCTCGAAATTAGATTTACTTGACGACACACTTGTATTGGTTCTCTGCTTAGATGGGGGTTGGAGACTCAGTTACAGACATGAAGTTTAACAAGTTAAATCCCAGTCAGCTGTTCACCTCGTCAATGGGGGGTACAACAGCACTGCGAGATTTCAATGGAACAACTCTAACAGTGTTTGCCAACACAGACACACTGAAGTAAGACAGAGTTCCCTTGTTTTCTGTAAACTACAATCAGAAAGGGTTGTAGATTGTAGGCCTGAGCATCAGTCTTTTTATCAGGTGGCCCTCATGCAAAACATTTGTGTGGTAGTGTACTGCTGATAATTGCCCTGTGATAGGCCTGCGTTTCTGTGCACAGAGCGGAGCAGGAGACTTCATCGGTGGGATGAAGTTTTGCCCGACGGACCTTTCCAAAGTCTATGTGGCTTCTGGTGAGGGCACATTGACCATGCAGAGCTTTGAGGGCCGCACACCCACCGTTCTGTCCAGATCCCAAGACTGTGGCCACGATCACCACAATGTTTGGTGAGACAACTGCAGAAAAGACTGATGCTTAGCTCAAAGAGATGCTGTGATCTTGTTAATGTTATGCTAAAGTATAATGTGTGCATCTCCAACATTTCACCTTTTCATGAAATAAAAAAGGCTTTGTGTTATGATTTGTAACACTGCACTTCTTAGATTATTCATTGTGTTTTTATAAGTGTTTTTTTTAGCTTGAGACGTATATAGGATCAATGTGAAAACTTTAAAATCCCCAAATAAAGAAATAATTCTCACCGGACAGTAATGATGGGGAATGTTACATTAATTCATGTGTTTTTCAGATATTAACTCGCATACCATAGATATTTAAAAAAAAAAAAAAAAGTCCATATGGGAGCTTTAGCTTCATCCTTGTTTAATTTTTCATCTGATATATCCAGTAAACTCACTTTGTTCTCTGTTTCTTACAGTTACTGGTACTGCTGTGTCGATGTGTCTGTTAGTCGACAGATGCTTGTGACAGGAGACAATGTGGGGCAGCTTGTACTCCTGGGTTTGGATGGCCAAAAGGTATCTGTCCATTATTCTACTTTTATATTAATGAGACAACAATGAGCCTGTGTTGTCTTATGACCACTAAAGATATTTGTTTGGTTTTAATTTTGTAGATTTTCAGTGACAAGTTGCACAAAGCCAAAGTTACCCACGCAGAGTTCAACCCCCGTTGTGATTGGTTATTGGCGACGGCCTCAGTCGACCACACTGTGAAACTTTGGGACCTGAGAAACATCAAAGACAAGAAGAGCTTTCTCCACGAGATGCCTCATGAGAGAGCCGTCAATTCAGGTAACACTCTCATTTAGAAAACTCTTCCTTACTTTATTAAGTTACTGCTTTCCGTCTTTGCTACATATGTTTTTTTTTTTTTTTAGAATATTCTGCAACATTTGTCAAATATAAATGATATGAAAGTAAATGATGACACTAAGTGTAACTTGTCCTGACTTTTGAAGGGACCTCTGAGAGTCTACCATCCATGTTTCTCATTAATAAATATAGTTGTGTAGTAGTAGTTAAGTGCCCTTGTTTGTGTAAGATGCAAGTCATTTCTTTGTCTTTCCATTTAATCCAACCCTGTTCAGTTTTCTTAATTTATTTTATAAAAAAGGTAGGTACAAAAACCTAGATGACATTAATGGCCATGATTCTACAGTTTCTATGACAGGTTGTAAAAAATATAGATCATTTTGTAAAGCTGTTACTGTCGGTTCCTCACAGCCTACTTCAACCCATTGGACTGCTCCAAGTTGCTCACCACAGATCAGTACGATCAGATCCGGGTCTACTCGTCCTCTGATTGGTCGAAGCCTCAACACATCATCCAACATCCACACAGACAGTTTCAGCATCTCACACCCATCAAGGTTTGTTTCTTCTCTAGATGTGCATGTATCCTTCTGTAACTTATTCTGAGGGATCATGACTAACAAACATAGTTTAGTTTCACAAGTGATCGACGCACACACACAAACCGCAAGAAAGCAATTCACAGACATCATCACCTTTGCAGATAATAAAGAACCATGTGGTATTAAGAGACATGTCAGGGGGAAGCAATATCTTGTGGGAGAATACAGTTTGTGACAACATAATGCTGTGATTATTTCTCTGTAGGCTACATGGCACCCTTTCTATGACCTAATTGTTGTGGGCCGCTACCCTGATGACCGAGTTTGCCCCGGAGATCAGAGGACCATCGACATCTTTGATTCCAACACAACAGAGCTTGTGTGTCAGCTGCAAGATCCCACCGCTTCAGGGATCAAATCTGTGAGCATGTTTTTAAAGCACCAGAAAAAACTGTAAAGACATGAAAAGACTTTATCAACACAGAGAAATATGTATTTACAGATCAACAAGTTCAATCCAATGGGTGACGTGATTGGATCTGGAATGGGTGAGTTTTTCAAAAACACTCCATCGATAGATGTCAAAATCAAATCAAGCTTTATTTGTCATTGCATGAATACAGTGTATTAAAACAACGGAATTTAAGGTGCCGCTCTAGATCAGTGCTCACCCCCCATCCCCTACATACATTTCACTCTCTCTTTTCTCTCTCCCACACACACTCACCCACCCACATATACAACCCAGGATACAAGCAATAGACTGACGGCCTCCCGTCCCTCCCAGACAACACAAACCCTCCCACACACACGTGTTTATCTGATCAAACTAGCTCTGTGAGAGGAGGTCAACGTGTGTCACTAAAGCTGCTTAATGTTCACTTACAGGTGTAACGGTGCTGGTCTGGGATCGAAACGAGTCATTGATCAGTGATCGGCACAAAGCACAGGAGGAAACCTCGACCTCGGTGGACAGTTTCAGAGGCCAGCGAAGGAGTCGGCAGCAGCGCTCCAGCAGAGACGGGAGAGGTGCTGCTGTGGATGCAAAGCTTAAGAAGAAACTGGCTTCTCTGGAAGAATCAGAGACCAAAACCAAGACCCACACTGGGTGTACTAAACAAAAACAAGCACAGATGAGGAAGAAGTAAACTTTGTAATGGTGTGGATCCATGTATATATTCCTATGTTTACTGTTCATTGTGTCTCTAATATTTGAAAAAATGTTTCAGATGTTTTTTTTGTTTTTTTTTTATAAAGTGTTTTTCTACTGTACTATAATAAAAATGATGTTTGATACACGATTGAGTATTTTACAAATCTTTGACAACATTGATACTATGAATACACATTACAGGAAGATTTAAGGCAAGTGATTTATTGCATACACCTTGATCTCATATACAGTAGATAGGCAGATTGTGTATCATGCATAACTGAAGAGATAATTTCCACGTAGTTCATGGACCGTGACATTTGCCAGCTGGAGGAGCACTTCACTCCAGGCCTCCTGTTCCTTTCTTCTGTCCTGATGCCAGGCCTGCTGGGCAGAGTACACCATACTCAGGACAAGAACATCAAACTGATCATGAGTCAGTGGCCTGCTTCTCTGATCCTTCAGTGTGGTTACCATCTGCACCATGGTGCTCAGACTTTTGGGAATGTTATCATTGATCTGAGACAGAAAAGCCCGCCCAAGCCTCATCGATGCTATCTCCTCGTCGAGCATTACAATGTTGTTGTCCCGGTCGATCTCCATCCCGCCCAGCAAGAACTGCACAAAGGATAGATATGGAACTATGCATCACTTACTCTGCAAGTAAAATATGGCACAGTTTGTGATTTAGCTGAGTGTAGGCATCTGTTAACTCTAAAATGAAGAACTTACTTCAAACATCAGGTTTGCGTCAGAGACAGATGAGCCAGTTTTTTGAGAAGTTGGACTTCTGCCTGCAGCCACATCTAAAGTAGAAAATACTGAAGTTTAACTAACATAATAAAATGCAAAGAAACTGTCAGTGCCTGCATACACCTTTTTGTACTTTTACTGCATATTGATCAGTGCATGCAGTATCATTATATAACAACCTAAAAATGCTCAAATGCAACAGAAGATATTCTGTTTCTACTTACCTTGCAGCACTCGCTCAAACGAAAGCCATAAGATCACCAGGAAGCAGATTTTAAGTTGTTTTTTCATATGCATTTTTCTTCTGATTATTGCTGACTGATAAAACACCACATCCTTATCTCCTCTCCCTCAACCACTTTTGTGAATCCTGTCTGAAGCAGCCCAGCCTGAATACCACTCGTTTTTCCACCTTGGAAAAAAGAACCAAAAGCCAGATGGCTGTGATTCAGAGCAGAGAGCAATATCTTTTAAATCCTGGCTCTTCATCCACAGCATGCAAAACTGTGGATGAACACACCATTTGTTCTGCCCTAATTCAAGTACAGACAGATCAGATCAAATCAGCTTTTACCTGAATGATGCATTTCCCCAGTATATTCATGTTGAACAAAACAAAAGATAAATAAAAACAATCATTCATGTAGTCAGTATCAATAAGGCTAAGGCTCCTTCTCAACATAAATAAGTTGAATAAAAAAAAGAGGTGTTAGGGCATTTTTGGCATTTCTTCATAAACTGATGAGATTATGCAGGTAGATTTAGTTCATTTTTCTATTTGTTCATCTGAGGCTTAACCTTTAAGTATTTACAACTATGAAGGAAATATTTAGCCAATAAAATCAAATTATTCCCCACAAAATCTAAATGTTACTACTTTACATTAAAACTCAATAAAAGCGTTAAAGGGCATCAAATTCAGTCGGTGAAGCCATCTTTGAAAAGATAACCAGAATTCCTGCACTAATTCACACTGGAAAAAAATAAATATGCTCTACAGAATCCACAACTACTATTATCCAAATTAAACATTTTATGCAAGAATTAAATGGAAGAATAAATGTCATTTGAAAGCTCACCTCTTTGGTTTTAGGTGGAATAGGATAAGACAAATATATAACATAACCTTAAAATCTGATGCTGTTGCTGAAGATTAGACCTAGATACAGTGCATGCTGTAACAAAGGCATCATCTTTATCACAACATGCCCTGGAGTCATTAACTATGTAGCTAATTAAGTAATTAGCTAAGTGTCTAACCTACATATCTGAGTGAGACTCCTCTCACTTAAAATTACGTATTTAGTATAATTGAGCAATTAATCATATCTTGTGAGCTGAATGTCTACAGCATTATTTGCATTAGAAGTATCCTATTTCCAAAATGACAGTTGTAGTAACACAGCTCCACCACATGGAGGCAGCAGCACCAGTTGATACCAGCGACTTGATATCTGACCAATGAAAAAGTTGATTTACTTCCGGTGAAGAGTTCAGCTGCTCCTGGATATAAAGGTAACGACGATTGTTTACTACTCTTTTTTTTCTTTTTTTTTTTTTAAAGCATTACGAATCTTTTGTCTCATTTTCAGTCCTAGTTATAACTCTACCTCCATGATATCGCGGTTGAATTGTGATTCAATTAAACGTTAGCCAGCTCCAGTTGCTGTGGGCTGCTCCGTAGTAAGCGAGTTGCTTTTCCTAGGATAGCGGAGGCATGTCCCGACCTACTCTGCTTTACTTTGCCTCTGATTGGCTTACCTTGACATTCTTACCAGAAACCCACTCCTCTTGCCCAAAGAACCAACCCAACCAAAGCCCGTTAGAAATGCTTTGACCCAGCCAACGAGGCAACTAGTAGTAGCCAATCAGAGGGACAGTAGGGCGGGTCATGCCTGGCCCATGCCATGGCCATCCTAGGATCATTTTTTTTGTGCTAACCTTAAACACAACATAACGTTAGCCTGTCAGACAGAGCCTGACGTTAACTTAACAAACATAAAAACGTATTTCATTTAACGTTAGCTCATTAAATAGCAACATAACCAAGCTTTGGAGCAGCTGCCTTGTGTTTTTGCATATTATAGCGTTAAACACTCATATCACATTACTTTTTAATGTAGCTATTTCTAATGCAGTATTATTTAACAGTAATGCAATAAGTCTTCACTTTTATAAAGGTGATCATGTTCATTTTATGTTAAAACTGTTTCAGAGGAGTATTCATTTAACTGTATGGTGATTTTGGAGTTTGTCGTTGTTTTGTATTGTGATGTACGTTACTGGTCTGTGTGTAGTCTTGAGATAAATAGGGTGGAGAAATTATTAGAAACGCCTTTCAGTAAAATGCAATACAATTTTTACTATAGTCTCCAAAATTACCAATAAATGAATCAACACCAACGCTAGAGGGATAAATCAGGCGCGCCGATATTAGCGTACTGATATACTGTATTGATAAATCGGCTGATAAGAAATTGCAGTACAGAAATGCCCAAATGTGTTTGACCCTGTCACCACTATTAAAGTCCACCAAAAAAAAAAATCTGTTCAGTACATATTATTGTCACTAGGAAAAAAATGTATGTTGTTTATAGTTTCTAACATATGGAGAAGATCAAATATCACAATATATTTTTCTTTTTACCAAATACCTCTATGACATTGCAACAATATTGTAGGGTTGACCAGTGGTTCTTTCACAAAATATTTACACAATGAGATTTTTGACAATCATCGAGAATGTGGCTATAATGACAGTGGGCAAATAATAGAACAGATAAAAAAGTCTGGTAACTTTAGAAAACTACATTACTATACTGTAATGTAGCCTTTAAACCAGGAAAAGACAACAATTATTCCATATGATATTACGATATCCAATATCTAGTCTCATCATAACAGTATTGATAAAATGGTGATCTATTGCCAAACCCTATTTTATAGTTTATTAGTTTAAAAAATATTTTGATATGAATAATATTTCTTGTTAAACATTAATTTCCCACATTAAAAAGGAAACAACTCTGAAAAGAGGCTCTTTCTTTCTCATTGAGAAATTCTTGATCCAGCCTTGTGCTAGTTTGGTGAAAGAGCCGTGTGCATCAAGATGGTTAGTGTAGAGGAAACATTGGACAGTTTCAGCCATACACGTTTGAGCCTCAGTCAGACCCAGACTCATGTGGAGATGAGGAGTATGTTGTGCACCAAAATCAGCGACAGGCAGATGTATCGGAATGGTAAGTGTAGCTAGCATCTTATATTTGTTTATGTTGTAACCGTCAGTCAGACATCTTACAGGACATAAACATAAGAAAAAGACAATTTTGAGTGGAGGGCATCTTTATTGTGTTTTGTATTAGACTGCATTAGTTTTAGATATCTTATAAACTGGCAACTGAGTGTAAATGGATACAATGCTGTTTGGTGACTTTGTCAGGCAAGCAGCAAAGATGGAGTCCAGCGAGGAGGGGGGCCTCAGTGTCGGGGGCTCTGTGGGAGAGGAGAACTACTTCCTGGGATACACCTTCACCGACCGCTCCCACTCCAGCCGGGTGGTGAAGAGCATCATGGACCTGTGTCTGGAGGACGGCCTGTTCGCTGATGTCACCATCACCGTGGACAGCAAAGAGTTTCACCTACACCGGCTGGTGCTCTCGGCACAGAGCAGTTTCTTCCGCACCATGTTCACCTCCAACCTCAAAGAGTCCCACAACCGCTCTATTGAGCTGAAGGATGTCAGCGCCACTGTCTTTCAGCTGCTGATTGACTACATCTACCACGGCACGATTAAACTGAGGGTGGAGGAGCTTCAGGACACCTATGAGATGGCAGATATGTACCAGCTGACTGCACTGTTTGAGGAGTGCTCCCGCTTCCTATCGCGCACAGTAGAGGTCAAGAACTGCCTGCAGGTGATTCACTGTTTTCACAAGCCTCTGCTGCTCTGCTGATAATATATAATTGTGTAGTATTAGTGTAATGATTACCTGTTTTTTTACCCAGGTGATGTGGCTTGCAGACAGACACAGTGACCAGGAGTTGTATACTGCAGCCAAGCATTGTGCTAAGATCCACCTGGCCCAGGTGCATCAGACTGAAGAATTTCTTAATCTGCCTCTCTGTCTGCTCTTGGACATCATCAAAGGTATTACCCATCGCTGTCCTATCTCTATGTGCCAAAACGTCTGAAACAGTGTTGTTCCATTTACTACAAGACCTGTGGCTTGCAGTGATGACATCATACATAATTTGTAATTAGCTTAAACATGCAACAGTTATAGTCCTGTCACCTTGAATACACATTGTATGGGGTGTCCTGGTAGCTGAATGGTTAAGCAAATTATGAAATTAGCCAACCGCTCCCCTTGTTTCTTGTCCACCTCTTCACTTCACTTCACTTCACTGCCACTATCCAACAGGGGAAATGCCAAAGAAATACTGTATTAAAATGTTGTATGAATCTGACTCGCTAGGTCTGTCTATTTGTCTTGTGTTTGTTTGTGTTCAGATGGAGTTCCGAGCTCCCAGAATCCAACAATGGCCATCGAGTCGTGGATAAACCACAACAAGGTGGAGAGAGAGGAGTTTTCTTGTATCCTCCAAGAAAATCTCAAGGTAACATTCTTTACATCTAGAACTGAAAAATATTTTTAAAGAGGGTGCTCTCATTTTATGTCTGCTGTAATTAATTGTATCTCTGATGTCTGATATGTCTTTATCTTGTATGTCTAAAGGAAATCGGGGAAAATGTCCACATTTACCTGATTGGTAAAGAGGAGGCGCGGACTCACTCCCTGGCTGTGTCGCTTCACTGTGACGAGGACGATGCGATCAGCGTAAGCGGCCAGAACAGTTTATGCCATCAGATCACTGCAGCCTGTAAACATGGAGGTGACCTGTATGTGGTGGGGGGGTCCATCCCTCGCCGCATGTGGAAGTGCAACATGCACACCATGGACTGGGAGCGCTGCGCCCCACTGCCCAGAGACCGCCTCCACCATACAATGGTCTCTGTCTCTACTGAGGACGCTATCTACTCTCTAGGAGGTAAGACGTTGCAGGACACACTTTCTAACGCCGTCATCTATTACACAGTGAAGGACAACATGTGGACAGAGACCAGCCAGCTGGACACTGCAGTGTCCGGGGCTGCTGGTGTAAACCTGGGAGGTACCATCTACCTGCTTGGAGGAGAGGAGAATGACATGGACTTTTTTACTAAGCCGTCTCGACTGATTCAGTGCTTTGACACCGCCTCCCAGAAGTGCCAGATCAAACCTTACATGCTACCGTTCGCGGGCTGCATGCACGCTGCGGTCCACATGGATGTGATCTTCATCGTAGCAGAGGGAGACTCCCTGGTGTGCTACAACCCTCTGCTGGAGAGCTTCACCCGACTGCGCTTCCCTGAGGTGTGGAGCTGCGTTCCTTCACTGTGGAAGGTGGCCAGCTGTAACGGCTGCATATACGTCTTCAGGGACAAATGTAAGAAAGGTGACGCAAACACGTTAAAGTTTAACCCGGCCACATCTGTCGTCTCCGTTATCAGAGGTATAAAAATCCTGCTCACAAACTGGCAGTTTGTTTTGGCCTAAACCAGCCTCTGGATGTTCATAATGTGGTCCACACAGCTGCCACGGAGGAATCAGGGAAGACTGTTGGATAACTTACCATGACTTCACTGTTCAGACATCCTGTGAGGAGACCTGCTTTAAATGTATTTACTCAGCTGGTTTCTGTGTCACTCATTCCATTGTGACACCTGACCAGTAGAAACAGTTCAGCGGTGTGCGTTTCTTTCCACTATTATTCCAGTGTTTCTCATTGTGGACACTTAGAAGTAGCTGAGAAGTCAAACAATTGAAGTCATTGACAATTGATGCTGTAACCAGTGATGAACTAATCAACATTGTTTGCTGTGCACTGCTTGTTTATTTACACGCATGACCAACTTCAGTGTAAAAACATAAAACATCCTTCGGTATATCGTAAGTAAATAAATGTATCATGATGTTGTAGACTAAATATCCTCAGATGTCAAATTTGAAGTCAAATGTGCATAAACATGATAACAGAGGATGTTTTGTAACTTTTCAATTTTTCAGTTTCTTGTCTTGAGATTGTATTTTTTGATGTACAACGTACATGTTCAACTGAAGTCAAAAATGGGAAATATATCGCTGTAGCTACTGTACAAGTTGTCACCGTTGTTCTGATATTTATGGCCTTTTAGCCTTTATGCATTAACCATTTATTACCAGAGATTTAGGACCTTTCATTCTTGCAATTATACAGCGATGCATTTAGAAACGGTGTGCTTTGTTGCGGCATAGCTATTGAAAGCTTTGCCACAACAAAGACATAACTCCTAACAGTATTTATCTTTGGATTGGTAATGCATCTTGTGAATGACGAGGTGGCAAAGGTGCCTGTTTTGTCCTTGGGGGAGGAAAAGGGGAGTTGAAGGAGAGAAAGCTACTACAGCGAGGCCAAAACTTTGATCCCATTGATGTGTTGCAGGAGGCTGTGCAGCTGAAACCCAAGCCCACTAACATGTCAGACTTTGTGAACTATTCTAAGCATCAGTTGCTGACGCCAAGATGAGGGGTGGGGGTTTCTGGGGGCACATATGCGCTTCCATAAGAACTTGCAACAGGAACTGACGGCCACTACGAATACCATCTGACGTGCAGTCGCTTAATGTTGGGCAATTACGCTGTTTATAGCCCCCATGTCACAGTTCACAGTCCCACATGTGAGAGTCTGGTGAGATGAATTTGTGGATGTGTGTTTAATGAGGGTTGCATATGTGTAAATGTGTAGTCCAGTGTTTGGTCAGTAAGTGAGGTTTAGTGCAAAGGTAGATCGCTAGGAGCTGTAGTGACCTTGGGACTGTTTGCTGAGAGAAGGACAGAATTCCTGAAGGGACACATGGTCTAGAGTGACAAGGCCATCTGCTGTAGCGCCAGCAGTAGGTGGAGGGGGTTGGACACGGGGGGGCTGAGAATTCCTTTCGCTGGGGTGTGGAGGGAGCAGATATTCTGGGATATCGCTGCTAGCACTCCGCCGGGAAACGTGTTTCTTTGGCATTTTTCAAGCGGAAATCTGAGGGAGAATTTTGGAACACTTGATGGTGAGAGGGGATCATTGCAGGGTTAAATGGGGAAGATATTTTTCTGGTCCTCCAGCTCACCACAAAGCGACTGGTGATAATGGTCTTGGTGTGTTGCCGTTTTACTTTGGTGGATCCAGTTTCCTCTCCATCTCAGCACAGCCGGAGCTGAGAGAGCGGGATCTGGTAAGACTTGTGGCAGCGGCCTCTCGGAGGATCATCTTCAAGGGATCTTCTTCAGAGTTGTTCTGTGCATGGCAAGGATCTACTTTCTTGCTGCCTCACTGAAATTGCATGGCCTAAACGAATGAATATTTTTATGAGGCGCCTTGCACCAGAGATGGGCCAGGACCAAACCAAGCAGCAGATAGAGAAGGGCCTGAGGTTGTATCAGTCCAATCAGACAGACAAAGCCCTGCATGTCTGGACGAAAGTGCTGGAGAAGACCTCCGATCCTGGAGGGAAGTTTCGGGTATTGGGGTGCCTGATCACAGCTCACTCAGAAATGGGAAAATATAAAGATATGCTCAAGGTAAGCCTCCTAAATAACAGAATGCTACTTCAGTAACTTTAATAGCTTTTTTCCCCTTGCGGGATTAATAAAATATGTCAAAATAAAAGTAAAAAAAGTAACCAATTATAGATATAACCAGTGTCCTACTCTAAATATATGTGTTGTCATTTGGTTTAGATAATTCATAAAGGCATTTCTCACATTTTTACTATTGTGTGATCATATTTTGTTATGCAACCAGCAGTGTGTGTGCCACTAAATATCCCATTGATTTGATGTCATCATTATCTCCGCTCAGGAGCGGTACGGTTTGTGCTGTAGTCGCATTTTAACACTTCTACAACGTCCAAGTGACTATTGAACAAGAAGAGGTCAAAGGTCATCGTCTTGGTTCCATTTACAGTAATCTTGAGAAGCATGGGTTAATTTGTGGCTTCCACACGACGCTGAGTAAATAAGTGCCCTGCAACCCGAGTATCAGTGTGGGGTGACTTGTTGACATAACCATCTTTACTCAAGCAGCACCCACTCTCTTTCACCCCGCTTTAATGAGGACTTTATAAAGTAGAGGCCTCATGTCTTTCTAATTATATCATTTTTTTATATAATTCTTTTTAGTTAGTATCTATTTCAATTGATTCACAATTTGCCATCACCTCACACTCACTCTCTCTTCGCAGTACGCTCTAGATCAAATTGACACAGCCAGAGAAATGGAGGACCCAGACTACCTGACAGAGGGCTACCTGAACTTGGCGCGCAGCAACGAGAAGCTGTGCGACTTCCAGAAAACTGTGTCCTATTGTAAGACCTGCTTAAACATGCAGGGAACGACTGTCAGCCTGCAGCTCAACGGCCAGGTATGTCTTAGCATGGGCAACGCCTTCCTGGGCCTCAGTGTCTTCCAGAAAGCTTTGGAGAGCTACGAGAAGGCCCTTCGCTACGCGCACAACAATGACGACAAGATGCTGGAGTGCAGAGTCTGCTGCAGTCTGGGTAACATCTATGTCCACCTTAAGGTATAAAATCAATGAGATTAGATTTTTGTGTGCTGCACTGCAGATACTACCTCCTAGTCTTTGCTCAGCATTACCTTTTGACTAAATGTCTTCAAAATGTATTCTTGTATCACATAATATAATACAAGGAGTCTGATTAAGAACCTTTCCTGTAAAAAAAAATACTTTGATCGTTGCAGACTTCTCAGGTATTTTGTTTGGGTGAAACATTCATTGGACTGCACGTGTCTTGATTGCGCACTCAATACTGATGTTGCCAACATGTTTGTGGTCGGAGAATGATAACACTGCCGAGCATCCAAGCAAACATCATCAATGGTTAGCTCATGTGGGACTGGGCATTGTGAAACAAGGACGGAGTGAGTGGGCTGGCTGGCGGGGGGCTCATGTAGTACCCTTGACATCAGAGATTTGTACGAGTAATCCCTCGGCTTCCTAGGGAGGATTGGTTTCAATGGGATTGTGATGAAGTGGCGTTTGAAGAATGCTCTCATATGTCTCGTTATTTTATGAAACAATTGGAGACACGTATAAATTAAAAATACAAATTTTCTAAAAGATTCTTTGTTTGAATACTGTCAAAAGTTGAATTGTCTTAGGAAGGAATAACAAACCAAAAAGTCCATGCCAGTAGTTTCTAAGTAGAATGTCTAAGACACTGCCATTTGTGGGCAAGGTCTTACTCATCAATAACCTCTTCCAACAGGACTATGAGAAAGCCCTGTTCTTCCCCTGCAAAGCAGCTGAGCTAGTCAATGACTACGGCAAGGGTTGGAGCCTCAAGTATCGAGCCATGAGCCAGTACCACATGTCTGTCGCCTACAGGAAACTGGAGCGCCTGCCAGACGCCATGGAGTGTTGTGAGGTATTGTTTTATAACCGTCCAACACACGATAACAGTCCTCAGAGACGGGACTCACCCCCCACAAAGACAGACTTGCATAACTTGTGAAGAATGTGACAGTTTTTGTTTCCTCACAAAGTCGCTGTCCCCTGATGTGTTTGTCTGTTTTGATGTCAGAGCTGGAGAAACAGTAGATGTGCTGCTGACAGGTGCAAGCGCCAGTTGTTCTGTTGTACCAGGCCTTGACAAAAATATGCTCACAGAGGCGCTGGTTTAAAGTGTTAATGAAGAGGGTGGCTTTGGTCTTTACTCTGTTCTAATTATGTACTGAGGGTGAAAAATGAATTGATATCATTGCCTGGGAGTACAAAAGTAGCAGCAGGATGCATTTCGGATTTATTACATTTGCCAAACGCATTTAGACAAACAATTTACAAATGTAGTCATATTTACTATACCAGAGTACAAAAGGAGTCCTAAAGGTGAAACAACCACATCATACATTTTGCATCACATCTCAGTGTGGTTTATATGAAAGTATCTTGAAACTGCTAAATGAAATAATATGCAATTTGTAAAAGTAGTTTAAATATGACCGTCGGTTTCAGGATTGGCACGTCTTTTCATTATAAACAACTCTTTGCGTAATGCTCTCATCCACAGTTGTTTGTTTTTGAGTTAAATGTACCCAATGAAATATTTGCATCCATATTAGGCTTTATTTTAGAAGGCATATTATACATTATGTATAGTTTAATACTGCCATTTAATTTAAGTGTATCTGCTGATAATAAAAACCTCACTAACTTGAAAGTCCAATTTCCAAATGATCCAAAATGATTTTGGATCAGCAGAGCTTTGGTCTCACAGGTGGGGGGGTCAGACTCTAAAACTCCTGTCTTCCACTTGAACAGGAATCTATGAAGATTGCTCTGCAGCACGGTGACCGTCCTCTGCAGGCTCTGTGCTTACTAAACTTTGCAGACATACACCGCTGCAGGCGTGACGCTGATGTAAGGTGCCATCATTTGTGCAGACTTGTTGGATTAACAATAAGATTTTATCTTTTGATTTATATGTTTTTGCATTTCTCATAGAAAGTTTGGACTCAAATTTTTTCCTTACACTGCTGCTCTGTCATCTATATGGGGAGCTTTATTTTGCGATTTTACTTCATCCATCTAGAAAGCATTCCCTCGCTACGAGTCTGCACTGGGTATCATGACTGAGATCGGAAACCGTCTCGGACAATCACAAGTCTACCTGGGAGTTGCAAAGTGTTGGCTTCTGCAGAAAGAATTTGACAAGGTACCATCATTATATATCTATCACACTTGTAATATCACAGTCTTATGACTGACATCATTGTTGTATTGTTTCTCGTAATAATGTAGTAATTATGTAATGGAATTGTGACACACCCTGCCTCAATGTTTATTTCCCCAGGCTCTTGATTCTTTGCAGCGAGCACAGGAATTGGCAGATGGGATGGGAAACAAGGTAACTGATGTTACACAGGATACATGGAGAGCTGCAACTATTAGTTGATTAAAGGTCCTATGACATGCTGCTTTTTGGATGCTTTTATATAGGCCTTAGTGGTCCCCTATTACTGTATCTGAAATCTCTTTCCCGAAATTCAGCCTTGGTGCAGAATTACAGCCACTAGAGTCAGTCCCACAATGAGCTTTCCTTAGGATGTGCCATTGCTGTGTCTATAGCTTTAAATGCTATTGAAGAGGAGAGGGGGGGGGGGGGGGGGGCGGTGGCCTTGACCAACTGCCATGCTTCGCTCGTTTGCAAGCCAATAATGTCTCTCTCATGGGCGGACCAAATTCTCTGGGCGGGCAAAGCAGAGAAAGGGGAGGTGACCTTTCCCATTATGACGTCATAAGGGGAAGATTCCAGATCGGCTCATCTGAGTTTCATTTTCTCAAAGGCAGAGCAGGATACCCAGGGCTTGGTTTACACCTGGGGGAACTCATATTAATGTTAAAAAAAACCTCATAAAGTCAAATTTTCATGCCATGGGACCTTTAATCATTAAGTCATTTGACAGAATTAATCTGCAACTTCTTGAATAATCGAATAATCGCTTTAGTCTTTTTTTAAACAAAAATGATTTGTCACACGATTGTAATCTGAATATCTTTGAGGTTTTTGACTATTGCTCGGGCAAAACAAGACATTTCAAGACATCAACTTTGAGGGAAGTTGTAGCAGAATGTTTCAGTTTTTTTTTTTTTTACATTCAAATGATTATCTTTAGTCATGTTTAGTTTCAGCCCAGCCCCACACACTAGGCTGGGAACCAGAAGAATCTGCCGAGCTCATGCTTAATTTGCTCTGGCAGATATAAGGCAGAGTCTACATGTCACATTGTCTTTTTTCTGATTTGTATCTTAAGCTGTGTACGCTAAAGGTGCACTGCCTGAGTGAAGGGATTTATCGGAGCCGGGGGCAGCAGGAGGAGCTCAGAGAGCAGGTGGTGAAGTTCCTGCAGTGTGTCGAGGAGCTGGAGCTCTACTGCGGCATGTGTGGAGAGTCCATCGGGGACAGGGACCAAAAACTGCAGGCCTTACCCTGTTCCCACATTTTCCATCTCAAGTTGGTGTTTTAGCGTACTATTTCAAATGTTTTGACAAACATTTCAGAGATGTGTATTTCTTTATTTTCACAGGCTTACAAGCCGACAGATACAGCTGTTGACACTCGGCTGATTTATCCTTTCAGGTGTCTGCAGACAAACGGGACAAAGGGTTGTCCTAAATGTTTCAAGTCCTCCATGAAACCTGGATTTGTGTGATTGTGAGACTGTGTTTGTGCGTTGGATCCACAGACACAGCGTGAGGCCTCCCAGGCTCCTGACTGATCTGAGAGAAGCAGGCAGCCTCGGGATGTGCTGAAGATGTTTGAGCAGTAATAATTCACTGCTCTGTGAAGAGGATGCTGAACCGAACCCAGACTGTCGCAGAGTGCAGCTCTGAGGACACATTCAAGGCATCCATCTTATTAACAGACATCAGTCTGTGAGTTACAGCTGGCTGAGGAGGTATAACTGACAGTGTTACATTTCAATTTAAGCTGCAGAAGAAAGAGCCTACATTGTCTCTGATGACTGGCCTTTTTGTTGCAGAATTTAAATCTAGAGGAATATGGACCGTCCAAAGAGCATTTATAACTTGTATTTGCTATTTCATGCATTAGAATTGTTTTTCGTAAATCAAGATGAAATGATCTTCAGTGATCTGAGTCGCAGGGTTTGTTGTTCATAGTCTGATTACCTTTTACACAACATCCACTTTTTCTTTTATCACCAATTTTTTTTTTTTGTCAGAACACAGCCATTTCTGAATTTAACTAATTTCATACATGGTATATTTATTATTGTATTCATGTACATTCTATGTATATCTACAAATCTATTTGTTTAAAAGGTTTGATTTATTTGAGGTGTTTTGTAAAACCTAAAATGGGCTAAAATCTCTTAACCATTCAAAAACTAGTATGTCTTTACAGAACAGGTTCATGCAGCTGTTTCTTTCCTTATTCACTGAGATTAAGGAGCTGGATCAACACACATTGTGTTCATAGAAATTCCTTTTCTGTCCATGTTTTACTCTTAAATCTGACATCAACATATTGTTGCAATTTAAGGACAACTATCGTTGAGAAGGAAACCTATTGGGAAAGGATCTTCTTTGACCAATTACACACTTGTCAGATAACTATTTAGAGGAGATACAGTATGTTTTAATGTAGTGTTTTCATTTGTAGTCATGTAAATATTAATTGGTAAAATGTCAGTTGTCAGATTGAGATAATTTACTTGCAGAGGCATTGTAAGGTGGTTTTAGGGAGAAAGCCAAAAAACTATCACATCAGTTGATGTTGCATGTATTTACAATGCCAAGCAGCAGAGGATTACATCAAATGATGTATCCATGTAACTATATTTACTTATTTCGGAATTTGTTTATTATTTCTTAATATTCAGTGGCTTTTATCATTCATATTCCTTATATATTTGTTCAATTTATTTGAGACATATTGTGATTTGGACAAAAAAAAAGCCATGTCAAATAAAAATCATTGTGGCTGAAACAAGGTTTTTATATACAGTTGGTTTTCCTCAAACTGTAAACTCTTACTAAATTTTAGTAAGACTAGTTGCAGTGTACAAAAGTATTCTTAAAAAACCTTGATGTGAAAACAGGATAAATTCTTGGTGCTGCTGGGACAAAATCATTTCTTTATTAACCCTTTTTTCATAATGAAAGCAAACTTATATAACTGAACTTGAGGAATAAACACAATACTGCAGCTTTAAAACATGAAGTATTTTGTACTCTCTCTATACAACATGTGAGTAGGTTGACAGCATGAGAAGAGAGACCAACACATTTACTTTTACTGCACAAGCACTTATGTTTCTCACACATCACTGCTGGACCTCACCTTCTGAACAACGCCTGGTTCTTGTTTGAGGTCCCTCCATCCAAAATAATGTTGATTTACTGTCTGTTTACCTGTAGTACAGTCAATGTAAAACTCTTGTAAAGCATGGATATTGTCTATACTTTTTATTCTTGGTTCTGGGGTATACATAAGATTTCAGTGACAGCACAGCCACTCATCTTTAACTACCTCTGTTTTTGCCTCTAAGCTTTGCCCTCAGAGGATTAATGCAGCAATAACACAACATTTAACTACATGTAGAATGATGTTTTTCTAGACATGTTGATATAATCATGGTTTAATGTCTGACAAAAATGCATTGTTAATATATTTATGCATCGAGTCAATCCATGTTACTGTGTTGAATATGGAAAATAAAGTGCACCAAAAGTGAATGTCTCTAATTTCACCCACACACACCCACGATTTTGACATTGTATGTGGAATACTGTTTACTGTGGAAAACGTATTTAACCAGTCGTACTAGTTTACCAGCATGTTTAGAAGTTTCAACCAAGCGTTCAGGGTTGTACCTCTTAGTCACAACACCTCAGGGACAGGAAGGACGTTTTCTTGTCACCTCACTTCGCAGGAACCCTTAAGCCTGATGGCAGCGACTTCATTCTCTGAAGAGGACTTACTTTGTCCTCAATGCTCTGAGATTTATTACCTTCCTGTTCTCCTAAAATGTGGCCACAATATTTGCAGAGTTTGTTTACAGAAGTTCTGGGAATGGAAAGGATGTCGAGAATGTCCTGTGTGTCGCGCTGTGTCGGTCCCTGAGAGGCCTCCTATCAATTTGCTACTAAAGATAGCTGCGGACGAATATCAAGTGCAAAAGACGAGCAGGAATCAACAAGTTTGCCTTCTTCACAATGAGAAGCTGCAGCTTTTTTGTCAGAATGACGAAGTGCTCATCTGTCTCGTCTGCCAATCATCAAAACAGCATAAAGTTCACGAGTGCTGTCCAGTGGAGGAGGGGGCCGAACAGAAAAAGGTAAAAATAGAAACGGAAGAAACACAATTAGTTATCTGTGAGAGCAAAGATATGTTGCTACTGTGGTTATAGGGTTTTTTTTTAGGTGAAGAAGGGGATTTAATAGGGCTGCAAGTAACAACTACTTGTTGTTCTCTCAATTAATTGATTCATCATTTAGTCTGTAAAAAGTGTCCATCACAATTTCCCAGACCAAGTCTGAAATTGTGTTAACGATTACATAAAACAGTAAAGCAGCTAATTGATTATCAGGGAAATTGCAAATAAATTATAAATATATTTTGTCTATCGACTAAGAGATTCATACAGCTCCCAGACTCTTAATGAATCTTTTTTTTAACATTTCAGACAGAAATTTCAGCCATGCTGGAGTCCTTGAGGGAAAAGCTCAGAATACTTAACAAGACCAAGGCGCACTGGGAGGAAACCAAAAACTATATACAGGTCAGAGTTATGTATTGTGTGTATGAGTTTTGTTGTACATCTACTCACACTTATATTTCACTATTTATGGAGGTTAACCGTTGGACATTTAAATTCTGAATCTTTAGTGTTAAATTCACTTTCGGCCCAAAAATCCCTCAGCACGGCACTCAAACATATATTTGATTTACTGTCAAAATAACCAGCTCTCTCAACATTACAGAGCCAAGCTTATCAAGTTGAGGAAGCGATTAAGGAGGACTTTGAGAAGCTACGCCGGTTTCTTCAGGAGGAGGAAAACATTAGACTGCAGGTGCTTAAACAGGAAGAGGAAATTAAAACCCAGGTGATGTGTGAGAAGCTGGAAAACATCAAGGAACAGATCAAAACCCTCTCTTCCACCATCAGTGATATTGAGGAAGCCCTCAGAGGGAAGGACTTACCATTTCTACAGGTACATTTACAGCCATAACGTACAACTATCTATCTATCTATAGGCCTATATAAATACAGTACATCAAATATATCAAGCGTATTAAAAAATATCTCAAATACATTTAAAAAAAGATCCAAAATAGTTGTAGGTTACACAAAAGGAAATCTTATTCAAAACATAAAGCAATGAAATGTTTCACTACTATACACATATAGGCCTACATCATACTTTTCTAATAATGTACACATAAAATAAACAAAACTCAATTAACAACTTCATTTCATAACCTCTTATTGTCACCAAGAACATGAAACATTTGAAGTAACTTTCATATTTTGAAGTTAGATATATTTAAGATATAGTTTGTTGATAGTTGTCCACACTCGACAATAACATACATGTATGTTAGTGTATGTTAATTAAAAAAAAAATGCTAACATGTTAATGTTTTAGGTACAAAGTTGACCATTTTCACCGTTTTGGTTTAATGTGTTTGCATGCACATAGTGTGTTTTCCAGGTATTTGGTCATAAACCAAAATGTTTCCTTTCATGTTTGTGTGATAGATAGATAGATAGATAGATAGATAGATAGATAGATAGAGTTTTTATTGTGTACTTCTTGAATTGTTCAAAGTTTATCACCCTTGGCGAGTTGGATGGTTAAGCACTCCTGTCATCATGGAACCTTTCAGCCTTATAGTAATTTGACAAACATCCGACTGGAATCAAAACTTTGTCCATTTAAATAATGTTGTGTTTTAGTGTGAGTGTGCAGGTGTTACTTTTTTTTTTTAATCACTGCTGATTTCCCCAAGGCCTTGAACCTGCATGTGATGTGCATATTAGCTACACACTTAACCTTTTGTTTATGATTTTTTTTCCCACTTTCTTTTGGTAACTTAAGGACTACAAGCAGACAAAGAAGAGGTATGCATAACTCACTATCTCCCAAAATGAATACCAACTGTCCCCTCTCCATAGCACAATGTAGTGATTACTTCCACATGTTTAGGGCCAAATGCAACATTCGAGAGCCAGAGTGTATCAGAGATATCCTGATCGACTCTGCAAAGCATCTGGGATTACTGAGGTTTGGAATTTGGAAGAAGATGGCCAACATCGTCACATGTGGTAGGTGAACAGACAATGGCTTAAAAGGTCAAGTTTACGATGAAGTATTTTCAATGTACTGAATTTAGTTTATACTTTCAGTTCCCATCACCCTGGATCCAAACACTGCCCAGTCCAACTTAAAGTTCTCTGGAGAGCTGACCTGTGTACAATACAGCAGTAAGCAGCTCCTACCTGACAACCCCGAACGGTGCACCAGCCGTGTGTGTGTGCTGGGAGCGACCGGCTTCACATCTGGGAAGCACAGCTGGACCGTGGAGGTGGGCCAGGGCAAAGACTGGTACATCGGAGTGGCACAAGAGTCCATCAAGAGGAAGAGTAGCGTCTTCCTCAACCCGAGCGAGGGTTTCTGGGTGATCGGCCTGTGCAATAGAGACTCATTCTGGGCTCAGACCTCGCCTCGCACCAAGCTCGTGTTGAAGCAGAAGCCTGAGAAGATTACTGTACAGCTGGACTATGACAAAGGAAAGGTCGTTTTCATCAACACTGCTAATTTGACAACAATACACGCATTCAAAGACAGATTTACAGAGAGGATTTTCCCCTACTTCTCCCCTGGATTGTATGCAGTGGGGGAAATGTCCATCCCACTGACAATCTGTCCTCTGACAATAACAGTGTCTGTAGGGTAAAGTCACATACAGGAAAACACATGGCACTAGAGTTGAAGAAGACTTTGTTTGTGTGTTTGTGTGTTACAGGTGCTACAACTGACAATAAGGAACACGTTGCATAGTTTCAATTGAAAAATTCAGCAGCAAATTGTATCCAATGAAGGTTAGAAAGGCAACATACTGTATATTTGATCAACTTAATACTTTTCAACCATTTTTATTTTGTCTTGTTCAAAAACAAAGTCTCCAGTTATGTTAATTATAGAGTTGATTTGGTATCATTAACTTTCATTCTCTGTCTTTTTTTGGTTTCCTCTGTGATGACATATCTTTCAGTTTAGAGTCCAGTTTCCTTTGCAGATAGGCTTTCTTACTGGGGTCCATGGATTTGTCTCTCTTCCCACTCCCGGCGTAAAGAACGCCTTCTTTGCTTATTCTCATCCGAGCGTGAGACTTGGCTTTATCCCCACAGCCGTGAACCTAAAACAGGGTTAACAGCATGACAATCAGATCAGAAAACCACAATTTTCTTACATTTAAGAAACTGATTTTTCACACTTGTGGTGAAATATCAATACACAGACTTTAAAAATACTTGGCCTCATCCATGCATTTTCAATACAGCAACATACTAAAAACCCACAAACCAAAACAACTACTATTTGGTTAGGGTCTGTTCCTGTCTTACCTCTGGTATATGATGACTGAGACAATACTGCCTGTTGCAGAACAGGCAAAGCTGTCCAAGTGTCAGCACGGAAGCTTTACACTTGACAAAACTGCATACACTGTCGGCCTTAATGACAGCGTTGATAAGTGTGTCAAAGTCATCATCTGGAGCAGCGGCAGCAGCGATGCCGCAGGCGCCTGCCTTCACTCGGCTCTTTCCTGGGAGAGAAATGGTAAGAGCTGAATTGTTGCAAACATATCGGAACAGACATGTTAAAGTAACACTTTAAAAGTAGAGGATTCTATTACAAACCTTTAGCCAACTTGGGCTTCTTTAATGTCTGGGCTTGAGCTGGTGGGATGTTGCTCTGTTGCTTTTTTTGTTGAGCGTTTTCTTCCCTCTTCTGCTGCTCCCTCTTCATTCGCTCCAAATGTAAACTTTTGAGGTCTAATGGAGGTTGACACAGCAGCTTTATTTGGGGATTAGGGACCGTTTCTTCATCTTCTTCTTCTTCTTGTCTTGGCTCCTCAGCTGGTGTTGACACCAGGGGCCTGGCGACAGTAATACACCTGTCTTTCCCCTCGCCTTTACTCTCATGCACGAGGCCCAGCTCCTCAGCAATCTGGTGGACCAGCAGGCGGTCATGAGAGTTAAACGATGATGGCAACTGAAGTTCACTCTGATTTGAGGCCTTTAGAAAGCTCTCCACCTGCGCTCTGATCTCAGCATATCTGTTTTTCTTCTGCTCTTCCTCTGCCAGTGTGGTTATGCAGGACTTTGTGTTCTTCTCTGTACCAGCAGAATTTCCATTACTGCTGCTACCAGTGGACTTCTTTTGTTGTTGCTTGGGCCTGCTGGGAGGCTGATCTTTGACCTTCTGTTTGGTGGACGTGGAGCTGCTGGTAGACGTACAAGTCTTTGTGTCTTTGTGGTCGCGGGTGTAGTTTTGTGGCACGATATCTCGGATGTACTCAAATGCCGTTCTGACCTCACCAAACTCAGTCATGTGACTGATCAGGGACTTCAGGAAAGCATGATTCTGGACAGTCTGGGTGTCGCACACGACAGCGATGTGACGTCTCGCACGTGTAACAGCCACATTAATCCTTCTGTCCTCTGCCAGAAATCCAACTTCCCCTAAAATTGAACAAATGAATAAATGAATGCTGCCAACGTTCATGGCAAACAAAAACAGACTTCAGAGCAAAAGTAAAATAAATTACCCTTTCGGTTGGACCGAACTAATGACAACACCACAGCCTCTTTCTCTCTGCCCTGAAATCCATCCACTGACTTTATCTCCAGCTCCGGATGCCTCGCAGAAAGTTTCTGACGCAGAAGATCGACCTTAACAGAGATAAAAACAATAAAAAAAAAAAAAATCACATCAATGAGTTATTTTGAGACACTTTAGATTTTATTTTCATAAACGTGAAAGTGTAAATCTTGTATTCAAAATATATGGACACTTAACCTATGCATTATTGCTTTGACACAGTACAGTAGCAGTTGAGTTAAGATCTATTTGACAGTTCCTCAAATCAATCAATGACTTACTTGTAGATTGTACGGAGCAATAACAGCGATGTCTTTAGCCTTAACCCCAGCTTCAGTCAAGGCCTTTATGTGCAGTTCAACAATGTCTACCTCACCTGAGGATAAAGTAAACTTACGGTTAGATCTCACAACACCCTAACTGTAATAAAATGATTAATTTTTACAATTAAAATGACTTACCTTGATTGCCTTTGGACTGCTCATCTGTGACCTCCATCTCACTCAGACCGCAGCCCGCAGTGTCGATAAGAAGAAGTGGCGTGCTGGTCTCTTCAACGCAGGCGACTTCTGGTAGATCTCTTTTGCATCAAAGACATCATTTTAACACTTTAATGAGTTATCATTCACTGAAATACAAAAAGTGAGATACTTTCCATCATCAAGCTTGCACTCACTTTAACAAGTGGCTTTCTACAGAGCTGTGAGCTGTTAGTCTTCCCTGGTACATCTCTTTGGAGGCCCACTCCATGATGGCACTGTGCATGCGGTACTGAACTGTTAGCATACGGACCACTGAGTCCCCATACATCTGGATGAGTCTCTCCATGAGACTGAGAGACAAGCCTTTTGATGCAGCCCTGTGGAGCACAAAAAGAGAAAAATGTGCAGCAAACTTTCTGAAAACGTATTTCTCAATCAGCTTCTCAATTTGGCTGCTGGAGTCCTCAAGAGAACAAACATTTTCTGCCAAAGTGAGAGCAGTTTTATTTTTATTCATATGAGAGACACCACAACAACACCGTCCTGATGAAGCAAATTAGCTGAGTTTCGGAGTGTTAAAGCTCGGAAAAAAACATCCCAACTTACTATTTAAGAGCTAAACTCTGATTGTTTCTTATTTTGTTATAATTATTTAACGTTATGACGAAAGACTTCAGATGAGTTTTCAGGGGCTTTATAGAAAATGTTTTAATTGTTGTCACAGGACAATTTTTTTTTATCAGGAAATGCATAAAAACCTTACCTTTGTGATTTGATAGTAGGTGGTAACTGCTTGTAGTCTCCAGCCAGAATGCACTTGCGCGCTCTGAGCAGGGCGATCCAGCAGCTGCTCTCCAGGGCCTGAGCGCACTCGTCTATCACCACCCAATCAAAATGCCCTGCTGGCAGGAACTTCAGAGGGCCGTCACCAGAAGCACCTGCAGACACAGACAAGTTCTCTCTAATTGCCTTTTATCATCACTGCAACGACTGAAGTACATTTTCTCCACTCGAGGCTAATACTGACCTGTGTTAGTTGATAACACAACATCTGCACTTTTTAGGATCTGGGCAATGGCTGTTGATTCCCTGGTTTTCAGCTCTTTTCTTAGCTCCCCTATTTCCCTTTTGAAGTTCACCCGGTCTCCTTTTTCACGCATCTTCTTTATTCCCTTCTGAGAAAAATAATAATAATAATAATAATAATAATAATAATAATAATAATAATAAATAAATATATATATATATATGAAAAATATTTTTAGTAAACTAAAACTAAATAAAAAATAAAACCTTCAAGAAAAAATAAAACGAAACTGAAACTATATTGCCAGGTTAAAAAACTAATAAAAATAAAACTGAATGTAATTCATTTCAGTTTTAGTTTTATAGCGATAATATACGATACAACTTTATTATTGTTAGTTTACACTAAAATGTGTTTAGCATTCCCGAGCAGCTCCGCTCAAATATATCACAACTACATATATAAAAACTAAACCTTTCTGAAAAATGTAAACTAAACTACGACTAGCAAACACACTCTGAAATCTAAATAAAATTAAAACCAATTAAAAATTCAAAACTGTTATAACCTTGTAGCACACACTAAAATACTTACAATTGCTTTATCCATGTCTTTACGGATGTCTGCGATGATGTTTGCATTTTCACTCTGAGCGAGGATGGCGTCTAGTGAATGTTTCTGTATGGACTCCAGCAGTCTGGCAGGGTGACCTAGCCTGAGGACCTTTGCCTTGCACCGGACTAACCTCTCCACTAAATTATCCACAGCCACGTTTGAGGGCGCACAGCACAGGACCTGCACAAACACAGAAATCCAAATGTGAAAATAATCCTGTCTAGACTAAAATGCTGAAATTACAACTGCAGCAATAAAAGACAATGACAGAACAGGGTGAATGTAACTGAATTTCTGCACCTTTTGGCCTTGTTTGACTGCTTGCAGGATGATCTCCACCACTGTGGTGGTTTTCCCAGTGCCCGGTGGTCCATGAATCACAGCCAGTTCTCTCTGAGACAGAGTAAAGGACACAGCTTCTCTCTGGGAATCATCCAGGTTTGAGTTAAAGAATTTAACTTCATCTGATGAAACATGATAGAATACTCAGAATTAGCCTGTGTATTGTATGATCCATGCTGATTTTCAAGTTTTTGAAATCAGTGTATGCTGCACACTTGTGTAAAAGCTACCAACAAGCACAATTACATAGAGCAACTAGTTTTTGATAATATTTGCTTTGTGAAGCGCGACTTACTTGGCTGTGATTGAGAAGAAGGTTTTGTGTCGCCGAAGAGAACATTTATTAGATTGGCAGCTGGTCCATTGCTGTATCCATTTAATGCATTCAAGGCACTGCAAGCACAAAACACACAGAAAATAAGTTGTTACACGGTTTCCTAACTCACTTGTAACTGTCTTATATTACACAATGTCACTCACTTTTTCATTCGTTTGTAGGTGACGTCATTTGCTAACTTTAAGAGGTTGTGAAGAGCATCTGTATCAAAGCTAAGGCCATCCTTTGAATCGTCAAAGGCCACACTTATAGAAGTTTGGCTGACCCTTGTCACTATTCCTGTGCCAATCTGTGAAGCTGCGGTGCATCCGCCAGTGTCATACAAGCCAACAATGTCCCCTGTAATAAAAGACATAAATGTCACTTTAAGCAAAATATGAAACAAAAGTACCAAAGAAACCCACAGATCAGATGGTTTATTCTTCCATCTCACCAGGTCCAAAGCTGTTGCTTGGCAGAGATGAGAAACCAAGATACTTTCTTGGCTCGAGGACGATGACTGTGCGACCATACAGGCCTGTGGATTGACTTCCTATCTGCAATTTCAGCAGGCATACTCCTTTATTCTGAAGATCCTTGAGAGAGATGTTCTCCTGCCATATCCTGAGGGCACAGAACAAGTCATTGACTGCTATCTACAACAGGACAAATCAGGGAGATGCTACCAAGTGCAATTATGGTAAGTGTAGGATCCCGTGTTTTTGGAGCTTGACCCATACCAGGCACAAAAAACTAAATAACTCTGTTGCTTTATTTTTGACCATTCTTTTTAAATCTGTCTCTTCCAAGTAGGGCTGGGTACAGAATTCCATACTTTTTAGGCACTGACCAAATAGCCTCTGAAGTATTGAGTGTCAAAAAATGCCTCGTCATTCATTACCCAATTTCAATACCTAAGGAGTAAATTTCATAAGCGTCAGTGAGCCAATAAGCATGCGGCATTATTTTACCAAGATCTAATAATGTTGGTGATTGGCTGTTTAACATAAACACAACGTAGAGACACAGAAAAAACTCTATGATACGCACAGAGACGGGCTCACGTAGTAAAAGCTGAAAAATAAATAAAAAGATTTGTACCGTAATGTTGTAATTTTTTTTTTGTTTATAAAATTGGTATCAAAAAAAGTATAATTTAGGAACCGGTATCAAAGTCACAGTATTGGTATCGGTACCGGTATCCAACATTTTTGAACGATACCCAGCCCTACTTCCAAGTACCCCAATTTCATGGATGTGCAGAGCAAAATTACTGAATGATCCCTTTATTTAGTGAAGTAACACAGTCTGGATGTTACTTTACATACCTGGTCTCCTCTATTTCAGCCTCCCTCTCCTCCTGTAGAAGCTCGAGCGTCTTTGACACAAATTGTTCAATCGCCATCACTCACTAAAAAGACCCAAAAGATGATCAGTGTTACAGCACACAGATCCAAACCAACATGTAAGTACCACTTAAGCTAAAGACAATCCAGAAGAGGTCCTACTTACTAACTACTGGTAACTTTTAATGCAATACAACATCCAGGTCACATTTGATTGATAAAACCTTATGTTGTAATTTATGGATAGATTAGTTCTCCCATTAACGAGGGTGAATCTCACCAGTGGTGCATGTAACTAACTGAATTTATTCAAGCACTATACTTAAGTACAGCTTTGAGGTACTTCTACTTCTATTGAGTATATCAATTTTATGCTACTACAGTATATACTTCCACACCCAACAGCTACATTTCAGAGGCAAATATTGCACTGTTAACTCCATTTTATTTATTTGTAATACAAATTCATGGAGTGATTTTAAGTTGTAAACGTACTGTAGGCCAACTAGCTACTACAACATAAAATCTTGCATCCAGTTACACTGAGTTCTATTACATGTAGGGGTGGGCAATATATATCGATATTGATATATGAGGCTAGATATCGTCTTACATTTTGGATATCGTAATATCCAGATACGACACAACTTTTGTCTTTTCCTGGTTTTAAAGGCTGCATTAGAGTGATGTAATTTCTGAACACACCAGACTAGCTGTTCTATTATTTGCCTTTACCCACATATATCAACATAACTGATGATTATTTATCAAAAATCTCAGTGTGTGCATATTTTGTGAAAGCACCAATTGTCAACCTTACAATATCGCCATGATATCGATAATGAGGTATTTGGTAAAAAATATCAGGTTATTTGATTTTCCCCACATGTGGGTACATTTATGCTGATATCTAGCTAGCTATATATTTGAACGTGTAACGTAGGCCAAGTATAAGTAACATTTTGAATTCAGGACTTTTAATTTAAGTCCTAGTTTAATTTGAGTATTTTATTACAAATAATAATAAAAATCCTGAATACTTTTTTTAACCACTGAGTCTCACAGCCTCACATAGCTAGCTAGCTACATATTCCAATATTGTACGTCTTGTTATTGGTAAATATAGCTAGCTATAGCTAACGTTACAGCCCCATGTTTTGCCTCTCATCATGCATTATCATTATATTTGATGGTAGTTAACATTAAGGGTAATATATGAGGAACCACTAGCAGGGTTAAGCTTAGTGTTATGTTAAAGCTATGTTAAAGTATCATGTTAGCTTGCTCACACTGCACTCAAACTAGCTAGCTACTTAGCTGCAGTTAGCAAGCGAGAATGACACTCACCCGTTAATGTCAGTTATCTGGAGGAGCAGAGGACAGACAAGGTAATGTTAATCATGCGGGACAACTTGAAACGTTTTTGATAATATCTTCTATAGCATTAAACCAGTGGGGTTTGTTTGACTCATGTTGTCTTCTTTTATTGTGCTAGCTTTTTAACATTCTAGCTACACTGCCCCCTATCTGCTCAGATGACTAGCTAGCTAACGTTAACGTTACTTTTAGCCAAAGACTTAGCTCACTCACACACATTTTATTTTGAAAAACACACAACGCGGAAGTTACCCAGCTCCGTTGACGCTCAAGAAACACGTTGTGTCAATCAAACTGGCACAAACCGCCCGACAGTCAATACCAGGTTCAGGTTGTTTGTTTTAAATTGTATATTTTAGCATTGTGAACGGGGCCGTTTTGGCTCGTTGTTCTATGTGACTTCAAACCGCAGGAGGATATGCTGGTTTTTATCTTCCAGATCTCAGTCAGGAAGGAAGCACTTGCACTGCAAACCTGCAGACTCTGAGCTAACCCATTAACTGCTTCATCACTCCTGTTCACTGCGTTTTTTGGAAATGAGAACGACATTATTCCTGCTGCATGCCATCTCATGCTGCTGGTTGGTCAGTGCCACTCTTTCAAAAACAGATGCAAAGAAATCGCATAAAGCCGAGGCCGAGGTGAGTACAACTTCAAGTCTCTATGGGTGTGAGCTGTGTGTGCTGTCAGGTCATACAGGTCCTCTGTTTGCCTGGCACGTCTCTGGACTTGCCTCCAGAATCAGGAAGAGGCCCTTATCATCGCCTGTCATATTTCCAGTCATGATGATGGCTATGTGTCACTGTAATTGGCTGTTTTTTATTCGATCTCACTGTTTAGACATCTCCATCTGAGTTGTCTGTGTTGGAGAGAGGCCTCGTTGTGTCTGACCCACCTTGGAAAGACATAGTGAAGGAGGAAAAGAGACACTGGGCTCACATCAAGAAAACATTTCAAGGATCAGTGCTTGGATATGTCACACCTGTAAGTTACCAACATATCTACATTCTCCTTTGCTGCTGTTTAACATTTGGCCATACAGCATTAAAGGATAGGTTCAGATTATTTCAAGTCGGTCCTAATGCAACACTCACATGCCCATATGCAGTACAGAAGAAGGCGAGTTTGTTTATACAGCACCATTCAGACACAATAAGACAATTCAAAGTGCTTTACAGGGGCATACACATACATTAACATTGGATTTAATAGACAATAAAAACAAAAAGCAAGCAAACAAATGGTTACAGATTAAAAATAAGTTATGTATCTAATTTATTGGGAAGCCGCAGTAAACATTAATGTTTTGAGCCCCCCTGATTAAAATGAGCTTAAGCAGATTTCAGGCATTCAGGAAGCTTGTTCCACAGGTGGAGAGTATAGAAACTAAAAGCTGCTTTCTTTACTTCGTTTTGATCCTGATGCTTTGTTGTGTACAAGTAAATCAGAGATGTATTTAGGTCCGAGACCATTTAATGCTTTATAGACAAGTAATAGGATTTTAAAAGCTGTCCTTTGACACACAGGAAGTACACATATCTTTTAATGAAAGTAGTTCTACCACACTGTAGATGTTACATGCACTGAAAATGTTACTTAAGTACAAAAGTCCTATTGATATAATAAAATAATTATTTATTTATTATATTTTGTATTATTAATTTGAAACTGCAAAATAATTTAGGCTGTCAGATAGGTGTAGCTGAGTAAAATAAACAATATTTGCCTCTGAGATGTAGTGGAGTAGAAGTATAAAGTAAAAAAGAAAAGTACAAGTACAACAAATTCAAATTTGTACTTAAGTACAGTACTGAGTAAAACGCCAAACTGGCTGTGAAGAGATCTTTTACTTTCCCGACAACAATATAACAGATGGGGGAAAATCCACAGTCCTCTCGTTCTTTAGAGAGTTCAGCTGAAGCAAACATGGCTTCATGAGTCATAAGTGGTTTCTTACAAATAAAAAAATTAAAAAAGAATAACCTCTGGTAGCTGAAATAGCTGAATAATCGATTCTCATAGAATTAAATGGAAACTTTTTTGATAATCAATTCATCATTAACACCTTTTTGAAGCAGAAATGCCAAACATTAGCTTATGCCTGGCTCCTTACAGTAAAGATTTGATGCTTTTCTTTGTCTTATATGATGGTACATTTTAGATTTGTGAATTATGGTGGACATTTTTTTTTACTATTTTCTGAGGTTTAATAGACCAAACAATCTATTAATTAAGAAGGTGGCAGGCAAATTAATCAACAATGAATGTAATTGCTACGTCTGGCCCTTAACTTTAGAAGTTACACGATGTAACTGTCTCTCACACTGTAGTTGTAGAAGGAGGTTGTCACTTTAGGGCCAGTATGTGGAGGGGGAATGATTGCAGTGGCAGATAATTCTTTCAACATAGATATAGAAATGTAGGTGTTGTATTAAGACAGACTTAAAACGTTCCTTTAATGTGAACCTATTCTTTGCATGTAGAATGTTTTGAGTCTTCATCTCTAAATTGCATGTCTTATTTTTGCCATCCTCCAGTGGAATTCTCACGGCTATGACGTTGCCAAGATGTTTGGCATTAAACTAACTTCAGTGTGTCCAGTTTGGCTTCAGCTCCGCCGACGGGGACCTGAAACCTTTGATGTTAGTGGACTCCACGATCATGACACAGGTAGAGGACCAACGTTACGTCAATGACCAATGTCCAATGGGAAGTGTTTTCTAGTGACTAATGTACAAGGGTCTTTTTGTCTGTCCAGGCTGGGCCAAAGCTGTACGCAAGTCAAACAAAAAAGTCCGGATGGGTGAGTATATGTCCTCCCCACTGCCCATAACTCAGATCTGTTAATGTGTGCAAGTGCTTTCAGATGAAACTGTTATTGTTTGGTCGTTTCAGTTGCTTCATTGTCTTTACCCTCAGTGCCTCGGCTGTTATTTGATGGCTGGTCTTACCAGGACTACGTGAGCGTGCTGGGGAGTGAAGATGAAATTGAAGAGCTCGGAAGTGAGCTGGTGGATGTTGCAAAGGTAATTAAGTGTTGTGTTTATCTTTAACTCACTCGCAATAGTGTTGTGTTTGTCCAGCGTCTGTCTAATGAAGCTGTGGCCTTGCAGACGGAAGGTTTCGATGGCTTCACGTTGGAGCTGTGGAGCCAGCTGGGAGGAAACAAAAGAAAGTGAGTTATTCTGTTAACAACATCTGTATTACTACCTGGCCGTCATTCTTTTTTGTCTGAGGTTATTCAAGAGGACAATACAAATAATCAAACGTGCTAAATATTCTTCATACAGGGAGCTGGTCCATTTTGTGAAACACATATGTGAGACTTTGAAGGCTAAAAGATTAGACTGCATTCTTGTCATCCCACCTGCTGTGACAAGGTGAATAAAATGAATTTACTTCCAAGGACTATAAAATACTATATGAAAATTGGTGCTGATTTTCCTTTGCCTTTCTTTTCTTTCCCACCATAATCAGTGTGGGACAGCCGGGTATGTTTGGCAGGGAGGAGTTTGAGGAGTTGGCCCCAGTAGTCGATGGATTCAGCCTCATGACATACGACTACTCCAGCGGTGCCAGGTGAGTGTCACAGACACTTCATTGTGGTAGAAATGTTTTAGGTAGTCACATGATGAGTAGAGTAACAATGTTCTACATTATCTGGGTTTATTGTTTTTGTTTTTTCATAGACCGGGCCCGAGCTCCCCCCTGCCCTGGATGAGAGACTGTGTCCTCCAGCTTGCACCCACCACTCAGTGGAGGCAAAAGATCCTGCTTGGACTCAATTTGTATGGCCTTGATTTTGCAAGCCAGGGAACAGAGCCAATCCTGGGAGGGAGGTAAGATAATACTGTGACTACTGCTGGACTAATTTATTTACATTTTAGCAATAAAAGTTTTTAACATTTCAAACTTTAAAAGAAGATTCCACCGATTTAGCATTGCCCTAAACATTGCTGGACTCACAATTTTTTTTTTTTTTTTTGGACTCACAATTTTTAATATGATCAAAATCGATGCAGCAGAACCAGAGAGATCTTCTAGGCATTCTTCTTTCTTGTCAAAACTGGCACCTACATTACCCACAATGCAACGCGACCAACAACAGTTTGGTAATAGTTATGCTAGTAGTGCTAAGCTAGTCTAGCCTCAAGTAGAGATGAGGCGCAGGCTAGACAGGTCTGGTAAACTCACTTCTTTCTAACTCCACATCCCCAGATTCTTTGTTAGCAAACTTGTAGTCTTCTGCCCCAATCAACACTGACTCAAGTGACATCACTTGAGGGGAATTTTATCAGCTTTTGCAAAGCACCCTCTGGACCCACAAAAAGGCTTTTATACTACTTTTTTCCCCCCCATATGCAGCAGTATTCCCCAAACCTGACTTTGATGTGTACAATTAGTGGAGTTCCCCTTTTAAAAACCATGAAAACTGTCAAATCATAACTATTTCTTAACATAAAATATTCATGACCAAATAAGCAACAATCAAAGTTAAAGTTTAACTCGTTAAACTGATTAGTGCTCCAAAGTATTTGACATCACCTTTTCCAACCAAGCCCTTGTCTAGCCAGTGAGAAGAGCAGCGACTAAAAACATAAATAATCTCTCAAGTAAAATAACAAACTTTTTTCCCCCCAGTTTTGTGGTATACAGTAGCAAGACATGACATTGTAGTAAAAGGCTGGGAAAACATGAAAATAGGCGTTCAGGGTCTTAAACTTGTCTCTGATTTCCTACAGGTACATTGAGATTTTGCGAGAACACAGACCAAAACTTCTCTGGGACGAATATTCTGCAGAGCATTATTTCAGTTACAAGAGGTACTGATTTAATTACACTTAAAGTCAACAAATTATGGCTTGAATCTTAAACTTCCAACGGCATCTTTTAACAAGATCTGTGACATTCATTTCAGGAACAATGCAGTTAAGCATGTGGTGTACTATCCGTCATTGAAGGCAAGTCTTTTGCACATTTTATGATCATTTTATGAACATCTGCCTTTGACTTTATTAAGTGAAGTGTTTTCATTAGGTTTACTGCTACATGGGGAGATTAACATTATTTACATTCTTTTACAGTCAATCTACCTGAGGATCTCTTTAGCTACTGAACTGGGAACAGGAATTTCCTTATGGGAATTAGGACAAGGACTGGACTATTTCTATGATCTCCTATGATTGTTGGACTTGATAGAGAAGCCTGTGGACCATCACCACTGGATTTTTATTTGAACACGGAGCAGAAAAAATTCAAAGGCTGTATGCAGGTATTTTCTGTTTTTGTTGTTGTTTCTAAGTCACATGATCTCTGAAACAAGCAGTTGACAGGATTGAGTTAAGACTCAACTTGTTTGAGGGTCATCAGTGTTGAGAAATCTTCTCTACATGAACAAATCTGGGATTTGTTGATTGAAACGACACTAGCAGCAGACATGAGGTACTTCAACATGTTTTATTCATTTTCATTGATGGTATTGTGAAACATTTTCAACTTGTACAGTTTAGTCGGAGTGCAGTGACACATCTCCATTCAACAACAGAGGGTGCATGATCATCAATATGTGTAACGTTTAAATGAAGGGTTATATTCTTCTCTTGTTCACGTGCCACACACATCTGCAGCCTCTCTTTAGACATCTTCTGCTTTTTTGCTCTTCATTGCCCACACATATTTCTGCTCTTGGATGCAGCCTTGCTTGCTGTGAAGATGCATCCTTCTCTGGCTTTGAACATCCTCAAAACTGCATCTGCCTTGATCTCATTTTTATTTTCGTATCGAGACATTTGATTGTGTGGTTTTTATAATAACAGCATTGCAAAGTAATGAAGTATGTACAGTGTTGCCAAACATCTGTTATAAACCCAGCATCTTCCAATATCTGTCTGAGATGAATGTTTGTTTCAATTACATGAATATAAATGTGGGACAGCTAAGCAGTTGAATTTGAGTGCTCCTGATATTTTCTGTTTTTTACTTGGCACTAGAGAGCAGGATTAGATTATTTACAGCAAGTGAGGTTGACTGTATATTCTGACCAGTTATTAGGTGTTTGTCTATGACTACGTGAACAGAATCTTCTTGACTTGCTGGAAAACAAAGAGATAAACATAAAAAAACAAATTTAAATGCTGATTAAGTATTTATCAAATTAGTATCTGTGCAGGTCAACTCACCTGTGTATGATCCACCACTGTCTTTCACAAAGTCTTCCACAACTAAGGGTAGGTTGGCAAAGTCAGGCCTCCGCACCAGTTCAAACACTGATGGCTTTGAGCAGAAACAGTTACTGTTATTAAACACATAATGATATTTGGGTAAACTGCCTTCAGATTTAATTGAGGAAGACTAACCCCTGTTAGGCTGTAGTCACTGAAGATCCACCTCTGTCCCTCAGTGGCACAACAAAGCGCTGAAACTCCTTGTCCCACTGCACAAACAGGCTCTGCACACAGAGAAACAAACAAGTCTCTACGCCAGACATATACATTACATACTGACTGTTTTTTAAAACGTAGCCCCACACTCACTTTGGTGAGAGATGAAGTGTGTGAGAATGCGGTGCAGAGAGCCGCTGTGTGCCAGGTCATTTAGCGCTCCGGGGCAGTCCGGGATGAGAAGCGCCTGGTATCGAGCACCTGGAGAGGGTCATCATGATGTAACCGAGTCCAACCGACAGCACACACAAAAACAGCCAAATGACCATGAAATGAATATTCTCACCATCGATAGATTCGAGTTTAGCAGGTGTTGCGTAGGGTTTTACGTTGAAGTCCTGCACCCATCTAGCAGTGCTTTCATCAACTCCAACAAAGTCTATTGGCTTCCCCTGGAATTCAAGAAAACATGTAGGCCCATCTCATTTCACCTCTCTGTTACTCTGTGCTAAGGTCTCATAACGTTGTCATAACATATGTTCTTATTTTAAGCACCTTTTAAAGGAACCATTCTGCATAATTAGTTCTTTTACTTTTCATACTTTAAGTACATTTTGAATTCAGGACTTTTACTTGTAATGGAGTATTTCTAGACCATAATATGTTTTACTTCAAGACAGAATGAGTAGGAATTTCCTAAAAAAAACTGTATAGACTTTAAAAGCAGCAAAAGTGCCCTCTTGGATGCCTTTAATATGGAGGGGAAAAAAATGATGTAGTGCCACCTAGGCTGCTCTACATGCTAGAAAACTTTCTGCGCAATGTGCTGCATGCAGCTGGTTCCCTTTCTGTAATTTTCGCCCCTGCCCCTCAGACAGCCTGGGTCGGCCACGGACTGCAAACATATTTACTTTGTTGGGTTAGAAATAGTCTTACCCCAGGCGTGGCTGTCTGGAGATTAAACACTGATGTACAAAGGCTGAAAGACTGATGGAAAGACGTTGCTGACACCCCTGAAGGAACAAAACACACCAGTTTAAACACGGCATCAGAGAGCTCAGTGTATATGTGCAACAGAAAACATAGCTTGATTGTTGGTCTAAACCGCGGTGAAGACTTCGCTGGGTCCGGAGTGAAGGTCTGTCGAATATCCAACTTAAAACTAGCTAGCTAGCTAACAGGTTAATGAAAACTAACGCTAGCTAAAGCTTTGATACATAACTGTCAGTAAATATTAACTGGTACAATGGACCCACCTTGAGGAGACGCACTCGCCACAATCAAACAAGTCGGTTTTGCAGACATTTCATTTATGTCCGTGTTCCGTCCACATTAAATATTAGTATCTTTTAAGAAATCAATAAGAAGATGAGAAATCCGCGAGGAGGAAGTACTGTCAGCTGACAACAACATCCGGAGAAGATTTCAGAATAAAGGTTCACTGTCACAAAACAATATGTGAAAGCCATTTGGAATCATGAATGGCAATCAATTTTATTTGCGTTTGACAAAACTATATAAAAAAGCATTTGTTTATATAGTCATCATTTAATTATAATTTTGGTAAACACTGTATGATACATTAAAAACTACATAAACAACAAGACCAACACTGATTGCAAATGTAGCCACAGCAAGCTCATATTTCCCTGCTATTTACAATGTGTTTATGGTTACAAGTTACAAGGGAAGTTATTTAAAGCATGCTATGGCATTTTGTAGAAAAAGCACATTGCTGCCCAGCAGCATTACAGCAGGTCTAGTGTGTCTAGTGTGTATTTAGATAATCATCATGTCATAATTTCAGTTGGCAACTTCACAGCATCCACAACTGTGTGAATGATTGGGGCTTTAAAAAACCTAACCAACCTAACCAAACTTTCTGCAATTCATGATGTGACACATTTTGCAACATCAAACAAATTTAAAAAAATCAGTACGGATCTTCGTTCAAATTTTGATAAAGGCAGCATGTAAACATCATCCCCACAAGCTGAAAGGAAAAAAGACAGAAGGAACTTGTTAATTTCACACTGCACATTGAAACAACCATTGTCCACAGTTCATCTGCTGGCATTTTGCACAACGTTAAAAGAAATGTACATATTAACTTGTATTTTGCTAAGTGGGAGTGCTTTACCTGTAGAAATGCAATCCCAATGCCCACTGCACCGAGAATATACAACTGACTCAGGATGAACTCCTCCAGCTTCATAATGCAGCCTCCCTAGGAACACGAGAGAGGAAATAAATAAATTAAGATGTTATCATTTAACATTTATCCACAGGCCAAACGGACAGCTCTACCTACCTCCACCTTGTAGATGTTGGAGGGATGGTCCCTGCGGCCGCAGAGGTCACTGGGACTTTTACAGCAGCTATCAGGAACAAGCCGCTCGTTCTCTGCTGCCTGGATCCACACACAGGCGCTCCAGTCTGAGGAGTTGTGACTGCCACAACACTTAAACTGAGAGGGAGCCATAAAATAAAAAAAAAATTAGATAATAGTGACTAACATTGGATTGTATTCACATGCAGGCTAAACTGTAATTTCAAATGTAACATCATCTGATCAAACCCTGTGACCCTGTGGTCACAGTGGCATTTTTGTCAGTCTGGCAGTTAACTCAGCTGTGATTTAAAAAAAGTATCACTTCCACACCTCCTGCTGAAGTTTATCCACAGCCTGCGTGACACTCTCCTCCCCCGGCTGCTGATATTTTTGCTGCATGGTCACCTTCAGGTTTTGTCTGAGCTCCTCATCCAGCTGTAAGACAAAAAGCAGCACTCAAGTGAATACTCGGGAGAAGATCAGCTAATCTCCTAAGTTTCTTTCCTCCCCTGTAACATTCCTCTGTACCTGTGCAACAATGCCCTCACATAACCCCAAATATATGAGCTCCTCTGACCCCACTCCCTGCTCTACACAAGCCTTCTTCAAATACATTTGTAAATAAAGATAGTTTTGTTGCTTGACTGACAAAGTGCAAACAAACCATTTTATATCCAGCTGTTAGGAAAAACAGGTGGATATTAAATGGAAACAGGTGGCAGCAGATTACCTGGTAGCAGAAAGGGAAACACTGGAGCAAGAAAAGGGGGGAGAAAGAGAGGTGTAAGAAGGATGGAAAAACAGGACAAATGAAGAACATGCACAGAGAGGCATGCAGAGAAGATTTCACAACAGAGAGTGCAGTAACTGAGGCACATCAAGGGTGGTAGAAAAGATTTAAATAGAGATGATGGAGAATGGTGTTTGCAATTACATTAAGGGATTGTGGAATGACAAAAATACACATACAATACATACAGAAAGAAAAGGAATGTCAGATTTGTAATTGCTGCAGTGAGATTTAAAATCAATGGTAGCTAGTAAAGTACAATAACTTACAAATAAATATACAGTACATAAGTATATTATATTGGACTAATATCTGTCACTATCATTTTGTCAACTATAAACAAACACATACAAACAGAAGGTAAAGCACTTCACCTCTTGGTAGGTAATGTAAGCCAGCACACCAGCAATGATTTCCAGCAGGAAAATAGAGAGCAACAAGACCAAATACTGTTGAGAAGGGACATGAAATAAACAAAAACACAACTGTGAATAAACTGAAGATGAAAATGATCAATTCCAGCATTTTTCAGATAGTGTTTCAGTACATTTCTGTGCTAAAAAAATGACAAAATATATTATATGATGTAAACATTAAAAGTATGAATAAAAGTAATAAAGGTTTTACTCCAGAGATCAAACTGTGGTAAAGGAAGTTACTCATTACAAAGGCCGTGGTAAAAGAAATAGATATAACGTCACAGTGCTTGTGCAGTTTTGCTTCTGTATTATAGCCTCTCACTTGTGTCTGTCTGTCTGTCTGTCTGTCTGTCTCACACAGTCCTGCTCCTGTGATGCCCTTCATTCCTCTGGCATGAGCTGCACTCTAAATCTAAACTCTTAAAGACACACTCTGCGTGACTTTGTCTGTTATATCTGACACCCATGCCTGTCTGACCTAATGAGCTGCTCTGAATGCAGGCAGAGAAGACAGAAGGTCACCAAGGATTAACTTTCAATACACATAGACTCAGACCAGGTTGTGTGTATAAACAGGAACATGAAAGTGTATTTCCTTGCTTTCTGATTCCACATAATTAAATGGGGTTTTATAGCTTTGGTGGAGTGAAATAAACATTTCTCTGCCAGAGGGCAGTGTTTTGTGTGTCTGATCCATCTTACCACAATCAAAATACTCTTCATCTCCTTCAGAGTAGCACAGCATCCGATGATCCCGGTCACTATCACAATGAGCCCCGCAGCTATCAGAATATAAGCTGAGGCTGAGTAGAAGCTGGAGTTCAGTAAGATGATGTAGTCGCTCTTTTCCATCAGAGTCCACACTCCCACTGCCATCACAGCCCCTCCTGCCAGCTGAAAGAAATACCGTTGTCAGCCCAACTCAAACCAGATGCGCATATCAAGAATGCACCACATCATTTTTTTTTTTGAAGGCTCCTAAAATGTGAGAGTGATGTAAGACAACGCCTCATTCTTTCTCTGTCAGCCTCAAGAGACTTTCAGCTAAATACATTTTTATTATCTGATGCACATAAATCAGGGTTTCACATCTGAGTGCATATTTAGTTTTACAAGAACTGATTCAATCTACTCTTAAAACTGTTAGGAACATGAAAGTTAAGAAAGTAAAAACTGAAATTAAATGTTATGATATATAGATATATTGTAGGATTGTCTGAAGTATGTTTTGTAGCTTTTAGTGCACTGCAGACACAAAATCATAGGGTAAATGTAGTTCATAAAAACTACCGGTATATAGAGCATATAGAATATTACATATTTTGTATAGAATATACGTAAGGAATAAGTTGTTTTTTCAACCGTGAGAAACAATAGAAATTGTGCGAGCTGTGAAATGATTCAGTGTCGTAAAAGTAAAATCTGCATTAATATCTGTAGCATCTGAAGCAAAGCATGTTTAATGTTGTAAGTGAAAGTTAATTATTACTACTAATAGTATTAATTATCATAGTAGCCATTAGAGCCCTTAACGGAGAGTTTTGGTGTCTTAAATACATCTACAATGTTAACACTTCCTTGTTAGCTTACCCAAAAAAAAATGTTAAAGAGAAAAAGTAGATATTTCAGACAAATTGTCCCACAGCTGAGTGTTTTTTCACCTTGAACTTCCATTCTGAAATGAAAAACGTACATGTCAATACACTGCAGGTTGATGTACACACAGGGAAAGCATTGCCAAATTAAACACTTTCTAGAGATTAGGTAGCAGCTGAATCCTGAATACAAGATGCTCAGAGAGCAGGCCATACCCTTCAATACTGATTATTATCATACAATGTATTATCTTTATACTCGTATGGGGGCGAGCTGAATCCTTTTAGTGCTATATCTGATTGAGACTAGTCAGTTATGGTATCCATACAGGGATTTCCTCTTTCACTCTGCTTTGGTTCCAAGTTTGGTGTGAAAAGGTGATTTACTGGGTGGACACAACTACAGTATACATGTCATTTTTAAAGTTTTAAATGTGTTAGCTTTGAGTGACATTAAACAGTAGACCAAAAGTGAAATGTGGCGCCTTTCAAACTTGTGAAAAGTTGGTATAACAGAGCAATGGAAAGAGCTCAAAAGATGAAATCAAATCTGTTGTGGGGAAAACACATTTGTGAACTTGTGTCACATGCCATGCAGCAGCCAGATATACATGTCTCTCATCCCTGTAACTGAACCTGATAGTGATATACCGTTGACTTTTAACTCTTTATTGAATTAGTCTGTTTTTATCCTGACCACAACTGAACTTTCCTCTGCTTCTATTTTAAAAAGGTTGACTCTGAGCATCATGAAGGATAAGTGATCACTCTCTTTATATATATATACATATATATATACAAATCAAGAAAGAGTAAAGGGACAATAACTATAAAACATTAAAATATTTAACATAAAGAAATAGAATGCTGTTTTCCAGCCTTTAGAAAAAAATAACCTCAATGTGTAAATGTAATTGTACAGCAGCAAAACAACATCTCCTAATGGTCATAATCAGAGTTATTTTTAACTCATTGTGTCATGGAAAAACTGCTCTCCCTTTCCGCTGAGGCTAAAATACTCCTACCTGATTTTAGATGTTGGGCCCTGAAGGATGTAGATTATTGGGGTAACGTCTTCCCAGATCGCACCAACCCCAGTGTCAATGAGCTGCTGTCTTTGAAGGTTAACTGCAACAGCGTTAGTTCTCACTCTGCTGACACTCAGACCAGAGCCTCCTACTCAAGGGTCTGTCCTCTTTTGGCACAACAGGCAGCTCAACCCTTCACAGGCTATATAGAGTACATGGCTGCCCCCAGCTGGTTTCTCACGCATATGAGCTCTAAAACAATTGTGTAGCCTGTAAGATGTGAAGGATTTCAAAAAGACTATGACACCAAAGGAGTCATCAAAACTATATTTTATTATATGGATTATAAACCAACATTACAGATAATGTTCACCAGTAAACTTGTTTTGCAGAAAAATGTCGCTGTCTGTGTCTTGAAATGATTTAGGTGACCTCAGGACTTGGGCCTGGGAGTTTTTAGTTAAAAGTCTTTCAAAAGCTTTTCATCCTCTGTTTACTTACAGCAACATCTTTTAGCTTTTACCTCAGTCAGTAAAAGTGCATCTTCACATTGTCGATCATGCTTGGAGACTAACATCCTAAAATGAAGAAAATTGAATCATTGTGCAGCAGAAACCACAACATATGAGAATAAAAATGAGTTTGTAGTTTACACCGCTGATCCTGCTGCCTGGCTTCATCTCAGGTTTATGACAAAAATGATATAAGATGAACTACACTCAGATGCCAGTTTATGAGGTGCATCCCTTTTACATCCATGACAGTAGACTAAATAGTGCTGAAACAATTAGTTGATTAATTGATAACTGACATGAATTAATCACCAATAAATGTTTTCCAATTCCAGCTTCTCAATTGTAATGATTTGCTACTTTTCTATGTTTTATATCATTGTAAACTCTGGTTTTCACCTGAGCCTCTGGGAAATTGTATTTTATGCCAACAATTACAACTAACAATTAATTGTTATAACTAAACAATTAATTGATTAATAACAAATTGGCAGATTATTCAATAATTGCTGCCCTTATTAGACACACCTCTTGGTATAACACAATACAAGTCAAATGCACCACAAACGACAGCCCCAAAACTGACTATAAAGCTGAATCAACACAACACAATATATATTACAATGTATTTTGATATAGTGACAATTAAGTGTAGGCTACAAACAAAATTCCAACACAGCCGATACAAACATAGAAATAAGATGCCATACCCAGCCAGATGAGTCATCAGCTCCTCCATGTTATATCCAGTTTTGGCACTGCACTCATAAAACAAAGCTTGGTGCTGCTGTAAAAACCAGGAAGTAAAAAACAACATTTTAATAAATGTATTTCAAAGACAATGACCCATCCTTAGCAGTGTGAGTAAATCACTGCGGAAATATATGAGTGTGCCTGACCTCTGCTAGTCTCTGCCCCTCGCCTGTTGTCACTTCTCTGCTGTGACTGTCTGCCAAGTCCAGCTTGTTCGCCAGCAGCATCAGTACCGCGCCTTCACACATCTTCTCCTGGTACAAACATTTAAAGACACTTTTATTAGTGTTGAAAACTAAATAAAAAAAAAACACATCAATGGTAAGGAGAGCTACTACATTATCCACACAGACGTCAAACAAAAACAACAAAAATCGAATGCGAGATTTATCATGGCATTAGTGTCTACAGAGATTCCTGACGACAATCACCTGCATGTGTATGCAAATTGGGGCAAACTGTTTTGCATGTTTTTCAATCCATGACATCTCCTCCTGCTCACCTTCACAGAGTCAATCCACCCTCTCACAGCGGCGAAAGAGGAGGATTGAGTTATGTCATACATGGCAAGGATGCCGTCAGCTTTTCGGTAGTACTGCTCAGTGATGCTGCGAAACCTGAACAATGAAAGGAAGAAAACCAAAAAAACAATGACACCCACAAAAAGCTAAACTGAGTTATTATTAGGTAGCAAGAAAAAAAGATCCTACAGCTCAAATTGTATAATGTCAAATATCTAAGGCCGCAGAAAAAGCACATGGCTGGTAAACATGTGTTTTATATCTGACCTCTCCTGTCCTGCAGTGTCCCAAAGCTGCAGGGTGATGGTGGTGGAGCCCAGAGTTAAAGTCTTCACCTGGAAATCTATACCTGGAAGCAACAGAGACCCAGAGTGTCATACTTATACTTATACTGTATATACACTTTGAATAATTTAAGCATTTTAAGCATCCCTGTGAAAGAGTGATAGTTACAGAAAAGCTTACCCACTGTAGCGCTCATTTTACTGTAGAAATGTCCTGCGCAGTAGTGCTGGATGAAGGAGCTCTTACCCACCCTTGTGTTACCCACGAATACCACCTTGAACATTCGCTGAGGACTGACAATTGTGCTCTAAAATTCAGGTAAAGGGACCACACTTAACATCGTGATATCAATGTCATTTCTTCATTGCGTTTAAGAGGATGCACATTTAATCTGTGCTCCATCATTGCTGTGCAGAGTACAAAAGCCTCAGCGTATCATCTCATTAAAAGGTCTCCAGTTGTTATATAACTGTTATATAATGAATGTATTTGTAGGTTTCATATGTTCCCTACCTGGGTTTGCACTTGTTCAACATTTTCACACCTGACTCTACATGACGGTTGGTGTCTCGTGGATGAATTTGTCACCTCTGTGTCTTTGTCCTGCTCCAACTCATCGGATGAGCTCAGCTGTCTTCAGAATCAATGAATACACACAATTAGTTGCTTCCCCGGGAAATCTGCCTCGCATTACTGCACAGAGGATACATGTGATGTCAGATGTCATACAAACCTTTTCAATGGCTTGTCCTGCAGTAAGTAGTTACCTATGATTGACCCTTTCTTCTGCAAAGGCTTTGTGACATTTGGATTCTAAAAGGTTTTTGTGGAAAGTGAGGCAGAAGAAATGAGTAGCATTAAGATTTTTATGTTTTTTACAGTGTAAATAGACATGCTATTGTAGGTTTCCAAGGAACATTTAGTAACAATGTGTTCTCTGTAGAAATAATAATTCTGCTTCACATACAGGCAAATTAAATATGTTTAAAAAGCAAATATTCAGTCCAATTGTGACATTTATTCTGCTGCAAAGAAGTTTAACATCATAATTTATCAGTAAATACACTTTATTATAAATTATTTGGCAATACAAAAGTACAAGAAATGTCATTCATGTTCATTGTGTTATTGTCAATATGAATATGTTGTATTCTTTGTGAATTATTTGTTCAGAAACTTGGATCATGAGAGATTAAAAAAAAACAAGCTACAGTTAACAGCTTTGGCAAAATGTCATCAATTTAAGAATGTAGATGGGATAAAGGACCCCTGCTAGTTCACCTTCATACATTGTGGAATATACAGCATTATTAATGAACATATTAAACACTCTTTCCTTCAAATTGGCACAGATAGAATAAATGTCTTTTCAACAAAATCCTTCACTTCACTGACCACATCAACAAGAGGAGGGGGGGGGGGGGGGGGGAGAGATTCCAAATGGGGTCAATGAACACACGTTCAATCAATAACCAAACAATAACAGCTGCCTGTATAAATCATTATTGTCCAGAGGATGGAATAAAGCATTAAGCCATTTCAAGACTTAGTTTAGGTTGGATAAATCTGCTGAGTCCACGGGGTACAAAGGTCTTCTCTGAGGTAATAAGTTAATGGCAGAGGAGGAAGGACAGAGCGTCTGTGACTAACCCTCTTCTGAGACTGTTGGGCATCTTTCTCATCTCGCAGCCTTTTGTTCATATCCCTGACACAAAGAGAGAAAATCACTTAGAAGCAACATCACACCGGCGGATGTTTAGAGTGGTGAAACGTGATTCAAACAGCAGACAGCAGCTGTGTGGACTTACCTCAATAGCTCCAGTTGTCTCAAGAGACTGTCCTTCTCTTTCTGCATGTTCCTTGACACCTTCATCACTTTTCTACAGTGAAGCAAACACATTGGTAAAGATTGTTCGATATTCTTCGTATTGTTAACAAATCCCAGGAAAAAAGCCCCAAACCAACAATTAATTGATCCTTGTAAGTACTGCCTATTTAGCCAAAGCCTGATTTAAATTATGAATTTGTGACATAGACACATAAAAACAAATCAATGAGCCTCACTGTTGCTCTGGGCAACAAAAAAACAAAATACAGTGCCCTTGTTCATCATAATGAAGGATCATTATGATGAACAAGGGCACTGTAGTTTATTTTTTTATAGAAATTATTTTGGCCATTTCAGACTTTTATTAGATAGGACAGCTGACGACAGGAAAGGGGGAGAGAGAGGGAGTGGCATGCAGCAAAGGGCCAAGGTAAATGAGTAAGGAGTAGTCAAGTGAAAAATACCCCAACTGCTGTGACAAGGTTATTTAAAATAAGTTCAAAAATAAATGTACAGGGATATATAGAGGTTTACTCCTCGACGCAGCTGGCCTGGGTTCGATTCCGACCTGCGGCCCTTTGCTGCTGGTCGTTCCCCCCCCCCCCCTTTCATTTCTTCAGCTGTCCTGTCAATGAAGGCCTAAAAATGCCTGAAAAAATAATCTTTAAAAAAAAAAAAATGTACATGGGGCGCTTGCTCAACCATGTGAGCTAATCCTTGACAAAAAAAAAAAGGAAAGTATTGGGAGACAGACTAACACATTGTTGGTTTAGGATTTGTTGAAAAACACATAATCATGCCAGCCTTCTCCTTAAATAAACTTCTGGTATTCTTGCAAATATTATCAGATTAGCTGCCAGGGACACTCAGCTGAGAAAAAAATTACTGTTTCTCATTTTTTTTTCATTTGGGTAGATTTAACCTTATCTGACATGGAAAAGTTCTGCATCTTTTTAATTTAAACTCACATTGGCTATTGATAATAAAAAAAACCTCTTAACAGCCTGCAGATCGTTTTTTTTTTTTTTTTTTTAAAGATTTTTTTGTGGCATTGTTAGGCCTTTATTGTTGACAGGACAGCTTAGATTTGAAAGGGGAGAGAGGGAATGACATGCAGCAAAGGGCTGCAGGTCGGAACCAAACCCGATGGCGCCCTACCGGGTGAGCTACCCTGGCGCCCCTGCAGATAGTTTGACTGGCATTGGAAAGAGATCAGATGACTCCCATGTGTTTATTACGTTTTTGTTTTTCTTTATAGCAAAGCAGTCAAGCGTTTTCTTTCTGTTTTGTGCAGTGCTATTGAAATAAAATGATCAGCATTATTATTATTTATAGTAACAAAAATGTTTTCAGCCATACCACAAGGAGAGACAGTGTATTGATGACATGCATTTCTGATCTTATAATGGGGACATTGATGCAGCTTCTCGTGCTGTCAGCCACTCACCTCTGCTTGGCCACTTGTTCCTGGGCAGTGCTGAGCTGCAGCAGGCTGAGCTGACCCAGAGCGGTCTGCAGCTGCTCTCTGCTGCTCTCCACCTGCTCCTGTAACTGGGTGTTGAGGCTCCGCAGCTGCTGGTTCTGCTCCTTAATGTTGGCCTGTTCACAGCTCAGCTGCCGGATTCTGATCTCCAGCTTAGGACAAAGACAGGTCCTGTTGATTCACTCATTAGACTAAAACTCTGTAGAAATAACATGAATACTATCTGGACGCCTACCTCTTTCTGTTGCGTCAGTGTATTCTCCAACTCTTGCTCCTTCATCTTCAGCTCCTCCTCAAGTCGTTGCCCTCTCTGCTTCTGTCCAATACTGTCCTTGATTTTACAATAAATTCATTCAATGCTGTTATGGGGATCACTTGTGTTAATTAAATGGCGCAAAGGCTGGACTACACAGCACACGTCTGTACCTGAGACAGGCGTTTCTCTCTCTCCTCTCTGATTTGGTTTTCCATTTCTTCATATATGGACCGAACAACCTGATCATGTTCACTCTCCCGTCTAAAACACAAAGAAATTACAGTTGAACGATTTTAGAAAAGGCAACACAATCTGAATACTCACACTTAAACAGGACACAATGAGTTGTTTCATGTTGCAGAGGACAGTGGAATGAGGCTGGGACCTGCGTAGAGCTTGTTCCAGACTATCTCTCTCTCTGATGGAGTCCTGTAAATGGGACACTGCGTGGATCAGGACGCTGTCCAGGATGTTCAGCAGCTCTGGTCTGTCTCTCTGGAGTTCACACCACAGAGAAGAGAGCTCCTGCTGACTGACACACAACACACAACTGTTAAAGCATATATGACAATGAAGGTATGCTAAATAACAGAAACACCTCTGTATTAGACTGCATTCATTTTAGCTAGGTGTACCTAATAAACTCAGTGCAGATGGTACTATATTGTTGCTACTGTAGAAGTCCTTCTTGGGTTTCAATGGCAATGAATCTATGACAGTGATCTTACTCTTTGAAGAGTTGGTCAGCTCCCAGCTCCATCAGTATGTTTACAAATCTAAGTACAGGTGGTTCCAGGGAACAGTCCGCGTGGTCCATATCCTCTTCTGCTTCGTCTTGACCCAGCTCAGTTGTGTCCTCCAGCCCCACAAACTCACCTGCACCCCAGGCAGAGAGAGGCACAGAGGATTTGGTTTACCTCTCATGTTGTCCTCAGGTCAAATTTAACCCGTTTAAAAAAAAAATGATATCAGAAAATATGGGACGTCGAAAATAAGCGCCGGAACTGTAAAAAATTACAAAATGTTAGAAAAAAGCAACAAAAACGATTAAAAAAAAACATAAAAAAACACCAGATGTAACAAATTTGTAAAAGAGTGACCAAAACATTGGAAAAAAAAACACAAAAAGTAAAAATAAATTAAAAAAAACTTTTAAAAAAGCAACTAAAACATTGAAATAGGGACAACAAAAGTTTTTTTTTTTCCCCCACTGTTGACGGGAAGACAACACAAGGGTTAAAGTGAGTGACAGACATTTATGAATGAACAGCAGCTTTCCCCATAGACAACATAGTGAATAGTGGTATCAGATCACTCAAAACACTACACTTACCAAGTCCTGTGTTGAACTCAGCAGGAGTGAGGAATCCATTGCTCTCCCGGTCCAGACTCTCAAACACCGTCTCCAGCTGTTCAGGAGACAGCGGCAACTCCACTTGTAGCCTCTGAACAGATGAAGATAGAAAGTTCAAGACTCCACAATCAGCCTCAATTTTGTTATTCTACCACATAGGCTGCTCACCTGCATATCCCGCTTTGTGATGAACCCTTTCCCCTCTTTGTCACACAGCACAAACAGCTCCTTGGCCTTGCCCATGGTCTCTGCCTGCGGGCTTCCTGGCACTGCCTCTCTGGCTCTGGGTGAAGCCAGTGGACTACGTGTACCACAGCCTGGCCTTAGACTCCCAGCTGGTAGGCCCCGCGATCTGGGACTCACTGGTACTGCCTCACCACTGCCTTGACCCACCAGCACTTCTCCATCATTCAGCCACTTAGACATTACTGCAGAGAGGCCGGCAAGTATGGGTGGGGAGTTGCTGTGTGTTTCATTACATACTATATACTTGTTGACCTCTCAGTATGTCATTTGGTATTAAATGCTTCACTTTACTTGTCTGGGAGTCATGAGAAGTAGAGCTGAAACGTGAAACATGACAAATAATCTGCAATTATTTTGATAATCGATTCAGTCATGTTTTTAAACCATAAATAGTGAAAACATGCCAACCATTCTTTAGTTACAGCTTCTCAAATGAGAGAATGCCCTGCTTTTTTTTTTTTTGCTTTGTCATATAGGCTATTGTATCATTGCAAACTCAATATCTTTGAATTTTTGACTTTTGGTCAAACAAAAAGAAGATATTTAAAGACGTCACTGTGGACTCTACAGTAGGAGGTTGTGACGGGCATGTTTATCCCTATCTGAGTTTTTATCAGTGTACTACCAGTTAGAGTCATAATCAGAGACATTTGCTTTTACTTTCTTGATGAACCAGAATTAATTAAAAGACACTTTGGATCTTCTCTCTTAGTGCTCCAAGATATTATGAGAAGCTGGCCCTACAGGTCCTCCCTTGTCAAACATGAGGTGCAGAACAAACTAAGCTGTGACTGTACACATTATCTGCAGCTGCTGTGTTCAGGTGTTATTTAGATGAGGGAAACTTAAATAAATTTGATGCTGCCACTGCTAGTAGTGCCCATGACTTTGCACCAGGATGTTTTCCAGGGTAAAAAACAGGATGGTGTCATGTGAGAAGAGTTTCTGTGTACTCGAAGGGGAGGGCGGATAGCCAAGGGAGAGGAGATGCAAATAAAACATTTGCAGTTGTTTGCATTTTCAGAAATACCACCATTGCGAACACATTTTACTACTGGGAAAATATGCCTCAATATCATGAACAATCATAAAGCAGTGATTTATGACGGCTACAACAAGCATCACACATAATCAGTCTTCAGGTTAGATGGCATTTCTATTACACAGGAAGGAAGGAATTAAGGAAGGAATCAAATAGTTTAATTTAAATAGAATTAGAAACAAAGATATTTCTGGATGTCGTATTCTGTGTCAGTGTTAAATTAAATATTACCTCTCCTTCCTATCTCTCCTGTCATGCAATCTATGATCATAAAACCAATACCTAAAAAAACATGCACTGATAATAGCTAGAAAGCTTCTTTCTGATGATCTATAAAGATCAAAACTTGCTTATAACATAAGAGATATGCTGGGATAGCAGATAAGAAACTATGTAAACATTATCAATTCCGTATGTCAGTTAGCCAACAGACACGCCAAAGGTCAAATAAACTCTTACACACCTAACACAACACACACTATTTAGCAAGGTCGGTGTGTGAAGCAATGTGGAGTCAGGGAAAGTAAATTTACAAAGTGTACAACATGTTATAGGATACAAAACTGTCACTCAAACTTAAAAAAAGTCCTAAACTTTCTGTGTCAACATTAAGACCGTCTGACTATAAGAACATATGCTGCTTGAAAAAACTGTGACAGCTCTGATGATTAAACAGTAACTTAAGTTAAATAGACAGTATGTGAAATGCAGATTAGCTAGACTGAAACTCAGCTCGGAAACCGACAGTGAATAAAATGTCTTAACGTCATATGCGACCACTGTCGGAGCCTTGTAGCTAGCTGAGGTAAACCAAACCAAGAGCATAAAGTAATGTAACGTTACATTTGTTATTAAAGAACAAAAGAACCCCACACAACAGTTAGTCCGTTGTTAATGCACCATAGCGGGGAGCATGAACATAAATGCTGTCTTAATATCTGTAAACAACCTACATTAATGTATTTTTAGTTGTAGAAAAGTTGACTACTCACCTAGTGCACTGGACGCAGGTGTCCACAACCACAGCAGTCAGCTCACAGAGTAACGTACTTCAGTCACGTACTGACGTTAGCCGCTGGGTGGCAGTGAGCACCGTGTGTGGTGGAAGTTTACCGTAATGTTTGATGTAGCCCGCAAAATGAAGGCACACACTTCCCCCCCTAAATGTTAATTAATTGTTTTCACTTCCCGACAGCAGCTACTTTCAGTAATATTTAGGAAATAACAGGGCCATTACAATCAATACAACGACGAAATATACCGTAATGGTCCATGTAAGTTTTGATAGTTTGTTTTTGAGGAATATTCCTAGAACCTATAAATTTGTTATTACGGTAAGAAGGAGCGTTACCATGGGATTTACGGAAATACATGCTGAAAAGCGCTCCAAACCAATGCATCCATGGCTCCAAGTGGGTAGCGTTGTTTGCCGATAAAAGTAGAATATGAGCAATTTAAGAGTTCTTCTTGTTTCCGGGTGACGCATTTGTATTCGTTACACGTTTTTTGGTAAGTGGGTGTTATATGGTATTTGTGAAGCCGATTTATAGCGTTACAACAACACTGTTGTGATGGTTGTAGCAACCGTGGCTGGAGGGAGTTCCACGAAGTGAAAATCCGAGCTGTGCCACTGCCAACAGAGTGATTTGTTGTGGAAATGAGATTGTGAAACAGTTAGTTGTAGGCTTAGCTTACTCTATTATCTGTCTCCAGGATTAGCTAGCTAAAGCCAGGACCAAATGACCTAAGGCTGCCATGTCATGGGTAGCTAGATTAGATGCGTAAAAAGGAAGGGAGTGTGTTACCAGAACAATAGACAGTGGTGTCCGTATTAATCTGTAAACCCAGTTTTGAACTTTCCATTAGGTTCACTGCTAAATCTGCGACAGACGACAAGATACACAACCCTCCTCCGCATTGGAGATGGCTGCAGGGCAAAGATATGAGTTGTGAATATGCTTCGGAGGAGAGAAAAAAATCACAATGCTTTTTCTTCCAACCATACGACAACGTCTCTGTTGTTCCACAGTTTTTCTGTTCTTCCTAGCAAGAAATGCAGCAGACGAGCAGACTTTCCACATCGAAGATGTCAACATGCAGAATATGAAAATATCTTAATCTGATATTTTGAACTGCCTGCAATCCTCACCAAGATACCTTTCTCCTAAAGAACAACATATGAACAGAAGGACACATTGTAGCGAAGACAACCTAAAGCAAAAGACCATTTAAAGGAAATGGACAATTTATGAAGTCAGTACGGTCTGCCTGCTTCTAGACCTGTGCAGGGTTGTTGTACTCCAGTATGTAGCCTACAGTAGGGTGTGAATCTAGACCAAATAGACTTGTGTCACCACCATCAAGTACCTGCATATTGCAAGCGTAAAGAAAAACAGCCAGAAGCAAGGAGGCGAATAGACTGTGAAGCTTTGTGGTTTGCAGAATCCACCCCCGAAGATGCTCCAGACTAGTAACTACTCCCTGGTGCTGCTGATCCAGCTGACACTGTTGGCCTATGACCTCTTCGTCAACTCCTTCAGTGAACTCCTGAGGGGAGCGCCTGTCATCCAACTAGTGCTTTTCATGTGAGTCACTGAACTGCATGCTGATATGATTATTGATTTAACACCAGTCAGTTATTTAAAAAAAAAAAAAAAACATGAATTCCAGCTGATTGATTTCATTTTTAAAAACGGTTATTAACTTTACATTTCAAGTAAAAATGTCAAACACTGTCTGGTTACATCTTCAAACATGCAGACTTGCTTTCTTTCTTCACTTGATATTTATTTTATTATATTTTATACGTCATACCATTACAAATTGGAATCTTTTGACATAAGTTGTGGCTCTCATTTAGTAGAGCTGGACTAAAACTAAGTATAAATAAGGCTGAAAATAGCAGTAATTTATGATTAATAAACTCATCCCCCGGTTGAATAAAACAGCATTTAGAGGAGTTGCCAGAGATTTATATTATTCAGATGCTTATAGCCAATTTGACTTAACTCATACATTATTGTGGTTTATACAGGGTCTATATTCATTTCTTTTTACTATATGACCTTTGTTTAGAAAAAGTCTTGCAAAATATCCCTTTCTCTGATATGGTCAGTATCTAGTTTACACTTTACTGCTGCATGAATAAGTAATTTCAAGGCACACACTGCTCACTCCATCAGAAACCAATATTCCAAAAAATATCAACCAGTAAAATCTGTCTACAGCATCCAGGACATTGCCATCTTGTTCAACGTGATCATCATTCTGCTGATGATGTTCAACACCTACGTGTTCCAGGTTGGCCTGCTGTCCCTGCTGCTGGAGAGGTTCAGGGCTCTGCTGATATTGTCTGGTCTTTACCTGACGCTCAGCATCAGCTTCCACTGCTGGGTGTTGGTAAGCTTCGTCACACCAACACAGACACCTGCACGTCAACTCTGTGCAAACACTAAATCAAAACTTACATTTTGTCATCTAAGTGAAATATTTATGTAACCAATGTCATCCTATATCAGAGTAACTGTGGAGAATTGTGATCCATACAAACTACTCCTGATAATTATTTTCTTTTTTCTAGAACCTTCGATGGCTTGATTCCAACCATTTTGTTTGGACCGATGGTCTTCAAGCTCTTTTTGTTTTCCAGAGAACAGGTAATTGGTTAATCAATTCATAGATACATTTTACTTTTCACTTTCTGTAGTCATTGAGTAACTGTTTTGTTTTTTTTAACAGCGGCAGTGTTGTATTACTACTTATACAAACGAACAGCAGAGTATATGGGAGACCCAAGGCTGTATGAGGACTCTCTGTGGTTGCGGGATGCCTTTGCCAGAGCTCGTCAGTGAAGAAGAGACAGTTTTAAGAAATACCTTAAAAGGCTTTGCAAAGAAAAGCCCTTCTGACTTAACACTGGGCATCATCATCGACAACTCTGAATTTTGGACTATTTTTCCATTTAAAAAAAAAAAAAAGAAGCTCTGGATTAAGCCAAGTCTCAAACCAGTTTGTTTACTGACTCTTTGTAGCCTAGCGGGCAGACGGTTGTATTGGATTACAGTGGCAGGTAAGCCAACCATTGCAGTATTGTATTAATTAGGAAGATTGTGTCTGTTAATCTATGTGGCCTTTGTAAATCAATTTGAGTTGCAGATAGAATGCAACACATTGGAAAAGTTCTGTTATTCCCCTGCAAAGGAGGAAACCTGTTGGTTTGTGTTGCTTTATGTAAGGTTAGTATGTGAGGTTTACATGGTTAATGTCATTTTAATAAGCCAATTTTCATGTGAATCCTGTTTTCTTCTTTTGAATCGTGCTCTGCTGTTTTTATTAAACAATCCTTCTCTAATCCCGGTGTCATCCTTCATCACAAGGGTAGTGAGTATTATCCTGTAGACAAGGTGAAACAGACTGCTCTATTTTTAACACAAAGATTAATCAGGGATTGGGGTTTTAGGCGCCACTAGTGAAACACACCATAAATAGTCTTCAGTGTGTCAAAATAACCTTTTAATCTCAAGAATCCAACAGGTCCAGTTCCTGTGAACTTCAGGTCTCATCTAAATAAAACGGTTAATCAACCATTTATACAATTGTTGAAATCTATTAGATCTGTGGATTATTGTAATTGTTGCAGATAGCAGGCTAAACAAAGAATGACACCAAAAGTTTTACAAATCCCCTTTACTTGTGACAAGAAAACCAGAGTCCATATGATCCCAAAATGTCGTCAGTGCAGTCCAATTAAATCCAGTCCCGTGTTGTGTGTGATGTCCTCTGTTCCAATGGAATGTGTGATATTCTTTTAAGTCAGTCACCCAAAACTGCAGTAAAACAAGGAGAGGGAAGTTAATCACAAAAAAAGTTTCAGTGATTAAAAATAAAACTAGATCTTAATAATATTTTAAATGTACCTTCATACATAGATGCCAACCCAGAGTAGTAAGAACAGCACACCGAAGCCCATGAAAAGTGAAGCCACGAGGGAGATCAGCAGCTCTTTGTAGACGTCCCTGGTGTATTTTGTTGACGTCACCTCGTAGCTGACGAGAAGTTAAGGTCTAGCCCATTGAAAATACAATCAACAGCAAAGGTCTGAGCTCTTTGACATGTCTAATGCCTCCTGCTGTGTAGCCTATTATAATATAAATAATACAATAGCATTGGTGTATCATAGTATTAGCGTACCGTCATTCTGTATTCTTTAATGACTTACATAAAACCACTGTTAAAAAAAGGCACAGTGGGAATTGAATGAGATAAAAAACAAATGAACAATTATCAAAAATAGTATAATTTAAACATGGTCCACTACACCAATTTTACTATCATAAATAATGTAAACAAACTTTTTACAGCATCTGAAAATATTACAGACTTAGATTTCATCTTTGTCTTATTTCCAATTGTGGAATTCAAATGTTCTTTTGGCTTACATCTTGATCAATGATTGTGCCTTTAAATGGTTTAATTCCTGTCCATCAACATGTACTGTATTATGATGTAAAAGTTAAGTCTCCATCTCATATCTAGAAATCATTTTGAAAGAAAAATAAGGTTGTAAATGCTTTGTTAATTAAGGCAACGTTTCCGGCATGAACCTAATGTGGTTAATATTTCTTCAACAGTTTAGCCAAATTAGCTACCACTTGAATTGAAGATACAGCTAGGGCTGGGCGATATGGAGAAAATCAAATATCACAATATTTTTGACCAAATATTGATACCGCAACGATATCGTAGTGTTGACTATTGGTGCTTTTACAAAATATTTACACAATGAGATTTTTGATAAATCATCGTCAGTAATGTGGATATAATGACTAAGTGGGTAAAGGCAAATAATAGAACAGTCTGGTAAGTTCAGAAAGTGACATCACTTTACTGTAATGCAGCCTTTAAAAGCAGGAAAAGACAACACTTACTGTTGTCACTACTCCCCTATTGTACATGAAAAGTGCGTGGAAACCCCAAGGTCCATAGGTTAAAGCTGAAGCAGGAAGAAGTCTGTAAAGTGCCATGTTTGGATGTTTACAACGGACAATTTTATCATTCAGCTTCATTTTCTCTTCCGACTAAGTATGGCTGGGAGTTTGAAATCTGTGAGCAACTGACTGCTTGAGTTTCTTGTCTCATCTTACTTCTTTATCTCAGCAATTAACTGTAAGTTTGTGTTATTGTTATAAATTAAAATCCCAGGCTGAGCTATGGATCGTAAGTTGTATTTAACCGGATTTATCATCTAAATTTCACATTGTACTCAAATGAGAGGAAACCAGTGGGCGCCAGGAGGGTTGAAAGAACACATATCTAAAAACCTATGGTATGGTTTTACTTATTGTGCTCCGTGAGAAATGACAAACCTGTGCTAGTAACTTAGCTTGAAGTAAGATCGGCTACAGCATGTAAAGGCACTGATATGATCCTTAACGTAATCGTGTACGGTTTCACTGCAGGTTGCTATTCTGCAGTAACCTAATGACCCCTTCTGTCATGTTAACCAAATACATAGTGTTAAGTGGAACAAGCAGGGAAAGGATACACGAAGAACCAGGCAGTGAAGAACATGCCGATGGCCAGCAGGACGACAGTGAGGTGGGGGAACACAGCCGGGTTCACCGGGCTGGTGTATCTGGTCATAGCCTCGAGTTCCTGCAGCCACAGCAAAGAGTTTAGATACAATCAGGTTAGACAAGCTACATCACATCCATAACCGCCAAACTGTAGTTTGACTTCCTACCTAAATGTACCGCGTCTATAGCGTTTAATTAGTGTTGAAATAAGTATTCATTTTGTTTAAATAGAGCGGCTAAATCAGTGGATTTGACACGAGAAGCTAACGTTGCTCTGCTAGTCTGCATATACATTGCTGCACAAAGCATAATTTCACACCTAAAACGCATTGTTTTGCTGATTAAACAAACTGCATATCATTGTATATCACAGTTAGAACTTATATAAACAAGATAAAGATGAATAATTCTACCATTTTTGCAATGAACCAGAGCTGCTGTTTAGTTTCTGTGATCCAAGATGATAAGGCCACGTACTACTGACTACTGACTATCACTTCCTGGTTTCTTTCGTGACGTAGAGTTGACGTTTGCGTTGATGTTTTATAATCCTCAGTTTAGCCTCTCAGGCTTCTCCTCCCCATAGGCTCTGTATGTTGGTATGGCAGAGAATGTGCATTATGAGATACGATTTTAGCAGTTTAAAACAATGTGTATCCCCCTATAACTATGCTAGGAAATAATAAACTTCTTCATATTCGACAAGGGCACTAGTAGGCATAACATCGGTGGTAGGCACTCATTGATGTATCTATAAAAAAGTAGCCACTCCGCTACCTGAAAGGCTAATTTCAGGGGAGATACTTCACATCATCCCCAACAACTGTTAATAAATCACCGGCTGCCATCTAGCGGACAAAGTGAGCAATTAGTTTAAAATGTTTGACAATCAAACACTACAGAAAATTCAATCACAATTTTATTTACTACATGCTATAGTATTACAGCATCTTTTTTTGACAAAGGGCTTGGACAATGTAATGATAAAATGGGCTAAAACGACAAAGTAGTGATATTAAAGTACTCAACGAGTTTTAGTGTAATGGAATTTTCTCCTAACAAATAGTGCTACAATTAGAAATGTATTGCTGTGTGTGTGTGTGTGTGTGTGTGTGTGTGTGTGTGTGTGTGTGTGTGTGTGTGTGTGTGTGTGTGTGTGTGTGTGTGTGTTTACATGTTTGTCAGTCATTTTTCGGCTCCATTAGCTAAAGGTTAATATATTATTGATAGTACAACAACCCCAAAAAATATGAACTATAAAAACAATATGATAAAACACATCAGATAAAAAGGAGCATTGGTAGTAACAAAATGAAGCTATACAGTTACATGCAATGCAGTTCTACCAGAGTATATGAAAACAGTCTGGTGCATTGGATAGAGCAAAAGCAGTTCATATATACAGTGCAAAAAGTGCTACAGTGGTTTCATTATGCTAGCTGGTGCATTATAAATAAGCTAAAATAGTACACTATACCCACTGAAGTCATAATAATTATACCGAAAGCATTTTACAGTGTCCTAATAATATGATAAATTCAATAAACGTTTGTCTGATGGCTGTTTTTCCTATTTAATATTGATTTTACATTTGAGATATACTATTGTTTTTTTCTTTCTGAATACAGACACATATAGAATATGAATTTAAAAACAAATTTTGACAAACGCAACAAGAGCATGGTGGTGAGAGTAAGTGGAGAATGGCTTTAAAACAAGAAAAGAAAATAGAAGAAAACATCATACATACAATCCAGTTATACTCAAAGTGTTGTTACTACATATTCTTAATTGTAAAGACACAGGAAAAGTATTCAAAACATCCAGAGAAATACATAAAACCGTCCAGTGTTTAATTTGATCTCTGCAGTGTGCGTAAATAAATGCAACTCCTCAGCTTTATGATCGAGCCATTAAAAATGAATTTTCATAGCTGAAGCAGCATTTGAGTTGCCTCTGAGTGGACTGCGGAGATGTATAATTTTAGAGAAATGATTGGGCATGCAACTGAAATGATTTATGCCATTTATTGCCTTACCAGCATTCTGTCCGGTTAGCAAATACAGTGTAAGCTATTCCAGTGTTTCTTAAACTATAGTCAGTGTTGGACTATCAGATGCTAAGAGCTGTCAGTGTTTCTACATGTTCAGTTCCAGTGAATTGTTTACTGTTTACCAGTCTTATCGCATGTCTTCCAGTGAATCTGCTGAAATTAGAATGACTTGTATGTCTTCATATTCTGAACGATAATGAAGATTTCTGTGTAATAGTATGCATATGCATAAACATTTAATGTAACAATTTGATGTTTCACTCAATGTCACAATTGAGATAGCAATACTGCACAGTATTACCTTCTCTGTACAGTGTTTAGTCAGATGCTGCATGATGAGAAAGCAGACTGCCTCCTAGGGGGGCCCAGGACCTTGCCAGTGTGCACTACTGAGGTACAGTATATCTTCAGTGCGAATTGCAACAATTCACTGAGGCCTTCAACAGAGGCCAATGATCTTCTTTCCAGTGTATAAAACTATTGAAAAGTATTTTTGTTTTTAGTCAACACTGATTTCATTGTACTTAGAGATTCATTGTATTAAAAAAAAAAAAGAAATGTGTGCAGCATCTCCTGTATCTTAGCCTGGACTTCATTTAGAAACTTGAATTCTGCTAAAAAGTAATTCTGGCTTGCATATTGGACTTGGTGATCATTAATAAAATGATCTATAAACTCACAGACTCAATTACAGTGATCTAAAACATTTTCAGTGACAGAAAAAAACAGTGTTTCAAACTCCAGTCATCACAGCAAAAAGAGATGTCTTAATGCATATACATGTGGAGGCGATAACAGTGACAGGGACAGTGGTATATAATTTGTTCTGTATGAATATCTTTAAAAATAACGTACAATAATGAGACAAAATCCTATACTATCACAACAGCATACAAATGGAACCACAAATATGGTGTATTGTAAAGGCACTGGGACACGATGTCTTCCTTCTCACACACAGCTGCTTTGAATGATAAAATGGTAGTCAGAGTATGATGAGGTTTCTCCTTCAGTGGCACAGCTTGCCTCACTCTGTCAATGGAAAGCACATGGAGATAAAAACATGTATGAGTCAATCATTGTCTTAATTTAAACTAAGTACTATAATAATTGGATCAACAACACACAGGAACCACGCAGTGTCTGAAAGCCTCTCACGTTTTAGAAGCCAAGTTTACTTACAGACAGGGAGACACGGAAGTGATAGGTGATGTCCTGGAAGGACAGCACGGGCACTAACCAAAGGTGATGAGTTCCCTTAGAAAAAAGTATGAATATAATGAGTCAGTAAGTAAGTCATTTGATAATTATTATTAATAATAAATTATTATTAATAATAACAATGGTAGTTTAACATATGTGTTGTGGTACAAAATGACAAAGAAGGAAATATGTTTTGATTATATGATGGATCATGATTCTCATTATGTACCTTTGTTGATGTACTCTGTCCCCCATAGAGCTCTGTCTCGGTGTGGTTTGGGCATAAACGTCCCTTGGTGGCTCCGCATTGTCGTACCCACACGCTGTTCGTGGACCTGCAATGAATTCAATATGCTTGCTGTCTCTTTGGCCTACAGTTGAAATGTTGTGTTTTAGTTGCACAGGTTTTACTTTGTTTTATATCAGCTGACCTGCTGTGTACTGACTACAACAATCTTGGTAAAGCTAGTTTAGCAATTATTGGAATGAGTTCATTGGAAGTGTATCGATATCGTTCTCTAGTCTCTATTTTACAAATAATTACTTCCAAATTACATGGCTCTTGACAGGAAACCTTTGGAAATGATGGACCTGTAAAGGTAAGCATTACCTCTGCATGCATGCAGTTATGTAGAAAGTGTGATGTTTGTATACTCACGTCATGTGCAAAGTGATCTGAGAGATGGAGGAATTTCTGTTTCCATGGAGTGATACTGTATAGCTAGAGTCAACATAGAGATAAATAGCATCAGCATTATGCATCAAGACCTGAATTTAAACTGTAATTATGTAAAAGGAAAACACACAGAAAAGTTACAAATGAAAGGAAAAATTCACATCAATGAGTGGAGAAACATTCAGATGCTTCTATGCAGCACTGACGTTTCACTTAGTAGTTTGATGACTTTGAAAATGATGTGAAATACATGCTATGGCCTTCACAATCACCAGATATCAATCTGACTAAACCCCTTTGGGAAAGTTTGGACTGAGAAGTAATATAGCACTCTCCACTACCATCATAAAAACACCAAATTAGGGAATATCTTTTGAAAAAATGGTGTTCAGAGACTTGGGGGATCTATGCCAAGGAGCATTGAAGCTGTTCTGGCTGCTCGTTGACCATCACCTTACAAGGACACTTTATGTTGCTTTTTTTAATATGTCACCCACCTGTACAATGTCAATTCAATACTAGTGCAACTTTTTAGTATATACCTGCAGCTTTCTGGTGTTGCGCAAGTTTGTGCTGTGATCTCTTGGTTTGTCTCCACGATATGTAGACTAGTCAGAGAGGGAGCTGATCTTCCTCCTGTAAAAGTAAGAAAAGCTGCACTATGAGCACCGTACCTGTACTGTAGAATTCCGTTGTATAGTATGTAGATAAGCTTAGTTTGCTGTTGTCAAACACATGGCTTTACTTTGTTTGTATACTGCATATTATATGTGTGAAGAAAGTTCCATGTCTGGGCTGTGTTTGTGGATTTACCCTTTGTGTGTAGGCTGCGTTGTCTGCGTGGCAGTGTCGGCTGACCTGGGGGCAGACGGTTGGTAGCTCCCGCTCCGCCCAGGTCTGTAGGTGCCAGCCTTTTAGACTTGGCAAAGTACAAAGGTGCTGAGGTGTGACTCAGACGGTTTCTATTGCGGCCATCCTTGTCCATTGGTCTGGACTTGGCCTTCTTGATCATAGTTCCTGGTGTGGGAACCGGGCTGCCTAAATCTAGAGAAGGATGATTTTTAACCTGCATTGAAGACGTACATTACAGGAAAACATGTCATATTTCTTGCTTACTTACCTGGTGTGGATTGGTTGTTATTCAATATCAAATATGTAGCTGATTGGTTGTTTATGGCTGTTGTTGAACAGCAAGCTGCAAGTGTTTGTAAGAGAATGAGAGAAAAGGGACAGATCTGAGTTAGCCTGTTGATTTCTGTGGTTTTTAAAACTACCAAACTTAGCCAGGTGGTGAGCCACTCCACTCACCTGGTGCAGGGGTGGTGGACAGTGGAGTATATGGACTCCTACGTGAGGATCCCAGTGCAGCTCTGGACCTGCACCAATCAGATGGCAGTACAGGAAGTCAAGAGCATGCTTTCAGTAAAATAATGATACATTTCAAACTCAATTACTTTTACGGTGTATAGATATGTGACTCATAATCTCCTTTCAGACAGGAAAAAGGAAACACCCAACTAAGCAATCAAAGATAAGACTGAAAGAGTAGATCAGAAAATGAAACAATGAAGTAGCAAGAAAGGCAGGTACCATGGGCAGACAGGTGGACAGAAAGTTACAGTGGCAGTGAAGATGGGCATCCAAGAGATGTAGAGAACACAGGAAGGAACATAGCTACAGAAAGCAGGAACAGATTATATCGAAAGACATTAACGGAGAAGAGATTTATTTCTTTTACTATAAATCTTAGGCGTCTCTTTCCCTCAAAAGCACATACCCATCTTTCTCTGTGACGTCTCCTCTATGGTGAAGAGTCAACACATAAAGGACGGACATGGAAATGACACTGTCGGGGGACAAATAAAGATCATGTCACTACTGCACGCAGATGAAGCTGATTTTTTTGTTTACCCACCACTCCCCCTCCAAACACATTTTGCTCAGTCTAACCTGAAGGCCATGACAATGACCAGTGCCAGGATGGTTCCCTGCATGAACCTCTGGCTGATGCAGCCTTGATCTGGAGCTGAATTCTGCAATAACAACACACAGATTACATTTAAGTTGTAATCAGAATCAGAATCAGAAAAGGATTTATTGCCAAGTAAGGTAAGTAACACGAGACATTTGGCTTGGTGGTTGGTGCATACATAAACAAACATATTACAAATTTATATGAAATAAACAATATATACAAAATAGCTGTTTAACATACAAAAAAAGAGGCTGAATGGTTTAGTGCAGAATCCTGCTGTTCACTTATAACACCGTTTAAATACAAAATTATCACCACAGACCTTGCTCCCAGGTTTGACTGTCTTCTTCCTGAGTGGGCCACTTCCTGTTCTGCTGAAATAACTCCCTGATTGGCTACATGGGTAAGAAAAACAAAAATAATCTATCAATTATTTTCTAATCATACAAGATTCTTTAACACCTGCACTAAAGCCTAAATTTGAGGCAACTTCTGCTCATTGCTCTCACCTGACAGTACTTCCACTCACGGTGCTCTTCATGCTGTCAAGACGACGTAGCTTGGCCAGTTTTCGGCTCCAGCGCTCCAGTTCATCTATACGAGTCTCCAGGTTGTCTGTGAGCTTACACAGCTCCTTCACCGCTCCCACGTTCTCCATGAAGATAAGGTCCTTTGAAATAAGAGGGAGAGCTGATAGTGTGTATGGAAGTGATGTCTGTGTGCACTGTATGTTTATGTGTCTTCATTACCTTGTTGACCACTAACAGGTTGGGGATAGTTTCTCCATTGGCGCACACCACATCACCCCCGTCCTTCACTGCTTCAGGCAAGATTTGCTGAACCTCTTGAGCGATCACTCCTGCAGGAGAATATAACAAGTGCTGAAGTGAAAAAGAGCAGTGAAAGCATGACTGCATGCACAGATACAGAAGACACTTGCATAACAATGCACATGGAGCAAAATACAGATAAAATATTAAGACATTAAGATGATAACATGATGTACAGCGTACAAAGAAATGAGATGATGGATGCAAGAATTGAAACTTGTTATTCATGAAGTTGTTACCAGTCTCTGCAGTGTTCTCTATGCCCACGGTGGCAGCAAACTCAGGCTTGTATTGATAATGGACCAGCCTCATCTGAGAAATCCGTTTCAAATTGTCTGTGGTGTTGACCTACACACAGACAGAATGACAATGATGTCCATGCAGATGGTATGAAAACACAATGTTCCTGTTGCAGATGAAAATGCTTGAATCAAGAACAATGAAAAGACAAAACTTAAGAGTTCAATTGCACAGTCAGCTGTGCTGAGCATGGGCATTTGGATGGCATGATTCATGATGACAAGCACACGAGGCACACAATGACACACTGAAACACACACACACACACACACACACACACACACACACACACACACACACACACACACACACACATACACACACACAGACACACACACACACACGTGCACATGCACATGCACAAACACACACTCATATACATACACACTGAGTGTCATCCTGACCTCCTGGACATTTTCTTTGGCCCTGATGTCAGAAGGGTGTACCAAGGAGCCCATGACCTTCAGGTTGCCATGGACAACAAGGGCCTCATCCGGCCGGTCGGTGTTGATGCCAACTCTCCCGTGGTGGTAGACTGAGTCTGGCAGTTGGCCACGCTGCCACAGCACCTCGCTGTCACTTTCAAACTGGCCTGGGTTGGATGCCTGTAGAGAGACAAAGGAGAAGGTGCACAGGCAAACAGTAGTTTAGATGTTTCTAAAAGATATGCAAAAAAAAGTAATCCAAATAATTACAATGTTTTTAAAGGAAAAGTTCAACATTTTGAAAAATATGCTTATTCGCTTTCTTGCTGAGAGTTAAATGAGAAGATCGATACCAGTCTTCCAGACAACCAGTAGAGACTCCAGGCAGTGATCTGCATAGCTCCCAGTTAAGAAATGATCTAACACAGCCTTTGTCAAACTATGGGGTGGAGGAATGCCTGCTGGGCGGTTTACTACCATATACTACCATACAGCAGAGCAATAACGTAATGCACAGCAGACTATAGGGCAGGTAGATTTCTTGAAATATTATGACTTTATTCTTGTAATACTATGACCTTTCTCAAATTATTACAACTTTTGGAGAACACAAATGGGATGAGTTACATTTTGAAGTGTGAGCTATTAAAGTCCAGGAATTTATGAATTAATTAAAATGAATTAATCATTCACATGAATAAGTACTACATGCACATATAAAGAGGTTACTTCCCCAAAAAAAGACTCAAAAGAGGAGGGAAGAATAAATTATGCCTACATGTGTTGGCTTGGCAGACATTAAATTAGACAAGTTGATCTACAGCAGAATAAATAGTTGAAAGCAATACAGAATGCAAATGCATGAGAGCCTTACTGCATTATATACAATTATTATTTTCAATTGTCACCTATGTTTTCCTTTATATAAACACATTTCCAGCATAAATTGATGCATTAAAAGGTACAAATAGGTGCACCAGAATGCAGTAAAATAAGTGTTTGATGCTCAAAATGCTCTGGGGGACGACCCCCAGACCCTCCTCATCATATGTCTCCTCACAAAATCTTGAAATAAAACCTATGCCTTTGGGTTGCCAGGCCAGCTGTGATTAGTCCAGATGTTTGTGCCATCTCACCAGGGGGGCGGATACTGGCAAACGTTGGGTCACTGTATTGCATCTCTAACCTCTGTGCATCTATAAATGTAACTGTAAATACATACATAAATGCTTCATATAATGAACAAATAGTCTTTCTTTCCCTGAAAAATTACATAAGTGGGCCCCAGAGGATGAGGGCCAAACATTACTGGGCCTTGGCACTAAAATGTTTTAAGAAATACACACATAACCCCTGTAAAACAACCACAAATTATTGTTTTTACACTTCTTTTTGTTGTGAGCTTTAGAGGTGCTGGTAAGCATATTTCGTTGATTTAGTTTTGTTGGACTAAGACAGGCTAGCTGTTTCCCTGTTTCCAGTCTTCATGCTAAGCTAAGCTAATCAGCAGCTGCTTCCAGCCACATATTATCATACAGATATATGACAAGAAAGGTGTATTACCCAAAACGTGGAACTATTCCTTTAAAACAAGCCTAGGATGTAAAGGGTTGACTTTAGATTGGACTTTATAGCTTAGTTGGTGTTTAAATGTTATGAGTTTATAAAATGATTCACCAAATTGTGGTCTCATGTAAGCCCATTAACTAAAAATAAATGCTTGTGTAGCTTTCAAATAGCTCTAATACTTCTTAAGCTCATGCAGTTAACTATACACTGTAATTACATGTTTTAGACATCTGGAGCAATGACATCACTGTCCAGTGAAAACGATGTAAAGGCTGACGTTGTGAAGATACATGGTTTTCACAGCCCAGCTTACTGCGTATATTGGATTGCACAATAAATGTGCTGGGGATCACAGCCACATAGATAAAAGGAATGGAAAGACAGACAATGTAGAAGATGTTGAGATCTACACAGTAATTTCGAAGTGCAGAAAGTTATGTAAAGTAGACCAAAGATGTCACATTCACAAGGGATATGATTGTTGTAGGAGGCAGACAGACATGGCCAGACGTTACCCTGACGATGATCCTCTCGGATGCTTGGGCAGCCACAGTGTAGCTCTGACTGTGGGACTGAGCATGCAGCGCCACCACCAGCATAAAATACCTGCAAGGACAAAAACATCAGGCGTAGATATGACTACTGGAGCTATGACAGGATCATAGTGAATCAGATGTTTACATGTGATGACACGTCGTTCACCTCTGGTCAGGGTTTGGTTTGCCCTTCTTCCTCATGTTATTTGCAGTGGTCTCGCTGAAGTGGAGCCTCCCCACTGTGACCTTTGTGACCTGCTCTGAGGGCAGGGTGACCCTGGGAGAAACAAAACACAACATGTTATCCAAAGAAATCCTCCTTTTACAGTTGTATACTGTTCCGTGAACCTTTCCATTAAAGTGTTCAGACTTACATCACTGGCTTGAAGGGTCTCTTGCTACGGTCAGACTGTGACTGCTCCACGCTGATAGACTGATTCACGGCCTCCACCTGGCAATGAAGAGAGAAATCTTAAACTTAATGCTGTAGAGTTAGTTATCTAAGTTGATGCCATGTTCACTATTTGTGTCTGCAAACCTTTACTCCGTTGAGTTTGAGATAGAAACAGTCAATGGGCTGCAGTCCGTCACTTGTCTTGATGTACTTGGGATCTCCCAGCATGCCTATGTATACTGTGACCTGGAAATGATTCTTCTTCTGGCAAACAAAAGCATCATCAGCCAAGGAGAAGTTGAAGCCCTTGTCAGCATCAACACGGTAGGTTGGCATTGGACTGAAGACAGGGAAAGAGATTGTGACATTTAAATAATGTGAATAGAAGGCTTGTATATGTTGTAAGAAAAGTGGAAAAACTGCTGCATACTGCAGAGTTTTGCCATTTTTATCACCAGGTGGAGACTCTTGACTGTATTACAGGGGTCTTCCACATGTTTTTAGGTCCAAGCCCTTAGAGAGATGTGAACACAGCAAATGTAACGTATGTAATTTGGTAATGAAATGGACAACATTTTATAATGTATGTGGTGAGCTAATATGGAGATGGTGACTGACACCCCTTTAATATTATTGTGATGCTGACATAAAATCCAAGCCATTTTTTATGTAAATTAACATGTCCTCATTGGTAGAGACCCCTTCATAGGCCCCTGGGCCTTAGTAGTTTTGCCTTTTTTTGCCATTACTTTATGACACTGAGGACTGAGATCGTCTGAAAGACTTAATAAATCTAATTTAAAACCAATGAAATCACTCTGTGCTATAAGCTAAAAGTTGTGATGGGCAACCAGATGGTTTTGATTACATATCTGAAAGGTCTTGTGAGTTCATTTTAACCTTCCTCCCTATCTATAGCTTTTTTTCTATTTTGGCATTGCAAAAGCACAAGTAGGTGCACACTAATTTCTCCCTTTACCCCCCTCCTCACGTTGTCTTCCTAAGCCGAAACCCTGCACTCGTTAACTCCCCCTCAGAGCTCACCTCTGAGGAATTTGTAGCCCTTTGCAACCTTGCTATTCCATTGCCACTCCCGCTGTACACTTTGAATTATTCATTTAACCAATTCTAACTTCTTTAACTTTGGGCTCTGCAGATTGCTTTCAGCCTTTTCTTCCCAAAATAAAGACTTCAAGATGTACAGACATGCCAAAATAAATTCCACCCACAGCTCTTTGCAGTTTGCGTCATACAGTGGTGTCCACTTGTTCTGCTGGTGAGGCTGCCACTTAATGCACTGATAGTTTGGGTCCAGGTAGGAGTTGTCTGAATCCTGCATTAAACCTGTGACAAACAGATCAGCAATTAAAGCAAAACAGAACAATGCAATGAATGTCCGCAACTGTTCTGTAAAAGTCTTTATCTGTGCAAGAGTTAAAGGGTAGGTAAGAGCAGGGGAGCGTGCGGTAGAGGGGGTGAGGAAGAGAAGAAAGATGCCTGCCTACCTGGTTCTTGTTTGATGATACCTGTGAGGATTTGGGAATTGAGGGTGCTGTTTGGAGAGTCAGAGTGCTTCCTCTTCTTGGCCTGGTGAACAGGGATGCCCCTGTGTGAGAAGATGGAAACACAGTCAAAAGTGGCACACATTTCTACTCCATCCCATCATTCCTTTTGCTCCATACAAACTGGACACCACAACCCTCCCTCCCTCCCTCCTGTATATCTTCATGACTCACTCCTGCCCCTGTGGATGCTGCAGTAGCTGATGGAGCATCTGAGTCTGCTGCATGTCTCCACTTCCGCTTGTGGCTGGACCAATGGGATACTGTGATATCATGGACTCAGGCTTCAGGTACATGTCCCGATGCATGCTGGGATAGTGCCCGTGTGGTGGGAGGGGTGGCGTTGGAGTCATGTGACACATGTTCTCTGGTGTCATGGTCCTGATCATGTGAGGATCTAAAAGACACAACGGTGAATAATAACAACAATAATGTCTACATGATTATACATAGTGTTACATTTGATCACACACAGAATGCAGCTTTTTCTTCTCAAGACTGATCTGTCCATTCTGCATTTCAGACTGCATTTTATTCTAACCTTAGCTAAAGGTATTTCCATTGTTTCTAACTGGAGAACTGGAGGGATGCCCATCAGATAACACTCTTCCACACCTCACCAACGGGCAAGACCAATGGAGGTGTGTGAGCGGCAAGAAGTACATGATGACTTTGAGTACCGTTGTTGTTGTTCAACTTGTATGTTGAAACAGGTCAAACATAATTTTTTTTAATTTTAGTTGTTAAAATCCATTTTCCAGACAAATTATGTAAACTCCTGATTAATAAACGACAGATACACGTGGCATTCAATATATTGATTGGTTTGCACATTAACTTCTTTTTGTCTTTATGCTCCGTTTAAATATAACATTGTGATGAGTAACAGATATTGATTTGTCACCTTGAATACTTGAATACAGTGGCTTTCTCTGACTCTGTGTCTGAGTGCAGTCTAGAGATTAAAGCACCATGTTTGTTATATGTTCTACTTTGTATGTGCTCTTTGTCAAATTCTTTATACACATTTTTGCAGGGAGAGGAAAAAGATGTGTTACTTACCATTCACCTGCTGTGGAGAGTACGGCTCTGAGCTGGAGTCTGGGGGGGACTCAGGTAGTGTCCTGAAAAAAACCCAGAAGGCAGTAGATATTATATTCACAAAAACACTAATAATCGACTTTTAAATCATAAACATTCAAATACCATGCTTGAAGTTGGGAAGCCCTCCCTCGTATATTCTTCTTTTTTCTAAACTGCCATTATATGTGAGGGAGAAACTCTCCTTTGGGAACAGAGTAAGTGTGTAGACGTTCTTTACACAAGATTGCGTGCGTCAGGACTTCTTCGCAGGATGTAATTTGACTCTCTCTCTCTCTCTCTCTCTCTCTCTCTCTGTTATCAGTTTCCCTCCCCCTCTTGACCAGCTAGTGTTTTATCTGTACAAATGTAGCTAAATCAAGAATTGATTGCATAATGGGCCTGTAGTAGTATTTGTTGGTTTCGTTGCATGCTTACAAAAAGTATACTGCGTCATCTGCTGCCACTTCTGCCTGATTTCATGTTTAAAATGTGAATGTTTGAGCATCTTCAACATTTCTTGAACATTCCTAAGTATCAGCTCGTGCTATACTTTCTCCTTCTTGTACCTCTATCCATCCACCTCCTTGGTATTGTGCTTACCCTGGAGCGTAGTGGCCCCTGTGCTCAGGCTTGATGTGAGCCTGCTGCTGCTGTTGTTGCTGCTGCTGGTGTTGCTGCTGGTGTCCCAGGCAGAGGTAGTTGTGTCGGAGGCCCAGGGATGGACCTGGAGGGTAGGCGTTCTGACAGTTAGGAGGCCCAGGCGGAGGGGCTCCTTGGCGCAGTGGAATAGGGGGGCTCACACCACACACCAACCCCCCAGAGGAGGACACTCCTGCCTGGGGAGATGAGTAATTTGGTCCTGGGGTGCTGTGGACCTCTGAGAAACAGCTGGGAGAAAGAAGAAGAAGAAGAAGAAGAAGAACAGAGGGATTAGCCTTATCAGAAAAAAACAAATTCCTTTGTAACGACATGATCTGATTCGGTTGGTGTATGTTGTTTTGACATTGCTGGGTTGGTTTGGAGTCCCTACTGACATGTCAGTGCTATCGTCCTCCTTGCTGATGTACTCTTCCAGGATACTTGTGTCGATGTTGGCTGGCTCCAGAGAACTGATAATATCATGACCTGTGGTGAAGGGAGGGTCGGGAACACAGAGGGGAGATGGAGAGCATCTGGGAATTAGCAATGGGAATCTTTCAGCAACTCCACACACTGCCACAATAGCTCTAGTTTCAACACAATGTTGTAAGAATCTATCTATCCATCTATCTATCTATCTATCTATCTATCTATCTATCTATCTATCTATCTATCTATCTATCTATCTATCTATCTATCTATCTATCTATCTATCTAATAAGATATTTTTTAACTCATATTATCATTTATAGCTTTTCTTTGCATACTCCTGATTACACTGTATCAATGCATTTTTATTAGGAAAATTCACAACCTTTTGCTGAAAACATAATCAAGAACACGTGAAAAAAGAAGCGCTCTGCTTTCTGAGAATTGAAAGATTAATGTAACAGGAGTGACCAACAGTCTAAATATGTGTTAGTAGTCAACATTACAGATCACATACTGATGATTCAGTGCCTCTAATTGCTTACACATATACAGTAAACTGGAATCACTCCAGTTGACGGTTACTATTTTGTACCTCAGCTGCCTTTCCCCATTAAAAAAAGAATCACAGTAATAATCAATTATAATAAAAAAATTTAATTACTAACCGAGTTACTAAACTAGATTATGTAGTCCCCATTTTCTATGTTCACTACAATTGACATCTATTATGAAGATAACCTAAATCTAAAAGTTTGCTTCTTCGCATTGTGTGTGGCATGTTTTAAAATACTTTTATAAAATATACGTATATATTAGTAATTTCATAATTCCCTAATGCTCCCTTTACTTCACCCCGGGGTCATTTTCACCCTTTGATAGCCAAAGCCTCACAAATCCCAAACACATGACCCCACTTAATCTTTAAAACTCCAACATGCAGAACAAGCACTCACTTATGCATATATTTAGAATAGATTAAAGGACTTTTTTATAAACCAGCCTTCTCTATTGCACCCAGAGCATTCAACTCAAATGTTACATGAGAGAAAGTGATGCATTTTCTTTAAAGCTGTCACTAGTTGTCCCAGACTGCAGATGCTGGAAACAGAGTGAGTGAGAGAGGAGAGGGGGAGCAGGGTGGAGGGGGTGAAGCAGAGGGTAAGGACCTGGTATATAGTGGGTGGGCAGGCAACCCCAGTCTCTCTCTCTCTCTCTCTCTCACACACACACACACACACACACACACACACACACACACACACACACACACACACACACACACACACACACACACACACACACACACACACACACACACACACACACACTTTTTCTGATAGATTAAGCAGCTACTCAGTTGGGAATGCAAGGAATTTTTGTGTTAGCATTGGAAAAAAAATCTCCTTTTCCCTCTTTTTTATCTTCCACTAATACTTCACTTTTCATCAGAAACCCAACAGAAATGTAACTTATTGGTATTATAGTCACAGTTTCTCTCCTAACCCTCTCCACACATTGCTGTTAACCACAAATGATTTATCTCAGGAATAATATATGCTTTGTCCCATCAAAGCGCAGAGCTGACAGCATGAACATTGTACAACCTTCAATTACTAAACCCACAAACCACTTGTCTTCAAAAATCAAGAACACCCCATATTCTATTGTTTACCATTATACATTCTCACATTACCATGTTTTTGGAGAAAACTTGCATGTTTACACTGAGTAGCTTCCTTGGCTGGATAGAAACAGATGGTTAATGTCTCTTAATATGTGCCAGTGCAAGGGGAGCAAAGCAGTATGGTTCCCCTTAAATAAGATCCAGATGTGCACCCCACCCAAATAGGCGGTAAATTTAAGCTGGCAGGCCTGATAACGAAAAATAGAGGGATGGAGGGAGAGGGGAGGGTAGATAGATGGAGCTTGACGAGAGCAGGGGCAAGAAAGACAGAATACAAGTTTGATGTCCAAGGATGGAATGATAGAGGGAAACCCCTACAAGGAAGACTGAGAAGAGAAAAATGAAACAGGGCTATAATAAAGTGTCCAAGAGAAGTTCAAGAACGAGCGCAGTTAAGTTCAAGTAAAGAGTGGCAGAAGTTCAAGACCCTGATCAAAAATCAAGTTCTCTACCAAAACCCAGTTATGGACAAACAATTTTATACTATTTTATATACTACTATTATATATAATATTTTTTTTGCTATAAACTATATACATACACCTTTAAATTCATTTGACAAACGTGTTAACAAACAATGAATGGAAGTCCAATATTCACTTTCTGTAAGCTCCGTTTTTGGTCTCCACCAACTCCTGATGGAAATATTTGGCTCTTTAGCTGCTAAATGCCGAACAGATAAACAATGAGCTGATACTCTCAAGCCCTGTAAAGCCGAGGGGAGCAGCAGATTTGACTGATAATTTTCAGCAATCACCCCTTCAGCAAGTGACCCCTTTCACATTGTCACATCATTTTCACATTGTAATTAAAAACTTAAATATTGATTACAGCCACTTCAATTGCGCTGAACCTTTCAAAGATTGGAGCATGAGAAAATACATTTTTCAGATGCCTAAATGACTTTTCAGTAGAACAACAGTAACATTTATACTTAACGGTTAACACTTTCTGCAAACAGATAAGAATATATTGTAGTTATCTGTTTGCAAAAAGTGTTAAGAATATATTGTAGTTGGACAATGAAGCACAAAAATGAATGGTAATCTTATTTGTAGCCTCATTTATCCACCTGCATGAACTCCAATGTATAGGACATGCCACTGCCTATATTTTATTGAAGTTATATCATTAACTACTGAACTGTAAAAAGCTCTGTGTGGAGGCAAATTTTACATTAAAAGGAGGTAACAGGAAGTTAACAGGTGTACAATTCATAGGGTGGGTAATTTTCAGACTAGACTGTGGAATCATTGGTATGAAGTGTTACAAAAAATAAAATTATGTATATAAAAATCCAAAGCCTAACAAACCTACAAAAACCAAGGCACTAACATAGCATTTTTCTAAGTCTCTCATAACTTTTCTGCTGATGAACATGTTCACTGAGAAAAGATATAGTACATTTGGTGTACTATACTATCTTGGCCTCTTGAAGATTCTAACAATCAACAAATCAAACAAGAGAGTTTTTGCAATTTGTAATGATTGTAGGAAAGTTATGGGAAAGGCTGTCATTAAATGCTATTATTTTGCAGGTAAAGAATAATAGAAAGATAAATTAAGTAACCGTAACCTCTGAATCACTGAATCAGTTAAGTTTTAATTGCTGTGAACTGGATGTGTAAATGCCCCCGCCCTCTATGTTTTCTCTGTCCAGCTGTGTTTAACAAGGAACAGTGAAATGATTGTCAGTCCAACTTCGATACAGACTGGCCTTTTGAGAGATTACGGGCTGAGAGGCGAGTGTGTGTGTGTGTGTGTATGCCTGTAGGCATACGCGTGCATGTGTGTGTTTGTTTGTGTATGTGTGTGTGTGTGTTTGTTTGTTTGTGTATGTGTGTGTGTGTGTGTGTGTGTGTGTGTGTGTGTGTGTGTGTTATGCCACCATTTCAATGCCTGGGTTGTCAGCAGTAATAATCTAAAATGAACACGAACAGAGGACCAAGTGTTTGAGTACCCATTAAACATGATTTGACTTATATCATTCAATCAAATGAACAACTTTTCCTTACATTCTTCCTTTAAAAATAGTAGCATATAACTTGATTATCTTCCTGTAGAGTTAAGAAAGCTATTACTAAGACCACAGACATGCAAAAAATAAATAATTTGAAGGAGCATTAAAGCTGAACAAAACTTGAAGGTGTTTTGTGTCCAAATGAGATTTGTACACACTTACATGTGTGTTAATAATTAAACACTTTCAGAGGAGGAACAAAGTCCATCTGATTACCAAACAGCTAGACCAGAATGAACTTGGCTGCACATATACACACATATTGTACAGACAGTGAACACACTTTCTAAGATATTTAACATCAAATTACATACTGAACCAATAATTTAAAAGCTAATTTAAAAAGCTTTACAACTAACATTAAAACAGCTGTTTGTATAGAATTATTTAACGTATTATATAAAAGGTGCTATTAGCCTATGTCCTATATCTCAATGCACTTATGGATTTTATTTTCACAAAAATCTACTAAAAATAACCTGACAGATCTTAGTAATGTCCATATAATCAATGTACACAAGCAAACAATCTCTCAGTTGTTCTACAAGATGCTGCACAGTCTATGAATACAGGGATTGTGGCTCCAATGTACAATTTAACACACATACAGACATAAATAGTAAAAAAAAAAAAGGAAATGTGTCAAATCTACACTAGAAAGTGTTAGACAACTCTGACATATAGCCTTAGAGTTATAGACCTTCTCCATTTGTTTACAATACAGGGTTAAACTGGTAAAAGAGTGAAAAGCATCACTATGACACAGATACTAATTAAGAAGTGAATACAAACACAAAGCCGCTCCTCAGGTAGGGACTAATAAATCACAGCTAAAGAGAAGCATAGCGGACAGAGCGGCAGAGTACCTGCGCGTAGCCAAAGCATGTTGGATGTCCTTGAGATGAAAGCACCTGAAACAGAAGATGAGAAGAACAATTCCTCTCTAATTTTTCACATGTTTCCCTACTCGGGCTGAAAGACTTTCTTCTGTAGACCTGAGAGTCGCAGATCAGAGTAACAAGTGTGTGTGTGTGTGTGTGTGTGTGTGTGTGTGTGTGTGTGTGTGTGTGTGTGTGTGTGTGTGTGTGTGTGTGTGTGTGTGTGTGTGTGTGTGTGTGTGTGTGTGTGTGTGTGTGTGTGTGTGTGTGTGTGTCTGGCGTGCATGCCTATGTGTAAAAGCATATGTGTGCGAGTGTGTGTGAGAAAGGCTCGGAGAGTGTTATAATGAGGATTATTCCTCAGTCATGAGAAAGGGCTGTACCAGGCTACCACACACAGCCCTAGTCGCACACAAGCACTGGTCGCACCGGCGGACCTGGCTCAGGAGATTACAGGAGTGACAAGGCTGGGGCCGGGACACAGAGGAAGGCTGGAAAAAAATCACGAAACACTGCAAATGTGTGGTCGAGTTTGAGGGCCAGCACTACACAGAATTACATAGCACGGTGAGAGAGAGAAGCAGGAAGATGAAGACATTGAGGAGGTAAAAGAATAGAAAGAAGATGTAGAGTAACATGAAGAATAAGAAGAAGAAGAAGAAGAAGAAGAAGAAGAAGAAGAAGAAGAAGAAGAAGAAAAAGAAAAAGAGGAAAAATTGGCATATTATAATGCTCAGAATTCAGAATTCAGTCATGTAGATGAATAAAAAACAGTTTTTTAATACTATATACTATAGGATGACATTCAGGATGCAGACAACCCCCCTTGCAATCTAATACTGCAGTCCAAGTTTTTTCCCTATAACAGCCTCTCTTTAAGTTATAAAGAGTTAAAGACACACACATGAACACACATAAAAATAAGAATTAATCTCCTGAAGTCTAGTTCAACCACAAACAACATGCACCGGCTGAGGATTACTCAGTTGGCAGTCAGCACTGATGGGAGTGAGGCACAACAATGAAAAATAAAACCTACTTGTTAGCACCGTAAGGCTGGCTGCTCAAAAACAATACATTCCTCTAACTGCAATTTATTGCTAAACCTGTAAATCAGAGAAACCTTCCCATCCATGATATATAACTACTACTGTGGGAGTATAGTGGGACTTAATAGGAATTTTGATATAGTAACATGTGTGATGAGTTCATCTTTTAAGAGCAATATGGAGCAAGAATGTGATTAATTCACCTTCAGACTCATTTTCAAAATATAGGTTTTCAGCCACATTAGCAGCGGCAGCAGGTTCTGTGGATAGTAATGTTCACCACCATCGGTCCAGGATGAGATACCTTAACAACTAAAACAGGGTTCAATTTCCACCCTTGGATCCATTATCCAAAAGGTTTGAAATCCTCTTCACCCAATTATTATATTACAACTATTGGATGGATTGCCATGACATTTTGTATAGACATTCATGTTCCCCAGAGGATGAATCCTACTGACTTTGGTGATTTCCTTGACATTTCCATCTAGTGCCAATGTTGAGGTAAAATGTTTCTGAGGCTATTAAATGGATTACCATGAAAATTGGTACAGACATTCATGCCTACATCACAACGAATTGTAACAGTTTCGGTGGCGCTGACATCTAGCGCCACCATCAGGTCATAACTTTGTCCAATTGACGTTAATTACATCAATGATATTCGCTCAGCCTCAGCTGTACTTTATTTTGTGCTAAATTAGTTATGTTGTGCTAACATACTAAGCTAAGTTGCTGAACATGGTAAACACAAAGTAAAACATGTTTAGCATTGCCATTGGGAGCATGTTAGCATCCTGACTACAGCTAAAACAATGGATTGATCAATCAATGAATTGAGCTTCAGGAAAATATAACTATTAGGAGTCATTTTTTTGTTTTTTAGCAAATCTGCCAAACATCAGCTTCTCAACTGTGAGGATGTGCTGGTGTCTTTGTCTTATGTGGTTGTAACCTGCATATCTTTGGGTTTTGGACAGTTGGTTGGACAAAACAAGACATTTGAAAGTTTCACTGGAGGAAATTGTTGCAAACAATTAATCAAGAAAATTATTAGCAGATTAATTGAAAGGTAAAATAATTTTTAGTTGCAGCCCTATTTCTAATGTTAGCATTTACTGTAACTCAAAGCTCTGCTGTGCATAAGTACAGCCTTACAGAGCTGCTACCATGGCTATAGGTGCTTATTCTAGTTCATATATGTATATATATATGTATATATATACACAATCTAATGTCTGCTGGATCCCCATTTTTTGCAGAGGCAAAAACTATTTGTCTGCTTACATAATCTTCAAAACATTGTATATGAATGTTTCAATTCCAATGCATTTGGTCTTCAGGACATGCTGAAATGTAACACAGGCAGTGTGGGTCATCGTTTAATTAAGTGTTTGGTTGACTTAGGATGGGGCATTACTTGGAGTAACACAACACAACAGCTATAAATGTCATGATCCTTTTATGTGCAAACATGGTTCTGCGGCTGTGAGCGACTGTTTGTTGTCTAAAGTGAGTCAGAGAGGAGAAAGTCAAGTTTTGGGGGAGGTGGGCGGTTTAACTGGGTTTCTCTCAACAGGCCAGTCTCTCTCCATCCTGAGTCTGCACTATCTCACCTCCTCACCCTGTCTGCTCACTGTCACTCTAATGGAGTCAGAGAGAGAGAGAGCGCCTGGGGAAGGCCAAATACTCGAGGAGAAACACCAGTCTCACCTCATTGAGTTTTAACAGCCACCAGGGCAATGCCAGGAATGTACATTAGTGTGAATGTATACATATTTCACTAATCCTATTAAAACACAGTTTACCAGTGCCGGAATCCATTATAGTGCAGTGTGTATGTGTGTGTGTGTGTGTGTGTGTGTGTGTGTGTGTGTGTGTGTGTGTGTGTGTGTGTGTGTGTGTGTGTGTGTGTGTGTGTGTGTATACGCTCAATATATCAAATTGAAGGCCTATTGATGTTACTTTCTGTCACCAATTTAAATTCAAGGTTGATTACCAAAGGGCTTGATTCCAAGATCTGAGAGAGATATAATTCAGAGTTTGAGATCACTAGTGTTAGTCAAGAAAAACAACAAGTTAAATCGGAAAATAAGCATCTGAGGCAGCACCTTCTGTATACTTCTCATGGACAAGATGACATTTTAGTCCAAGCTGAAAGTGGCTGAAATAAAGCCAAAGTAAGAACATCTCTTTTACTCCCAAAGCAAGAATGTAAACACACTAAATTCCTGTCAGAGTGGCAAGGAACCTTTGACAATCATGGATGGCTGTGTATATTTAAGTCAACACTCTGTGTATACTATAATAAAGTGCTAAGTCTCTCTACAGATAACTTATTATACATAAACCACAGTATGTGTTTTATGTGCACTTGACTTCTGGAACATTTGACATTAAGTTTCTTTAAAAAAAAAAGAAGAAGACATGAATTCTGTGGCAAACTGTAAGTCACAGAGCGCAGTGAAAAACTCGTTAAACAAATGTAACAAAATGTAATTGTCTTGCTTGTGATATTTGAAAATAATTGCAGAAATAAATTCGCAAAGGGATTATTATTCTCAAATTGTTACAGATTAAATGAACGCAATTCAGTCAAGATCTGTGTGTAAGTAAACACGCACCCAAGATGTAGTTAAGAAAAGGGGTTGGTAAATTAGGGATGTAATACAGGAGAAACCCAAAAACTATTTTTGAACATGTTGAAAAAAGTTAATTTAACTTATTTAAAGTCATAGTATATAATATTGTATCTTCATGAAGATGATTTTAAGGGGATACACATAAATTGGTGCTTTTCTGAACTCATTTTGGATCTATTCATGGTCGGTTGCCTTATGATGAGCAACACTACATCACTATCACATTGCTCATGTCTGTCTCTAACACACACATTGTGCCACGGCACCCTTGCAAAACACACCATTTATCTTGACTTGAATTCCTACACCCTTCCAACTCTCAACCCCACCCTCCTCCACCTCGTTTTTTTTAGGATTCCCCGTTTAACTTGATCTGTTATCCATCACCAGCACTTTTGCTCCCTGCACCCGTTAAACCTCCTGACTTCTTACATTTTTGTTTTTTAAGATGAACAACAGGAAAGGTTTAAGTGAAAACAAGTGCAGTGCACATTGTATTTGGGAAACAGCTATTATTATTATGACGTTAACCACCTGCCATGTGTGCGTCAGAATAGTTTAAACCAGGCTTTGTGACAACTGACGTTAAACTATAGGCTACAATAGTAGCTACATCAGGTAAAACTAGATTTGACAAGAGTTAAACACATTTAGTTTCGTTCTTCGTCACTAAACAAATAATGTCAAAGTGATTGTAAAAGTAACAAAAATCTCATCTTTTCCGCTCTACAATTAATGTTCTGTACAATGAGTTTTAATACCGAATTGTATTGGTAAATACATATCATAATCAGATATTCTTACCTTCAAAAAATCTCTGTAACGCTTCTGTTTCATCTACCACCTCCATCCTAGCGGGTCCCACATAAAAAATCCATTAAAGTCCCCCCCCCCTGTCCGAACGAAATAAATTCGGATCGGGGAAACTTTCAAACACACATCACGGAATCCAGATTATTTTCTTAGTGACGACTTCTTGTTTTAGTTCACATAAATCCAACGCTTCATGCGGAGAACTTCTTTCTCCTGTTCAACAACTTGGCACTGGATTGACGTCCTTTAGCCAAACGCCTCCAATGACGCAAAGGTTTAGGCTACAACTTTAAAACTATAGACTTAAGGTGCCAACAAAAATCCGTATATGAACAATGTTAAAAATGTTGCCTTCATGCGCACCTTCATTTCAGCTCCCACAAGTAGGGTCATAATAAATCTTTGGCAAAAAAAAATAAAAATATATATATATTTATATCATCAGTCTGTGGAAAAATCGACAGGGAAATATAAGTCTTTCAAAATAAAATAAAAATGTGCGTCAAAGTTGACTAAACTTGACTAAGAGGTCTCTCCTGATGATTCTCTTCCTCCTCCGCCTCTCCCTCTCAAACAGGATGTGTGCAGCACAGACTCGGAGGAGAGGCGCTGAGGCAGGTGAGGGATGTGCGCCAGGCTGCTGCAAATATCCCCGGACCAAAAAACAAAAATGGATCTTAGGACGCTTGTGTCTCTGTGGTACTCAACAATTGGTTTAAAGTTATCTTATATTTTATTTTTTAACAATGTTATTTACCTCATATAAAGACCTCAGTTGCGACAACTCGATTGATTATAAAGAAAATGAATCAGCAACTATTGATAATCAAACAAGCACAAATGCCTGAACTTTGCTGGCTGCTTTTTTTGTGTCATATTTGTTAGTAAATTAAATTTGAAAACATCCCTTTGGGGTCTTTGATGGGCTTTTTAAATTATCAGAAATCCATAATATAATCCATAATTAAAATAATTGTTAGTTGCAGCCCTACATGGATGAGACAAATGTTTCCTTTCACCCGGAAGAGGGATCCCTTCTCTGTTGCTCCTCCTCCTGAGGTTTCTCCCTTATTGTCTCTTGTATGTTGAGTTTTAACTGATATTCTAATAGAGGCTATAGGGTGTTAAACTGCAACTGTTCAAAAAAGCATTATGACTGATTTAAAAAAAAAAATTGATGTGACTTTGCTTTAACTTTATGAAACTTAATAAAAACAGCATGCCCTTAGGTCAGGTCTGGATGCTTTGGACACACTTGATCTAATGTGCTGCCAAGTTCAGTTTTAACACTACCTGATTCACGGTTCTTAAATAAAAAAAAATGTAAAAATATATTTTCTCTCTCCCTAAACTAACAGCGGAAAAAAACATTTTGTTGTGTAGTGATTTAATCTTAAACAACCATACAGTAACAGGAGTGTTTTGTGTCAATGCTTCCCAGGGGGAGAATTTGAGGGAATGATCCATTTCTCTCAACCTTATCAGCTGCATCCCCCCCTATAACAATGCCACTGTGTGCAGCCCCCACAGCCTTGACGCCCCCCCCCCCCTGCCTCACCCACATGTGAGATGCTGTTGTGTTGTCTTGTTCCCCCACAGCTGGAGCATCTCCCTCTCCACCCCTTCCACCCCTCTGCTTTTCCTCCATTCAACCCAAACAACGCCTCCGTTCTTTCAGCCACACTATGCAGATTGTTTCAGAGGACAAGCAAGAAAGAGAAACAGATAGAGGCTGCAGCGGACAATGAAACAGCTGGCTATGCTAAAGCAGTTCATTTTGGTATTCTATATTCCTTATCCCATATAGCTCTCTCTGCATGTTTGTGAATGTGTGTGCATGTGCGTGTATGTGTGTGTGTGTGTGTGTGTGTGTGTGTGTGTGTGTGTGTGTGTGTGTGTGTGTGTGTGTGTGTGTGTGTGTGTGTGTGTGAGTGAGTGAGTGTGTAGCCCACTTGTACTAATCTTAACTAAGCATGTTGTGTGGAGATAAACCCTGTTAACAAAGTCACATTACGGCAACTCACCTCCTATTTTGGGACAAAAGGTGAAATATTAAATCTTGAGGTTAGGGGGTTGGTAATGCTGATGGCATGTAAAGTAAGTTAGAGTGAGTCTCCGGTAATAAATGTAGCAAGGTCAAGCAAGGTGCATGTAATTGGCCAAAATAAGTTTATGTGTATGCTGAAGTCATTATTTAAAAAATATGTCGCTTAAGTGACATGACAAATTGTGTCCTGATATATCAAACTTTGTGGAGGTTGTTTAGGCCTCCACCCCATTATTTTTCTGTGTACTGTATTATTGCGAAAACTTGCACTTACCTTGGGATCTGTCTTCCAATCGTCATCCATTATTTAAAGCGGCATTAATTGATGTTTTGGCCACATGGGGCAGCTGAACAAGCTGAAAGATAAAGCATTAACATATTATCACCTTATAAAGTTGTTATTATAAACATGTTAGCAAATGTGGTTGCAAATCCAGCAGACATGGAGCAACATTAGCATACTTTTTCATTCACTTTTTTTTGCTCTGGTCTTTGTTGACTACTGAGAAAATGTTTTGAATCTTTAGCTTATATTTATCTTAGTTGCTAACATTTGCCATTTGGTGGTAAGAATGTAGTGTAGGCTACATACATAACTACAGTGGGTTTATCAGAGCTTCTTTGCTGGAGGTGGATTAGAGCGGAGTCTTAACAGTGACATTTAACTAAGGTTGTGTAAATTATAGCTATGCCGCCTACCTGCAGTTTTGAAATACGTTGTGCAGTGACTGACAGGCGTTAATGGATCTATGTTTGAGCAGCAGCAGTCCATGCCATTCAAACAGATGCCTGCAAGCCAATCAGAAAAGAAATAATGTTAATGGCCAATGTACAAGTTTTATTTTATTTTTATTTTTTTACAAAATGCAATATACAAACATACAGGTAAACAAGCATTAGCACGCATATATCAACAATAATGTATACAAAATATATTATGAACATAAAGTGAAATATTAAGAAAAAGAAAAGTTAGGTCCAAAAAATTTGATCCAACGTACACAAAGTCATGTTGTACATGCTTGCCCTTGTCGACATAATATTATTAAAGTAGGCCTAATAAAGTCCTGCAGGACTCATACATTTTTAACCCATAAATATATACATCTAAAGATATAAGCACGGTGGAGTATTTCTTACATACATTCTTAGAAGACTGCGCTCTTTGGCTGTAGTTGTAGTTCGTCTTCCAGCCAGCAGGCAGAGACGTGCATCCTTTTGGTTGGAAGTGACCATAGACAGTTGGACAGAGCTGAGGAGGAAAATAAAATCAAAATGGCGATGCACGGTCCTGGTAGGTAGGCGCGTTGCTATGGTTGCTATGGTTGCTACAGACACGCTTTTAGCTAGCTAGCTACGTCAAACCGCTAACAAATTCATTCATATTATTAACAGCCACTTTGAAGAGTTTGGGTATCAATACTCCGACGTTGTTTCACTGCGTTAATTCAAGGACGTAAAGAAAATTAGCTAACTTTGTTAATTGCGTTTCTCTATCTCTCTCTCTCTAGGAAGATCAGCTAACGTCAGTGTAGTATCCTTTTCTTTTCATTCAACTGAGTAACGTTTACATCTAAAGTACGTTAACTACTTAGGACAGACGACTCTCTCTGTCGCTGACTGACTGACTGATAATGAATGATAACACCTTAACTCTGCACCCAGCTGTCATCTGTTACTTTCCAGTTGCTGCTGAAACTGACAACAGTCTACTTTGTCTTCTATTTCCTGTTCACTCTCGGCTTGATCATCACAAAGAGTGAGTGCTGAACATGTTACACAGCCCCAGGTTATTTCTTTTTTTGATGTACCTGTGGAGAACAGTGAATGTGTCTGTCGCTGTCAGGCTTGGTGCTGCCTTATCCTGTTGATGCTCTGGTCTGTGATGTCTGTCTACTGTTCCTCCTGGCTGCTCTGGAGTTCCTCCATTTTTTCTGTGGTGAGAGAACAGAGTCACACATCGAACCATGACTGACTTTCAAGCATGCCTCCCTTATGGGCATGCTGCCACTTTAGCATAAGAGCCCATGACCATGTTGGTTAACTTTCTGCATACAATTACTTGATTGCATTATCATGCATTATTGCTTAGTTACCATCCATTTCCCAAAGCATATCATAGTTTTATTTAGGTTTATGAACACTTGTACTTGTACTGATGTAATCACAGCTATATATACTTTACAATGCTTCTTATTACATCTAACTTATAATAACAGAACAGGTAACAGTAATTAGTAGGCAACGGACCATTGGGAATTCTAGTATCTATTGCAGTTTACTTAAAGGTCTGAAATGGAGCGACATACTTAAATCAGACTTCCCAGCAGCTTTCAAGTTTGTCCTGATTGAGTCTTAATTGAAGAGCAACCTTTTAATGCAATCAAAACAACTGCTACAACATCATGATTTCTTATTGTTTGTCTTAGGAATTACATTTTCTTCCAACATGGTGTATACGTTCAAGGCCAATGGAGACAATAGCTATTTCAAAACAATCCAATCTCTTAAAATTAACAAAGTGTTAACTTTAAGTACAGATAGAAGATTTTCACTGAAACATGACTCTCCTGAGTCTGCAGTGTGATTTTGTAAAGTGCTAAAATAGGTGGTAAGTGAGAGCTGCCTGTAGGATTTCAACAACACGTATATTAATCTAAAAACCTGTGATATGCTTTGAAAAATGGTTGAGCATAAGACATCCTGATTTCAATTCCTAGCATGGGTCAAACTCTAAAAACACTGGATCCAACATTTCCCATGATAGGCTACAACTAATAGCATTGTTTTGTTTTGTTTGAACGGCCCTGTCTACTATGTGCCCAATGCCTTTCAAACTGCCTGACCCCAGTTTGTAATGCAGACTTTGTTATACATTTTTTGTCTTCCTTTTAACAACAGAACACAACAGATTCAACAGTAACTGACAACCTTCTCCCACCGTCTTTGACCCTGTGCAGGTGTGAAGGGCAACCTGACGGAGAGTGAGCGCTATATTCTGGCTAACCTCATTGTGACAGGGACAACTATCCTGCTGACGATCTACTTCCTAGTGTGGCAGACGTACGTGATGAGGGCAGACGTAATCATTAGCAGTGTCTTACTCGTTGCCTACGGCTTAGATGGAGTCCTGGCTCTCAGCACTCTAGCCCGACTGGCCAGGTCAGTCCCACTCTCATTAGTTTTCATCACAGACAGTGTATATTAAACCTCATTAGCCACAGACTGGCTCAACGGATGTACATTGCTGGGATTGAGCCTGACATCACGTGCCAGATGTACCTCCCCTCTCACTATCGCTATCGGGGCTTATCGCCAACCCGGATGGTTGGGATTGGTTTAAAGAAATACAAACAATCCAGAGTGTTTTCCCCTATCCCAGAATAGATAGGCGTTGTATCCAGACCATACTCCATTGCTGACACAGCGCTGTGGAGATAGGTCTGGCAATGCAAGACTACACCAGCCATGATAGATGTCTTTATTGGATTTTTGGACATGTGAGATCTCAAATCTTTTTTTGACAGTTGCATGTCAGCATAAATGATAGACGGGTCGGTAAATTGCAATATCTAGTGTCATACATAGACTACATACTTCATTATCACATGAAAAGACTGGCATACATTAATAGTCTCCATTTATTTTGATTGACAAGATATTTCGACATAATTAGCATCTCATACGTATGTTTTGAAATACCTGACTGCACTAAGCTTTCCTTTTGTTCATGCTTAAATCCATGATTGAAATGAGCCCTGGTTCCCTTTAGGACTAGTTTGAATTATTGATATGGGTGGCATTCATTCAAGTGATACTGTATACCTTGTACAATGTCGTCACATCCTCAAATTTTCCTCTCAAGATAGAGCCAAGGACAATAATCCAATCTCTTATTCTGAAAAGATGGATTTGTTGTATTCAGGTGGCTAATGGCCGAAATACATTCATACACCAACGTGGATGAAGACTTAAAAAACTAAACTAAACCTGCAGTCATTTGCAAGATTGATTTTGAATAATTACACATTGTTTCACACACTTTTTTTGTGTTTCAGGTGCTTTAAGTTTGTTCAGGTACAGTTGAATGTACAGTAATAACTGATTTTTTTTTGCTCTTCTTTGTGTCTTTTAGTGTCTATTCATGAAGACGCCTTCTCCTCATCTCCATGTTGTATGTTATAGCTGAACTCATAGCCTGTCTGCACTTCTTTGGTACGACCAGAAATCAAAGTAATTTTGTCTTTAAGACAGTTTCAATATTTATAAGGTGAAGACTGTTTGTTTGGACTGTTCTTTTTATAACCTAATTTGTAGAATACTATGTACTGGTTCATCTGTGCTAGCAGGATCTCTCAGGGATTTCACTTTGGTCCAGTCAGGCCTGTTTGCCATAGAGACATAGTAACAGATTTTTCTTTCATTTCCCTATGCTCTTTTTTTACATGTGTTGAAAATAAATATCTGTATTTGTGTTACCATTGATTATTTATATTAAACATACAACAATAATGAGTATCATATGTCATCACCAGTAGAGGGCAGAACTGTTTTGGTTAAGATTTGAATAGTGACAACACTGATTTAATTACTAAAAAAAGGAACATCCCATGTCTTCCATTTTTAAAACTCAGGTCAACTGGAGTGTGGTCACACTTGACTATACATGCAAATAACCTTCCAATATTCCTATTCATCTGTAACAAACTATAACATGCTTTTAGTGCTTCAATCTCTTTAGAGTACCTGACACTGACTCAAATGGCACCTGTCAAAAACATATTCTGCTGAGAATGAATGTTTTAATTGGCTCCTTAAACCTTTAATTGCACATATTTGATGTCAGATTGTTGTAACTATTAGTCATTTCCTCCCCCACATTCCTCAAACAGGTGATTTCTTTTACTGACAGCTTAAGTTAATGATCAAACCCAATGGCAAGGTTTCCAAAGTAACCAGTTTCAAAACAAATCAGATTTCAGAGTGCCTGCGCTTGAGCAACAGCCAAGCACAGACAAACACTTGTGCATGTCACTGACTGTAGGTCAAGCCACTGTGTGTGCAAGCATTTATATATCGCCCTTTTAATCGCATCTGACTGCTGGTTTCATGGGGAATGTTCAATTCTTTGCATGTTTGTTAAAACACAATAATTAAAGTATTTGTTCAAATACAGTAATCTACCCAGAAGAGGACAACTGCATTATCTTAATGATTTTCTTTGCAGGGACAGCTCACTGCAGCTGGACAAAGAGTGGTCATTCTTACCAGCCAGTGACATTGAAACCTGGGCAGTGTTCCACACTGTTGCTCCCTTCTTCACCCTGTTAAATCCAACTAGTTTAGACCAGTCACTACTTTGCTGCACAAAGGCAACCTGTGGAAATGGAATGATCACAAAACTGAAGAGCTTGCATATAAAATGGGATTGGGTTTATGCGTTGTGAATCATAAACAGCATAATCTGTTCTTTATTACCATATAAATGTAGGCTAAATGTCACCCAGGGCATCACATATAAGGTCTTGGGGCACTCGTGCTTTACAAAATTGGTAACGCGTCACAAGATAAATCGCGTCACGAGATAAATCAAGAGATGATTAAAAAATGTGTTACAAAGTAATGTTTTTATTATTACTCTTCTGTAATTTTTGCTTTTGTATTCTTGTGAAATACTAAAACAACCAGATACCCTTTAAATCAAACTATCTGAGGAGGAAAAATCACACTTTGGTTGTAGTCCACACTTAGGCCATATCTTGTGATGTGACAAGTAGATATAGTAGCTTTATTTTAAGGCCACAAGCCATAAGGTTTGGAATCACTGCTTCACTTTTTAATAAGATTTACAGTACATTAGATACCATGCGGTAATTAGACACCAGCCAAATGCACTCTGTTTCAAAATAAAGCTGCTCAGTGTGGGTTGTTTTATGTATTGCAGGATAATAAAACAGATGAGTGAGTTGCATCACCAGCATGCAATTTGAGTGAGAAAAGCTCAGTGACCGACCGGCCCACCCCCCAGTAAAGTGTCCGTGGAGCTCCTCCCCTTTCAGATTGAGTTACCTGCAGTCACCTGTCTCTCACCTGGACCTTGTCTCCTCAGCGACTGTGTTACTGCTGGGAACCGGCAACAAACGTCTGCGCTCTGTGTTAGACTGCAACTGTGTAGGGATTTAACAGTTCTACTTCAAAACAAGCGGTTACAAATATCGGCAATTTCCTGCGGAGTTTCCTGTCCTAATCGGGCTGTGATGGCAGGCTGATGCTTCAGACGCAGTCGCCCAAATTTCTCACCTTGAGCATCCCGTCTTGAAAACACCACCACTGTGAGTTCCTAAGATAGGCTACTTCTTTATTTCTTTTCTTTCTTTCTTATAAACATGACTCTCACTTGATAAATCTCACCACAAAAAAGTCCACTCAGTGACTGTTCTGGAGCTTTCAATGATCTTCCTGAAGTTGACTAATTGCTGTTCAACTTCATAATTATATTTGTCTGTTCTCTTTTTTATGACTTCATGTTGGTTTGAAAGTTGAGATTGGTTGTTTATAGATATGACGTATTATTAATGATTTATTGTGATATTGGGAAATATGTCGCTACTAATTGTCAGCACATTATTAATGTTTTGTAATCGAGGCTGCAGGTTTGACATGATATTGATACACTAAAAATGTACAGTGATTCATCCATAGGCATAATTTACAGGGGGGGTGGGGGTGGGGGGGTACCCCCCCTCCTTCCAATAATCAAAACTGGCCAGTGCAACCCACCCCAAATACCTATTATAATTTCCCTTTACATAAATAAAGACATTTGCACCGTAACTTGATGCAGAAAAGGCACAAATTGTTTCAGAAATATTCGCCACAATGCAGGAAATTAAGTGTTTGATATGCTAAAAATTTGAATTTTGCTCAAAAGTGGAGATCTCAATGCCCCCAATATTGAACCCAAAGTTATGCCCTTGGATTCATCTATGAACTACATGTTGCTACCACACATTTTAAATCGGATGTCACCCTCAGCCTTAATTGCAGCATTTAGCTCTGTGGTGAGAGAAATGATCTTTTTTTGTCCTGGTACATGATTATTTGTTCTCTGTGTGTTAGAAAGGTTATATGAATGTTACATGACCGGATGTGGATAGAATCTGTGAAATCTGACCTGATTTAGTCTTGTGCTGGTTCTCTGTGCCCTGATTCAGAGACCTGTGTACACTAAATAAACCCGTAACATCATCAACAGTGTACTGTGATTCAGCCAGATGGCTGCATGGCTTGACATACATAAAACCAGACAACTGTTATAAAATGCTTACTCAAGAGCATGGAGCAAAGTCCAGATTGCTCATATCAGTGTAGGCTCATATTTTTTTGCAGTTGTTACTCTGTTAAATGTCTAGTTGTGCTGCTTTTCACTAACAGAGTTGTCATTTTGTGGCATTACACGTATTTCAGACGTATTTCAGACTTAAGCTTCTAAAAATCTGTTGTTTTGTTTTTGTTTACACTTGGTACATGAAGTTAGCTCGTGACATCCTCTGAGCATAAACTCTTACTGCAGAATCCCATGTCCAGTAAGAAAGATGCATGTTATAATGCTGCTTTGGTTTTGTCAGAGTTTCTAAACTTGAAGGTCGAAAGTTGCTATGATATGCTGGACATGCATGTCACCTGTTTAAGAGGGTTTCTTGTGTGTGTGTGTGTGTGTGTGTGTGTGTGTGTGTGTGTGTGTGTGTGTGTGTGTGTGTGTGTGTGTGTGTGTGTGTGTGTGTGTGTGTGTGTGTGTGTGTGTGTGTGTGTGTGTGTGTGTGTGTGTATGTGTGTTTTTGAAACTGTCAGCATGTTAGATGATAAAATGATGACTTGATGAGATAAGTTTTTCAATCCAAAATTAGATTCCATATGTGAAAACATAAACAACACAGACCACAGGACTGATTCCAGAAGTTTAAAATATGAGACTGTGTTAGGAAGGGCTGAACGAGGACTCTGAAGTAAGCATTGTTACTCTTACGATCTCAAAGGATTTGTTAATATGACAACACTTGTCTAACTTCATTCCAATTAAATATGGAAATCTAAATATATTATAATTTTGGGAAGGGCAGACGCGTGAAGTGTCCTGCATACACATTTTTTGTGCAATTATTGTTCTAATACCATGCAATTACAACTGAATAAAGGGCTGTCAGTATTGAACAATAAGTACCTTAGGCTGAGTGCAGAAGAGGTGTGCCATGAGGTTGACAACACATGACACCCAGCCTGTCCTGCTCCAGCTTCACCTCCCTCCTGAAACCTGGCAGCAGGCCAGAGCTGGGAACAATAGTGCGGAGGGATGATGACCAGAGAGATAAGGACACAAAGAGGAAGTCTACCTTTTGTGCAGGCTTACTAAAGTAAATAGGATTAGTTTTCTTTGCTCATTTGCATTTCTCAGTAAGATTTTGTTGTAGACGAATCCTTTAAACTGGTCGCAATGGAGCGACGTGTGTATCTGAAATAAATCATACATTGTCTGCAGGAACACAGTGACTTTGGTTAATATCTGTTAGAGCTGTTGTGATTTGGCCTCACTTTGCTTGAGCAGATATGAGCAGATTAGAATATCTGTTGAAGGCGATTATGTCTATGATCTGCTGCGAGATAAGCTTGAGTGACCACGCCTGTAAACTGTCATACACAGTATTTACATCGTGTAGTTTACCGCTGCTAGTTATGCTAACAGTTTTACTATTCCTCAGAAAGGAGGTAAAGCATGTCATGAAGAAATGGCTGTCTCATAACACTGTCATGTACAACTGGTAATAGTCTGGTTAGAAAATTGTACTGTAATATGTACAGCTATTGTGGTAAGCACGGCCGGTGTAACGAACTGACACAAGGTCAGTATCTTACAGGTTGGATTCTCGCAAAACATTTAACCTACCTGCTGGTGACACAGGATCCAAACCTCTTAATTATACAAACTGAACGGGTTGTCTAAAGTGATACATGGCTTCTTGGAGTCTAAAAGCCACAAACGTTAAAATGTGATTATTATCTCCAGTATTAAATACAATTTACTTTAGCCATTAACGTAGGAACACTTATCAGTGGTTATATTTATTGCAGTATAAATTATTGTAAAGTAAACCAAGCAGAGCACTCTGTGTTGTGTAACAGCTCATTAGGGTCCACAGTTAGGCTAGTCTATATCCTTCGCATTCCACTTCCGGTATTGCTCTGATGCTGCAGGAAATTCCGCTGGATGCATGTATTTTCCGCTTCCTTCCGCTTTCTTTGTGTTGGAATTTTAAATTTGGTGGATTTACGAGGACTATGGATAACTGCTCCTCAGATCTCTGCTAACTTTTTTGCAGCGGCTCTATGCAGAGTTTAGCACCGCCTATGACGATTCTGATTGGTTTAAAGAAATGCCAATAAACCAGAGCACGTTTTCCTCCCATCCCCGAATGCTGTGTGGAGTAGCCAGACAATCCTTCAGCGCGCTTTGGAGGAGTGTCTGGCAAAGCGAGACTACAGTTAGGTGAACTACAGTGTGTGTTTAGCCATAGAGTGAATTGTAAACCTGATATATTTTACATAACCTTGTCAGTACATGCCTTGACAGACTAGTCAGAGTCTCCAGGCCCAGAGAGAAAGGTGTGCGAGAGTGTCGTACTCTCATTTCCTGCTCCCGTTAACGGGATTTAGATGTAGCACACCATGCTAATTGTCAAATAGTTAGCGTGGCTGAGTGTAAAACACAACCAAATAAACATGGTGGCTCTAATTACACAGTGCATATCAGCCTGCTGTCTGCCATTGTCCCAGATCAGTCCCCTGACTACCAGCAGTACAGGCCCAGCACCTGGCTCTCCCTCTAGAAGAACAGGCTGTTGGTAGATTATGCCTCAACTTTGCATACCTACTACTTTAATGAGGTCAAAATAAAAATGATGCAACAGGCATTTAAAAGGATAAATAATGCATGTTTGTTTTGGTGGAAAATGTTTGCCCTCCGCCACCAGCCACCTCCCTCTCTCTTAGTCTTTCATTAACACCCACTCTCTTTCTTTCTCTGTTTCTTTCTTCAGGTGGATGCCTTAAATCATGAGTGTCCTGGGACCTCCGTCGAAGCAAGCCAAGTGAGTGTCACACACATTCCTGCTTCCCCTCACATATTTACCTTTCTGTGTGTTATGCTGAGGTACTGTCACGCAGGCGTGAGAGAATCACTAACCCAGTATGCAGAAGGTGGTGTGGGTCAGGGACTTCGGGCACAGAGCGTCTCTATTGAGAATTGTTTGCTTTGCCTGGGTTGCTGACTCTAGCCTCTACCCATGTCCCACACACCTCCTCTTTCCCTCCCCCCTCTCTCCCTTTTCCACTCTCCCTCTCTCTCCCCGGCTGGTCCATATGTTCAGAATCTCAGGCTAATCTCATCCAGTGCTGGCTGACTGCTCGCTGTATATCGCTTCTATTTTGTGGGCTTGCGTTCATGAGAAGTGACATTGTGGGAGTTTCAGAGGGTTTGTGACACTGACATCCACCGGTGCCAGGGAGAAGATGAAGAGCATGCAGCGTAACCCTGTCTCCTCTTCTTGTCATTGCAGTGGAGTGGCCAGATCGGACAGCAAGATCAGTGCCAAGGCCCTATATGGTAAGTGACTGCAGAAGGCCTATTTATTTTAATGTCGGCCCATTTTAAAGACTTTGCCTTTACGTGCCCTTCACCTGTAATTACACCTGCCCTTATTTATGGCATGAGTCACTACAGGCTGTTTACATTAACATTACTGAGATGTTACTTCATTACAATGAACATGGGCACTGTAGTTTATCTTGAGTCAGTCCCACAGACACCGTCCTGCTGCTGTAAATAATCTCTAGTGCACTAAATGTTTATTAATCTGCATCTGAAAATAGTCCCAGACAAATACATGTTTTACTCCTTTTGGAGTAATATTTGCCCATCTGCTTTTAATGTATTTTAAATGAAACTATAGTATATTTGAGAGTAATTTTTAAATGGATCTGTGTTAGATATATCCTTTGATACCTTTCCAAACTGTCAATAGTCAAGCTGTGTGGATCAGCCCTGTAATTGATTCAAATCACAACAATATTCAATTTGCTATGCAAATGACTGTCAGGAAATCGTGCACCCTGACTCTGCAGCACAGGGATGCAGCCTCACAGGACTATCACAGTCCTCTCCCCAGAACACATACACAGTGATAAGAGGGGGCCAAGGTCCTGCTGAGGGGCCCTGTCGTGCTCAGGCTGCTGACATCTCTGTCATTCACTGAGGGACATGGGAGGGAGGCAGGGCTCCTGAAGGGGACATGAGTTTCCAGCTCTGTGCCAGGCCTGCACAGCATGCTGGGATTTGTTGTCAGATGCATCAGGCTTTTGGTTTGTCTGCACTTTTGTAGTCACGTTGTGTGCACATGTATATTTATGTTGTCTTTTGTTCATACTTTGAATTGAAGGATATGTCTGTGGTATTGTAGGACTCCATTTACATCTACATTGTCAGGATCCATTACTGACTGTGGTGAAACTCAGTATGGCATGACACTACATTTTATTTTAGCTGTTGCAAACTTGGGTGTGTGGGTGCTAGGGTGTGTGTGTGTGTGTGTGTGTGTGTGTGTGTGTGTGTGTGTGTGTGTGTGTGTGTATGTGTGTGTGTGTGTGTGTGTGTGTGTGTGTGTGTGTGTGTGTGTGTGTGTGTGTGTGTGTGTGTGTGTGTGTATATTGGACACTGAAATGTGCAATGTTACAGTAAGAGGGAGTGCAGGGTGTGCCTGTTTTTAATGTGCGGTTGGAACACTGTGGGTAAGCCCATGTTTTGCAGGTGAATAAAAGACGCATTGAAAAGTGGAAAGGAAGAGGCGGACTCACCTCTGGTCCTTCTGCACGTCCCTCAGACATTAGCTCACTGGCTCCTGCCAGCACCTCCTTCCACACTGTGGACATAGAGGAACATTGTGCAGCATATCATAGGCCAAGATAGAAACTTAAACTAAGGTATGACAGGACAACCTGCTCTCGTGCATGGCTGCACTGTTCCAAATATAGAATGGTCTGGCCTTCAATGACAGATGAGGGTATTGTAGGGGTGCAAGATGTTCCCAAAGCATCTGACTGTGCACCTCGCCGTCTGTGAAATATTTGTGTGCCATAAGTCATCCAAATATCCACAGGACGCATCAACTCCTGTGATCTCTGTGAAATATCCCACTGTATGTGTGACAAGGCTGTGCTGTTTTTATTGGCTTGTGTCATCTTGTGTGGCAGATGGTCACCACTACCTTCTCACTGCAGTATGACAGCAGCATGCCTGTCCTCCCGAACCAGAGAGGCAGGAAAGTGGACAATATTGTGCACCATCCATAACAGTGGGAGATATTTGGATAGATATAGGTCTGCTGGTGAATAAACATATAGAGGAACAACAGCAAAAGTCCCAGCTCAATCTCCCGTATGCAAAACTCCCCGTCATTCACACTGTGCAGAGCAGCACACAACTGATGCAAATGATGCACAAGTCCTCCCACCTGATCCGTTATCAGCAGCTTTGGGGTAAAGCAGAGAGATGCCACATCAGAGTCATCCTCCCTGGACTTCAGACCATCCGGCAGCTTTCTTGAGTTTCTCGCTCTGTGGCATGTCTCTGTCAGGTAAAATGTGTTTGGGCTGAGAGACTGAATTAACAGGTGGAAATTCTAACTTCGATCTCGTCCTGCACCGCTGTTTTTCTTTCCTGTCTGCGTATGTATGAAATTCAGTTGAATGTCTGTGATCGATCCACTACTTCTAGTGTAATTTCTATTAATATTCATCTTGTTAAAGCAGAGTTATCAGTAGCTGTATTTAAAAAAAATAATGGTACGCCTTTTACTCTCTATATATATATCGATATGCGATGTATTCATTTGTTTTACATTACTTTGAGGGGTCAACTCTGTGGTGTACAGTATCAGGCGGTGAAGTGTGTTGATATAATACTCTCTGGTGACATTTGGACAAATATTTGTGGACACAGCAGCACACTTCCATATTGCTTATTGTTTGAGTTGTCATTCAGCCTTTAGATGTTGCGATACAGGATTTAAAACAGTTTCATGACATTGCATCATACAAATGTACTGTCTTGGTTTTGGGTTCAGTCATGTTAAATCGGATTGATCTGGGCCATGTATTGGTTTGATAATCTGCCAAGCAGCCATGTTTATCACTGGTCATTGACTCTGGAGAGCTCTGAGGATCTGCCCATCTGCCTGCTAAGTGGCTCTTATTGCAAGCTATTGCAGCGCTGTGAATTGATTGGCATAAATGTCAGGCCATTAATAAGACATGGGGCGAGCTCGACTTTCAGTGCGACACCTGACGCTTGTGTTTCCCCTGTGGGGAGCCAACCAGGAAGAAATCAACTGAGACAAAATGCGGTTGGGGACAAAATGAGGACAGCGGTTGCATGGATAAAGAGGTGCTAAGAACATGGAAGAGTCAGAGCTCTATCAAGCATGTTTACATCACAGTGAATCATCAATAAATGTATATAAAATATTGGAATGTACTTAAGGGGCTTGACACACATTTTAAGTGCTATACAAACAGCAGAGCTTTTGTGTCACAGTCACCATAAAGCACATAAAGCCAAAAGTGGCTGAACGTCTGCATGGAGAGAAAACCCGAGTGGCATCAAAATGTTGACTCTATTGGGTTGGGGAAAGAAAGAGACCTGATATGAGATCTGGCAGTGGAGTCGATAGGAACATACTCTCATTTAACCGTAATTGTTACCTGCAGGCTATTCACCTGGTAAAGAGGTCAATGAGCACACTTGGTCACTCATTTAACATTGGCCTGTATAAAGACAATGATTCCAGCCAACAGTACATGCAGTGCTGTGAACAATGGTTTCTTGAAACATTTTTTTGTGAGTTTCAGTGTTTACAAATGGCATTCAAACTTTGAACAGGTCACCACATTTGAACTTCATTGACGAAATCAGATTTTTGTTATCTTGTATTGGTTTTCAACCATTTCAGTTAATTTAATGGTTTTTTCAATCTACCTCAAACTTCAAAGCAGCTATAGCCTAATCAATAATGTGTATATGAGTGCATCAAATGACTGTGAAAACAATGTTACAATGTGAAAGAAGTCACTCATAGTGATGAACCTACAAAGAATTATCACCTGAATCTGCAGCGCCCCTCAGCTTTACAGAGCTTTAAGTGAGTTTCAGCTCATTGTTTAACTCTCACCGCTCGTAGCATTTTCAGCTGCAGCAGGCAGCTGTTTTTAGTGAAAAAGCCTGAAAAAACACTGTGCATTACCTGTTCAGCTCCAAACAGCAGACATACACATTTAGAGAAAAGCATTTAGCAGCTAAAGAGCCAAATATTTACCTCAGGAGTTGGTAGAGACCAAAAACAGAGCTAAAAGAGGGTGAATATTGGTCTGACATGCGTCAGGTGGACGGAAACTCCAAATGAATGATAATGTTTCTCTGTAACAGCCGGATGCGTAAATAAGGAACTGTTTGCTAACAGATTTGCCATATCAACTTAATAGGTGATGATGTATACATGTTGGGTAGATTATTCTAGATGTTTGAATGAGGGAGAAGGAGTAGATTAATATAAATAGTTTATTTAATTGGTGTTTGTGACCAGAAATAAATTGTTATTCAGTGCAGAGTATTTCATGTCTTAAGACATGTCTGGAGTGGATCTTTATTGTGTGGATTTGCGTGGCGACATTGTTTTAATCTCTCTGTTAAAATCACTGGTAACACTGACAAAAATAATTGACATACCACACGTCGCTATTTACGGTACTCTCACCTGCCTTACTCAACAGGTGTGTTCTAAAAAAGAAGGTTATACATGACAATTTACAATACCGTACCACTGATAAGGAAGTAATCATGGTGCTGTCGAGAAGTTGCAATACTGATCTTTGACCCTGCAGTAAATCTGTGATTCTAATTGGTGCCTCTGATAAAGCGAGATGCCAGCCTGGCCAACATACTATAAAGGTTGAAGAAATCAAGTAACACAATTCTTTGATATGAGATTTAATAATTAACTTCTCAGATAGGTGTTTTTATTTTACTTGCCTTCTGGCAGGACAGTTTTGGACACACAATTGTGTTAAAAGATGTAATATCACAAGCCACTGTAGTTTTTACTGCACTATTGTAAATTATACTGTGAATAATGCTGTTGTTTCTAAAACTATCACCTTATTATCCATACAATATTTATGTGAATATCTAACTGTATTTTTGACTGTGAAGTCCACAGTTGAACCATAAAAACAACGTTTTCTTCCTTCGTCTTTGTCACTTCCTTATTGCTCTGCTGGTCTTTTTAGCTTGCACACTAGTGTTTCGTTTTATCTGTTCACTCTGCTGAAACGTGCAACATGTGGAGTTTAGGTCAGTGTCACTTCAGGCTGTTTACATTGTTGTATATACAGTAAGATCGAGGGCAGGACTTGGTGGATGGTCAGTTTTTCACTTTTACTATCTTTGTTTTCTTATCAACAGAACAGAGGAAAAAATACTCCAACTCCAATTATATCATGCATGAGACGTCGCAGTATCATGTTGAGGTAAGGTCTGCTCTGTTTGTGTTGCTATAAAAAATATTAAGTTGTGTGTTATAAGTTGGACCATTCCTGTATTTTAAAAAATGTTTTAGAAATACAAGGCTTAGCAAAAGATTTGAAACTCAACCACTACGTATTTAACAACAGAGGCTGGGTGGTAAATGGATCAGGGTACTTAAACACACTTTACACTTTACTTATTATAAAAGTTTAAAATCATTTTAGTACACATTAAATAAAAAAAAAAAAGAAAGAAGTCAATATGTAATAGTTGTATCAATAGAAAATCTGACTATAAGTGATCCTGGACATTTGTAGTTTCCTAAACCTTGCACTGTGTATCATCATTCTGTATTATTTAAATGTTTTATTCACTTTTTCATATAATATACTTTATTATTATTATTATTATTATTATTATTATTATTATTATTATTATTATTGTTGCTAGTGCATTTGGTACCTGTTCACCTGCCTTGCGACTGGAATGATAAATAAAGACATCGGAAAACAGAAAATGAACTTAATAAAAATAGAATAGATAGTGACTTTTAAAAAAAGGTATATAAATTTGCAACTAAGATTGGAAACCTAGATCTAGTTCGGGTAACCCAGTAGTTTTAAACCCCATATGCATTACGTCTCCAGATTAAATCTATCTGAGGACCTTTGTTCCAAGTCATTCCTCTCTCTTTTCCTCAGTGTTTCCTGTCTGCTTTACTGTAAACTGCCCAAAATACAGAAATCAGAATCAGAATTAGATTTATTGCTAAATTAAGTTTTCACTTGCATGGAATTTGCCTTGGTGTGCATATATTCAATAAACATAAAAATGGAGAAATCTATAAACATGGAGCAAAGTACTGCAACAGTCAAAACATAAATATAGAATAGAAATATGGCAATAAAAAATATATACAACACTATAACAAATATGTACAATATAACTGTTTTAGAAAGGAAAAGAAAGCTGTACAGTTTTGTGCCGGGTGTACAAAAATATTAATCTGGATGTCCAAAAGTTCACACTATATATAATATGCACAATGGTCAGGGATAGAAGTCCAGGATATGTGTTAGTCGGGGGGGTTAAGAGTCAGTCAGAGTCTGTCAGTGGTGGTCTGGGCCTTGTTAATGAGGCCCACTGCAGTCGGGAAGAAACTGTTTTTGTGGCACGAGGTTTGTGGCACAAGGTCATTGGCGATGGCAGCAGCGTACCAGTGATAAAGGAGATGAGTATGGACTCAATGATGGCGGTGTAGAAGGGCACCATCATTGTCTTTGGCAGGCATAAAAAAAGGAAAAAAAAACTCAAATGAGGTCTACAAATTTCTTTCTAATTTAAAAATGGTCACTGAACCTCAGTTCATGGAAAACAAGATAAAAGTAACTCTAAATCTCATGATGAATTGTTCTATTGGCAAGAGATAAAATCTGACACAATCTCTTGATTACATGTCATTTACTGGACTCTTTCATAATAAAGCAATCAGGATTGCAGCATTGGGGAGTTGGTGTTGGGAAGATTGAGTCAGAGATGTGCTTTAGGTCAGGGATGGTGTTGTACTATGTCCTGTGTCCTTTCCGATAGGATTTCTCTAAGTGCCTCCCCATTATCACACATGGGCAGGTAATCACAGATAACTGCCACGCTGGCAGCAGCTGCATGCAGAGAGAGCCGTGGAAGTAGTAATATTGCAGTTTTGATATTAGATTAAACAAGTAAATTACACAGCTAAGTAATTGTGAGCATTGTGAGAAACGTTTAAATCAATTAGCTGTAATAAAACATTCCTAAATATACAGTTAATAATTAGTTTATGAAACTGTTTTGGGAAATATCATTATTTGCTTTCTTGCTGAGAGCTGAGAAGCTTTGGACAGAGCCAGGCTAGCTGCTTCCCCCAGTTTCCAGTCTTTATGCTAAGCTAAGCTAACTGGCTTGGTATCATTGTTCACATCTAACTCTTTGCAATGAAGCGGACAAGTACATTTCCCAAAATGTAAAACTTTAATAGAGCCAGGATTGCGAATATCCAGGACTTAGCCAAATTTTTTTAACATCGTCAACTTCTTCACCCCCCCCTTTCCGCTAAAGGACAAAATGGTGTCCTAAGCCCCTCCCCCCACAAGGGAGAATGAATGTGTGTGCATGAGCAGTGATTGACACGCAGTTAGACCCCCCGGCCCTGATTGGTGCATCTGCTGTGGATTTTTGCAAATCGCACTACAGGCTGTAGGTGGTGCCAGGAGCCAGATTTTAATGTAGTTCTACTGGAACATAGGGTCAGTTTCAGCAAATATGATAGAAAGTTAGTTTTATAAAGCTTACCTACTGCACCTTTAACTATAAATAATGTGTATTTCAAATGACGTCCTTCAACTTTCCAAAGCATACCTTTCTCCAAACAGCTATTGCTTTCACTTCACACCAGGTTATAGTCCCCTCACAGCCAATAATCTTATCCTTCATTTACAAATTCACTGTTTTCTCCTCAGCATCTCTCCACATTCATTATGGACACGACAGAGTCCATCACCACAGTGGACGATGCCATCCGGAAACTGGCCCTTCTGGACTCAAAAGACAAAATCTGGACCCAGGAGATGCTCCTGCAGGTCACCGACATGGCGGTCAGGCTGCTGGACTGTGACACACAGGTACAACTCGACATCTGTCCACACATCATGCACATCATCGGATTATGTTAACATGCAATACGTGTCACATTTACAGTCACAGATTTGTGTTTGTGATTAACAGCATCACAAACTGTACAGCACATGCAGAAAACCTGCATTAGAGAGTGGGGGCGTGGAGTTTGAAAGATGTGAGCGTTACCTAGGCAGTGAGTGTCTGATAAAAGATGCTATGAAGATGCATCATGTGAATTGTTGGATCCAGTGTTTTTGGAGCTAAAAGTCAGGACATATTGGTCTTCTGTGGATCGATATTGACCATTCTTTTTTTTCTGTCTGTCTCTCAGGTGCCTTTTGAGGTTTTTTAGGCAATGAAATAATAAACAATTGTTTTAGATTCGTCCTAATGTCCGACATGATTCTAACTATGTCCATCACACATTGAACAACCTTTGAAAGGAATAGTTTGACAGTTTGGGAAATTTGCTTTTTTTGCTGAAAGTTACTAGATGAGAAGACTGATACCACTCTCCAATATATAACTAGTGTTAATTATTGAGTTTTAGGTGCCCGGAGCATTTGTTACTGTTGGACAGAGCCAGGCTAGCTGTGTCCAGTCTTTGTGCTAAGATAAGATAACCAGCCGAATGTGGTAGCTTCATATTTACTGTGCAGATATGAGAGTGGTATTCATCTTCTCATCTCGCATCACTTTTAGAAGACTATTTGTAGTAGGCCTACTGTTTTATCTTACTGAGGAATTTGCCTACTCAGATAGTATCTTGCTCTTTCTCTCCACCTCTTCCCCTCTAACTATTCCTCTGTTGTGCTTCTGCAGGAAGAGTTGGAGAACTTCCCTCTTCCCACGATCCACATGAGTCAGTCGGTCATGAATCAGACACGTTACCCCTCTGTGCTGCTGCTGGTGTGTCAGGACAAGGAGCAACACAAACCCGACATACACTTCTTCCACTGTGACGAGGTGGATGTGAGTCCCAGTTTGAATGTTGCAGGCTTGGCTCAGTTTGCGTCTTTTATTGTCCGCGCATGATTGGCTTGCTTTGTGTTTTATGTCATTTGTAAATCCAAGCTGCTTTTGTTGGAGCGCCAGGTCAGATTTCAGTGCCGTTGGTGGCAGTGTGCTTGTGTGTATCCTTTTACATTCTTAGCAGCCTTGTTCAGAGATATTTGCTCAAGGAAGCATCTATCCCTGAAATTCTGTAATAGTATAACTCACTACAAAGACAACACCTCTTTATAGTTCAGAATCACTTCTAGTAAGAAAAAATACTTGGTTGAGAGAAGCTGTTAATCATCATATTGGGCTCATTAACACTGACGTGGGTGAATATAACAACTTTTGGATTATCACAAATATACTTTTGTCTTCTTTGAAAGAATATAAAAGAAAGTGGAGTTTCTTATCTATCAAAACACTGATGTATTTAATGTCATCACCTTTTTGCTGTATGTAAATATGTACATATAGTAAGTCAGTTAAGTTTATTTATTTCACACTTTTGTAGAGTGAGCATCACAGTTTGCATCACAAGTCATTATAAACAAACAAATGGACAAACTACGCACTAAAACAACCTAAAAAATGTCAATGCAAGTTTGTAGGTTCACACTGCTGACCCCTCTAATGTCTGTAGGAACGGCATCACAACACCAAAGCTACAGTTTTGCAGCAGCCACATCTTTTAGGCATAGATTATCATAGATAAAAAGATTGAAAAATATGAATAAATGATATTGCCTTTGGTTGTAGACTTGAAATCTAGACGATAGCACATCAGAAACAGGAAATAAAATTCTCACCATGTATGCCAATAGCATTCCTAAATATAGTATTTAATTGATATTATTGTCAGTTTGCAATGATAAATAAGCTTTAAGCATTCAATTTGACATTGACATGGCAATATTGCAATATGATCTAGGCCCTGGATCGGTTACTATGGGTGCCAGTGAAACTACTGTCAGCCTTAAAACTGCACATATACATACTGCATATATTTAGTTTGATTCTTTGTGTTTTTCCTTACTATCTTTAGGCTGAGATGGTTCATGCAGATATAGACAGTGCCATTGGAGACAACAAGCATGGAAAGAAAATGAGGCTTCAGACTCTGAAGTGAGAACAATTCTGCTACACACACACACACACACACACACACACACATATTCTTGCAGTCAAATACACATTAAAGGAGGCGACACTGACCTCTGATTAGAAGTTAGCTAACTTGATGTTAGGGTGCTGAAGGTCTCAATGCCTCGTCCGCTTCCTCCAGGGTGAATCAGGAGAAAATGAAGCGTCAAAGAGAAACCATTCTCCCTCCCTCGGCCTCTAAGGGCCCCTCACCTGCTGCGAAGGGACGTGTAGCAGCCATGAACACACAGGGTGAGAATACACATACTGCTCATGCACTCAAAAGAAAGCCCTTGTCACATGCAAAGCTCACATTTGATTCAATAGTTGCATTTACATGAGGTTTTTTTTGTGTTAGATCGACGAGCCTCCGGACAAAATGAAACTGAGTCACATGAAAAGCTGGCCCAGCGCATTGAGAAGGATGTAGTGAGTGATTTTATCCACACTGTGACACCTGTCATCGCATTACACAGTCTTCTAATGCTATATATATTCTTCATGCTGAACCCCAGGATTTGTCTCCCTCAGCAAATCCTCAATTGTGCCTTGGATGACATAGAGATCTTTGTGGCGCGGCTACAAAAGGCAGCAGAGGCCTTTTCTCAGCTCAACCAGCGCAACAAGAGTAAGAAGAATAAGAAGAAAGGACCAGCAGGTCTGTCTCCCTTTCTTCTGATGTGGTGGCAGGAATGCAGTGACAATATGTTCATATTGCTCACGTCGCCATGCTTATGTCTTTTTGTGTCCTCTGGCCCGGGAATGTCATCCAGTGATGCATGTGTGGTAGCAGTGGCCAATTCAGGGTTCTGTTAAGTATGTGATACATTACTCAATTATCATAACTGAGGTAATATTATTACTTCTTAATCACTCCCTGTGAGTGCCGATCTGGTGTATTTCTGGCATGTTGGTGATTTTAATGTATTATTATAAGTGTGCTTCTGTCTGAATTAGAATGTTATTGTTATGTTATTGCCTGACAAAGTCAAAATATTGGCAATACCAAATTCAGTTAAATGTTGAATGAAGACTGACAGGAGATGCAGATTAGATGAGTCAAAACTATTTGAATCTTTGCTGGATTTGAAAGCAAAAGTGTAATCATATTTATGGACTGAAAGTGTAATAGCAGCTGGTTCCCCTAGTGCAAAGTAATAATATTACTGTAAAATGTGGCTGAGTAATGTTTTACCTCCCAACACTGGCAGCGGTGTGATGCTGTGTTTTTACATCAACACCCCTCGTTCTGTCTGCAGCGTGGTCACACACATATAGAACGAGTTACTTTTCCACACATCATTTGGTAATAAGTAACACAAATGTGTGTCGTCCCTGACTACACAGAGAAATGTGCTGAAAATGATGTATTCTCTATCTAGAGAATCAGTTTCTCAACTTTTGGGTCAGAATCCTATATGTAGGGTCACATGCTGATGAAAAGGTTGATAAGACTGGTGTATTGATTGCTATGTTTTTAAAATATATCTTGTATACAGGGTTCATACAAAGTCTTAAAAGTTTGGAAAATGCTTAATTTTATGTTTTCAAGGTTAGGAATTTGCTGAAGTTAAAAATGAAATCAGTAGATCCGATACATTATAACCTTTATGCAATTTGAAACTTCCATACCCCTGAAAATACAATTTAAAAGGACACTACAGTCAAATGTACGTAATATGACTCTGCTCTGTGGGGTTGTGAGAATTTTGGGACCTTTTGGGTCACAAGTTGAGAAACCCTGATGTAGCACATTCTTTGTGGGGCTTTTACTCTCTGGTCAAAGCTGTTTATTAACTAACCATTATTGTACTTCTAACCTTTTTTTCACTGGGAAAAAACTAAATTTCTTTGAACCGTGGCCAGAAAGTGAAACCTGCATCCTGTCTGTAGTATGTCTGTATGGAGAGCTGGTAACTCTGGAGTCTGTGTGTGGTCATTGTTGCTCTGGTTGTTTACAGAGGGCATGCTGACCCTGCGGGCCAAGCCCCCCTCTGAAGCAGAGTTCATCGATAGCCTGCAGAAACTGAAGCTGGCCCTCAACCTCTTGGTGAGATATCACAGCTCCTAACCTCTCCTCATTCATCACGTTCATCAGTTGTCCTCTCTTCATTACCTTCTCATTGTGTATCTTTCATTGTGCCCCCTGCAGGCCAAACTGAAGAAGCACATACAGAATCCAAGTGCGTCTGAGCTGGTTCATTTCCTCTTCGGCCCTCTGGAGCTGGTAAGAGCTAAAAATCTGTTCTGTGTGTGTCTGATGTCAAATACGTGTATATAGATGATCATCCTGAACACATGCTGATTTTTCTGAATGTCAACTGTATATATTCATGCTAAATAGGTTCTCCATGTCATTGGATACCCTCAATGTCGACTGAACCTGCAGGCATATCTGACAAAAATGCTCTGAGCTTTTAAAAATGCACCGAATGAAAGCAGTTTAGAGTTTGCCTTGTCGCCATCAGACATTCCGCTTTATTTTATTTTTTCTGGCACCACACCCACTGCTACTCTGCTAAAATCTCACCTGACTGGAGTGACATGGCTTTCAGCTCTGACTTAGGTGCAGCCACACTTACACAATGTCGGTTTGCCAAGCTGCAGTGTTCAGCCACACCTTCGATACTGCTGGATAGAAACACAGATCTGTGATTAGCCCTTGCCAGTTAATATGGGGCAATAACCTCTGGACACGTTGGATTTGCTTGATAAGGTCAAGATAAAGCTGGAGCAATAATATTCAAAGTGTGGCCCCCACTATGCCTTCTGAAAGCAACAAAGCACCTTAAGATAAAACAGCAAAAATGTATTGTTTACTTAAATTTCTTCGGTAAATACTAGGGCAAACCTCAATATGTTTTGAGGATTGGCCAAATGTGTCCCAAGCATTGAGAATGGGAAACTTTTAAGTATCGAAACTGGCCCCTGAATGTTTGGCCAGATCTTTACACTGTCCTATTTACTTGCAGTGAACTATAATTAAGAAATATGTTTCGGTCATCAGGTAAAACAGAGAATGAAAATAGGAGCATTCCAAACAGATATAGACAATGCCTCCTAAGGTGCGGCCTATTAGGGACTATGAACTGTCCGTACCACAGCCAGTGTGCACTTAGCCTATTAGAAGGCACTTCAATGAACAAATGGACATTTGACTATATAGAATGGACAGCAACCATATCAGTATATATTGTATATATTGTTCTGCAGTCTCTGTTGAAGCTTTTAAAAAGCAGCTTTTAAAAAGCATGCACTTGTTTAAATTTGCTTTTGACTCATTAATTTTTTGGTGTCATGTTTTACTCTTTCAATGATTGCTTTTAGTCTTTTAGTCTTTCTAGTTTTAGACCTTACTATGTTTTGTACAAATGTTTATCATGTGAAGCACTTTGTGACTTTGTCTGTGCTATATCAAATAAACTTATTATTATTATTATTATTATATACAAACACTAAACAATACAGCTAAAGTCAAAATAATATCCAAAATAAGAATATTATCAGGCTAATGGTAGATCTCAGGGTAACATCAACTGACAAGTTGTATTTCTAAATACAAGTATATTGCAAGTAAATAGGACAGAGTGCGGGAATTTTCTTTTTTCTCACCTGTGGGCATTTCTTCCTACGCACCTGTCCAAAATATATATATAATAAGGTGTGCATGAGCCTTCACAGTCCTGATTCACCTTGTTTTATATAGTTTAGGCAAAGTTCTTGAGCTGCTGCTTGTGTTTAGACAACAATAACACAGATGCATTTAGACTTTTGGCATACTTTCATGAATGAAAAAAAGATTTTGTAGAACTTTTTAAAAAATATTTTTTGAACCAAGGTATTTAAAAAAATAACCAGTAAGTGGTACCAGTAATATATACAGTATACAGAAAAAATGTCTTTCCTTTCTAATACATGGTTAATAAGTAGTCCATCAGTAAACTTGTGATTGCGTCCACAGGTGCTGCAGAGCTGTGGGAGTCCTGAACTGGTGCGTTCAGTAATCTCTCCTCACCTTTCCAAAGACACTGTCGACTTCCTGCGGGGACACCTCACCCCCAAAGAGATGACCATCTTTGAGCTGCTGGGGGATGGATGGACCAAACCCAGGTACATAAATGACTGCATTTATATAACACTTTCATCCGAAGCACTCTACAGTTTGCCTCTCATTCACACACACTGTCTGAGATGCCATGCAAGGTGCTGTCCTGACCATCGGGAGCAATCGGGGGTTCAGTAACTTGTCCAGGGACACTTAGACATGGGTGCATTATTCATGCTGGCTGTGCCTGTACAGATCTGCAGCTTAAAGGTCACCTTTTGACCATCCTGTCACTCTTCTTCCTCCTGCAGAGCGGAGTGGCCCAGGGATCAGTGCGCTCCTCCTTATCACCCAAAGTTTCGGAACGGCTGGGAGCCGCCGGCGGAGTTCTTCAGGTCGGCCCCATGGGAAACAGAGGGACCCACTGGGCCACCGGGGTCTCCCATCAGCCCCGATTACAGAAAACACTCAACAGACGACGTAAGGATTCTGTTTGTTAGCCTATGAATGTACCGACCATTGCAGGTCCCAATCCTAAAAAATGTAACAATATGTCTGCTTTTTTAGTATTATGGAACTCATTCCTCAAACTCGTCAAATGGGTAAGTTATGAAGTCCCTCACACACTTTACACTTTGCTGTCTCTTTTACTCACAAAAAACATGTCAAACTGTGACAAGAGGATACCATGTGTCTTAACAGGTCTTACAATGGGATGCCCCCCACCCGCAAATATGCCAAAATTCGCTACCACTTTGTAGCACGGAATGCCAATGAGCTGTCAGTGCTGCAGGACGAAATCCTCGAGGTAAAAACTAGGTCAAATTATGTTGCCTTCGATGTGAAGATTGACATGCACTTTTGAATTTAAACCAAATGCAGATGTACATTGTAGCATATAGCAGGGATGATGCAAACCCAAGCCTAGGGAAACGTAAATTGACCTTCTGTGAAGTTAAACATCTTAACTTTGCTAAATATGATTGTGTCTGCTGCTTGCAGGTGATAGAGGATGACAAACAGTGGTGGAAACTGCGGAATCGCAGCGGTCAGGCCGGCTACGTCCCTTTTAACATCCTGGATGTTGTAAAGATCGAGGAGCCAGAAGCCGGCTACAACCAGGTGATCTGCTGTACTATACGTGCAGTGCATTATCATTACATTCTTTGATAAGCACCCAAAAACATTGGCAGTGTGTATGTATGAGCTCTTAAAGGAAAATATTCACTTAAACACCTTTTTTCTGATAACATTGTGATAAACTTACACTTGGCATTTCTGAGGCTATTTTGTGGCTGTGGTGTATTTTTAGCATCCCCTAAGTTCAGCTGCAGTATTAAGTTTCGAGTTTGTCTGCTTTAGTAGATACCAGAATACAATGCAGCCACATGACATGTTGTGTTTTGAATCGACTTTTTGTACCATGTGTCGGTGTCACTTTCACTTACTTTTCCTACTGTCATTATCCTTATCTCAGCTGCACAACCTCAGGTGTGTTGTCAAGAGGTGTCACAATAATTTTTGGTAAATGTAAGGAATCAGTTACTAAAGTATAAGGTAATGAGAGGGGTCAAGGTTACTTTATCACTGCTTGTGGATGCATTTATTTTGCAGCTAGGATTAAAAGTACAAAAGATGAGTAGGACATGAACAGATAACACATTTGCTAGAAAGTGAATGAGTTTGTAAGATTTTCCAGAGAAAAAAAAGTTAGCGGATGAATACAAAGCCTAGATACATGACAAACAATGTCTAGTATGTACAATCATTGTACATCGTACATCGTTTTAATTATTTAAGTTCACAGGATAATTCATTGAACATCACAGATAAAAGCTAGGAATGTTTGCAGTCTCGTATCATATCATATATCATACAAACACTATTCGCTTGTTGTGACCCGACACATTGTGCAGAAATGTTTCTACCCTCACCAAAAGCCTACATTCCTATGCTCGTATTCATGCTGCACACAGGTTCACCAACGCCCTGCTGCAGGTGCTGCATGCAGCTTCTCTTTCTGGTGTAACATATTTTCCCACACATATTTTCTCTTTTGGCTCCTGGGCAAAAAGTTGTTTTCTCATGAACTGTTTGTGCCTGTGTGTGCAGCAGGGCTACATGACTTCACCCCCTGGTTCTCTGAGCCATGGAGAGAGCTTCAACAATGCTAGGCCAAAAAAAGACAAAAGTGAGTGAACACAAAAAAGTAAGATCTAGGAATCACAGATATGTAATAGTTGCTCTTGTTCTGACGTCTGCTGCCGTCCTGTTTCTGTGTTGCAGTGATGGATCAGGTCAACGATGAGCTATTGATGATGATCACTGCTAACAAGCCAGCCACAAGGAAGTTCCGTGTGGAGCGACCATCCGGCAGCCAAGTACCTCTCAACTTTGACTCAAACCCAGAGCAAGTGACTGCATGGCTAAGCGCAAAAGGTTTCTCCAAACCGTAAGTCACCCGCAATGCTCATCAATCTTAAAAATCAAAATACCGTCCCACAACTGCAAGTTCTGACTGAAATGTTAGAAAGTATTACAAGCTGCATTGTATTTCTTCACCATTAACGTACTGTCAGTAATAGATTTTTAGTACTTAAGTATTTTGTACAGACATTCTTGGTTTGATGAATCCTACTGACTTTGATGACCCCCTGACCTTTTCTCTTGAGCCATCATAAGGTTGACATTTGTGATTTTGACAAAAAATGTCTTAACAAATATTGGATGGATTGCCATACAATTTGACATTGATGCCCCCCTCAGGATGATTTGGGAAGGACAGGTCTAATTAATAACAATGATAGCTCAGTTCCATTAAATGTCCCAGCAAGCCAGCATGCACAATACCAAGATGCTAGAACAGACACAACCCAGAGGAGCACGGTTGTTATAAAGGTTATTGATTACATCTGTGCTTATCCTGCTATTGCATGTCAAACTGCCATGAAGGTTGTCTTTTTCATTGTATACTCACTACGGGACACTGTGTACAAATTAATAAATACAGTACATTATACTGTATCTAATAATAAGTAAATTAATTGTCAGCAGGACTGTTGAATGTTTGGGGATCCTGACTGGAGCCCAACTATTTTCCCTCAACAAAGAAGAACTGAAGGCGGTGTGCAAAGACGAAGGCAGTCGTGTCTACTCTCAGATCACCGTGCAGAAAGAACAGCTGGAGGTAAGTCACACACTTGTTTAAGCGTGCATGAAAACTGCTCACACACCTGTTACGACAAACATTAAAAATAGACATAAAAGTACAAAACACACAAATGAATAATACCCACATAGCTTTCAGTCTTTATCTGGGCATGTTAAGACAAGTCAATGCACTCATATAAAAGCTGGTGTCAGCTGTCAGACTATTAGAGTCATCCTCTATTATAATGAATACATGTGCACAGTGCAAAATGTGGGTGTGTACACGCTGTAATCAGGTCAGAACTAACTAAGGATTATCAGACAATTTAACAACTCCCCACAAGGATAATAACAATAACAAGCAGTTATGCAGGATAAATAAATACACAAAACACAATTATGCCAAAGTGCCACATTACAATATACAGTAGGTGAATCTCCTTACACTACAATGATGTAAATATAAAATTGGTGGCACACCCATGTATGAGACTCATGGTTTAAACTCAGATCTTAAACTGTAAAATAATGCATTACCTGTGATATTATTCATCAAATGTATAATTGACTTTGTCTATGAGGCTGTTTTATGTGGAGACAGTCTAAAGCAAACAGAAAAGCATAAATACAGCATTCATGCAATGACCCCCGACTCAGTAGAGTGGTTTAGAGAAATATGAAGGGGACAATAAAAGTGCCACAAAGAGAAACATTTTGGATCTTTCAGTCAAAGATTATTTCAGCCTGGATAGAGTTCAGAGTCTGTCCCATATATATATAAAAAATATTTAGTTTTGATGATGCTTCTCATCATCTCTCCCTCCTGGTTTTCTCGTCACCTTTAAGGTGACAAGTTTCTGCCAACTCTTCCTTATTATTGTTTTTTTGTTGTTTTTTATTTATACATTTTATGTCAATCCATTATCCATGTAGAGACATATTAACCTATTTATTCATGAGCTGATTATATTACCACAAAACATGCACAGTTTTTTGGAGTACACTTGTATTAATTATGCTTATTTCCACTACAGCTGACAGGATCGTTTACTCTGTGTAGTCCCTTGTTTTAACATGCGCTGATAAAGACTTGGATAAGAAAGTTTATGTCTAAACAGTGCAGTTATTGAAAGGTCCGAGGTGGCTTCTTTTCCAGCTCATGGCCTTTGTCTCTTTGTGTTCTACGCTTTGTAATAGGGGAATCCTTGAACAAAATGTTTGAAAAAGCGGAATCTTCTTGTGTTTGCTTTACAGAAGACCAGCGGAGACTCAGAACTGCAGGAGATCATGAAGCGGCGGCAGGAGAGGATCGACTCTGGAAGCAAAGACTGAACCTGCCGTCCAGCACGACCCACCCAGACACTTTTGCTAACTCACTGCAGCAGCTTCTTCAATCAATCTATTGCTAATTATGACCTGCAGTAGAACATAAGGAACTGTTGTATACATATTTAATTGTATATTTATTTTATATCACCCAATGTGTATGTATATCAGTGTTTTCTTATGTAATTATGTTGCTTACATGGTCTCATTAAATTTTGTTGTCGTATGAAAAGAGGAACACATGAATCGATGTACAGTTTTTTGTGTGTGTGTGTGTGTGTGGGGGGGGGGGGGGGGGAGGGAGGCACAACATGCATGTAACGTGGATAATTGTACAAGCAGTGTGGTTAATGTTTATGCTCATTGTCAATATTGCAGCTGTTTACTGAATGACTTAAATAAGTAGATCTTAGCTATTGCATATCTAAATATGTGCCAGAATGCTTGACACATTTTCTGATATATAGCCAATTTTTTGCATATCACTGTTTACAAGTAAAATAAATAATAAAACATGCTCTATGTCAGAAGTAGTCTCATGCTGGTTGGTATCTGCAGATCAGCAGTAGATATTAACATAATGTTGTTGTTTATAATCAGAATTCAGACATTCTGACAAGAGAAACTGTCAATAATCCTGTATGAAGTTATTGTGAATAACAGTGAAATGCTGTCATTAATGTGTATGAGACTGATCTATACAGCATGATATTTTGCAGTGTAAACTGCACAGACACAGAGGAATAATAAGGAATATATGAGACAATGTTGTTCTGATATGAATAATTAAATGAAGATGTAGACAAAACATTCAAGGGGTTGTAAATATTATGGGATACATAATAACAAAAAAATGTAGTCAAAAAAATAAACGTGGTAAATATTTGATATCCCTTCTTTTTGTACATAATTCTTGTATTTGTCGCTGGATTAAAATACCAGAGGTAGAGAAACAGTCAATACAGTTCCTTTATTTCATACTGTAAAACCAGAATAAGAGTTGCAAGTAAAGAAGGAAGTTAAATTAAGTACAGTAACTTTAAATAATCCTCAATTACACTGGATCTGTCACTTGCCTGCGTCATTTTCAGATTTTATTGTTCAAACTGTATCACATGATTGGTAATGAAAAAACATCACTTTAAATACCTGACAATCACTTTTCACAATTGTATCTTTAACGCCATGCTACTGTTGTTCAAGACACTGCAAGGCAAATCAGAGAAATCCTGTGAGCACTAAAAATCTGGCACAAAATCTGAAAAAAAACAGAACTATAATACCAACACTAGGAAAGGATAAATCCCACACTATTAACTGGATTATAAAACCAAACAGATACAATCAATGTATGATGCAAAAGAGAGGAAAACACATCAGTCTTTGTAGGTACTGTGCAGAGAATAAAAGTTGTCATTTATGCAGATATGCATCAAGCCAGAGGTCGCCTGAGTGTTTCAGTGACCTAAAAAGAAAATGAGAACAAAAATACACACATATATCAGGCAAGCGGTTCATTATTAATCTTGTTCTGCAAGGGGTTTATATTAAATTGTCACCCTCATTTTGTCTTCATTATTCAGTCAGTTGCACTTTAGGGTCATCCCTTTGTTTTGTCAGACTGAATAATGTACTGATAATAATACTATTATTTTTGGACTTACCTGAAAACATCAACGAAGCCCTGCTGCAATGTTTTCACCTGGTAAGGAATCCCATGTTTCTCACACAGTGCACGGACCTGCGGGGCCACCAGGTGGTAGTTGTGGCGCGGCATTGTTGGAAACAAACTCCAGAGACAAAAGGAACAGAAGGCGTCCATCAGCATAAAACATCTCTCAACAATTACTATAACAACAATTACTTACTCAATACTACAGAACAGTTGTATCTTCTTCCTGTCTTCCCTTTAAAGTTTGAGTTTATTGAATTAATGCTCACAGTTAACAACTGAATGAAAAGCAGAATTTACATCAGTTTAAATCATAGAAAGTCTGGCCCTATAAATATAAATACATTTTATTTATTGAAGGCTCTGAGAACCCATTTTCTCAATCACCTTAAGTGAAGGTGTCTGACATGAACACACTATTTTCTGCCAAAGTGAGAACAATTTATTTTGATTTTCACATGAGTGATTTTCTGTATTTGTCCTGATGAACCAGGTTTGATTGATGCGTTTTTGAGTGTTAGACTTAATATATAATAACTAGCATTGTTTTTACCAAAATATTTGAATTGATCCACACTTTGTCCTGCATACATTTCTAATGTAATGGGAGATTTGAAACCAAGGTTGTTAAAATCATCTGCTATACTGTATGATGTTTATGCTGAGGCCATCTCCAGTCGCTATTCTCTGGACTTGTGGCTCGACTTGGACTCACATGCTAATAACTTGGACTTAGACTCTGACTCAAGGATTTATGAAATCAGACTTGAGCATTAAAGAAATAGGACTCAGAAGTTTGATGAAGTTTCTGACTACTTTTATGTGTCTATAGGCAGTGATGGAGTACTTGAGTCCTGGACTCAATTCCGATTTAAGTCGCTATTCTCTGGACTATGACTCAGCTCAGACTCAAACTCAGGTAATGGTGACTCATCAGGCTCAAACACTGGGGACTCAAGACTTAACTCCAAGTCGTCTGAGTAAAATATTGAAATTATTTTGTACATTTCTCTAAAATTTAGACGGCCATACTGTATCATTGAAAATGTTTGGATCTCCCCTAGAATTAAAAATTTCAGAGACATTTGATGGTCTTTTACTGCCTTTTGTATCTACAGAATTATTATTTCTCATATTAATTTCAGGAGCTTTGTGTCTGTTTTTTCCTACAAACTTTTGAACTGGTGAACACATGTTCTCCTTAGACTCAACCATTCACTCACTGGTGTTCGATTTGAAAGTTGAGGTGTCCGCTGAACCAGTCGTTGAAGAGGGACTGCTTTATATTACAGGTTGCTTGTAACTAAAGTAGAGGAAAAGACAAAAGATGAGGTTACACATGTGCAGCACAGTGGCTGACTATGGACTGTTTCCTAATAAACCAGGTACCTGCATAGATAGCCAGTCCTGGTTCTTCTCGTGGTCAATGTCCATGGGCAGATGACTCATCTGAGTCACCCACACAAACCCGTGACTCTCCAAAATCCTGTCATTCATAACAACACAACACCTTGATCTTTATAAAGGGTTTGTACATTGAAACTAATGGGGTTATTTAAGTTAGTATGTAAGTAATTTTTTATTGAACTTTTAGATTGCCAGATTCACTGATGTTTTTTTCTATTCAGCTCTTTGTGTGAGATAGCGATATGTCAGTGTGTGTGTGTGTGTGTGTGTGTGTGTGTGTGTGTGTGTGTGTGTGTGTGTGTGTTTACATGTTTGTCAGTCATTTTTCGGCTCCATTAGCTAAAGGTTAATATATTATTGATAGTGTGTGTGGTTTGATGGCGGTATACCATTATGGTACTGTAAGTGTGTGTCAGAGTTGTTACCTGATGAAGCTGATGAACACCACTGAGCCAAACAGGCCAAACATGGGTATAGAACAGCACAGGTAGCGCAGGTAGTAAGACAAAGACCAAGCCAGATCCTTCACAAGAAAGGAAGGTTAATATGACTCCCTGAAAGTCATCTCTTGTTTTCACTTAGCCTACATGTGAACTGACAAATCGTAATATAATCTGCACTGTAACACTCAGAACATGGCATCTTACCACCCAATTGCGGCGGGAAATCATGGTGTGTATTATTTGAATGTTGAAGTAAACTGGAATGAGAAGAGGTGGTCCAACTAAAAGAGGGAAAAGAAAACAATTATTCCTGTGAAGTTTTCATAGTTTCACTCTTTTAAAGGACTCCAAGAAACATACCGAGAAAGAAGTACTTGTGTTGGTGGTGATAGGGCATATATTTGATCTTTTTTATGCCATACTGCAACAGAGAGAAATACAGAGTTAGAATTAGCAGCTGGTGAAAGATTTAATACGATATGTTTAAGAGCTGTTTTAGGAAATCAGTTACTTGCCTCCACTGGTTGAGTTGCTCCAACTACAAAGACGTGCAACATGTTGACATCAGGGTCCTTACTGATGATGTTGGGTTTAGCGTGATGCTGGAAATGCCGGTGATTCCACCAGTTGGCAGACGCTCCCTGCAAAAAACAACCTTTAATGTCTGTGCAAAATTTCACAAATAAATATGATTATGATACGATTGAGAATACCAATTACCTTCAAATGACCAATGACAAACTTGTGCAACAAGTGATTCCAGCTGGACTTCTTGAAGACAGACAGGTGACCAAAGTCATGCTGCAGCCATCCAGCCTGCAACTACAGAAGATGAAGAGAAACCGGCATTGATTTACAGTTCGTCAATAACAATAACAGATAATAATGTTTGAATCACCTGAGCGGTTGCTAGCATGACGGCACTCAGAAAAGTCAGAGTCCAGCTAGTTCCCCAGACCCAGATGATCAGCCAGGCGAGGGCCTCCAGCAGAAGGATGTGACCCAGGTGGAGGCAGAAGAACAAAGGCCGAGCTCGAAACAGACCCTTGCTCTCCACCTGCGCACGTAAGGTATGGAAATCCTGTATGATGGTTTCCTGAGAGCAGAGAAGAAGAAATAGACACGTCCTGTAAAGCTCAAAAGAATCTGATAAAAAAACAATGCATTAAGGCAGTTTGAGTTATTTAACAGCATTTAACAGCTAAAGAAACATGAGTGTTCAGAATCTCAGATGTGCCTGAACACTGTAAGACTCATGAATAATAGATCTGTAAATGGTCCTCAGGTGTTTCTCTACACTGACACTAAAGCTGCTACACGATTAATAAGATATTTTTTATTTGAGGAGTCTGAGACGGAGCTCACGTTTTTGTTTCGGTCCTGGCTGGGCTCTGTTGCTGCCAGCTCTCCAATCTGCAGCGGCTTCAGAAACTTTTGCACAAACTTTAAATCTGGATGAAAAGCAGTGAATGCCTCCTGTAAAACAGAAATAAAGGATCCTGTCATTGACGCAGTAATTAAAAAGTAATAAACATCAGATGTGGAAGGAACACTCCACTTTCTTATTTTATTCTGTGTTTAGAAGTAGAGAAGTATTATTACAAACAGTACCTAAGTGTCAAAAGTACTGTTTCTGCAGAAATATGGCTCCTGTGAATGATATATTATCAGGTTGTTGATACTGATGCATCAGCATGTATGCAGCATTTTAATGCTGTTGCTGGTTGAGGTGAAGCTCAAGACTTTTTGCTAATATTTTACTTTCTTTTGTAAAATATTGGATATTTTGACCACTTTGGGGCTCAAACAGTTATTTAAATGAAACCATTTGAAGTTTAGATGGAAAATTAAACAACAACTCAGACATCTGAAATGTGACAAGTAGGACTAGCTAAACACTGTCTTTTTTTAATGAGTCACAGGCTGGGGCAGGAAACCAATGGCTTAATATTTAACAATGTGTTGGACTTTAAAGCATAGCATATGATTCTTATCTAAAATCTGAATCTAATCAATATCAACCCTGGCTGTTACATAAATTTAGTAGGGTAAAGGTATGTGGTGGAGTAGAAGTAGCCTATCAAGTATACATGAAATGGAAATACTCAAGGCCTACCTCAAAAGTTATTTTATATTCAAGATAATAAAAATAAAAATAAAAATAAAAATAAAAATAAAAATAAAAATAAAAATAAAAATAAAAATAAAAATAAAAATAAAAATAAAAATAAAAAAAATAATAGCAATATACCGTGGCATCCTCTCCAGCATAGTGGCTGATGACTCGAATCCCTCCTGGGTGTCTTTTGGCCCACTGTGTGATGTTGTAAACCTTTCGGTCGATCACCAGCCACCGGTCATTCCGGTTGCAGTGGCTCTGCACCTCCTCCCAGGTGTAGACACCAGCAGCTCGCCCGCTGATCGGCTCTGCCGACTCCGTAAGCTGGCCTCCACCTCCCATCCTCACTGCTGTCTCTGGCCTGGGTCCACCTGCACACTAAAGGGCCAGTCAGGAACAAACTTTGACACCTGGATGTAAAAGGAAGAAGAAGTTGTGGTTAATGCCTCTGCAACAGTGTGCAGTCACAGATTGTGCAGAGGGAGCAGCACTCAGAGGAAGAGATTTTAACCTCTCTTTACTTTAACCACCCAGCTGATTGTTGTTAACACAAGTCCGACAAAGAGCAGAGCAACGTCTTCACTAATAACTGATGATGAAATCCGACACTGCTGTTGGTGAAGCAGGGCAGATTTCCACATGTGAGCATCATTTGTTTGTATTGACATACACCTCAATATAGGTGCCGAATGCACATCCTCCTATGAAATAGCCTACTAGAAAGCATCTCTATTTAGCCTGCAAGTGCGTTTTGTGCGACTATTATCTTTTTCTTTTTTTTACAGCAGCGCATAGCCTACGACGCAGTTAATGCGGTTATTGTGTAAAACAGGATATAAAACAGACACATCAAACCACAGACCGTCTATCGATCAACGTTAATCGCCTATATTAGTTGGACACAAATCGTAGATATAGCGGCCGGCAGTGTAGGTCCGCTAGGAAGATGAGAAATAGTTCACACTTACAGTATCCAGATTTTGGCTACTCTCTCCGGGATTCAGTCACATTAACACGTCGGCTCACTTTATTTGCTCTCGTTCCGTTCAGACCCATTTTAAATAGTAATCATCCAAAAATATCATCCAATTATCTTCCTTAAAATGTTCACGGACTCATTCAACCACTCACTGAGTACAAATTCCGAGCCGATCATTCGAGGGTTTCTGGCCAATCAGTGTACAGTATATCCTGGACCACTGGCTGATGTGCAATAGGCTCAACAAGCAGCTCGTCTGAATATCACACAGTCTCGTGTCGCCTCCACAGAATCCTCCATTAGGCTATACAGTATATTTTTACATTATAATGCACCGTGTGTTACAATATTCTATCCATCTATCTATCTATGGTGGAAGTTTAATCTTTCATCTATCTATTTTGCAAATGTTGCAAAGTAGGTTTTCTCTACTGTGATGTAAGCAGGGACGTAGCACAAAATTCTCAATGAGCTCCTCCGCATCCACGGTCATTCATTCTAGTATTTTGTGGGCCTGACTCTGTCCCCCCTTCTCCCCCCAGTCCGACGGACACCCCTGGTTGTAAAACATGAGCAGTTGCTAAATGTGCAAATAAGTGTTTATTTATGGTTCATAATGTTTTGCGTTTCCCACATTTAACTGCCAAACATTTGCATAAACTTTGCAACAAAAATACAAATATTGGCCAATTTTAGCATAGTTGGGGGAACAACATACTTTTACAGATATTAATAAGAATCTTGCCATAAAATGCCATAAAATGACATCACCACGGCTGCCGTTTCCAGAAGCTGTCGTGGCGCTTGTTTGTGCAATCTTTGTAACTATGCACCCAACACAGTCGGCTGGGAAGAACAGGTGTGTCTATAGCCTACAAACATCTGTTATTCTCCATGTACAGAACACAGGGAGTCAAACAGCCTAAAATATCTGTTTAGAGAGTGACATAGCTACTACACTGGGAGAAGAAGAAACATTTTGCTGGAGAGTGTGGAAAAACATCAGCGATCGTTTATCCAAGTAAAAAACGGCTTCATGTAAAGAGTGTTCTTCACAGTGTTACAGGCAGACAGTCATTTCGATTTGGAGATAAACAACAGTCACGTTAATGATTACAGTAGATAAATGTAATGTTTCGCGGTCTGTGTTTTAAAGGGCAACTATTATATAGCATTTTCAGGATTATACTTGCATTTTGTATTTGTACTAGAACATGTTTACATGCTTTAATGTTTAAAAAAAACTTTATTTTTCTCATACTGCCCATGGCTACCTCACCTTTATTCACCATCCGTTGCTCTGGACGGAGACGAGTGAAGTCTATTAGAAGCTCTTTTCAATTAGGCTCGAGCGTTATTGCGCAGCTGCAAACTGAGCTTGCCGACGTAGATGTGACGTGAACAACGTGTCTGAACGTTGTCTGTTAGTGATGACGAACTGACCGAAGAGCCGGTAATTAACACTCCTGTTTTTTTACCTCATTAGCACCTCCACTGGAGTGGTGGTAGAATCAATCAGGAAATGGGCTACCTCGAGCAGCATGATTCATTGGACCGGAAGAGTTGTTAAAGAGTTGTAGATTGGAGACCGTGCACCAGGCTACTGACCGAGACCGAATGTAACCGTGCAACAACCGCTCGAGTCTAATGTAATCAAACGGTGTCTTGGTTCTCTGCAAGTTTGAGTTATTAAGCGATCCCAGAAACCTTTATTTCTCGTGCATCTTAGATGATTATGTACATAGAAATTCACACATTATCGATGGGGAAGTACATCACATATAAATACACGTCATCTTGGTAGTTATGATGTTAAAACATGAACCGGTGACCGAATCTGTAGACTCGGTTCGCCAACCAACAACCATCCGTTTGAACCGACTCGCGTAAAAGAGCCGGTTGTCCCATCACTATTAGATGTGTAAACCAGAGCTGCCAGTGAGCATGGCGAACATGAGGCCACCTCCAATCTCAACCATGCTGGGGCATTGTGTGAACTGTCAGCACGCAGCCAGTAGTGGAGTATACGGAAGTTGGTTGCCCAATAGTAATAGTTCAAAATTAGGTAAGGCCATTCATAAATAAAGATAATAAAGATTGGGATACACTGAAATAAGAAAGAAAATGTTGGTAAAATGTTCATTTTTATCGAATTTACCACCTCTCAAAATGGTCCTGTGTTCTAGAGGAGTGAAATTATACTTATAAAGATTTTTTTGTCACTTGTCACCCCGAGATATGTAAATTTGTCGTGGACTACCTTGAACAAGATTGTTTGGTGTGGAAATTTGTGAGTGGCAGCATTTACCTGGAATAGTTCACTCTTATCCAAATTTAGCTTGTAACTGGAGATTGAACCAAATGAGTGGAGTGAGAGTGCAGTTGGGATAGAAGTATTAGGCCTGGAAATATAAAGAAGCAGATCATCCGCATAAAGTGATACTCTCTGCTCAAGGCCACCCCTAGTCACCCCGGTAATGTTAGGATTAGATCAAAGTGCGATAGCAAGGGGCTCAATAGCAACAGCAAAGAGCAAAGGGGACAGTGGGCATCCCTGTCTCGTGCCTCTAAAGAGGGGGAAATAATTTGAATGATCGTTATTGGTTCAGACCGACGCAAGTGGAGTACGGAAAAGATAGCCCCACTCCACTCTGTCAAAAGCCTTCTCGGCATCCAAAGAGATTACAAATTCAGGCTCAGTGGAGTTCGACGAGTTGTACATAACATGAAATAGGCGTCTAACATTTGAAAAAGCATATCTATTCTTAATAAATCCAGTCTGGTCAGGGGAGATTATAGATGGCAAAACTGTTTCCAGACGGGTGGCCAGTAACTTAGCTAAGATTTTGTAGTCCACATTCAGTAATGACATTGGTCGATAGGATCCACAAAAAATAGGGTCTTTATTTTTTTTTTAATATCAATGAAATAGAGGCCTGTGATATGGTCTGGGGAAGAGAGGCAGTATCCACTGAATATAAAAACATTTTAAGAAGAAGAGGGGCTATCTTATCCATAAACTTCCTGTAGAATTCAATAGGAAACCCGTCCGGGCCGGGACATTTAGAGCACTGCATTTTACCCGCCGCTCTTCAAATTTCCTCCAATGTTATAGGCTCTTCCAGCTGGAGGTTAGAGGCGGGGTCCATACTAGGGACAGTAAAGAAGCTGAAAAAAGAATCAAAATCTGAGGGGTCAGTTGACTGTTCAGACATATACAAAGACGCATAAAAGCACTTAGATTTGTCATTAATTAGCTTAGGATCAGTCATTACCCCAATGGGACTTTGAATTTGGTTGAACAAGCCTGGCGTAGTTGGTGAGAAAGCAATTTACTTGGTTTGTCTCCGTATTCATAGTGGGTATATCGTGACTTTAGTAGCATGTCCTCAGTTTGAGCTGATGCCAAATTATCAAACTCAGCCTGTAAAGACAAGCGGTCCTTATAAACATTAGGGGAAGGTGATGTTGCATATACATTATCCAATTGTAATATCTGAGTCATCAGATCAGTTATATTCTTTTTTCGTTGTTTCCTCTCATAGCTCACGTATGACATAATTTGTCCCCTAATATAGACTTTAAAAGTCTCCCAGCGAAGAGATGGTGAGACATTAGGTGTTTCATTTGTTTCTATAAAAAGATCGATCTGAGCATTCAGAAAAAAGACAAATTTGTCGTTGGACCGCAAACGTGTGTTAAAGCTCCATGGAGCCCAGGAATTCAGCTCTCCACCTACTCCGAGATCTAAGGTCAGGTATGAAGATGGAGTTATAAGAACATGAGCGAACTAAGGGTATAAGTCTATTGTCTAAGAATAAATAGTCAATGCGGGTGTAAGTATGGTGAACAAGTGAGAAGTATGAATATTGTGGGGTTAAAGAAGTGCCAGGAATCGGTGATTGAGAATTCTTGAAGAAAGTTTCTAATAATTTTGAAAGATTTTGAAGGAGTAGTAGGTTTAGCGGAAGACCGATCTAATGAGCCCAACCAGCAATTAAAATCACCCCCGAGCACAAGCAGATGTGAAGACAGATTACGAAAAAAGTTTGCATCATCCCAATTTGGTGCATATATATTAGCGAGAATCAACTTGGTACTATGAATGTGTCCTGTGACAATAGCATACCTACCATTAGGGTCTAGGATAGTACTGGAAGAGACAAAAGGTACGGATTTGTGGATCAGAATGGCAGCCCCTCTCGCTTTGCTATGAAAGGTTGAATGATAAAGTTGCCCAACCCAGCCCCTCCTAAATCTTAAATGGTCAGAGACTTTTAAATGAGTCTCCTGAAGAAATGCAATCTGGGCACCCAAGTGACAGAGATGGTGGAGTACCTTGCTACACTTTATTGGATAGTTCAAACCTTTACAGTTCCAACTGTAGATTCTGAGCGTGTTCCCAACTGGCTGCCCCATTGGACTAGTCTGAATCATACTTGAATACTTGGAAGGGGAGGGAGAAGAAGGGGAGGAAGAAGTGGTATACCTCTATCCGCTTATGGAGCCCTTTCACTGGGTTAAATTGAAGGGTGTCTTAGTGGGATTTTTTTCCAAGTATTTGACCGGAGAAATAGATGGAGAACATTATTAATTAATTTGTTATGTCGAGATAACAAAATAATTACTTTATCTCGAGAAAACAAACGTTGTTATCTCGAGATAACAAATGAATAAGTCATTATCACGAGATAACAGTGCATAAAAATACAAAAAAATCCATGGCCGTTCTCGGCTTCTGTAGTATATTTATAGTGTAAGCTGTTGCTAAGGATCCTTTTTTAAGTAGGCTAGCTAATGTTAGCTAAGTTACTGAAATTAATAACCTGATGGCAAGAGGAATAAAAGTTTTGACGATTACTAGGCTATATGTTAGCTACGTTCTGTAGCTATGTATGTATGTATGTACGTATGTATATGTATGCTCATGTATAGCCTAGCCTTTATTTAGGCAACATCTACATACTTGTTTAATTTAGGCTATTAAAGCAAATTAATGCAGAAAGTTAAGATGGTCAGAATATAGCATAATACCATACCATACCATAATATATCATGAAATAATTTAGTTTAGGCTATGCCTTAGTGCCTAGACCTGCCAACATATGTCTGTTGTTAGAACACACCACACTTTTTTAGACCTGTAGACCACTACTGACCTCAATCATGTCGCCTCGCTCAGAATCAGCTGCTGTATCACTAGCAAGTTGTAGCAAGTTCAGACCAAAGAATCGCGACCAAAGAATCGCGACGATATATGAATGTCCTTACACTACAATGATGTAAATATAAACTTGGTGACACACCTACGTATCTGAGACTCATGTTTTAAACTCTTAAACTGTAAAATAATTCATTACCTGTGATATTATTCATCAAATATATAATTGACTATCTATGTCTATGAGGCTGTTTTTTGTGGAGACGGTCTAAAGCAAACAGAAACACAGTACATAGTACACACAGTACAAATACAGGAGGATTCATGCAATGACTCCTGACTCAGTAGAGTGGTTTAGAGAAATATGAAGGGGACAATAAAAGTGCCACAAAGAGAAACATTTTGGATCTTTCAGTCAAAGATTATTTCGGCCTGGATAGAGTTTGTTCCATATATTTTTTTTTTTTTGATGATGCTTCTCATCATCTCTCCCTCCTGGTTTTCTCCTCATCTTTAAAGTGACAAGTTTCTGCCAACTCTTCCTTATTATTGTTTATGTTGATTTTTATTTATTATTTTTATGTTAATTCATTATCCATGCAGAGACTTGTTAATCTATTTATTCATGAGCAGATTATATTAACACAAAACATGCATAGTTTTTGGAGTACATTTGTATTAATTATGCTTATTTGCACAACATGCATGTAACGTAGATATTTGTACGAGCAGTGTGGTTAATATGTATGCTCATTGTCAATATTGCAGCTGTTTACTGAATGAAATAAGTAGATCTTAGCTATTGCTTATCTAAATATGTGCCAGAATGCTTGACACATTTTCTAATAGGCTATATAGCCAATTTTTTCATGTAGCTGTTTATAAGTAAAATAAATAATAAAACATGCTCTATGTCAGAAGTAGTCTCATGCTGGTTGGTATCTGCAGATCAGCAGTATGTATAAACATAAATAATGTTGCTGTTTATAATCAGAATTCAGACATTCTAACAAGAGAAACTGTCAATAATCCTGTATGAAGTTATTGTGAATAACAGTGAAATGCTGTCATTAATGTGTATGAGACTGATCTATGCAGCATGATATTTTGCAATGTAAACTGCACAGACACAGAGGAATAATAAGGAATATATGAGACAATGTTGTTCTGATATGAATAATTAAACGAAGATGTAGAAAACATTCAAGGGGTTGTAAATATTATGGGACACACTGTTTTAAAATTGTTTTTATCAAAAATAAACGTGGTAAATATTTGATATCACTTCTTTTTTGTACATTCTTGTATTTGTCACTGGATTAAAATACCAGAGGTAGAGAAACAGTCAATACAGTTCCTTTATTTCATACTGTAAAACCAGAATAAGAGTTGCAAGTAAAGAAGGAAGTTAAATTAAGTACAGTAACTTTAAATAATCCTCAATTACACTGGATCTGTCACTTGTCTGCGTAATTTTCATATTTTATTGTTCAAACTGTATCACATGATTCATAATGAAAAAACATCACTTTAAATACCTGACAATCACTTTTCACAATTGTATCTATAACGCCATACTACTGTTGTTCAAGACACTGCAAGGCAAATCAGAGAAATCCTGTGAGCACTAAAAATCTGGCACAAAATCTGAAAAAAACAGAACTATAATACCAACACTAGGAAAAGATAAATCCCACACTATTAACTGGATTATAAAACCAAACAGATACAATCAATGTATGATGCAAAAGAGAGGAAAACACATCAGTCCTTGTAGGTACTGTGCAGAGAATAAAAGTTGTCATTTATGCAGATATGCATCAAGCCAGAGGTCGCCTGAGTGTTTCAGTGACCTAAAAAGAAAATGAGAACAAAAATACACACATATATCAGGCAAGCGGTTCATTATTAATCTTGTTCTGCAAGGGGTTTATATTAAATTGTCACCCTCATTTTGTCTTCATTATTCAGTCAGTTGCACTTTAGGGTCATCCCTTTGTTTTGTCAGACTGAATAATGTCCTGATAATACTACTATTCATTTTTGGACTTACCTGTAAACATCAACGAAGCCCTGCTGCAATGTTTTCACCTGGTAAGGAATCCCATGTTTCTCACACAGTGCACGGACCTGCGGGGCCACCAGGTGGTAGTTGTGGCGCGGCATTGTTGGAAACAAACTCCAGAGACAAAAGGAACAGAAGGCGTCCATCAGCATAAAACATCTCTCAACAATTGTGTTTTAAATTTAAATAAATAATAATAATAATTCAAAGACAATACTGTTCAGTACAGTGAAGCAAGTTTCACCCACCCAATTTTGTTTTTACAAACTACGGAACAGTTGTATCTTCTTCTTGTCTTCCCTTTAAAGTTTGAGTTTATTGAATTAATGCTCACAGTTAACTAATGAAAAGCAGAATTTACATCAGTTTAAAACATAAAAAAGTCTAGCCCTATAAATATAAATAAATGTTATTTATTCAAGGCTCTGAGAACCAATTTTCTCAATCACCTTCTTACTATGAGTGAAGGTCTCATGAACACATTATTTTCTTAAGTGAGAACTATTTTATTTTGATTTTCTGTATTTGTCCTGATGAAGCAGATTTGATTGATGCGTTTTTGAATGTTAGAGTCCTTATAAATAATAACTAACAGTGTTATTTTCCAAATTATTTGGATTGATCCACACTTTGTCCTGTATACATTTCTAATGTAATGGGGAATTTGAAACCAAGGTTGTTAAAATCATCTGCTATACTGTATACTGAGCCCGTCTCGAGTCACTATTCTCTGGACTCTTGACTCGACTTGGACTCACATGCTAATAACTTGGACTTAGACTCTGACTCAAGGATTTATGAAATCGGACTTGAGCGGACTCGGAAGTTTGATGACGCTTCTGACTACTTTTATGTGTCTATAGGCAGTGATGGAGTACAAGCTGGATCCTTGATTTTTTAACTGACAGAACTCAGAGAGTGAGGGTGAATTGATGCATTTCAAGAGAATTAACTCATCAACAGGGTCCCCTCAGGGCTGTGTCCTTTCTCCGCTACTCTATATTCTCTATACTAATGACTGCCGCAGCCGTTGCGACAACAGATTAATTTGTCACTGTCATAGTCAGTCTTCTTCATGCTGGTAAAAACAGCCATGGTCCTGATGTTGAGGAGTTTATACAGTGGTGTTATTACTTCAACTGAATGTGTAACAAAAACTAAGGACATGTGTATTGATTTTAGGCACAAGCCATCAACCCTATTATCAAGGGACAGGTGGTAGACTTTGTCCCTTGATGGAGAGAAACTTTGTAGTCTACCACCCCATCTCCTTCTGAATTGCATGACTATGTTGTTTTTCATATATTGTACCTTGCAGAAAAACCAATTGCCTTCCGGGGACAAAAATAAAGTTGAAAGTTGAATTTGAGTCCTGGACTCAAGTCCGATTTGAGTCGCTATCCTCTGGACTTGTGACTTGACTCAAACTCAGGTAATGGTGACTCATCGGGCTTGAACACTGGGGACTCGAGACTTAAAGGTCCAATATGTAATGAATCCAAAAATGACCCCAATGCGTCATCAGATATTAAGGAAACATGCTAAGTTGAAATACTATCATTTCTGACAACAATGCTAATGCCAGTATTTTCTTCTTTTGAAATGGCCGTTCCGTGACGGAATTTCAATTTGTGATTTGGCCTGTGTGTTGTTATCAACTGCCCAGTTTGACAGCCAGGCCGGGTTGCCAGATATACCTGTAAAAACGTAAACCCAGCGTGCTACAGCTGTAACATTAGTACAGCCATGAAAGCAGCAAACAAACGAACAGGATCAACGGAGATAGATTCTACCCTACCTAAAAAAAACATAATGTTTCTAACAGTTGCGTGACCAGAGACCAGTGGTATACGCAGTATACCCACTTAGAAAGCTCCAGGATTTCCATATACCCTCTTAAAAATGCCCAATGACACGCAACAACATATTTTCCATTATATTTTTGATATATTTTGAATTGTCATCTGTGTTTTTCTTCTTCGCATAGGCTAAATAAAGGTATTTGAATAAAAGTTCAAAAAAAGACACCCAGACCCCCCACTACGATATGCCCCCCTCCCCCAAAGGCTGATTCTGGCCCAAAGATATAAGCCAATTTATATACAGCACAGTATACCCATTACATACATTAGACTACACCACTGCCAGAGACGTAAAAATCCCGACTGGTCCTGGCTAACGCCGCCATGCTAACCCTGCTAACTGCTAACGTCACTCGGAGGACCAGGCAAGCGGGCCACTGCTGTTTACAATGTGTAGCCTGTTCAGCGGCTGTAGCCGACAATGGTGAGTTATTTTAAGCCAAGAGAGGGCGGGCTGTAAATCATGAAGAGAGGACCATGAGTTTGCAGTGTGTTTAGCGATTGTTGCTGTAATTCTAAGCCAATAAAGTGTGTTCAGTCAGGTGGAGAGGACGATAGGTGGTGTTATTTTTAGCGGTTCCTACCGTAAGCTGAGGAAGTGTGTCTATCTGTCAGGTGGAGAGGACAGCGAGGTTGTTGTGTTTTTAGCGGTTTCCTACCGTAATTCTATGCCGAAAGGTGTGTTCAGTTGGGTACAGAGCTCCGCGTGAGCACGGGCTTTTATGACTGTCAATATAGCCAGCCTCTAACGTTAGCTCTCCGCTGTGCTGTGAAAATGTCTGGCTATGTGAGACAAGCGTCTAGCAACATTGTTGTGGATGCTGCGGCCTCAGGCTAGCAACCTCCGTGAACTTCGAGTCTGGGGAGGAGAGGGCGGGGGAGACGACTCTCTCCAGTATTTTGAATTTGTACTGCAGTAACTATTTTAAACACTAGCTGTCAGTATTACATATTGCACCTTTAACTCCGACTCAACCGTTGGTGACTCGAACACTGTGCTGAGTAAAATATTGAAATTATTTTGTACACATTTCTCTACAATTTAGACGGCCATACTGTTTCATTGAAAATGTTTGGAATTAATAATTTCAGACGTTTGATGGACTTTTACTGCCTTTTGTATCTACAGAATTATTATTTCTCATATTAATTTCAGGAGCTTTGTGTCTGTTTTTTCCAAACTTTTGAACTGGTGAACACATGTTCTCCTTAGACTCAACAATTCACTCACTGGTGTTCGATTTGAAAGTTGAGGTGTCCGCTGAACCAGTCGTTGAAGAGGGACTGCTTTATATTACAGGTTGCTTGTAACTAAAGTAGAGGAAAAGACAAAAGATGAGGTTACACATGTGCAGCACAGTGGCTGACTATGGACTGTTTCCTGATAAACCAGGTACCTGCATAGATAGCCAGTCCTGGTTCTTCTCGTGGTCAATGTCCATGGGCAGATGACTCATCTGAGTCACCCACACAAACCCGTGACTCTCCAAAAACCTGTCATTCATAACAACACAACACCTTGATCTTTATAAAGGGTTTGTACATCGAAACTAATGGGGTTATTTAAGTTAGTATGTAAGTAATTTTTTATTGAACTTTTAGATTGCCAGATTCACTGATGTTTATCCCTCTCCATCATAACTTTTTTCTATTCAGCTCTTTACTGTAAGTTGTAGTGATAATGACTGCGTATCCTTGTGTGAGATAGCGATATGTGAGAGAGAGTGTGTGAGTGTGTGAGTGTGTGAGTGTGTGTGTGTGTGTGTGTGTGGTTTGTGGTTTGATGGCGGTATACCATTATGGTACTGTAAGTGTGTGTCAGAGTTGTTACCTGATGAAGCTGATGAACACCACTGAGCCAAACAGGCCAAACATGGGTATAGAACAGCACAGGTAGCGCAGGTAGTAAGACAAAGACCAAGCCAGATCCTTCACAAGAAAGGAAGGTTAATATGACTCCCTGAAACTCATCTCTTGTTTTTACTTAGCCTACATGTGAACTGAGAAATCGTAATATAATCTGCACTGTAACACTCAGAACATGGCATCTTACCACCCAGTCGCGGCGGGAAATCATGGTGTGTATTATTTGAATGTGGAAGTAAACTGGAATGAGAAGAGGTGGTCCAACTAAAAGGGAGGGAGGGAAAAGAAAACAATTATTCCTGTGAAGTTTTCATAGTTTCACTCTCTTAAATGACTCCAAGAAACATACCGAGAAAGAAGTACTTGTGTTGGTGGTGATAGGGCATATATTTGATCTTTTTTATGCCATACTGCAACAGAGAGAAATACAGAGTTAGAATTAGCAGCTGGTGAAAGATTGAATACAATATGTTTAAGAGCTGTTTTAGGAAATCAGTTACTTGCCTCCACTGGTTGAGTGGCTCCAACTACGAAGACATGCAACATGTTGACATCAGGGTCCTTACTGAAAATGTTGGGTTTAGCATGATGCTGGAAATGCCGGTGATTCCACCAGTTGGCAGACGCTCCCTGCAAAAAACAACCTTTAATGTCTGTGCAAAATTTCACGAATAAATACGATTATGATACGATTGAGAATACCAATTACCTTCAAATGACCAATGACAAACTTGTGCAACAAGTGATTCCAGCTGGACTTCTTGAAGACAGACAGGTGACCAAAGTCATGCTGCAGCCATCCAGCCTGCAACTACAGAAGATGAAGAGAGACCAGCATTGATTTACAGTTCGTCAACAACAATAACAGATAATGATGTTCGAATCACCTGAGCGGTTGCTAGCATGACGGCACTCAGAAAAGTCAGAGTCCAGCTAGTTCCCCAGACCCAGATGATCAGCCAGGCGAGGGCCTCCAGCAGAAGGATGTGACCCAGGTGGAGGCAGAAGAACAAAGGCCGAGCTCGAAACAGACCCTTGCTCTCCACCTGCGCACGTAAGGTATGGAAATCCTGTATGATGGTTTCCTGAGAGCAGAGAAGAAGAAATAGACACGTCCTGTAAAGCTCAAAAGAATCTGATAAAAAAACAATGCATTAAGGCAGTTTGAGTTATTTAACAGCATTTAACAGCTAAAGAAACATAAGTGTTCAGAATCTCAGATGTGCCTGAACACTGTAAGACTCATGAATAATAGATCTGTAAATGGTCCTCAGGTGTTTCTGTACACTGACACTAAAGCTGCTACACGATTAATAAGATATTTTTTATTTGAGGAGTCTGAGACGGAGCTCACGTTTTTGTTTCGGTCCTGGCTGGGCTCTGTTGCTGCCAGCTCTCCAATCTGCAGCGGCTTCAGAAACTTTTGCACAAATTTTAAATCTGGATGAAAAGCAGTGAATGCCTCCTGTAAAACAGAAATGAAGGGATCCATTGTCAGTGACGTAGTAAACAAAAAAATAATAAACATTTATCAGATGTGGAAGGAGCACTCAACCAATGTATTTAAATGACAGTACAGTAACAAAAAGTACTCACACGTGTCATAAGTAAAAGTACTGTTACTGCAGAAATATGGCTCCTGTGAATGATATGTTATTAGGTTTTTGATACTGATGCATCAGCGTGTATGCAGCATTTTAATGCTGGTTGAGGTGAAGCTGGCTTTACTACTTCATATAATGTTGGTAGTTTAGTTCAGATGTTCCCAACCTAGGGGCCAGGCCCCTTCAAAGGGTCACAGGATTATCCTGAGGGGTCGTGAGATGATTGCTGGGACACAGAAAAAGAAAAACAAACAAAGTTCTGCATGCTACACAGGTTTGTATTCGATTTAAGACTTTTCTCTAATATACTATATGATGGATGAATTTATTTCGTAAAATATTGGGTAATTTGACCTCTTTGAGGCTCAAAATGTTGTTTGAATGAAACCATTTAAAAAGTTTAGATGGAAAATGAATTAAGAACTCAGACATCTGAAATGTGACAAGTAGTCCCAACTGCACACTGCTTTCTTTTAGATGAGTCACAAGCTAAAAGGGCTGGAAACCACATGCTTAATATTTATTATAAAGTGTAGCATATGTTCCTTTTTGTCTCAAATAGAAATTTGACAACTCTCATTAGAGAACTAAATCGGGATCTTCAAAATAATTCAATATACTTTCAAACAAATCAGTTGTCACTAAATGTCCAAAAGTCTAATTTCATGTTATTTGCAGGAAATAAAAAAAATTGACAGTGAAAAAGTTAAACTCCATATTATTAATAAAGAAATAACCAAATTTTCATCAACTTGCTTTCTAGGTATTCTGATTGATGATAAACTCTCTTGGCAGAACAGGTTGGTTTTGAGACTTTGTACACAATGTTTCTTAATATTATATTATAGCTTATCCTTATAATGTAATATTGTGTTTTCATTTAATGGATTCCTCAGTGTCATTATCTAGGTATAAAAAGAAAGAAATGCCCTGCTGTGTAAACCATGTGATTTTGGAAAAAGATAACTCTTAATGAACTGTTTCTTTTATTGTAAACATGGCAATTATTTCTATTCCTCTACATGTTTTTTTTATTATTACATCTTTATGATTTTATTTTGGACGCTAACACTTAAGTGTATTTTTGATTTTTACGTCGACATTTGCGTATGTAGGCTACTTTGGTTGTGGTTTTTATATAAGCAACTACAGGTTTCTACACACCCTGACAGGTATTTTTTTTATTTTTTGTATTTCTTCAATGCATTTTGTTTTGTATGTTCTGTGAAACAAATTAACTAAACTAATCAATAACAACCCTAGCTGCTGAGTAGACGTATCAAGTATACATGAAATGGAAATACTCAAGTAGACCTACCTCAGAAGTTATATTTATATTCAAGAAAATAATTATAATTATAACAATATACCGTGGCATCCTCTCCAGCATAGTGGCTGATGACTCGAATCCCTCCTGGGTGTCTTTTGGCCCACTGTGTGATGTTGTAAACCTTTCGGTCGATCACCAGCCACCGGTCATTCCGGTTGCAGTGGCTCTGCACTTCCTCCCAGGTGTAGACACCAGCAGCTCGCCCGCTGATCGGCTCTGCTGACTCCGTAAGCTGACCTCCACCTCCCATCCTCACTGCTGTCTCTGGCCTGGGTCCACCTGCACACTAAAGGGCCAGTCAGGAACAAACTTTGACACCTGGATGTAAAAGGAAAAAGAAGGTGTGGTTAATGCCTCTGCAACAGTGTGCAGTCACAGACCGTGAGAGAGCAGCATAGGTTACTAAGCCTACTGATTGTTGTAACACAAGTGAAGTCCGACAAAGAACAGAGCAACATATTCACTAGTAATTGATGATGAAATCCGACAATAAGGAGGCTGTTGGTGAAGCAGGGCAGATGTCCACATGTAGTGACCATCATTTGTTTGTTTCGACATAGCCTACACCTTCAATAGTGCACATCCTCATATTATAAAATACTGGAAAGCAGCGATATTTAGCCTGCAAGTGCGTTTTGTGCGGCTATTTTATTTTACGGCAGCGCATATGCAATATAGGCTAGGCCTACGTCGCAGACTCGCAGTTCATGCGGTTATTGTGTAAAATAGGATATAAAACAGACACATCAAACCACAGACCGTCTATCGATCAACGTTAATCGCCTGTATAGGCCTATTAGTTGGACACAAATCGCAGATATAGCGGCCGGCAGTGTAGGCCCGCTAGGAAGATGAGAAATAGTTCACACTTACAGTATCCAGATTTTGGCTACTCTCCCCGGGATTCAGTCACATTAACACGTCGGCTCACTCTATTTGCTCTCGTTCCGTTCAGACCCATTTTAAATAGTAGGCATAATCATCCCAAAAAACCATCATCTTGTCTTGCCTAAAATGTTCACGGACTCATTCACCCACTCATTGAGAACAAATTCCGAGCCGATCATTCGAGAGTTTCTGGGCCAATCGGTGTACAGTATATCCTGGACCACTGGCTGATGTGCAATAGGCTCAACAAGCAGCTCGTCTGGTCTGAATATCACACAGTCTCGTCTGTGCGCTCCCACGGAAACAGTCGCCTCCACAGAATCCTCCATTAGGCTATACAGTATATTTTTACATTATAATGCACCGTGTGTTGCAATAATCTATCTATCTGTGGAAGTTTAATCTTTTATTTATTTATTTTGCAAATGTTGCAAAGTAGGTGACTAGGCTACTTTTCTCTACTTTGATGTAGAAGCACCTATAGGCGTAGCACACAATTCTGAACCCTGTTCATAGGCATTCTCAATGAGCTCCTCCCCGCATCCACGGTCATTAATTCTAGTATTTTGTGAGCCCTGACTCAGTCCCCCCTTCCCCCCCCCCCCCCCCCCCCCCCCCCCCAGTCCGACGGACGCCGCTGGTTGTAAAACATGAACACGAGCAGTTGCTAAATGTGCAAATAGAATCGTAAATGAATTTTCTCGTGTCAGAGCATTCATCATCTTCTTAAAATGTTTGACTCCAACAGGACTATAGTGACCAGTAAACAGAGCCAGCACAGTCAGCAGTAGGTAATATAACCTTGGTTTCCATGTCTTGAACTCATACATGATTTTTACATCCTGAAAAAAGGAGACTGGTAAGTTTAGTGTGATATATTATTATATCTTACGTAATTGTTAACAACATATTATGAAATGAATGTGTTGCAATTCTCTCTTTCACCAGCAGATGCTGCAGATGTGTTCCTATAAACAGGCACCTTCCTTCTCGTTTAACCCCGAGGATGCAACAGGTATCATTACATTGCTGTGTCTGTCATCATCCACAAATAATGTTTGATTATTAAGGATTTGCTCTTGGATGATGGAAAGCAACCATTAAAGTTTACATTTGTTTGAGTGTTTTTATTGTTTTGTTTTCTTACCATATGTTTCCCATGCAGGCTGGGTCATGCAGAGCTTCTGCATCTGCATTCAACACATTCACCTCAGCAGTCACATCCATTCACCGCCCGGGGTCTCTGTCTGTCTGTCTGCTGCTTACAGTCCAATGTGTCATTTCAGGGTCATTTGAATGCGATGCAGAAATTTGCAAATCAGCTCTTTTGGTCCTCAGCATATCAGACAGTATTATCCTCAAGCAGAGTGCGGCCTGTCTCCCTGTTTGTCCGCTTCTTCTGCCACAGCTCATCAGGGTGACAGAAGCGCTGCACATCTGACCCCAGCAGCTTTTCTAGGCTTTTCTTTAGTATCACAACCAAAAAAAACAGGCTGCCAATCAGAAAACATGTCTGCTATTGTCAAAAATTCAATAAAGTAAATAAATTGTATATTTAGTACAATTTTCATGTATTGTTACTTGTAGTTGGTATTTTAGGAGAATTTCTACTCTTCTGCATTTCAAATTGACTTATTGAACTTTTTACTGCACTACATTTCTCTCATGGCTGAAACTTTATAGTTGCTTTTTTAAGATCAATATTTTAAATTCAAAACATTTAAGGACTTCATTAAATACGATGCATTGTTGCAGATTAAACAACAGTACATTAAGTAGTTTCAGTCTATGCACCACCTACACCTGAAGCAATAATACTATACGTTAATGCAGTTGTAATTTTAAAAGAGATGCTATTTACAATGCACACTTTGACCTATTATGTACATACATATTGCTGACAGTACCATAGTGCTGGAAGAAGTATACAGATCTTTTGCTAAATAGCAATATTCACAATGTAAAAATACTGCATTACAAGTAGACCATCCCGCACTCAAAAGTAGAACTGAAGTAGTTTTACTACAGAAAGTTGTTACTTAAGTAATACTACAATAGCAGTTTTACTTAAATAGGACTGAAATGCACACATGCACTTAAGCAGCAAAAGTACTCATTAGGCAGAAGAATGGCCCCTGTCAGTGTTCTATTATTATTGTATTAATATATTTTTTCACTGCATTTTGTAATTTTACTGATGCATTACTTTGTAAGCAGCATTGTAATGTAATCTATAATAATGCATTGTGTGTTTTGTCTGTAAAATATTAATCTGCAAAATAGATAGTTACTAAAACATCCAAATAAATGCAGTGGAGTAAAAAGTACAATATGTCCCTCTGAAATCTAGTGGAATTTAAGTAAAATTACTGAAGAAGAAAAATGAAAATCCCCAAGTACCAGTACCTCAAAACTGTACTTTAGTATAGTACTTGAGTACATGTACATAGTTGTATACTCTTAGTATGCAGTTGTAATCGAGTATCTTTACACAGTTTTAACTACAAAAGGATGTTAATATTCCTCCACTGGATAAAGTTAGCTTGTGCTGTAACTGCTGTTGCCCTTTTTATTTCAAACTTGCTCTGGGCTCATCCAAATTGTGGAGCTATTTTGAGCCACAGTGTATGAATATATCTTAGTCGTGTCACATTCCTGACAATCTGAACTGCATTTTAATAGGTTTTGTTATTTATCTTATTATCTGAGGTGGTGAGTTATTAAATTCTAATAACGTGATCATTTATTGTTATAACACTAAACCTTTCATGGTATGACATGATAAATAGTAGCTATATTGTAATAACAGGAACATGTTCTTACTATAACTTGATTTTGTAATAAGTTTGTATGTTGTAATAACGAGAAAATATCTTGTTAAAAGGGTAAAAAAGATCTTGTTATAACATGAAAAACGTCTTGTTATTACGTTAAACTTTTCACGTAATAATGTGGTACTGATACACTTTTCTTTTTCAGGCATGGCAGCACTATAGTGGCATCCATAGTTAGGCCTACAAGTAAAAGTCCTGCATTCAAAATGTTACTTAAGTAGAAGTATCATCAGCAAATATACTTCAAAATCAAAGTTCTCATTATGGAGAATAATGGCTCCTGTCAGTGTTATTGGATTCTTTTATTGATCTATTTATGTTTACGCAGTATTTTATTGTTGTAGCTGGTCGAGATGGATATTTTCAAATTCTAAATTTTATTGATGATATATTAATTGATGAACTTTGGGTTTATCTATCTGCAATACAAAAGTAAATGCATACTCCAAATAGACAGTTTAAATACTTTGGCAAGTATAGGCTTCCGTTACCCTGTTATTAATTATGGCATTGAAGGTTGGTATGATCAGCCTTTATATCCTCCAGTGGATTCTGGTGTGGGGCTGCTGATACAGTTTAATCCAACTCAATTTATGTTTTGTATATTAAAACTTAATCTGCAAAATTACTAGTAATTACGGAATAGATTTGAAGTAAGAACAGTACGATATTTTCCTCTGAACTGTGGTGGAGAAGACGTACTGCATGAAGTCGCATAACATGGAAATATTCAAGTAAAGTATCTCAAAATTGTACTTAAGTACAGTACTTGAGTAGATGCACTACTTTCCAAAAGTATTGTTGTCTTTCTTATTGGAGTAGTGAGGCTTAAAACGTTTTGTTTTTTATATTAGTGCAGACATTACAGTATATGGTTACTGTGACAGAGATAACAGATAAAAAGACAGACAATAGGACAAAAGGTTTACATAGGCTACAACGTACAATGCCATAGACCTATAGTTGGCATTCCAACAAAACAAACGAAGTAAACGAGCTAGACAAACGAGGAAAATGAATGTATGAGATATATAAATCTAGACCAGTAGCCTATATGCATATGAGATATCTGTAGCCTGTAATAAAAAATACTAATAATTCAGGAAAAGGGCTGTGTGTAAGCAAAAGGCAACAATAAATACATCAATTAAAATCAAAATCTACCAACACAACACATGGTAAAAATGCGAGTGATAGGAGAGAAAGTTTTTTTCCCAGGCTACTACTACTTTTTACACACACACACACACACACACGCACACACACACACACACACACACACACACACACACACACACACACACACACACACACACACACACACAGAGAGAGAGAGAGAGAGAGAGAGAGAGAGAGAGAGAGACTGACCATGTGATGTGAATGCCCCCTGTTCCGGTTACAGAGGGAGGGAGGAGGGAGGCAGCAGTTCAATTTAAACCTTCACACTGATGGAAAGAAGCGGCCAACGTCAGGAGCAGAGTCCCTCACTCAGCCAGCGCTGCAATTTACCCAAAATGTTCAATTTGTTTCTCCAGCGCGGATTTAAACTCCGCGAGCCCTCGGCCTCTAATGGGGAGCAGCTGCATTAACTAGTGGACAGACTTCCATTAACAGTTTTTCTTTGCCGCCGGCCAGGTCACCGAGCTGAGCACGCACTGTGACAGGAAGAGCGACATTAAACTGACTATTTACTAATGTGGCACGTTTTTTCCTGTTTTGATAGAGAGACGGGGACAGGTGACCTTAAAGCTGCGCGTTATCTTTCTCTGAAAAGCCTCAGGAAGTTGAAGAGGAGAGAAAGGGTAAGGACTGCAAGAATTCAATTTCAGCTCTAAATTCTGCTTTACTTTGTTGAGCTCAACTACAGCAGCACTATTACTACCATGGACTATAAAAGAAGATTACTACTATCATTACTATTACTCCACAGTTATTACTCCATAGTTTGTTCCACAGATATTTTCTACTGGTGTTTTCTGATCATGATGTAGATGAAGGGATCAGGAGAAACCTGACAAACTGCTGAGGCATGGCTGCAGGAGTGTTGATTGGCCTGGAGCGTAATGCCGTTTGCAGCCGGTTAGTTTAACAAGACAACAGCAGCTCCCAGGAGGAGGGTTAACTTGTCACAGACACTACCTCATCAAATGACTCTGTCCTGACTCACATAAGAGCCAGGGGCTGCAGGCCACAGCATGGGCAACTCCTCCAGAAAGGGAGAGGGAGAAGAGGAAGAGGAGGGGGTGAAGGGTGACGAGGAGGCAGAAATCACAGAGAAGAAGAAAGAGGAGGTGGAGGTGGAGCAAGAGCTTCCAATGGGGGTGGAGGAGTTGTTTGAGAGTGGAGATCCCGTGCTGGACTTGAGCTACCGTAAATTTAAGCGGTTGCCTATGCGTGTTAGTGGACTAATGCATCTGGAAAAGCTGTATGTTTGTGGAAACAGCCTGCGCACTTTGCCCGACAGCATCTCCCAGCTGCAAGGTCTGCGGATCCTTGCCCTAGACTTCAACAAGATGGAGGACGTTCCCCCAGCCGTCTGCCAGCTCACTAACCTCACTCGCCTCTACCTGGGCAGCAACCGGCTCATGTCACTCCCGCCCGAGGTGAGTAACCTGCAGAGTCTGCGCTGCCTGTGGATGGAGAGCAACTACTTCCAGATGTTTCCACTGGTGCTCTACGACCTGCCCAACCTCAAGTCCCTTCAGATTGGGGACAACCGGCTGAAGAGGCTGCCTTCTGACCTCTGGCGTATGGAGGCTTTGAGGGGATTATGGCTCTACGGGAACCATTTTGAAACTTTCCCCAAAGTCCTGCTGCGCATGGAGGGTTTGGAGATACTGGATATGGACCGCAACAAGATATCAGAGTTTCCCAGCCTGAAACGCCTCCATGCCCTGCGCCTCTTCTCCTACGACCACAACCCAGTGAAAAGCCCACCTAAAGTAGGCGAGGAGGTGCTCGTGGTTGGAGAAGGTGCTGCAGAGTTCTTGGAGAAGCGTGAGGCCAGAAACGAGAGACGACGAAAGGCCGCAGAGCAAGAGGCCGAAGAGTTGGCTCTAGCAGGAGAGGAGCCGGTGATTCACGGCATCCTGAAGAACAGCAGCTCCAACTCAAAACAAGCTGTGGTGACTTTAGGGGACGCAGACATTAAAGAGGAAGAGGCAAGGGAGGAGGAGGAGGAGGAGGAGGAGGAGAAGGAGGAGGAGGAGGAGGAGGAGGAGGAGGAGAAGGAGGAGGAGGAGGAGGAGGAGAAGAAGGAAGAGGAGGAGGAGGAGGAGGATGTGGAGGTGCCTGTCAGTGAGTACGACGGAGCTGAGCTTGAATATGATGAAGAGGGGGTTGAATATGAGACGGAGGAGCTGATATGTGAGGGAGAGGGTTTTGCATATGAGGCGGACGAGCTGGAGTACGAAAGGGCTCAGATGGACTATGAGTATGAGGAGCTGGAGGACACAGGGATACAGATGAAGGGGCATGACTAACCCCTCATCCATTAAGACTAAGATGATCTGCAGGCAGGTGGAGGTGAATGACAGAAATGAAGCTGACACAAATTAGCTGTGCTGCTAATCTATCGTTAACTGTGAAAATCAATTAGTATTGAGGCATTATAAAACTGTAAACTGACAGCACCTGTGACATCTCAATCAGCTGCAAATCACCAAATCAGAGCAGGGCTGTGTGTGTGTGTGTGTGTGTGTGTGTGTGTGTGTGTGTGTGTGTGTGTGTGTGTGTGTGTGTGTGTGTGTGTGTGTGTGTGTGTATGTGTGTGTGTGTGTGTGTGTGTGTGTGTGTGTGTGTGTGTGTGTGTGGTTTTTTTTGTGTGTACACATGAGACCAAGTATTCCCTTATTAAATATTCTTAGCTGATGAATTCAGTGTCAATCATTTATGGGTAAATATGTCTTAATTGGAAACCAGTGAACACACCAGCTACTGTTTACTTCTCCGACACTCTGTAGTATTTCCACACATCATGGTCAGTGTCTGTTTTATGTGCCAGTGCAGCTCGGCTCGACTTATTGCTATTTTTATAAACCAAGACACTGTGTGCACATGCAAATGTGTGTATTGGATTTAGATCTACAAAATATTTATGACATGCTAAACACAAACCCCCAACCCTTGTCAGTGTTGTGTAAGCAGTCCTGTGAGTGTCAGTGCCAAGAAAGAAAGGGAGACAAGCAGGATTATTAAAGGGATGGCTGATGGGAAGAGCTGGGGAGCGACACCATAAAAGGTAAGTCCATAGGGAGGCTGCAATCATGAAATAGATTCAGAAATATCAAGCAGGTTTTTCATTTTTATTCAAATAAAACAACCTGAAGCCCTGTGCAGGTCAGAGACTCAGGTCCCTCACGACTTTTGTATACTCCTTTTTGTCAGTGACTGCACCTTTACTACCTCCGTCTCTAACATGAAGCAGGTCCGGCCCTTGTTCTCTCATCTTTGCACGCATTATTCATGTGGGGGCTCGTATGTAATCCAATCCTCTCTCCCTCCACGTATCTTTTTCTCCCATCTCACTGAAAGAGTGAAATATTTATCCCAACGTTAAAATATTTATACTTGTTCTCCTGTGGAAGCGTGTCTCGACTCCTGCTTTCAACATTTGGAGAACAGACTCAAACTCATGTTTGCTTTTCCTATATTCTTAAATGTTAACATATAAAACCATATATTTTACATATATGTAAGGGTATTTGTGTTATGTCTAGGACTGCAACTGATTATTTTTATTTAATTAATTTGCTGATTCATTTTCTTGATTAATTAATGGATTGATCCATTGAATATCAGAAAATAGAGAAAATCGCCCTTCAAAGTTTGATAGACTGCAAGTTGATGTCTTCAAACAGCGTGTTTTGTTTTACCAACAGAAGATATTCAGTTCCCAAAAAGCAACAAATCTTCACATTTGAGTAAAAAAAAAACAATTCATTGTTGCCAAAGTTCCTGCAGAGCTGCAGCTAATGATTATTTCATTATCAATTAAGTTGTCAACAATTTTCTTGACTAATAGCTACAATTGTTTTGTCTATAAAAGAAAACAGCGGAATAATGCTCATCACAGCTTCCGGGGTCCAATGTGACATCTTCAAATGTCTTGCTTTGTCTGACCAAAACCAAACAAAGATAATTTTAATACCATAATTATCATTTAAGACAAAAAGAAGCAGAAAGTCCTTGAACTGGAGGAGCTGGAACCAGAGAATATGTGGCATTTTTGCATGAACAAAAGGAAAGGTTTACAGCCACGCTTGCAGCTTTGGCAACATGTTCAGTGACAAAGCTAATGTGCTGGTGTTTAGCAGGTGTAGCATCTCAGTTGCTAACATTTGCTAATTAGCACTAAACACAAAGTATAGCGAAGGCTGACAGTAATGCAGTTAGTTTAATTAGACAAAATGAAATGTTGACCTGATGATGGCACTAGAGCATTTCCAAGTTATTACAATTCATCCAGAGGGGGACATAAATGTTTGTACCAAATGACCTGGCAATCCATCCAATAGTTGTTGGATGGTGGTGCTAAGGGGAAAAGTCAGGGGATCACCAAAGTCAGTGGGTTTCATCCTCTGGAGACCATGAATGTCTGTACAATCTGTCTGAAAAATGTCATGACGATACATCTAAGATGTTGAGATATTTCAGTCCGGACCAGCTGACATTGCTATCCCTAGAGCTGCTAGCATGATTAACATTTCCATAAAGCATATTATTTCACTGTTCACTTCAGGAAGATGGCAGCTAATTAAACATGATCTGCTGTCTGTATTTTGCTGACACCAACACTTATTTGCAGACACTGTGTGGTTTATTTGACTTGTGTTGAAAATGTAAAACCACTGCAGGTTCTGAAGGTTAGCCCACAGTAGGTGTATAGTATAGAGAAATAATGACACATGATACAAATGTGACGCTTTTGGAAACTCGATGCTTCTTCTCGGTCTGTGCTCTGCTGCTCGTTCCACAACGGTGGGTGGCTAAACAGTTTGACACAACGCAGACATCGATGGGAATCGGTGCCATACCTTTAGTGAGTATAATTATTTTGCTCATTAGTTTACACTCCTCTCATTCTCTGTAGGTCAGTGACAGGGAGGCAGTCAATGCATCATCTCTTTCACTCCCTCTTTGGCTTTCACACGACTCACTTCACGCTCACTGTGACTGGCAGCTTTCCAGCTCACACAAAAAGACTTCATAAAGAGATGAACATGAGGCGGGTTTTTTTGACAGGACTATTGTAAAACAACAGAAGGAGTGATAAAGGGTTTCAGTACTTGATTATAAGGATATGTAATACTGCAACAGTTCTTACACTCACACATCCAGTCAGCACAAATCAACCAGAGTAATGTGTCAAGAAACATTTTATTTCTAGTCAGGCAGGTACCATCTCAGGTGTGTGAAGATCTAGCCTCTTAAGATGAACCTGTGAAATTAAAGTAGGTCATGTGAGACAAAGGAAACGTATGCATGATGGGACTTCATGTGTGCGGCTTGTTCGTGTACCTGTCCATGTCTCGACGATTGTAGCCGCTGTCTATTTTTGCACTGATGATTCCTGAACAAGTGTGGCCAGATTTCAACTTTTCATAATCGGGATCACGATAAAACCTGGAAAAAACACTTTTTTTAGCTCGATATTTGACAAATCAAACAGTATAAAACTGAAACTATTAAATACACCTACATGTTTTTATAATGTGTGTTGAAGTGTGAACCATCAAAAGGTGTGTTAGGGAAAGCCTGGTTGTTTGGAGCATTGAGAAGAAACCCTGTGGGCTCCTACAAAACACAACAGCAGGCTAAAAACAACATATAACATCTTCAAACACAGATACTATTGATTAAAGGAAAAAAAAAAACTAAAAGATAAAAAATATAACCTTTTTTCCAATGGTCTTCTCAGTTGGTGCGTTACTTTTAGTCTGGGGTGATGGCAGAAGGGAGGTCTAGAAGAGCAGACGGAAGGATGTTAAAGTTAAAGTGATATCATTAAAATCTTCTACAGCTGAATGGACGGGGATCAATACTTACTGGGCAGGCCAAGGGAGCGATGGCACCTCGCGTGAATCCCGTTTCTCGAGAAAAACGGCTGTTGCACAGGCTCGGTCTCGCCTCAGTGCCCTCAAACACAAGCACAGAAAGATGCTGTTACAGATTATGAAAAATAATAGTACAAACTGCATCCTTTCAAAAGAGAGTCAGTCAGAATGGATAAGTTCTGTGGATCTAACCTGCAGAAATGACGGTGGCATGAAGTCATTTTTCATCACTGAGTGAGTCTGGAGAGGTTCAACCTGTACAAAACAAAAAAATGAAAGCAGACAGTGCTTGGGGGAAGTCTAGTAATACTCATTTATTTTACAAGAATTATTATTTACAAAACTTACCATGCAGCTTGTTTTCTCCTGAAATGTGTTTAGTTGAAGGTTTGTTCCCTCAGTGAAACCACTTTGTCCTTTTGGACACACGGTAGCATGGTTCTGGGAAACTAAAGGAAGGGTGACATTTACAAATGGCAACAGGCCACAAGGAGTCCTCATTCTCTTAAACATGGCAACTACAGCAGCCTAGAATATAATTATTATGTGTCCCCCCCTCATCTATTCCTGTTTGTTGTGTCTTTAAACTTCAAATTCACATCAACTTTATAATTTTACCTGTTGGTGTGAGACGATGTGGTACAAACAATCTTTGGTATTCTGTCTGAAGAGAAATATTCATGAGGACAGATAATGAGAAATTTACAACTCAAGTGTTATCTTTCTGTCCTACCTTTTCCTCTACAGTCACTGTTCTCGGACGAGTCCTCAGCTGATAGAAGCCGCTGTCACTGGGTTTGTTAATGAGGTTTGGTAAAGGCCCCGAACAATCAGATCGGATGTGAGGCTGGTAGTGTTGTTTGGTTTGAGACGTGAAACTGTCAGATAACGTGAGTCTGCAGAAAAAAAAAAACCATCACACCTTTGTTGAGGAAACAGGCTGTTTGAAGCTAGAGAGGAAGGTTGTTTTATTTATCACAGTTGGGCAATTAACAGTCAATAGAATCAGTTCAGGAAGGTGGTTTACAAGAATGCAAAAACAGAAGAACCTGTGCTATCAAACATGTTCTTGTATCTTATTAATTATCATGCATGAGAGGCTTAAAGTGTCAGTTAACCAAAATGACAAAAAAATCGACTTGTTTTCTCGTTTCAAGCCATGCCGATAGCTTTAAAGATAGCCCTCTTTGAGATTTCCGCCTCCACCTGAACAGAAGGGAGTGGTGTGGTCCTCATTGCATTGAACATTTGATTTAACAAAGAGAAACAATAGTAACAGTAACTACTCTACTGTATATATTAGCTACTATTTATCTGGTAGAAAGTAGCTCCTACGGAAAGTATTAAGTATTAAAATCTGTACGTTATTAATGATGAAATAGGGACATTGTTTCTGCTTAATCACATTGTTCAATAAAATGAGCACCACAGATTAACTTCTATTCCCTAGATATATATATCTTAAAAGCCCTGCACACCCATGGTCTCTTATCAAGACTGTTAGCGAGTAGGCCTACAGACACTGCTTGATTGACATTATGTTGAACTCTCCTGTTAGCTTTGTTGCACCTATTAGCTGAACAAATATCACCTCTAGGCTTCTCTTTTTTTCACAGCAGACACATTGACTTGTCATTGTGGGAAAAGCATACATGTTACTAATAACATTAATGATGGCTTTGTTCTATTTCCCAGTAAGGTATAACAGTGTGGCAGTGAGCCAGAAACTGAATCTGAATCAGCTAAATGGAATCTATCCATTTAATCACCCTGGAGCTAAAATGAGGATCAGACAATCGCAAGGGTAAATGGAATTTATCCATTTATCACACACACACACACACACACACACACACACACACACACACACACACACACACACACACACACACACACACACACACACACACACACACACACAGGTGTTTTCACTTGCGATTGCCTGATCCTCATTTTAGCTCCAGGGTGATTGAATACCCCTGTGGGCCTTTAAGGCTGCTCTAGAGATCAACTAGCAACCGGTAATGTTTATACTCCTCACCTGCCCTTACACTTACCCAAACTGGGGGTTGTCAATGCGATCCAAACTGGGCCTGTAATATATGGCTGGTCTCTGGTTTGAAGTGAAGCCTGTCCCACTGAGATGTCTGGGGTAAGAAGTGAAGTTCATCCTGCCTGGGTCTGACACAGTCAGACAGAAGTTATTTATGTTTATGCTGAGACCTTTTGACTAGCTATGTCCTTTAGTTTTCCCCCTCATCATGCACTCTCTTACCATGAAAAGTGTTGTAGAGTTTGACTGTGTTGCCGGTCAGTCGTCCCCTGCTGCCTGTTGCTCCAACAGTCGGCATGACTATCTTCCCCTGCTCAGCCATCTGTGACTGCTGTAATGGAAACCCTCACTGACAATGATGGATGGCAAAAGTCCTCTGGACATGTGCACAGTGCTGTAACCACAAACAAAAGCAAATAACATGTAACTCCTTTTGTTTTGTTTTCAGGTTTGACAGAATCCAACAGAACTCAAACCTTTCTGAAGAAATGATTACAGAGTCTGTAGCAAATTATGCAATAAGTGCTCTCTTTTATCAAATGCTGTTTGAGTGAGGAGAAACATTCAGCAGCACTGCAGTACAGCTACAGATATAAGTATTACAACAGATATTAATCACCCCGGAAAAAAAGGAAAGCTTCATTAACTCCCCAGACGTACCTGCAACTCCAGGTTGTTCTTCACCTTTCTGTGTTGTGGTGGTTTTGTAGGTAAACAGGTCTCTGTTGCTAGGAGATTCAGCACAAGGGCAGCAACAGTACAGCATAAGAGTGACTCCAGAGCATATTTGCAGTCTATGCTCCGGAGTGAAGGGTTGGCTGCTAACATGTACACTTAACATCAGATAGTGTTTGTACTGTATATCAAGTCAACGCTTTATTTCATATACATCTGTGCTATGCAAATTATTTGATCATTACAAAATCAGATTGCAGCCTCTGGCACACAAACATATGTCACAATGTTTTTCCTACAAGCAATCCTGGAATGTCAAGGCTTTTTTGTTTTGTTCAGTAGGGTCTTTGTATTCGTAGAACCAGCATTTGGAGTTGCAGAAGCCAAACCTTTGAACTATTGATCAGCACTTATTATTATGATTATTGTTTGGCCTTTATTAGATAGGATAGCTGAAGAAGGGGAGAGAGAAGGGGGATGACATGCAGCAAAGGGCTGTAGATCGGACTTGAAACCGGGCTAAGGACTGAGCTTTAGTATATGGGGCGCACGCTCAACCAGGTGAGCTACCAGGTCACCCAGCACAGCAGTTTATCACTTTTTGAGTTGTCAAACATTCTTAAAAGCAGCAGGTTGTGTTCAGGTGTCAGGGGGTGTCCTATGCAGTCGGCCTACTGTATCATAGCTGGTATTTATTTATAAGCAATATATAAAAATATACTTGCTTATGTAAACATTATCATTATTATTATTGTATGTCATATTATCATTCATTATTTGTTTATTTACCAGATTCCAGTTATGGATGCTTTAAAGGAGGAGTTTAATTTGTTGACAATACATAATTAAAAAGATATAATCTGTTTACAGCTACATTTTACTGTTATTTACATTTAGAAAATGTATAATTTAATACTTATAAATGCTATATAGGGGTTAAAGTAAAGTGTTACTGTTATGGTGTAGTGTATATACAGTATATTGCACATATATAAAAACAAAATGCCTTCATATATTTAATTTGTTATTCTTATTTAAAACCTTGTAACCCAGTTTATATTGGTAACAGTATGCATCAGCTTTACTCTAATAAGTCACTGTACTACCTTAATACGATTATTCCTGCACATATATATTTGCACAAATGTATATACATGTTTTTTTTTATTTAATTCAGATAGCTCCTTATTTATTTTCATAATCTGTTTAAAGGATAGTGGGTGTTACATAAAATTTTTGCTGTGCAGCTTTTTGGAGTATAACATCCTCAGCAGACTGAACAGTTTCTCCATCTGTCCATTGGATGGCAGTGTGATGCCACAGTGGCTCTGACTTCAGTCTAGCCCAGAAAAGATGTAAGGTTATGTAAAAAAATGATGGATGGCTTGAAATTTGCATGACATCTTGATAAAAATGTCCATCCGAGACAGGGAGCTATCATCCACCACTGTTAACAGGAGAAAATGTCCGTACACCATCTATACATATAGGCTTCATCTACATGAGCATCTCAATTTAATCTGGAGCATATCCATCTCCTGTTATATTTAGGCCACCAGCATAAAAAAAACAGTCTCAATGGAATTTTTTCCAGATGCATATATATATATATATATATATATATATATATATATATATATATATATATATATATATATATATATATATATATATATATATATATATATATATATATATATATATATATATATATATATATATATATATATATATATATATATATATATATATATATTATCAGAAACCCGCTCTCTAAACATGCAGTATGAACTTCAAACAGTGTGATTTTCTTCCCTGTATATTATGAGAATTACAGTATAACATCTAACTGGGGTTTTTCCATGACAACCTGCCACCCCCGTGGATCACTGAATCTGACAATGCATCATTGTCAAATCATCTCCACACATTGCCTTTCATTCTCAATCCTATTCCTCCTCTTTCCATCTCATTTCCTTGGACTCACACTGCATCTTCACCTCTGTCACTTCATGCTCCCTCCATCTGTCCCACGCTGGCAGTCGGAGGAGCCTATCTTTACCAAGCTGTTGCTTGTGTTGCCGTTCCACAGTCTTTCTTGCTTGACGTGCTGTCGTGCCAAGCCTGGGACTGTTTATTATCTTCTCCAAAAAAAATAACTACAGGGAAACGCCTGCATCATTGAAACTGACAGTCTCATTTCCTGCTTCTTTTCTCTTAAACACAATGTGCACATTATTGGCATTTCTAATTATAAACTCTCGGGGATCCATACAGCAGGAATAGACCAGGCTCCTATTTTCATTTCATTCAAAGATTACGCCAGATGATTTCACTTATTAGAACAACTTCAGCCTGAGAGTCAGAGAGGAGGAACTGATCAGTGGGAGCACCTGCTGTACTGTTTGAAATGGAAACGTGATTGTTCATCTCTTCAATAAAGCAATTTGTTTGTTCTGCATCTGCAGAATTCACATATAACATGACTGGCTCAGTTATAGGTTAGATTCTTGATCAAATTCACAATACTGGAGAAAAAAGAAAAAGTAAGAAATGCTGCACCTTCTGCAACAGTTTACACTTGAGATACCATTTAGAATACAGAGTGAGCTTACTAAAAGAGGGGGAAAAAAGTGGGTGCAGTGGTTCTAAAAATAGATGGAGGTGATGCAAGCACGGGGCTCCCGTCGAGTTGATGCGCTTGGCTCGCCTGCAGCCGTCTGTTGTAGTTCTGGGAGGGACTAAACCTCGGCCCCTGTCTGCAGGAAGCTGGCTCGGTGCTCGTCTGTGTTTCCTGCCCAACTCTGATACTCTGCTGCACCAGGAGGAGAATCTCGACGGTTTCTCTGTCTGTTCAATAACCTGTTTCTATGTCTGCCATGGGATAGCATGGAATTAATATTTAGACATAAAGAGACAGCTCAGGCGCTAAGACCCTTCTTTGTGTGTCAGGTCTCAGAGGTGCTCTCTCTGCTTCACCGCCTCACTGTTCTGGGTCTTATCTCCTCCCCTCTTCCTTTTTGACTTCTGTACTTAATAGGCAAATCTGGCACGGACGGTTTGGAGTAAATTGCATTGTCATCTTTTTCCATTTTGTTTTTAATTCAGCTTTGGTGCATGCAATGCAAAAGAAGCAGGCTGTGATGAGGTGGATTCAGGCATAAAATACTGTGAGACATCGGAATTCAAAACATGTAGGCCTACATTTCCTGACGTGTACAAGGAAGACTATTCTGTAACTTGATGAGAAGCAGATTAAATTAAAGAAAACCACTTTCACTATCATGTGGAAGTTAAAAGATATACCTTTGAATGTTTATGCTGTCTGATGGGTTGAAGCTGAAACACACAGCTGTTGATGTCAGAAGTGAAACAAACCATACAAACAAAGCAAGAGCTAATTAATGAGAAAATCTGTCATCACCCTGTGAATGGGATAAAAGATTCCCTCAGTGTAGCATCTAGCTGGGAGATTCATTTACCTTCATGCTGACTAATGTGATGCTCAGAGCAGAAGCTTTCCACTATACATTTTTAATTGCACTCAAAGGCAAACAACCTTTGCAAATTGCTGCCTCTAACAGCAAATGGTGGAACATGTTAAATTAGAATGATGTCATTACAGTTTCTAATTATTTATATTGCAGTTTAATTACAATGTATGTCCATGTGTGTCCGAGATGATTGAAAGCAGCAGAAAATACACCACATGGCCACAAGTATGTGGACACCCCTGTCCACATTTTGTTGTGGGGCTGTTTCTTTCCTTTCATTTTTGGGCTTGAAGCCTTACTTCTAACTAAGGGAAATGTTAATGTTACAACATATAATGGTATTTTACGTCAACCTTAGTGTGCATCCAAGTTGGCCTATTTAAATCTTTTTTTTTTTAAGATATTTTTTTAGGGTTATATTATTTTCCTTTACTTAGAACAGCTGAAGAGAGACAGTAAACAGGGGAGAGAGAGGTAGGATGACATGCAGTGAAGGGCCTCAGGTCGGATTCAAACCCAGGCCACTGGCAAAGACTGAGCCTACATGGGGCGTGTGCTCTACCAGGTGAGCTAGAGGCCGCCCCGACCTATTTAAATCTTAAGTATTTTTTGTTCGACCAACAGCTCAAAACCCAAAGACACTCCGTTTACTAACACAGATGACTAAAAACAGGGAATAGTCACATTTAGGAAGCTGGAACCAATAAAGTTTTCCTTTGCCAGGCTAGCAGCTCTGTGAGGCTAAGTTAAGGGATCACCAAAGTTATTTGAATTTATCCTCTAGGGACCTTGAATATCTGTAACAAATGTCATGGCAATCCTCCCAGTAGTAAAGACATTTCATTCAAAACCAAAATGTCAACCTCATGGTGAAACTAAAGAAAAAGTCAGGGGATCACCAAAGTCTGTAAGACTCATTCTCTGGGGACCATGGAATGTCTGTACAAAAGTTCATTGCAATACATAGTTGTTGAGATAATTCCATTTGGACCAAAGTGGTGGCATCCCTAGAGCCACGCCACTAACATGGCTAAGAAGGACTCAGCTATAGCAGCATGTTAACACCCATGATTTTAGAATGAGATGCATACAGGTTTGATGTTTGTCCACATACTTTTGTCCATTTAGTGTATCTCTATTGTTAATGGCTATCGCTCTTCAAATAACCTTAAAAGAAAACAAAACACAGAAAGAAAGACCATTTAATCTGTGTACACAGGTGTAGTAAAAATGATTCTTTAATATGGAACAAAATCAGAGCTCAGCTCCATGGCTCCGTCCACGCAACACAATCTGTAACACTGATGGGTGGAGGAGAACGAGAAAAACAACCAGTAAGATCACAGTCCGCTCGGCCAAAAAACAGGAGAGGCTAAAAAAAAAACATGGAACGCAAAACCAAAGTGCTACTGGGTTTGGCCTCGAGACGCCCTTGCTCCCGTCCTTCCTGACCCAGGATGTGACCACAGGGACAGGCCTCTCTGCCGCCTCCCAGGGCTCTCCCACCTCCTCGCCTACCTCACCCTTCTCACCCCCCACCCTGGAGGTCAGTGGCTCCTCAAACCAGTCGATGACCCGCTGACCTCTCCCAGCCCGGTGAGGTCAACGTGAAGGCAGGTTTTGGAGGAGCAGAGAGGCGAGTGTGACGGTCTTTATGCTGAGTGAGCTGTCAGTTCTCAAAGGGACGTGAACACAGACAAGACGTCTTGGTTATTATCATGGCTCCGGTGGAAATGTCAGTGGTTCAGTCCCTTTGCGTTTTACTCCCAGCCTACATAATCTAATCATGATCATCAAATATTGCCCACTTTAGATTTGGATGGAATGTTTGAAGTTTTTGAGGAAATGAGACGAGATTGGAGGGAGAGGATGTCTGCGGAGGCCGCCCAGTAAGAACCCGTTACTATCCTAACACAGGGACATCAACAGAAGTACTACACAGATATGTACAGAGCGACCAAGCAACACATCAGAATACTGAGTAATAAATCTGGAGTGGGAAAGGGAAGGTAATAATAGTTCACTACAAATGCACATATCCCACTACTTTTTTGTGTAGTTGGTCCAATCGTTAAGGCTATTCTTTCTCTTGCTACATACGGGGAACATAGACTTGAGTCACAGGTCTGTGCTTAATCTGAATATGGCTGCTTTGTGTTTCGTGCTGGGCTGGCAGCTGCCCTTCTCCTCAGAGATTGTATAGAGAGGAGGCAAAAAGTACAACACTTAAGAAAGCAACATGAAGGTATGACCAGGGATGAGGATGCTCTTTTTTGTGCTAAATCATTCTCTGGTCCACAGAGCTCTGTAGGAAAGACAAGGTAATGTGGAGGGTGACGGATGAGAGCCGCTAATGGACAGAATCACAGATAGATGAGGAAGCATGGATTACTGGGAAATTAGCCTGTGGTGGTGTATGCATGGCCAGCTGAATGGGAGAGTAAATGAGCAATTGAGCAGAGGAAGTGGAAATCTATACTTGGTGGAGGAATAAGATGAAGCGTTGTAATGAAAAACAGAGTGGACATGAGGAGAGAGAGAGAGAGAGAGAGAGAGAGAGAGAGAGAGAGAGAGAGAGCATCTGCCAGCTTCAGCCAACAGTCATCCTGTACCTTAACACACTGCTTCACATGACAAACTACATCAGAGAGGGAGGGAGGGAGGGAGGAGGGAGGCACTGCACAGAGAGCACTAGCACTATCATGGACGGACACACAACTACCATACACACACACACACACACACACACACACACACACACACACACACACACACACACGCGCACACACACACACGCACACACACACACGCACACACACACTACTGCACAGGGTCCCAGTCTGCGTTCCACTGCACTCTCCTGGCTGCCAGAACCTCGCTGTGTCTCATCAAGAAAAACAACAACAAACGAACTGATCAACAAACAAACGGACGTAAAGAATAAACAACACACACTTTGGATCCCACTGGCAATAATAAAAAAATAAACCAGAAACCAAACCTAGGATATAAAAAGAGCCAGTGGCACTGGGTTTTACAGAAAGCATTTTCTCAATGACTGGCTTTTGAACAGCTCTATGCTTTTTCTTTTAGTCTACCAAGTATATACTATTAACCTTACCAGGCAGCTAAAATCTATACAGTACTGTCATTTTCATATATTTATATATATTTATACACTATACAAAGTTGGCAAAAATACATAAATAAATACATTAAATTAGATTGTACACATCACAATTGTGTGTTTTAAGTCAGAGCACTCTTTGTTGAAGAGGTGGGCCATGGCAAGTTGAGAAAGGAGGTGAAGAAACAGGAGTGTTACCCTGGACATCCCGTAACGCAAAGGAGTCACCATCACACTCGGTAAGTAATAATTCAGTGTATGGCGTTTGATTAATTACGTGTATTGCTTATTACCTACCTGATTAAAAATGTCCACATTATGGCAGGGGTTAGAGGCTGCTCTAACCGAATCACAAAGTCTATTTACAACCAGCGAGCAAAGACAAACACACGTATTCTGAGGGATCTGGATTTAGGGAAAATAGTCAGAATTTATTTTCAGTGCATCGAGAAATGACAGATTGTGTGTGTGTGTATTTTCAGACTCCCCGTGGACTCCCTCTAAAGGATGGCATTACAAATGAAGGCAGGGCTGTATCCACTGTCCTTCCTGCAGACAGCTGCTGGGAGTATCGTCTGTACTGTATCATGTCTGGGGCAGAGACAGTCCTAAAAGTAATACAAAACTGATAAGCTCTGTCCCTGCACTGTACACAGGCCCTGCCAGATACATAAGGCTGTGGCATATGGAAAATAGGGAAGTGGGTGTACACACACCTGCAGTGAAAATAACTACAGCCCTGTGCAATTGTTTTGGATGCAGCAGTGGGCTGAATAGATGTCTGTTGAGAAGGCACAGGGCACATTTTGGACATCTGGAAAGATCAATCTTATTCTCCCTCACTTATTTCCACTATGTCTGCCATATGGCGGTTTATAGCACTAATCCCGGGTTATTCTTGCTGGAGTTTGAGAGTTCTTACAAATATCTGACTAAGCAGGAGACAAGCATATTATGTGGCAAATTCATGGCAGTCAGTTGTGCTTAATCATGAGTCTAACCCCACAATAAGAGGCTTAATCACAAGCATGCAAATTGTCTTTAAAAAGGGTCAGACGAATGATGTACGTCCTTCACTTGGAATCTACTCCCTCCTCCATACATGCCTAACCACATATATGGCCTCCAGCAGAGCAATAATGACTTCAAATTCAATGAGGAAGGCATCATCAGTGTCAGTACAGGGCCAATCCCGTCTAACACAATGGCATTACAGTAAATCCCCAAGCCTATAAGCAGACAAGGTGAGATGTGATGCCAAGCGACCGGGGCAGACTGACTCCACAGGGAGGTGAACAGTCTTCTTACATTGCCAAGGAGCGCTTCATTTTTGTAATAAAAATGTTTAATGGCGTACATAACACAGGCTACAATTTGTGCCACATATCGCTCAGTCTATTTCCTGAAATGTGTACGGGGGTAAAAAGTATGTGGCAGTGTTGCTACAGCGGGCCTGGGATGTGTTGGGTATCACTCCATCCCTTTGTTTCTCTTGCCCAGACCTCACGACACCTCCAACAAAAATACAGCGGACATCAAAAGCCCTTATTCAAGAAGGGCAGGTATAATCAGCATCAGCATCATCAACATCACCACTGTTACTCATCAATATCATCGTTTTCCCCCAATCGTTTCACGTGACAAATAAAAACCCAGCATACAACAAATGTCATATTCCATCAACGATATTTACATACAATTTCCAAAAACAGAAGAATTTTCTTATCACGTTTTTATAAAGAAATAAATTCAACACAAGAACACCAGCACACACATACATACACACTGACCAGTCAAATGTGAACAAAAAGAAAAAGGATATTATTACTCATTGTTTTTCATATTCATTTTGTTACCATTTAAATAATGCTTACTTGAACCCTGATTGGGAGAAGTCACATTGGTTTTCACCAGATGCTTAAAACAATTGAAAGGGTGAGTTACGGGAGGCAAGGTCTGTCTGAGCAGGGCGAGACTCACACACTGACTGACTGGACATAAGACAAAGGTGACCCAGACGACTTCTGGGCTGACTCAGCCGTCATAATATGATTCAGCAGAAATAAACATCAACTGCAGTCCCTAGGATGAGATTACTACAGCCTGATTTTAACACACACACACACACACACACACACACACACACACACACACACACACACACACACACACACACACACACACGCACTCCAAGAAATAAAGCACAGTGTACCTTTAATTTAATATTGCACAAACTACAACAAAGCAGGCACCTTTCCAACAGAGTGAGTCATTGACGCTCATTTTAAGAAAGCCATATACATCAAGGAAAACTAGTGTCACAGAATGAAGAATGGGCTGAGAGTATCACAAGGACAAACAATATAATCAGACTCTGAAGAATATCTTTCTAATCCCTTGGCAACAGGTGTGACCCCTTCAGCCAATAAAGCTTTCAGTTATTTAGAAAGTAAACAGAGAAGGGAAGGCTGCAGGTGACAATGATAAATTTGGGGTGGACACACCCATCCTCTAAATAAACATCGTAGAGAAGATGTAAGTTCAGGAGATGACTCACTATATCCAGCTGCTGTAGACAGCTAGCAGCTCTGTACAGCAAGGTTTTAAAGCTAAATGACAAATTGGCAGTGCTTAAATTTGCCGAAAACTAGAAAAAAAAAATGGAATTGTTCCAACACAACATTAATCGCTACATAGAGAGACATCTAATAAACTGGGTAAAAATTTAATTTACATAAGTAAAAAGTCAGTTTTAAGAGCCTTAATTTTGCCATTGGCAAAGTTGTGGGCAGTGTTGGCTGTGTCTGTCTTCTTAAATTAAACCTCAGTAATCAAAATTATCCACACCTGCACCAGCAACCAGTTGGCCTTGTAAGGGAATGAAAGACAGAGCTGAGGCTGAACATAAGGAGAGCAAGTACACAGAGTGGAATTAGTCTGAAAAAAGTCTTGACTGGGAGCATCTGCAACACTGCCATGTTGTATTCATGAGCTCAGGATTGTTAAAGGTTATTGCTGACAATGTTGGTGCCAACAAAACGAAATATGTTTAGAGGTGTGAGACAGGTGGCTGTATAATAAAACTAGGATTTGGAAATTGCTTCCTCCTTTACACTGTTTGGCTCTGAGCTTACCATTAATTTTAATGGTGCTGTTTGACTGCAGGCGATGAGAGAACATAAATATAATGTTTGAGACTCCTTGTTATTTTGTGAAAAGTACAACTTTTCTAGATACTCTGTGATACACTGTTTGCAAAAGTACATAACTTTTAAAACTAAAGTTTATGAAAGTAAGAGCAATATTACAGTCACATTTGAGTATTTTGTTCTTGCCATTCTTAGACGTAATAGTTAACTTTGTGACCATAAGCATCAATAGTCACTTAACCACTTTTAATGTAGATACATTAAGATAAATGATAAGATACCCGCTGAATGAATAGTTACATATGTAGAGCGTCGTTAGCCTGAAGTTCTGTTCAATAGCTCAAAAAACATACTTCACATTGTTTTATTATCTTGACACGTCATGACGTTTCCTGATTTTATGCAAACTAGTACAGTGCCCATTGAAAATATGCCTGTTTGGAACGGGCCGATTGCTTGGCCTGTGGTATTGCTGCTTGTAGAATTCTTCAAAACCAAATTGTACCCCAAAATTACTTACAGAAGGCCCCAAACCACTAAATATGCAACTCCATTGTATAGCCTACTACTGACTTATGGTGTAGGCTAGGTCTACATCAAAAGAAGACATTGTATTACTATATTTACCTGACAGAGAACGTGGCAGATTCAGAATGTATTTACAAAATATCACAATGAAAATGTGGAGTAATCAGGCATTAGACTCATGGCAGTGTGCTACCCACCTGGCTCGTTATGAGAGCTAATCAGCACCTATCTGCGTTAATCAACCACCAGAACTGGTTGTTTGTGTGTGTGCACAGAGAGAGAGAGAGAGAGAGAGAGAGAGAGAGAGAGAGAGAGAGAGAGAGAGAGAGAGAGAGAGAGACGTTGTCCCGTGAAGTATGATCGTTAACAAATTTAACACTTCAGAAGAGGTGTTAATTTTCATACAGGTTTAGTAGCGTGAAGTATGGATTTGATTCACGGGGTTATTTGTGTTGTAAATTAGCAGTAGACTTAATTAACCCGACCTGATGAAAACTGCTGTGTCTGCCTGGTTCAGCTCTGAGATTTTCTCACATTGCACAGCGTTGTGAAGGAATAATCTCCGAGATTACGTTGTGTTCAAAGGCAGTTTGTATGCAGTTTATGGCAAAGCGAAAAAGAGAAAAGAAAATGATTTAAAATGGCAATAACTAACAGTGACATATCACATTTTATGTTGATATGATAAACTTGTTAGCAAACAGTTGCTTATTTTGCACATCCAGCAGTTTCGGAGCAACATTATCATTCATTTAGAGTTCTGTTTCTGTCCACCTGATTAATAAAAGTCCAATATTCACTCTCTTTTAACTCTGTTTTCGGTCTCTATTAAAGATCATAAAATAATATTTTTTTCTTTTTTACATACACAGCATTGAGGAAGTAGAGCCAATGCCAACTAAACGTAGTGGGTAATAAAACAACATAAAAATTGGATTGGATTCACATTTAAGAAGTCTGTTCAAAAGCACTCAGGAAGTTTTAAAATCCTGCAGCCCTCCAGCCTACCTTCGAGGATAGCGACATCACACTGTGCCTCATGTTACTAAAAATAAAGCCATATCCTCCATTTTACAGGGTCACTGATGACTAAGCTTTGTAAACCCTCGTAGAATTGCAATTCATCACTTCTGGAGCTACATGTAATCTTGGTGAAAGGAAATGTCAGAGGTATTGTGTTGACTCATCACCTGTACATTTAAACTATGTTTGGTTTTTGCAGCTTTACACAGCGCCTACTGATTATTTTTCCTAATTTCGTCAGAAAAGCCTATATCCCATAGTTTTGTTTTCTTCTTAGCGAGTATTACCTCTGCAAATAGCGAGTTAGGTCCAAGAAAGCAGATATTGCTCCTTTTTGACCACCTAATGGGATAGTAATGTGCTGTGACACTGCAGGCAGTGGCTGTCAAAACAGTGGGCCATGTTCCACGGCAGGCCAATTGTTCTGAAGGGTGCTGGACTGGATCAGTGCATCACAGCAGCCAGCAACGAGTCTCACACGAAACACACTGCCCCGAACACACCCACAGCACACGGTGTGCTGCCCAGACCGGTTTATAGAGAGACGAGGACTAACCTGGTGCAGATTAGACTACAATTACACAATCTTTCTTGTGGTGATCAGGTTATCATTATCATAAATCAAAACAAGCCCAAAAGTAAAAGATGCTATCAAGTTATTGCATGATAAGAGGAAATAAAATCCAATGCAGGGCCCTCAGTATTTTAGGCATGGATTTTAAGCAGCCAGAGTTAGCAGGAACTACATACGCTGCATTAACAGAAGCAGTGATGCTTCAACTAAAAAACAAACTGATTATATTTGCTTGTGTTGCGGATTTTCTGAGGCCGATTTGTCGAATCAAAGAATCTTCAGGGAGAACGGATGGTGCAATAATAAGATCTTTATTTCCACAAAGATCTGAGAAGTCCCTACAGAGTAGTTCTGAAAATTCTTACTACAAGCACAGTGCCTTATACCCTCAGCTCATAGTGTGGTCATCTGGTTGTCCTTGCAACAAGGCTAAAAACATGTCCAAATATGGTCAGTTGTCCTTCTCATGTTTATCTATTCCAGTAAGCACTTTCCCCTGTTTCACAATATGTTCTAGGACATGAGATAACACAAATATCATGAAATGAAATTACAGTCATGACATGAATGACATTAGATAAAGGTAATGACGTAAAATAAACCAAAAGCCAACACTTGCTAAGTCAGTCAAACATGAGATGTTTGAAAGATGGATGCTCAATTAGACGTAAAAATGTTGCTCCAGTAAAAAAACTAATCCTGAATAGCTGACAGGATTATGCTTCACAGGACTTTAAGAATGTGAAAACACAGACAGTTACAGTAGAGTGTACACACTACGAAAGAGTAGACGTCTGTGTGAGCAGCTCTTAATCGCTGGCAGTATCCATGTTGCAGCTTTGTGACGGTTTTATTTACGTTACAGAGATATCGAGCTGAGCTGAATGTGCCTGACAAGCAGGGCAGCTACCAGTACACTCTGTGGTGCTCTCAAGCACTCAGGGAAGAGATAATGTCTAATCTACTTCTACAGTATCTCACAGCGGCAGATCAGACCATCATCTAATATCACACCCGCCATCTGTGATACACGGTTGTTCGTAGTTTCTGTGAACAACAAAAACTCAGAGAAGGCCTTGTTATCTTATTTGTCTTTCAGCGTTAAAACCAAAATGCACATCTGTCTCACTGTTTCCAGATATGCACCGATTGTTCAGCATCAAGGACTCACGCAGAAGAATCCAGACTCCTGGTTAGAGCTCTGCTCTCGCTGTTGATCAACACATTGCGTAATAGCACTGTTGTTGGCTGCCTCCGTGTGACAAGCAGATGAGCTTGATCACTCAATTCTCGCCCGACATTTCAGACACTAGCAGCCTGCCACCAGGAGTCTGGTAGGTGACGTACACACACAAACACACCCATACACACACACACACACACACACACACACACACACACACACACACACACACACACACACACACACACACACACACACACACACACACACACACACATAGATACACTGAGGAAAACAGAGAAACAAAGAGGAGGATGAGAGCCCTACATCCATCCTCCGTCTCCTCCACTTCATCTCCAAACCCTGAAATCACAGAGCAGACGTCTCCTCTCCCCAACTGCTGCTCACCCTTTCAGATATTTCTCCCTTAATTTTCACCAGTACTATATCATCATCAAAACTGCAATTATTATTGTTATTACATTTTCAAAAAGTGCAGATAGAATTTCCCTGTGCCCTCGTTCAGAAGGCAGGGCAGTAAAGGAGGATGGGGGAAACAATGGCAGTAAGAAGAGCAAGAAGAGCGCAAGATGAGAAAGAGAAAAGAGAAGATTTCTGCTGTCTAAATTGTGTTGCTCCTGTGAACACACACGCACGCACACACACACACACACACACACACACACACACATCAGGTCAAAACTGGTGGAGATCGACCCCCATCAGCACAACACAACAGCACAGGGCAGCACAAAGAATTCATAGCATCAATAAACAGACAGAAGTGTGCACACACAACCGACTGCTTGTGCACAAACAGCGCAAACTTTTTGCTTCTGTTTTCATCTTAAACTTGAAAGATTTTAAATTGGTTTCCTCAGTTGGTGATGCTGTGAAAAATGACATCATCGTATCATTGGGGGGATTTTTTTCCATCTTCTTTTTTCTCTCTCCATGTCAGGGCTTTTTTTCTGGAAAAATCAGGAGCGATCCATTTTATAAGTTTATTGTGTTCCTGCTTTTCCAGTTTGGAAAGTTCCATTTTTTTGTATTATTTTTTTTTTATCTCTATTTTTGTTGAAGCTACAGCACAGCACCCACAGCACACAGACGACAAGTGGTGGCGGGTCCAGAAAGGGTTGGATACACTAATATTGTGCCAGAGTAAGAGAAAGAGGGAACAATAAGGACAGAGGAGATAAAGAAGAGCATAGAAAGGAAAAAAGAGGAGAAAGGAGACAGCAGTATCAGCAATTCCATCTTGAGCTCAGCTGGTTTCATCAAAAACCCAATATTGATTGCTTTCCACAACTTCAGATGAACATTAAACCACTTTTGAGTAAAAGGACTGAAATAGGGAGAGGATATTGTACACTTGAGACAAATGACAAGGCAACAAATGAAGAGCAGGAGAGACGGGAAACAGCAGACAGGCTATGGATAACATAATTAGTCTAACGTATATTAGTCGTGTGTATAGGGGGAGTTCTGCCAATCTATTCTCCTAATATATTAATAGGTATATGTACATATTGTACATACTGTACTGTGTACCTGGAATAGTCATAAAATAGGATTATATGAAATTAAACCGTTACTTAAGATTCTCTGTGATCCCACGGGACTGGCACCTTAAATGGGTCAGGGGCTGCAGTGCAGTTCAGAACCAAGGGGTCGACAAAAGACTGAATATCGCACTTCCACAGGCAAAGTGCATAAGGACAGACAGACATACAGACAGTCAGAAACAGGGGGACCATTGGCAAAGTGGTGAAATACAGAAACTAAGACACGGCTGTATGAAGAAGAGGGAACAGAAGAAATGAAAAGAGTTGGAGAGGAATACAGATTTTGAAAGAAAAGAGTTTAAAGGTATAAGAGAGCAGATGGCTAATTGTACCCGTGTTTCGCAGCCTGGCAGCAAGTCAGTCTTGTGCATAAGGACGGGAATGGGAGGAGGGGAGGGAGGAGGGGGAGTAGGAGACGGGAGGGGGCCATGGAGGAAACTGGGCAGTGCGATCAGGCCTTGAGAGCGTGCCACTGGGCGACGTTAGTACGCGGCCGAGCGAGCATGTCTTTCCAGTGCTTCACCTCCGCTGGGCCACTCTTCCACGATAGGTAGATCTGAGTGAGGGAGAGAAGGGATGATAATGTAGACTATAAATAATAAGAGTACGTAACATTGCTGGCTTTATCTCTCTGTTAAAGTAATGGCCTTTTGTCATTCAGACATGTCAATTACGTTACTGTTTGCCTTTATTCAGACACGATAGCAGCTTTTTGGAAAAAGCCACGATGTTTGTGAAATATTTGCCATGTGGTACGTGAGAGGAAGCAGCGGCACTGCCGGACAGCAGTGATGAGTTGAAAGGTAATGAAATGAAGGAAGAAGAATGGTCTCAGTTCTCCCACAGGCTGCATCACTTATAGATTTTTAAACATATTTTGACGTTAAAGCCTTAATCAATGAAGCCTATTTCTTGGCTGTAACTCCCTGGAGTGTGTGCTGGTTGCCTGGCAACTGCTAGAGCCAGATCAGAGCCATGCTAGCCATTTCCCCCTGCTTTCATTCTTTATGCTAAGCTAAGCTAACCGTCCGCTGGCTGTAGCCTTATATTTACATAATTGCCAGACATGAAAGTCGTATCAATCCTCTCATCTAACTCTGCCAGAAAGCAAATATGTGTATTTTCTAAAATGTCAAACTACTGATTTAACATAGAAGAAAATGTTAGCACGATGACAAGATTAATACAGTATGTTTTGCTAATTGCTAAATGTATTGGCCGCTGATCAGATAATCAAACTTTAAAATTACTGTTGCTTCGGGACGTTTCACCTCACTGATGTGTTACCTTGCCGATAACGTCGTTGCGGCTGAGCCTGTCTTTGTCCATGACAGTGATGATGATGGTGGTCTCCCTCAGCACATGGGCGGGCACGTCGAAGGGGAAGGACTCGTTGAAGATGGGGTTCAGACAGCGCTTCATCGTCACTGTCTTCTTCTTCTCTACACGCTTGTCCTTGTGCATCAGCCACACCTTAACATATGGATCTGCAATGTGGATGCAGAGAACAGCAGTTTCCATAAGAGCAAGGATGAAGATGCCCATGAAAGGTGAATTTTAGAGTCAGGTTTGCAATTACCCTTTTAAAGTCATGGAAGGCAGCAGGGAGACAGATACCTAGTTTGAGCTCAAGGTCAACTTATCCCATGAGCTAGGAAACATACAAATGAGGAAGTATTTATGGAAATAGGGCCTGGGATTTGTACTACCAATTCTGGAGCATTATCGTATTCTATAATACAAACGGACACCGCTCGTACTACTGCAGGAAGCAATAATTTTACAAAAATATGTCACAGAAAGCAATGCACAGTGAGAGCTGGTACTTTAAAAACTAGCACCAGACTGAGCTGACACAGTTTTCTCTGGGAGTCTGAAGATCCTCATAGATATGTAGAGAGAGAGAGAGAGAAGGAAAGATAGAGGGCATGGAGAGATGCTTGATATAATGTCACCTTGCTGCAGCAGCTATCTACGGTGCAACCTGGCTTAAGAGCCAGACGGCAACCGTCTTCTGCTTGTTTGAATGTTTGAACACAGATGGAGCTTCTAATGTCATGAGAAGGGCTTCAGATGGGTGAATAAGGGTTAGAAAGAGAAAAGACTAAACAAACTTACCTGAGGTGCCCCCGATATCCATGGCTTTAAGATTGCGCGCTTTGATGATGTTCACAGTGATGGTATTGGCAGTGGGATTATAACAGAGAGACAACAGGAGGTCTCCTCGTCTCCCCTGAGGAACACACAGGAACATAATGGCGTATGAATCACCCAGTCTAATATCAGATTTCATCAGGGAAAATCAAACTCCAGATTACTCATTAGCTCGCTGTGTAATCTTACATCACTGCTCTAACCCCTTGTGCCAAACACAGATGGTTCAGTGACAAGGCTGGTTTAGCTGAGCCTGTTGTTCACCATTAAATTACATCAATCAAGCTCACATGTTGAGAGCAGTCAACAAATGGCATCACACTTTTAATAAAACTGTAATTACAACATCTGAATGAAAACACTGGATTCGTCATCATTCGGCCTCCCTTACACTGCCATCACTGCAGGGCTTGAGCTCCTTCCAGAAGGTCTTTATCTGGCCCAGTTCCACCTTGTTAAGGGGGATTGACACCTCTCCAATGGGGTCATTCCTGCTGAAGCGGTCGTAGTCCAACACCTGAAGGTATAGAGTGCGCTCTCTCACCTTCTCGTAAGGGAAGCCTAAAACAGAGACAGAAACTTCAGGAACACTAAAGGGAGAGCTAAGTTACAGAGTGAAATACATATTCTTGACAGTACAGAAAGGGCAGTGTAATCTGCACCACGCTAACAGGGATACATTTGGCAAAGGCCAAAGTGGATTTCAAAAACTGCAGGACCAGCCAGCACTCTCTCAAATGACTGCCAAAGATCATTATACTCACAAAATAGTAGTATAGTGTAAAGAACTATCTCATTCATTTTTCAAGACCACTGGCTATTGTTCTAATTTTGGAGCCTCTTGAACATTATTTTGGCTGTTCTACCATTGCGCTGTCATCCGAGCACAATGGTCATAATTCAACAACATCAGATCATAGAGGTGAGACACTTCACTGCTCTCTGCATGGCTGCTACTAAACATCTGCAGTATGCAGTGCTCAAGAATATCATTTTTCTAATCAAACCTGTCTGTAGTTTATTGAGTTGAAGGTTTTATAAATGCAAATTTACTTTTCTAATTTCACACTTTGTTTGTGAATTTTCACACAACTCCCACAATGCTCTTTCTGCGTTGAGAAACCACTCTTTGTCATTGTCATAAAAACTTGAAACAATGATGAATGAAACGATGGTACAAGCTTAGGTTTTTTGAGTGAGCATTCAGAATTAATTTTGGCGACACAAGTTTATTCTTAAAGAAGAAGATCGATACCACTCTCATATTTGTCTGTTAAATGTAACGCTACAGTAAAGCCAGATGTTAGTTTAGCTTAAGATAAAGAGGAGGAAACAGCTAGCCTGATCCTACATGTTTACACTTTGGTTTTTGTAAAGATTAAATAAACAAGATAAAATGATGTTGATAAAGTTGTGTTGGTGGGATTTATCTGTTGCTAAGAGAAACAGCTCCTGGCTGTAGCTTTATATTTAGCGTACATATAACAGCATCAATCATCTCATCTAACTCTCAGCAAGAAAGCAAATATGTGCATTTTCCAAAATGTCTAACTATCAGCCCCTTATAATGAGTAATATGGTCGTATATGAACACAAATTATCTGCCAAAGTTTGAAGAGTTTGGATATTTCACATGAGAGTTTTCAGTGCTCAACTGTTAATAAATAATTACTAAATATATTTATTTTACTTTAATGTGAACTTTGAATTTGAAGAGTTGAAATGGAAATATGTAATAACAACAATAACAATTGCAGCAGTTCTTTGATAAGTAGCTTAGTGAAAACAACACAGACCCTCAAACAGGAAGGTTTCGTTCCAGTGGGGGTTGAGGTTCTTCCTCTTGACCTTGGTCTCCAGCTTGTGCTTTTTGTCGGGCAGCAGGTAGATTTTGACAAAGGGATCGGAGGTGCCGGAGAAGTCCTTGGCCGGGAGCTCCTGGCCCCTGAGAACTTTGACGGTAAGGGTCGTGTTCTGGAAGCTGTACCCTATGCTGAACTGGATCCGGCCCAGCTTCTCACTGACAGGCCCTTCATCATCCTCCGAACCTGGAGACAGCTGTGGGGGGCACAAATGCAATAAAACAAATATAAATGCATGTACATGCAGCAACAGCAGCCACTAACATGACAAGTTCAGTCCAAGGGCACGCACTTGACACAAGCACGTGCGCACAAACCGTGACAGAGAGAAGCTGTGAGGGGAGGAGACTTTGGAGCTGCATTTCTATCATGGCGTACTCAAGCAGCTGCTTAAAGGCAGAGATTGGTCTGGCATTAGCAAGACTGAGAGAGTTTAATTTCCTTTCTAATGTTCTTAAGAGGCAGGAGGTGCTCAGATTGAAGATAGGGGAGCTTTGGACCACCCATTCTCTCTCACAGACACTCTGACTGCTTTATCACTGCTGTGCACTAAAAGGCCACTATCTGATAGAAGGTGGCGGACAGAGAGAGGAAAAGAGAGAGCGAGAGACAAACAGAAAGAGTAGGAGAGAGAGAGAGAGAGCATTGCATGAGAGGCATGAAGAAAACAAAAGCACAGCTCAAGGTTGGCATTCTGCACTTGCAGTCGTCTTTGGCTCCACCAAAAGAGGTCGTAGTAGGTCCTTAATCTCTCTCTCTCTCTCTCTCTCTCTCTCTCTCTGCAACAATAGCACTGATTGGAATGAAGAATTTGAGGACATTGAGGAAGAGAAGACACCTAGCAGTTCATAAGACCACTTTGTTCAAGTGCCTCCACTGATATTTTAAAAAAGACCAGCCTGGTTGTCATGGTTTACCTGAAATTGTTGGTTTCCGTGCTTTAGGTCAGAGCTTCACTTTCAAAATGGAAAAGACTCACTCACTCAGCTTTTGTACATATGGGTTTAGAACTGACAGGCAGAATATGTGTGAAATATTCCAAGTTTAATTAATCAAACAGTGTCAGTCACCTTGGATGGCTTGTCCGTGTAGGAACTGCCGGTGTGTTTTCCTTCTATTATAGCTCTCTTATAACAATGTGCAGCTTTAAATCAACCTGGCTCAAGCATGGAGGATGACTCAGCAACACTAGTCCTAGCTCCTGACTTAGAGTTACCATAGAAATAAAATGTACATTCTATGTCTATGGAATTACCTCATGCAGTACATGATCATATGCGGCATGTGGACAGCCGCATATTACACACTTGTGATCGCTAACTTGTGATTTCCATCCAAAACCATGATGGGCATCAATATGATTCCACCACTCTTCTAGTTATGAAGCTGGTTGGAGGGATTTGCCTCCATTCAGCCACACAAGCATTAATGATGCTGGGCAGTGATTTTGGCCGATAAAGCCTGGCTCACAGTTAGCGTTCTGATTCATCACCAAACATGTGACAAGGGGTTGGCAGGCTAGTAAAGTTCTTCCACATCTAACTGGAACTGTCATTTCAAGGTCAGTTTACTCATCATGAGCAGTACTATCAGCCAGTGAAAACAGCTGTATATGTCTGTGGCTCTGGACAGAGCTTTTTTCAAATCTCAGACAATGATTGTCCGATGTCCAGGGTTGGGGACTACAACTTTAAAACCTGCTTTAAAAGCTAGGGGCCATGGAACTTTTGCTTCAATTTATTTTTAATGTGAGTCCCCCATTTTTGGAAGTGCAATATTCAATTACTGACATACCTCTTTAAGATTTCCCTTCATCTATACGTCTGGTGAAATTCTATATTTTTCATACCATTAACAAATGCCATGCAACCAAAAACTAGCAATGAATTTATCCTACTAACTATTTGTCTCAATATAAGCCTCATATAGCTTTTTCCTCTTTGCCATAGAGCTCCATTGTAAAAAACTATTAATTTACACATAAATGAGACACATTCTTGCACTGGGTGACAATAGGTATTAATATTTACTCTCATTTGACTCATACTTGCTACGATCTACAGAGCCCAGCTGTATTTTAACTGTATTATAAATTGATAGAATTGCTGAAGACAGGAGAGGTGAGAGAGAGGGGGGACTTACTGCGGTAAGGACTGAGCCTTAGTATATGGGGCGCATGCTCAACCAGGTGAGCTACCAGCGCAACCCAGTTTTTGGCTTTTAAAGGGACATGTTGACAATACAGTGATATAGAATAGAACAGCCACCTTCCACTCAGAATATGTAGGGTGGATGTGTGGTGGCATGAAGGGTCTTACCATCACCATATCTCCAGTGAGAGAGTTGGCCAGGTCAGTTACGGAGGAGTGGCCGTCAGCATCAGGGGGTTGGCCCTTGGGGCTGTTAGCTGGCTTGTTGCCCCTGTAAGCAGAAACACAGTTTGACCCAGGGGGAAAATGGTGAGCACATGAGCTGAGAAGCTTACTCATCTCCAGAAAGAGAGAGAGTGTCTGAGCACGCAAGGAGCCCAACCTCCACCTGTTTGGCGCTTGTAAACTGCCTATCTAAAACGACCAATTAAATCCAAGTTTGCTTTGGATAGATGTCACTTTAAAGTAGATTGTGCTTTGTCTAGCTATCATGAGCGAAGCCAAATAAAATCTGCCAAAAATTCCACAGATTAACAGCGGGCGCTAGAACTGAGGACATTTGATGCGGTGAGTTGTGTTTGATGAAACTTGGAATCTGAGATGACTATACATATGTCCAGTGTGGCAAACATCCATGTCTCTAACAAGAAAGTTACCTCCACCAAGTAAACAAACACATTTTCAGACAGAACACAAAACAAAAACCACTAAATGTAATCATTATCTCCCTCTACAGACATCAACAAGACACATACATGTATATTGACATGTACAGCAACATGATGTCACTATATATACAAGAGACAGACATGTATAGCAACATGTAGAGGACCAGACGTTTAACAGGACAGATGTTGAACAGTTTTGTAACGTGTTGTGTGAAGTGTATTTCTTTGAATCTCTCGGTTATTAAGAATATGCATCAACAACACAAAATATGAATAAAAACATAAAAGAGAGAACAGAGATCTCCCACGGCACAGCTGGTACTTAGGTACAAATGTTAATAGATGTTAAGTTTAGTTCCCTCACACGAGGATGGTTGAAAACATAGCATTAAAGTGGGAGAAACATTCTGGGAGAAAAACCTCTATGTTCATACATCATGAAAACAAGAAGAATCACAAAGTGTAAAGAAAACAAAAAATCAGCAAAAGAAGATAAATTAAAAGAGAATATTATGAGATTAAAGAAAGAATGAGAAAAGATAGAACAAGAAAGAGCCAAATGCAAAAGTCCTGGCCAATGACACATTGGACACACAGCACTCCATAGATGACTGGTCAAGGCACATGGAGAGGCTGAACACTGAAACACTGTTAGGCAATAAACAAACATTAAACACAGAAGAAAAACAACACACACACACACACACACACACACACACACACATGCGCACACACAGAAAGAAAAAAGACATGAGCAGATGCAGAGAGAATGCTGAAGTTACGCGCGCACACACACACACACACACACACACACACACACACACACACACACACACACACACACACACACACACACACACACACACACACACACACACACACACAGTGGACAGAAATTATAAAGTCTTTAGATATGATAGAATGATCCACAAGGAATGAAAGAAATAGAAAAGCAAGCTGAATTGTTTTAAAATCTGTATTAGAAGAGATAGAACATATTAATAGCATGAACAGTGAGGTTACAAAAACCAAAACCAAACAGAGAGTGAGATTGTTACAAACACCAGCACATTAGAGAGAAAAAAACAGAGCTGCAAGAAAGGATAGGGAATGAAGGAAGGAAAGCCTGGAAACACAAGAGAGGCTTAGTTTGGTCAGTCTGATAAGTTTCAAAGAATAAAAGACAAAAATAAAGAGCAATGCACACACAATATCTCTAACAGGAGACAAAGGGGCGAACATGCTAAAGGGAGAAAAAGAGCACAGAAGAAAAGAAAAAGACAATAAATACAATTGATCACAAAGGAGATCAAGAACCATTGTTCTTTACAAGGAGACCTCAAAATAAACAATAAATGAGATATAGTATGAAAGAGAAATAAGGCGTAAATATACCATACAAAAATATAATATCATTGAAAACACAAAAAATGACAAATAGTAAGAACATAGGAAATGCACATTTAGAGTGTCACAAAACAGGGTGCTGGTAGTAATGAAGTAATAACTAAAAATTATAGAAGTTAACTTTACAGCATCTAACCTGATTTTCCAACCATTTAGCAACACTCTAAAAAGTGTGGACTGGGCACACAAGGGCCAAAGCACAAACTGGCATTGGCTACATGTGCATATATCATATATGCAAGTAGTTGTCACTCACAGAGTGAAGGCAATGCCTAGGACAGGCAGAAAACAAGGAGCCCATAGAAAGTCTGTCTGTCTGGCCAGCAATCTCTGTCGAGTTTTCACTGAGAGAATGTACTTTTTTGTTGGGCGCTCTAATTTGGATGATAATTGATGTTGAATGCAATAATGTGTACATTTTTGCTGAAGACAAGGACAGAACCGGGGTAAAATATACTGACAAATAGACAGACAGAAAAAGCAAGCAAACAAGACAAGCAAACAGACAATCACTTCAACCAGCAAAGGAATCAGAGCGAGACGAGGGGATGGGGAGGAGGGATGTTAACCATTTGGAGAAGGGAAGGGAATATTCATCAATTGGTGTTAGTTGTATTAGTTGCCAAGGGAGGTAATTGCATTTTCAGGGGGATGTTTATTTTTTGCACAGACTCTGAACTGCAGGCAATGAGTTTGAGAGGCGAGGAAAAGGCTGGGTAAAACACTAAACTAAGATCTGAGGATCAGCTCAAAAGGGCTCTAAAGCACGGAGAGAGACTTTGGGTTTGAAGTAAAGCAAGGCGCCTCCCTCCTCCTCCACCTCCCAACTATCGATGGGGGAGTGAATATCTTCAATTATTCATTCTCCTTCATGCTTCATTCAGGGGTTCAGAGCATTCTCAGGTAAGAGCTAGTGCAGCCAGAGGAATGGCCTTTCTACCAGCCCACGAGGAGGACCTGTGCTCCAGCGCCGTTTAAACAAAGTGGCTGGAGCTGCGGATTTGTTGCAGGAAATAACATACTTCTTCCAGATCATGCAGAAGGAATTAAAAATATAGATTGGTTTCAGTTTATTTAATTTCTAAAAAGCAATATCAACTGTGGAAGATGGCAAAACTACACCTACTATATTTGGTGTCAATGCTTTTTCTGTCTGACCCCTTGAGGGTTGATATGGAAATTGATGCTTTAAAGCCTGCAGTTGTCTACAGTATCCAGTGGGAGGCAGAGTGGACTCGAGTTCAGATCAGATTCTCCCACAGCTAAGGCACAGAAAGTGGGCTGTTGGCATAGCAACGGCTCTAGAAACACAGACCATACATTTGGGGGTTTAGGGTGTGTGTGCCAAGAGGTTGTTGGGACTGGGCACAGGGGAAGGGTGTGTTTGGAGAGGTGCAGCAAACAGGCAAACATACTGAGAACAAAGAAGATAAGGTATAGGATATATGACAGGTACGGGTGAGAACCTCGCAGACACACACACATGAGCAGACATATGGAAGCAGGCAGGGCCACTTTGGGTTTCACCGTCCTGTGATACTATCCTTTTTTGTTACCTGACCGAGGGCCAGCAGCTCGAAGAGAGGGGGAGGGGGGGAAACACACTCCACTTCTAGGCTGGAGAGAGACGCGAGAAAGAAAGCCCAACCCAGCCTCCCTTTTTTTGTTTTTTTTTCCCCCACCCCTTTGCAAACATGTCACACTCAACCAAACACGCTTGCCTGAGACCATGAAGTGATGTATTTTCAATGTCTATGCTCAATTTCATAGCCGCCCACTAGATCTATCATTCTAGCATTCTTCAGGGGCCACAGCATCCCAGGATCATACACAGTCAAAACCACAGCAGTGAAGCATTGCGCTGCTTACATAACTCATCATCCACATGAAACACATGTACATTCACACTAGAGTCAGCCAGTCATTCTTGCTGCTTCACTACACAAAGTCTATGACCAAAAATTCTGCTGCGACATATGAATATGGATGCTTTCACTGTTAACTAATTACTTCCCGCATTTTGGAACTGGAAATAAGTCTAAAATAGCATTGTTTACTCTAATCCCTTTTCAGAAAGAATCAACATGGGCGGTGCTAAATGCTGCCTTCTGTTTCTGCTTCTTAAAATGGAAATAAAAAAAATAAAAAGTAAATTCAGTGCCAAAGGTTGATCTTTATAAGCACTGTTTTATATCTATTTTCATTTGATTAAAAGCCGTATTTCAGACGTACTACTTTTAACTTTGGTGGCCAGCAATTGCCCTTTCGACTATACATGTGATACAGTTAAGCATTGCAAACATGATTGCTTTTGAATCCAAATATGAGCTTAGTGTCCACCCCATCTATAACAGTTCAGTCCCACCCCCCCCCCCCCCCCCCCCCCCCCCTTTATAGCCTCCCAATACCCTCTGCAATTAAGCATTCATGATGTCTCCGAGTTTAATTAAAACTAACTAATCTATCATTCCGGGGAATTTCAGCAACATGAAATCATCAAAACATTTTTTTAAAGCTGTTCCAAATGTTTTGAATCACGATTAGATACAAAGATTGCCTCAGAGGTGGAGGCTGCTGCACACGTGCCACCTGTTCTGAGGCAGGACACAAGGGTCTCAGGCTAATGCTCCAAATAGCTCATCTCCCCAACTGCCATCCCTCTATCTGTATGTATGAGATGAGCATGTGTATCAGCATGTACCTGCTGGCTAAAGTGCTGCCTTCAGCCCCGCATAACGCATGGATGTGCAGAGTACAACAAGTACTCCCTCCTCCTGCTCATGGAGGGAAGATTGATTTGCGCCCTGAATATTCCCTCATCCTCCCCTGACATACTGTATATAGATGGATGGATGGATGGATGGATGGATGGATGGATGGATGGATGGATGGATGGATGGATGGATGGATGGATGGATGGATGGATGGATGGATGGATGGATGGATGGATGGATGGATGGATGGATGTTCGAATGCATTAACCTCTGCCTCCTCTCTTTGTGACTCCTTTTTTTTCCGCCTTAGTGCTATCTACTTTCCCCCTTTTTTAGCATGTAACTGAATGCATCTCAACATTCCCTCTATGATGTGTGGATGAGCATGGCGGCCACAGTGAGTCAAAGCCCCAGGGACAGTCTTAAGCAGAGCCCCTGAGGACTCTGCTGATTAGCCAGGCCCATAAAGACCCTGTCAAAGGAGGAGCCGACTTGCAGGGCATAGCATAATCAATTTACATGTTTATGGACAAACTTGATTATATCGTCTGGAAGCATAAAACAGCAGGTTTTTTTAATTATATATTAAAAAATATAAGAATATTATATAAGAAAACAAGACCCGAAATTACCACCTTAAAATGCTACTCTGCACATGTATCTGACCTCGGAATAACCTAACATTACATTAGCCTAAGAGACATCCACCACCACATAAAGATGAAACTCCTCCTACTCAGAATAATGCAATTAGAACACAAACACACAGTCATGACTTGACTCATGAGTCATGAAATAAACACACATTTATATTGATTTATGTTAAAGGTCATACACTGTGATTGTATTTGCCTTTCATGTCAAGTTAAGCAATTTAATTAGTTTAGAATATATGAAGCAACATTATATAGCCCACTTGACAATTAACAGACACTCAGAGAATCTCCCTGAGTGTATCACGTCTTTGAGGCAGAGAGTATAAATCTATATATATAAGTTTTTCAATATCTGCCAGATGTATTCTGAAAAATGAAAAGACTCCACTTGCTTACACACAATTATGTAACATGCATGGATGAATAATTGAAAGACCACAGGCAAGTGGATTGAATGTTAATGTAGCACGAGGATATATCCCGCCTCTTCTGTTCTGAACCTGCATTCTGATTGGGCCGTTAGCTGGCTGCTCAGAGAGAGCTCTAGATTCATAGCTCATGGGGATTGTGGCTTCTCTTTATAGCAACACGGGTAAAAGAACCTACAGTATAGGTTCACTGAATCGCAACAGAATTGTATGAGTGAAGACCAATGAGGCATTACCGAGCCACTCGAACATCGTAATTAAGCTTTCTAAGATATACAACCTATAGGTGCCTGGGATATAAACATCTCAGCATGCGTGGCCCCAGAATCAAAGTAACACACAATCTTTGTAATCCAACCGAGTTCCTCTGCTATTTTATCGTGCAACATCCCTCCCGCTCTGTCCCCTAAAAATGTGTAACCTTGGTTTGCAAGTCTCAATCAGTACCACCAACTCTGGTGCAGTTCAAACTGTCAGTCAGCTCCTGCCTCACTTCATAAACAAATGGCTATGCAGAACACTTTGATCCAGCGATTGCGCACACAAGGTCAGTGAAGGAGCGTAATGAATAACACGCACTATAACACCTTCTCATGGCCTCTGGGAATAACAGTGCACCAACTATGGCCAGGCAACAATGACGCGTTAACACACAGCTGAAGGGTCAACAAAAGGGCCCTCTGTTAAGTAAAAGTCCTGCATTTAAACTCCTACTTAAGTTAAAGTACAGAAGTTTTATCTGCAAAATAAACTTAAATTACAAAATAGAAGTAATCATTCTGCAGAAAAATCTATTATATTTAACTTTGACAGTTGAAGCTGCTTGAAGTTGCGCTAAATGTTGTACTGTTAGGTAGTCCAGTGGTTCCCAACATAGGGGTCAGGCAACCACACAATAAATCTGAGGGGTCGTGAAATGATTAATAACATTTTATATTCTCCAATCTTTGTTTTTTGTAAAATATTTGATAATTTGATCTTGGGCGTTCTATGTTTTAAATGAAACCATGTGAGATATTTAGAGGGGAAATGTCTGAAACGTGACAAGGGGCTGCAACTACACTACGGGTTTGGCACATTTTACAGTTTTTTTCGATAGCTAAACGACAGTGGTCACAGCTGAAGCCGCAGTTCACATCACCTACAAAACTCATTCCAAGCAACACACGTCTCAAAACAGACTCAGTGCAGCCAAACACTATGAACAATACTCATCTAGATAACACACATTGTCACTCAGAACACACTGAGAGTAAAAACACTAGTATCAAACACCAATACACAAATTACAAACTTTTAATCTTTACAGTTTGAATAATTTAAGTGAGTTTCTTTAAAGAAAAGAGTGAAATGAACATTTGTATTTCATAACATACCAGTTTTTGTAGGAAACAAAAAGGAATGAAAATCAGCAGTTTGCTTCAATAGATATGTCATTTTATTTTGCCTGTAGTACTGTATGTAATGACTGGAAAAAAGTTAAAAACTAAAAGTACGTAATAACAAAGAGCATTGGATGTCCTGGCTTTCCAAATACAAATGAATGTGGTGTTTCCATTGTTTCCACCTCCATTACTTTCTGAGAAACAGTAAGTCCATAGTTTTACTACAGTAAATGTAATGTTTTTCACGTTGTTTTATAGCTGTGTGTGTAACCTCAGACATCTTACCTGGACATGATGGTATCTTTGCTCGTTTACCTGTTTACTGTTTCTCTCGAACAGGATAGTGTATCATTGATTCATTCTTATTTGGTGTTTCTTTATTTCCCCAAAAAAAGTCTTTCTGAGCTTTCCCAATATATATATATATATATATATATATATATATATATATATATATATATATATATATATATATATATATATATATACAGTATGTGTTCGCTAACAATCAGCAGTGTTTGGTAGGCACCAGACAGAAATTCATTCTGTTTTGAATGTGTGGTTAACAGTTTTGACAGAAGTGTGTTAGCATTTGAACAAAGTGCTGTGAATCCACAGTGTTGTGCAGGTGGTGGTTGAAGCCATGGGATAAGTGTGTAGAGTTTTGAAAACTGTGTACAAGCAATGAAAAACGAACTAGAGTTTGGGCCACATGAACTACTGCTGTGCAGACTGTAGTTAGAGTTTTGCACATGTAGCTCCAGTTGTGCCCACTGTCGTTTGTCGTTTAGCAATCGAATCGAGTGATCACCTGAATTCTTCGAGGGGGGGGGGATTGATTCCTTGTGGAGGGAAATCTATTTTTAGAATGCATCTTAAAGAGCTTGGCAGCAGCAATAACAATACACAGCAATATACCTGTATATGCGATGTATAATGCTTATGTTCATTAAAAACAGTATGTACAGTTAGGGCTGTACCAAATAGTTTCGGAGCTGTACCGAATAGTTCAGAGCTTTATTCATAACGTTGACATTCAAATTCTAAATCAACATTCAAATGCTGATTTAATGGTCTGCCTCCGAAGAATGAGCTGCGCTGAGCCACTGCCCGCTCTCACTCGACAACAGTGTGTAGCCATCATATTTTGACATCTAACTCTGTGAATTAAGGGATTTTTAACTGGCTGGGTGTCACTGCAGTGCGGACAGTACATGCCAGTAAAACTCTGACACTCCGAAAACTCATTTGGCGGAGTTTGTAGGCCTATTTTATATACTGCACAGGTTTATTTCGACCAGAGTTGGTTGAGTTGCTTATTTAGTTTATTTATCAGACTAAAAAGCTAAGAGCTGGTGTTCCTTCATATTCGAGCAATCAATTACTCATGCCCATCCCTACTAAGTCACAAACCACTGGTTTAATCTTTAACTATGCATTATCTAACTATGCACATTTTATAAGTTATTCTGTGTTTTATTATGTCAAATCTGAATCTGTACTGTAACTATTAACTATAGCTCTTAAATAAATGTAGTGGAGTAACAATTACAGTACTTTCCATCACTGGTTGTTTCACTAATGTAGGGCATCACATATCAGTTGTGCAGAATATTCATCAACAGTGGAGAGATTTCCCTTTTATGTTAGCATTGATGATGCTAACGTTTGAGAGTCAACTATTCACATTAACTTCAGAGGCTTTATAATTTGCCAGTCACATGTTGTCCAGATGATCCATTTAGTTGAAATCCATGGGGTCTAACATGAGTGATGCAAGTATGGAGATGAGGGATGGGCACATGAAGGACATGTTTGATGCAAATGCACAAACTGCGATGATATGAATATACAAAGGGTGTGGAGAACGGGAGACGAATGAAAGCGCAGCTTTGACTCCGGCTCGAGAGCCCCATTCAGAATGAGCAATATGCCAAGAGCGTGATTGATTAAATCATGGCCAGACATCAGTGAAGTCAGCACTAACACCACAGGGAATGATATGGTCCCAGCAAGCTTACACCTTGCATTTCTAATATACTGTGGACTTGTAACATTTAATTGAGCCTCTAAATTTAGCATCCAATTAAAGTGTGGCTAAATCATGTATTATACATTTAAATTTGTAATCTATCATGAAACAAACAAAACAATGAGTGGCTCAAGTGGAATTAGTTTACAGCTCAGGAGAGGGATACACAGGAGTTTGCTAAAGGGCCAAGATATTTGAAGCATTCATTATATTCAGATCTCTTTTTCTCCATTGTTCACAGACTAGAAGCTGCCAGTCATTCTGATTCGACTGAAAGAAATTAAATGAACCTCAGGTTAATCTAGAAAATACCACAATGCACTCAATCACGGTTAAATCGAGATGAGTCCTGCAGGCCAAGAGCTGGACTGAGCAGCCCGCGGTTCCTGCTTGCTGTTTAGTCTATTAGTGAATTTCACAACCCATTTAAGGAGGTTTCCAGGTGAATACAAAAGCTGGGAAAGCCAGATGTAATGTGCACAGCAAATTACACAGCAAATTGTACTCCTCTGTGGCTCTACGGGTTTAATCCTGAACAATGCAGATAGTTTTGATGTTCTCAAAAGTGACATTGTTACTGAAAGAATATTTTCATGCTTGTTTGTAACTCACTGTAAAGCACTGTGTTGACTTTAGGAAAAGGCCACATGCTGCTTTGGGGCAAGAGACTAACATGAGCCAGTCAAACCAAGACACCAATATCTTTCACTAGTTACATAGATCTAAAGGCATTGTTAAGATAAATAAAAGGTGCTTATTAGTTCAGGGAAGACAATTGCTATTATGCCTAAGACACAAGAGACCCTGCAACTGTCTCCAGTTGCCCAGCCCACATGTGCAGCTTCATACTGCAGCTGTGCAGTCTAGATATGAAAACAGTTACCATCTGTATTGTAATAGAGCCTTAGTTTTAAATCATGTGTCAAATTGATGAAACACTTGTGAATGGGTGTGACGAGTAAATCAGAATTTCTTCACCCTCCCCTGCCATTTTGTTTTAAGATGTGTGTCATATTATGCATCTCCCAATTGTCTCCAATTTGTCACAGAATCAAAGTGAGGTTAAAACAACCTAATTGGACTGCAGAGGAAATCAAGTGTGTCGCATCTGCCTAGGACTGGACCAAACGCAGGATTTCACTCTGGCTCTACGGTGTTACACGCTGGCACAAATAATCAAAACCACCATCCATGGCCGAAAAATGAACAAAACAAGCACAGTGCGGTTTCAGCTTGTTGTTTCACGTGACACAGCCACTGTACTCATTTGTTAGTCTCAACTGTTCCACACAAAAAAAGGTCCAATTCCTAAACAAAATGCAAAACTAATTATTTTGGGAGATAGGGAGATGCGAGTGAGAATGGTGCATCCTCAAAGATGAGTAGAAATATTTTGGCTTCTAGTGTGTAAGGTGGCTGGCAAGGAAAAGGTTTATTTTTAGAAGTGTGTTTATGTAAGTGACTAACATGTTTTGGAATAATGAGGAGGCTCTCTAGGCCCTCGGTGGAGCTACAGAGACGGGACTTTCAGAGCAGCAGAGGGTGATTGAAGGAAGCTAATGAGCAGGAGGGAAAAAAACGACCACAGGAGTAGAAAGGACTGGGATAAAAAAACAAACATGAAAATACAAAGGAAGTACGACAATTACCAATGGGAGGTCTCTGTAAGGCTGGAGCGAAAAGAAAAACAAATAGAGATGAAATGGTGGAGAATGTCATTGTGATGGGAGAGATGATTATGGTCAGGAAAAAAAGACCACTGGCATGAGAAAACACTGTTTTTATTTGATTGACTGAAATGTTACCACTAAAAGCAGCGAAAAGGACTGGAGTACCAGTGAGCATCTCACTGCTGTGATTTATGAGCTCATTACTGCTTTACAGCTAACATCCAAATCGCTTTATCTCTTCACTCATCTCAGCATTACAGGCATTTTTTTCTACATTTGGTTTCATAGCCAGCTCTCATTTTTATTTCTGTAACAGTGTCAAGCTTTGGTGCTATTTCAGGTGCAGGTCTGTGGCACAGTGGACTTAAGTGCAGTGACTCACCGAAGACACTACAAAACAAAACTACTCTCCTCGCCTAGATATATCCTTCACGTCCTTTCATTTGCAACTCATCATTCTCTCACATACAACAAGCACTCTCATACATTATCTGGTACCTCTTCTCAGGAGGGGGCTCCTGATTGGATGATGGTGGTGCCTGCGCTGTTTCCTGCAGGTCAGGGATATTGGCAAAGTCATCTTGCTCAGCCACACCAATGGCCAAAGCCAGGACCACCAGCTTCCCTTCACTGGCTCCCATTTAAAAATACAATAAAGAGATAGAAACAGAGATGGAACGAGAGGCGAGAAAAGATGCAAAGGATAGAGAATTTGGACATAAAGGTGTGGTGCAGTGGGGAGAGAAGAAAAGAGAGGTCATTTCAGGTGACAGCGAGGACAGTTAGCAAAGAGGCGGCAGGACAATAAGAGAATATATGATATTAAACAGAGGAAGCAGTAACAAAGAAAATGTTCATCAGGGAAATCTGCAATGCCACATAAAATCCCAGCAGTAAGCACTTTATCCAGGGAAGGATATTAAGAAATTACCTTAAACTGAAAGGCCAAATTAATAATAATGTATAATGATTTTAATGAAGTGGTGCTGACAACAGGTGCAGGCTGTGTTCACATTGTACAGACAACAAATAATTAAGGGAACTGTTGGTGATTAGTTAATGATTGCTAATGGATGTGATATTCAGTAGCTTGCACATCAGCTTCCACACATGTAAAAGGTATGTACAGGCCTGTATGCACACACAAAAAACATACACACTCGCACACCACACCTATAGTAATTCATTTAGTTATTTAACCTGCCTTTTGCTTTCCCTAGAGACTCACCTTTCCCATCTAACATGCCTGTCGTCTTTTTCCAGAGTTGAGATTTAATTAAGCCTCATTAAGAAGATCTGGACTAATTGTTTCTATTTGAGTGACGCAGTATCTTGAGAAGGTTGGTGTATGTCGCCGCTTTCTGGGTCACTGCTCTCTCACTATCCGTGTTGCTCTCTTCTCATTTCATCTTCTCTATTACACTACACTTGCTCTCCAAATCCCCTTTCGCCCTCATCGCTATCCTCCACTCTTAATTCTCTGCCTCCTCCCCTTCTTCCTGTCACCCACACGCACAGTTCTATAGCCTAAGCCTCTGACTGCGTTACAATAACTCTGCTAAGAAAATACAGTGCTGCTAAGCTGTGCAAAGTTATCACCTCAAAGCTCAAAATTTCATCTTTCTTACATGCTGTCAAAGGCTTTTTTTTTGCAGCACCATGAAGCCTTGTTTAATAATCTCTGTTATGTCTATGACAGTGGTTCCCAAGCTTTTATGTCTGACCCACCCCCACAAACACTTTCAGATTAATTTAAGTACCCCATTCATTAAGACCATTATCCATTGCTCACTATTTCCAACCGTTCATCCATTACTTTTAGCTAAATATTTCAACCGTTTGTCCTTAGCTCACTATTTAAACTGTTTAAACATTGCTTTTAGCTCACTATTTCAACCGTTTATCAATTACTTTTAGCCAACTATTGTAACCGTTGATCCTTAGCTAACTAGTTCAACCGTTTAAACAATTTCAGCCGTTTATATTTAACTATTTAAACCGTTGCTTTCATCTTCATCCATATTTCCATTATTTCAGCCATTTATCCATTGCTTTTAGTTCACTATTTCAACCCTCTATTCATTAGTTTTAGCTAACTATTACAAACGTTTATCCATAGCTAACTATTTAAACATTGCTTTTAGCTCACTACTTCCAACTGTTTTCCTTGGCTAACTATTACAACTGTTTATCTATCACTTTTAGCCAACTATTTGGACTGCGACCAGAAACGTTTTAGAATCGAGGCGATCCAACTCCTAATAATTTCCTTTATCTGTGTCATGTGGATTTCACTACTGCCACGCCTCTTTAGGAGACCAGAGGCAGAAGTGAACACAGATTAGGACCTATTATTTCACCCCCTAGTCACCAAAGTAAATACTGGAACCATTTTTCACAAGCCACATGTCTCCTGAACATACAGACACTAAAATTGCATATTCCAGATGGAAAAATCAGGAGAGAATTTACTTTGTACAGGTCTTAAACAAAGTAAATTCTCTCCTCCATTTCATCCATCCATACTACATTCACTACGCTTTCAAACGAGACAGCGCCCATTTATGAGACAGAAGTGTGTACCATTTCATACCATTGACGCAGCTTGTAATGTGCTATCTTTAGTTATAGAGAATCTTCGTCTCCTAACTTCAGCTAATCCAAATATGGGCAAAGAAGTGGAGCCTGGATGGACTGATCTATAATATATATAGTGGCATGGTGCTTTAATGATACTATAAGGATAGGTTATTGGTTAATGGTTATTGGATCCCTCTTCTCCCACCGCCTTTTAAGTACTCAATGAGCATTTACACTTAATATTTGTTAAACAACTAATGCACCGAACATTAAAAAAGCAGAGGCGAGAGAGGGAACAGCATAAGTTATTGGTTTTAAGCCGCAAAGCATGAAGACCAATCACCCAAGAGACCCATTTGGTCAAATGGCTCCAAAGGCTAGATATCCGTGTCAATCACATGAACACAATCATTGAGCTATGATTCACCCAGATACGGAATATGGCCAAGATTGAAATTAACTGGCTTGAACAATGATTCATGTCTATTACTGAGCGCTCTGTTATCAATCATAGGAGGTGTTGCTGTTGCAGAGAAGGCAATACATCATCAAATATGACCTCAATGTCACATTTACAATGATGAGTTGACTAGTTTAGATGAGTATAGGCGATATGCTCAATGACCTTGGTGGTGGCATGTGCTACATTGCTAATGCTCATTTAGCTGGTGACATTCTGACATACTCAAATGCCCAGAGAAGCTTTAACACAAATAAAAAAGCAAATATGAATGGTGAAAAGCTACTGTAAAATTGATTCAGTGCAAAGGGACATTAAACACATGTTGTACCTTGGCATTGTCCTTCCTCAACCCTTCATCACTCCCCTCTCTCCCTCATCTGGCCTCCCTAGACTTCTGGCCTGAAGTAACAATATGTTGTGGAAGTAATGGTGCCGGTGACATAAGATCAATGCTTCAGGGTTAACACAAATCTACACACAGCTGCTTAACTCTTGTTCTTTTACTGATGCACCGCGAGATGTGGACCGTGTGATGTACACATGCTGACACACGTCAAACAGCACAACCAGCAGACTAAGATTTTCTATTAGCATAAAAGTTACCAGTGGTACTGGAAAAAGAGGTGCCATTTCAGTTGCAAATTTCATGAAATATGGATTAGGCCTACTGGTGTGCCTCCTTAGCAGGATATTTAACAGTCATTCCAAAGGATGACTCAAAAATAACATCATGTAATTGAGTGAGACGGTGTCAATATAAAATGTGACTGTTTATGACGCAAACTCATACATTTTATGAACTAGCACCACCAGCTCTGTCCTGTAAAGACAATTGCAGCAGACAGGCTGAATGCCATCCAAACAGATGTTACTGTTTAGCAGAGCATACAGTGTAAACGAACAATTTTTCACAGAATGGGATAGAAATAGCCCACAATATGTCGAAACTTCCTTGCCATTTTTCAGGCACGTTATTCATTCTAAAATTAGGAAAAATTTGTTTAACAGATTTCTCAAAAAGAAGCTTTGTAATTAATTTTAACTGATCACGGATATAGCACTGTGCATTCATGTGAACAAATGTTAAAAAAGGATGCATTAACTTCAGTTTACATTTGAAAGGATCATAAAACATCAAGTACCCCCCACAGGACTTCCCCTCTAAGAATACAATCTAATAAAAATAATGTATAATTGTTTATATCAGTGTGTGTGATCTATAAAGTACTAATAAAATGAGATGTTGATCCATCTCTTACACAACCACAGGGCTTAGAGCTAAAAAACAATAGCTTATTTACATTTATAACTCTACCCTTATTAACATCTATAATACACCAACCTCTGGCCTTCTCATCTACGTTCACCTTCATCATCCTACACCAACATGATTAGCTTTAAATATATATGTATATAAAAAAAAATGTTACAGTGAAATGAATGACTGTACTTTGTGCAGGGATCTTCAACATGGGATCCGGGACCCCTAAGGGGTCCTCAAAGTTACTGCAGGGTTGGCGCCAAACTATGGTCTAATGTATAGTAATTTGTATAATGTTTTGAAAGTTTTGTCAAAAATTGAAATGTCTTAACATGAATCCAACATATTATTGGCGTAGTATTCTATGAACTAAAAAGGTATGTAAAAAGGCTTTAGGCTGCCCACATGTTATTGCAGGCCCAGTTTAATATGCACGTTCATTTTATGAAATATATGTAGTATATGTAGTCCGCGGCTTAAAAAAACGTTTAAGACCCCTGATGTAAAGCCATGAACCACAACCCCCCCCCCCCCCCCCTACATAATACACATTTATACATGTATGCACACAAGCACAGTAGTACATATTTTGACTGACAGGAGTAATATCCTTCCCTGTATATCAGAAGCAAACTGAAAATAAAACCCCAAAAGAAGAGGCACAGAACACAAAGGTAAAAGGTAAACACAGGTTAGTTAGTACTTAAACATAGATACATTATGAACTATTTCATTCATTCAGCATTGCATACTAAAGCAAATAATTACCTTAAAGCCTAAGCAGGTGATACTACAAAGAACTACATAAAGATATGAAATACAAAACACTACATAAAGATATGAAGGAAGAGTTGCAGAGACTCACAGGAAGGACTTTGCGTCCAGGCCGCGATTCCGCATCTGGTCCATCATGAAATCCCAGCTGCCAGGATTGCCATGTGAGCGCCCTGCTGCTCCACCTCCCCTATTGCGAGAGGCCCCTGATCCTGATGGGCTGCCCCGTGCACCCCTGGGACCGCCTCGTGTACCTGCACCCCCACCCTCACCACTGCTGCCACCTCCCTCTCCTCTCCCAGCACCCCCGCCTCCCCCAGGCTGTCCAGGTGCAGTGTGTAATTGTCCCAAACTCTGGGATGTGGTGGGAGGATGGCTAAGACCAGAGCCTGGTGGGTGGATGAGAGGCTGCTGAAGACTCTGCTGGCGCAGTAGTGTCCGAGGCCGGGAGGGGATGTGCTCCAAAGTGGACGCATACGATAAGACTGGATTCCCAAAGCTGGGAGGGCAGAGGAGCAGGGAGGAAAGAGAGCGCGAAGAAGGCCACGGCCGACAGAGGATAGGATGATGAGGATGGAGGAAGGAGTCAGAGGGCATGGAAGAGGAAGATGAAGAAGTAGATTCAGGAGAGGAGCCGTGGCAACAGGAGGTGAGTTGGTCAGAAGTGGTAAGGTCAGGAGATGAGACGTAGAAGAGAGGGAAAGAATCATCAGAGATGAGACAAGGTGGCACAGGGCAGTAGGGAGACACAGCAGAAGAAGTCAGGTTGACGTCAGGATGGATACAGGAAAGTTCATCCAAACAGGAAGTTGGTGATTGTGAGGGGGAGGAGAAGGAATGAGGAAGAGTGATATATGATGACAATGTGGAGAAGCCAGAGGGAGGAGCGTTGGGAGATGGAGAAAGGAGGAGGAGGAGAGAGAAAGAGAGCAACGTGAGGCAGCAGCAGTAACAGCAGTAGCAGAAATAGCAGTAGAAGGTGCAGCCTGAGTGATCGCTGTGTGCCGTGTACTGCTCATAGGGCTGCGTCAGGCAGCAATGTGCAGACTGTGAGCTCGCCCTGTGCGTCTGCGTCAGATGTGTGTGCACCTTGCGTGTCTGCGCGGCCTGAGCGTGCTGTTTGCGTGAGGGTGTGTTTCGCGTGGGCAGTGGTCGGATGTGCACTGTCCGCACGAGTGTGGCGCGATTCTGTGCCACATGACTGAGTCGAGGCGCGTGGGTTGTGCTTTTGCAGGTTCCAGGCCTTCTTGAGGAGGGTGTTTTGGTCTGATGAGAGATGCCCATGTCTTCTACTCGTCAGTCAATTTTTTCCATCTCTGATAGCCTCTCTTCCTGTCTCTAAGTCTTTTTCGTCTTTTAAATACATGCTGCACCTCTAGAGACATCCCAACAGCCAACCAAGTCCTACATTATGACTCCCTCCCCCTGTCAGCCTCTCATTTTCCACTCCTCCTCTTTATAAATGCTGTTAAATTGGCTCGTTGCCTTTCTTACAAATGTTTCAGTCGTCACATCAACATGAAGGTGTGAAACATTTTATTTAGATGTCATCACTTACTTACATATCATTCCTGTGTTTTATGGGCTCTACAGTATCCTGTGTCATCTTTTTTAGATATTTTCTACTCACCAAATTCATCCTCTCTCAGATCGCTGTGTAACCCAGACTACCAGAATTAGGTCATGAGAGAGCTATTCACATCAGTTAGGTGCAGTTTACTCCGCTCTGCATTACTTCACCTAACATCATTTTGCACAAGGCTTTTAGTGTCCATCATATTTAACAGTCACAAATAAAAGGATAAAAAAGTGTAATGAAAGGTTTTGCAGAAATAAAACAGTTTGTGGGCAAAACATAAGAAAAGGAGAATGAGAGGGGTTGCTTTACACAGTGACAGAAAGATGGAGAGAGCGATGGCAACGATGAGAGCAGAGGGTGACGATGGAGAAGAGACATAAAATGGGGTGTGAAACACAAACACAAGAGACACAGACACTTATAGCAGCCTGAAAATAGAATCCAATTATAGACAGGGGGCAAAAAAGAAAGATGAGAGAAAGAGGGAATGAAGAGTGAAGTAGTGATGAGTGTAAATGTGATGTGGAGGAAAAATATCACAGGCACGAGGTGCCAAAGGAAGGTGCAAAAAATCACGGAGAAGTGAAAATGAACTGCCTCATTTACAATATGCTGAATATAGATTATAACTTATGTCATACGTCATGCCTGTGGGAGACATTTAGTTAGTTACCATGCGGTTCACATTCCAGCCTAAACTTTAATTAAAAGACGGGATGGCAAGGTATGAGGCATTATTTCAGTCAGTGTGTGAAAATGAGACTATTTCCGTATTGCATTTTTGAAAGTACACACAGGCAGTGCGGTTCCTCACATGAATAAATCATATTCTCCTGCAGATTCATACACAAGGCTATATTGTGCAGCTGGGCTGACTGTGCCAGCTGAAGGTTTGAGTCAGTGCGAGGCGGCTCGAGCAACTATTGTTATCTTCTCATGATGATGAGAGTTCACATTTCCCCAGTGCTCACACCTTGATCTGTGCCCACACGCTCACCTTGACACCTGAGCTGCACTTTCCCCCTGCTGAACTTGACCTGACTCTCCTTGTTTCGACTCAGTACTGGTTCATTCATCTAATCATAGCTGCTGCAAGAATAACATTTATAAGAATAACATTTGCATTGTAATGTGTGTTTATTCTTCTGCGCCGTGATTGAAATGTTTGCTTTTTTTCTACCCGGGTTCTGAACTCACTCGCTCGGTCTCAATCCTCCGGACTTCATGTGGCCCTGGACGGTCTGCCACCTGCCGGCCTTCACTCCCTCTGTCACCATGCTCTTCATGCTGTCACTGCGATAAGGACCCCCCCCATCATCCCCATGCCCAGTTGCTGCCCCCTTCTGACCCCCTGACACTGCCCCACTAAGAGAGAGAGACAGGGTGCGGAGGTCCCACAGCAGACAGAATGTATAGAAGAGGGAGAATAACAACAGGCAGAGGAGAAAAAGACCAAAGAGTGTAAGAAAGACAAAAACACACTCACAACTGAAAATAGATTGAGTAACCACATGGCTAAGGGGGTGAGACAGATCAGTAGAGTGTGTGAGGGGGCATGTCTAGTTTTCCAGGCCAAGTGACAGGCAGGAGGATGAAAAGGTCTGTGTGGAATCCAGTGTGGAGAAAGAGAGGGATGGGGGAAAAGAGAGGGATAGGGGAAAGGAGAGCAGGGAGGAAGAGGAGAATTTACAAGGAGCCTGTGGAGGATGGAAAACCAGCAAGAAATCACTTCTTTGAGCCTGGAGGACCAATACTACAGCTGCCAGCATTCACTAGTGGCAACAGTGTGTGGACGCCGGTTATTTAAGTCTCATTCTCTCATTCATTTAGGAATTTGGGGCTTGAGATGTGCTACTATACAAGGCAATTCAATAACAACTTAGAGCAACTGGAGGATGGCTTGTACTGAAGTGCCTCATGAGCAAATAATCAACTCATTTGGGAAGTCATCCAAAGTGACATTTGCTTAAATACAAGTGCATTTGTTGCTGTACAACATCAATTTCACCGTATTTTTAGATCTTAATGTATAATATTTAATTTTTAAAGATCTGCATGTCATCTGATCACCACTTAGCATCAATAACAGTAAACAGGAAGTCATGAAATACCTGCACCACACAGTAGAAAGGATCATAAGGGCAATCTAATCAGTGTTCATACTTAAGAGCACTTGCTGACTCAGATTTCCGCCTAAAACTGGTTTTACATTTAAAATGTCATATCTACTCTAAAAGCAGTGATGATCAAAAAATAAAGCACAGTAGTGCCCTCTGGTGACATGACTACATTTTATTAATATGCATGGTGCTCCTGCTCCAGGAGACACAAATTATGAGGCACAGAAGACAAGTCGTCTGGTGTGTAAGCATGGGGTCGGGGGGTGCTACACTTGCATCATGTCCCTTTGAAGGTCACCTTTCACGTTTAATTTTGACCAACTGACCTGACAGTGCATGCAGATAAGTCATCAATCACAACAACAGCATGGATGACACCGCTGAAGCAACGGTCAACACAAGAGACGAGGGCCTGATTGATCGAGCACAAGGTGAATGTCTTTACTCTTTATTAAAGGAACACATAAATAAATGGGACCATGCATCACTTGTATTTACAGGAATATAGCATTCAGATATCAATCCTGTTTCTGACAGACTTTACTGACAGTCGAGTAGTGATTTAAAAAAGAAAATCTTTGACAGTTTTTCATCTCATAGCTGTCAGATTGATCAAATAAGGTATAATATAGTTGATGGGTAAATTTGAAAAAATGGTTTATGTCAATTCACCACGAATTGTATCATGACTGTTGCTGACATCAAATGGATAACAAGTTCAATATTGAAAAATGATAGTATTGAACCTCCAATCCAATTAATCCTTTAACATGGAGAACGATCGTGCAGGGAAGGTAACCTGCTTGATAAATGAGGCCCAGTGTCAGTACAGAGATTGAAAGCGGCTGATCTTGAGAGAATCTCAAACAGGAAGTAATTCCTAGCTGTCTGTTGGCTTTAGTGGCATATTATTGGTTGGAGTCAGGAGGTCGTATCCTCATGTTTTCTTATTTTAATTGAATGTCTGTGTTTTCATTGCCTCACACACTGCATTTTAACATTACTGCAGTGAAAAGTTCATTTATTTTTTTTCCGCTAGAGAGACAGGACAGCTTTAGACAATAAATGACAACCTTGAGGGTTTAAAAAAAAAAATGAACTTCTCAAAAACAAGCACTCAGGTCTAAAGCTGGTTTCCTAAGATCAGCAGCCATCATCTTCAGGCCGAGTTTTCAGACAGCAATCCATATATCCATCGCGTTCATAAGCACACTGCTGCCTCCTTTCTCCAGGCAATTTAACACTCAGTCCTCAATAGCTAGGTCTATTAAAGATGACCAGTTATTAGACAGTTTATCAGACAGATGCCTGGTAGCAGGATGTCTAAGCTTAGAGCCTTCACGGTGCCCGGAGGGAGATAGGTATGACCTTGCTACTGCTTTATTGGATTCAAGTGCCTAGTGAGTGAAAAATGCATTTATTGCATCAAGTTAAAACACTGTTGCCTTATCTCCCAACGTGATAGACAGTAGACACAGTTCAAGTGCTACAATGTTAGTGCAGTACACATTAGAGATTAGGTTGATGGGGATCAGAAAGAAGCCACAGACGGATGTAAACCACAGGTGAACACTGGCACCACACTGCAACCTGGTTTAACGGTCAACCCTCCACAACAACAACCACAACCATTTTAGTTCACACAAGCAAAGGACAGGGAGATACACAGATTACAGAGGTGGGTTAAAGTGTACACGCCTTTTGGAGAGAAAAGGTACGAGGGTTGTCCGTCTCCATGGTTACAGCCCCATGGGAAAGAGGTGAGAGGTTAGAGGTAGGGAGTTAGTGGGACCGGCAGGGCTGTAGGGAGTAGAGGGGCATCTGAACATGCGCCTTGATGTGAGGAGTAGTGGCAGAAATTAGCCCGGGGAGGTTACAGGGCTGTGCCGCTTTGATGCTGCAGTAATGGTCAAATGGTTGTCGCGGGGATGCTGTAATGTGCGTGTATGACATTTTCTACACTCTTATTTTGCAAAGCAGATTATGACTAATCATTAATAACCATTTGTGCCCTCCAGTGTTCTAACACTGGGTGGGTTGTTACTGTTGTCGTTATTACTGTTTTTAATGGAAATCACATTATACAACAATAATAAGTCTAGACATGTGCATTGTGCATATATTGCAACACTATGACATTTATAGATAGGGCTTTTTCTAAAGGCCTTTGGCTAAATATCCCTGGTTACTCATGAGAAAACTTTGTCCTCAGTAAAATAAAGAAACTTGGTGGATTTAATAAGCTGCCAGGCATTATAACATCCACATCTGATGGTTCAATTTGAGGCCTGTGGTGATAACTGCACAACTAGAAAAGGGGATGGTGTGAGAAGGGGAGAGGAGAGGAATTCAAGGAAGGGATGGGACTAAAGGAAAGGAAAGGAAAGAGAGAAGGCAAAGGGGAGCGTGGCACTGCCCCTGCCTCGTTACAGCCCTGCTCAGGGGGAAGTCTCTTACCAACCTTGGACCAAGACTCACTTGAGTGTGAGGCGAGGATCTCCATATGGGGCATAGGGAGAAATGTTTAGTACGAACTCCTTGGGCGGATAGGAGCTCCACCTCTGCTGCACTGTGCTGCTGTCATTGTTATTCCAAAAGTCTCTGTCTAGATCACTGTGGCCAAAGAGAGAGACAGGTCAGAGCAACACAACTATGGACAGCCTTGGCATCAACCAACCATTTGCAACAGTCGCTCCTGCTTTGCTGCTGCTTTTTTGCGATGGCTTGGTTTGAGGAAGATCGTTGGTCTTACACCTTCACTGAATGGGAGTTTAAAACAAAACAGGCCCATATTAATGTCTACTTTTTCCACCTTAAGTTGACAAATCACCATAGTGGTTTGATTTTAAAAATAAAAAAGGGGCAGCCTGGGGGGAAAAAGGCATTCACAAAAAGCTTTTCATAAAGCAATGTGCTGTAGCAAAGACACAGAGAGATAAAGAAGGAGAAGCAAGAAAAGAGGAAGTCATAATCTAATGAATACATACAGCATGTGATTACATTTTGTTTATCTAGCACAGCACCACTGATGAAACACATTTGAGTAAACAATAAGAAGTCAGGCCCACATCCTCGCCGTGAGCGGTGAAAACACATGAACGCATGAGACACAAGGCAAAAAGATACATCTCAGACAGTCAAAGTAGAGGAGGAAAAGGTGAGCAGAATCACTGATGTCATACAAGTCACACAGCAGCGGTCAGAGCTGTAAGCACAGGGACAGAGCAGGAGAGAAAGGCAGTGCACAAAGAGAAGTTTGAAGCTGAAATGACCAACTGAGCACACCAATGCTGCTGGAGCAAGTGAGAAAGAAAATGCAAAAATTAAGAGACTGAGGGACTTAAGTTAGAATACATTCACCTAGTGCATCTTAAGTGCTTGTAAAATAAAACAGAAAATAAAAAGTACACACAAGACATTAAAAATAGCTGAGACGGCAGCAGGCTATAAAAGAGAAGTTGTGATGCGCAGGTTAATCAAGGCATTTTGTGGAATAGTATTGTACTTAGCATTACAAAGCTGACATTTTCTGATACTGACCTATAGCCTTGTTTCATCAAGAACAGAAAATACCTTAATCTTAGTTTGAGCCCTGCAAAAAATCCTCCCAAACATTTATACTCTGATGAACGATTTCACAGAGCGCTCAAGCCCCCCTCCGTTTACTCAAACCTGCACCATTTTAAGCAATGCAAAGGCGTGGCTAAAGACCTGCACTTAAGGGATACCTAACTTACAACCCATAAGATAAGTGCAGGAGTCAAAAAGCTTCACAGGTAAAATAATGCAGATTTAATCTATACTATTAAATTACTATTTACCCTAACATGCTCTTGTGGAGATTGTGCTCTTCAGCAGGCCTCATTTTCTGCCTGGTTTGTGTGGTGTAGATCATGAGCCTCAAAGCTGAACCAAACGGAGTACATTATCACCAGATTATTCTACCCCAACCAGTTACCAGGCACTTACTTGATGGCTTTCTTCTCCCCTCGCCCACGTGCCGAGTCTGGAGTGTCTGCCGTTTCTACTCCTGGCTTATTCCTCTTCCCCTTGACATGACAGAGAGCAGAGAAACAAACGGTTAGCTTAGATTTGTCCTTTGAAGCCGTGTTTTCGCTATACTAATTTCAAGTGTAAATGCCTCTCCCATTATCTCAGGAACACTGTGCCATCAGTCGTTTTGCCTGATGGTCTCCTGATTACACTCATCAAAGTCAAATCAAATCAAATGTGGAGAGCCATTTCTGACTATGATTATCATTCGCACCACCCTGAAATTTACAAGGCAATTGCCTCTTTAAGGTAATCCGCTGGGTACTGGAAAGAAGTTGCTAGAAAAGTCCTGCACCAGCCTGATTTCAAATAGCTAGAGCATGACCTGCTGTAACCATGGAAATAATGGCAATTTAAAGGCTTCGAAAAGTGAGGTATGCTGGGCGCATTCTACTGGAAAAGCTCATTACAGTTAAAGGTGTTTCACACGTGTCACAATGCAAGTAATCTCTATTGACACTTTGCTACAAGTTGGACAGGAAGGGTATCAGTCTAAAGCTGCCCTGCCCCCCCAAATACCACGCATGCTTCCCTGAAAGTGTTGCTCCAATACACATCAAGGATAGGCGAGGACTATCCAGCCCAGAAAATGAGTGGGAGGAAAACACACTGACCTGCCACCGTATCTTGGCTTGGACAATTGGATCTTAAGTTAAAGGGCAATTTTCTGTGGTTTGCTTGTTGGGGATTGAGCACTGAGCCTGAGACTTGAGCATGGATGTATTATGAGACCTGGATACAGCGTTCGAGGCAGAGCCCCGTTTATTCCTATGAGAGTTGCTCAGTGGTGCATGAAGCCATCATGGAGCCCAAAAATACCAGGATCTTCCGCTTTGCTTCTGCATTACGTGGCCCATAGAGCTGGCTACTTCCGGTTTCGCGCTCCACTACCTTGAATGGGGATTAAATTATTTAATTGTGCAGCTCTTCTAGACTTTCCAAATATTATCAAACCAAATGGATCAAATTTGGATAGTGAAAAAACAGTAATTTTGTGGGGGTTGTAACGTACAAACAAATGTATCTCTTTCACCATGTTAAGTCTATGGGAAAAGTCTTTTTGGGCCGGAGGGCTTCACGTGACGTTGCAATTCCACCATTTGGCCGCTATGTTCAATTTGCTTCAAAGCCTGATGTACTTCCTGGGGGCCTGGAATGAAGATCTTGGACTATGCAAACTCCCTGCTTACACTTTACTCTTATATTGAGCCTTCATGATAAGCCTTGCGAGACTTCACGTAAGCGACCTGAGTTCAAACCCGGTACCTTCTTGCTGTGAGGCCACAGTGCTAACCATTGGGCCACCGTGCTGCTAATGGTTGGGAATTTCTTCTCATTCACAGTTAGCGTGATGAAAATGGTTAAACATTATATTTTTATAATGACATTTATTTGTTTACCTGGTGCAAAAGGAAACAACAAACATCGGCATCTTTATCAACATCAGCCAAATGAAAATTCTAGACATCAGTATTGGCTGACGAATTTGCATTTATGGATTTACATGTATTAACTCTAAGGAACCGATTAGGCTTGGTCATAATTCTAGACCTGATCAATGAGCACCATTAGTCAGTAGGCAGTAGAATATACCTTTCCCTCCAGTGGCAGCCAGATCAGCACCTTGTGTCACCAAGAGGTGTCTGCAAAAATCGTTCTGACCACCTGTCTACTCTAAATAGACCGTTTTCTTTAAAGCTGGGCAGCATATACACAGCAGTCACATCTGGCCAGATTCAACGTGTCTTCATAAACACAAACTCATCAAGCCAAGCACTAAAAATCAGCCAGAGAGTATGTACTGTATGAGTTTATGACAGAGAATGAATTGACTCATATCTATGCATGATGCATGCAATGCTCATAAATATTAAAAAAGTGTATGGAAATGCAAATTGTGCCACAGCTTATATACTGAGCTTCAGAACCTAACAGGCTTTGGATATTGTTGGATTTGTTACAAAGCCAAAGTTGACAATAGCACTGCTGAGCAAAAATGATAAAACCCACAATGGCACTACTGAGCAAAAGTGATATCTATCACACATGGAAACAAAACTGCTCATCTATTGTATAATCAGCACCAACCTAAAATAGAAAGGTCAACAATTGAATAAGCATTGATGCGACAGGAACGACTAGTTAAACAGCTGCAAACAAGAGGTTTGTTTGTAATTCAAACACTGAACACACTAGATTAACAGTCTCTTTATAAACTATCATAGACGTGAAAGTCTACTGAACACATCACGACATGTTCTCAGCCAACATTATAAAGACCATTCACAATCTTTTATAGTCCACTTTAGGCATTTAATAGCAGTTATTATTGGCATGCTGGTGAGTACGTTAAAATTAGCTCATCATTTTGTTCACCATTTTGAAAACACGAAGATGCATACAATCCACCATTAAAGCTTCAAAACATCTGCATGCCCAGGAGGTGTCCCCCCTAAATACATAAAAAATTCACATAAGCACACCACAATAAATACTGTATTCTTGTACAGCAATTTCTGGAAAGGCAAAACTGTCTGAATCTCTGTCAGGCGAGGACAAGCTATCAAAAGGAAACTCATGTATCATTCAATGCTATCGTAAAAGTTTTAGGAAGGTGGGAAGAAACAGAAGATGAGTGAGAGTCCAGTACAGAAAGAGCTGAAAATAGAAATCAAATTCTTAAAAAAATAAAATAAAAAAACAGGCAGGCAGAAGGAGAGGATAACAAGGACAGTGCAGGACGGTATGTGAAACAAAGACATGGAAGAAAAGACAGGTGTGAAAAGTGACAGGAAGTCCTGAGTGGATTGGATGTGAAAATAAGAAATACACGCACACACACACACACACACACACACACACACACACACGCAAACACACATGCACACACGCACACACACACACACACACACACACACACACACACGCACACACACACACACACACACGCACACATCTGCTCAATACCCCAAATAGGGGTTAAAGCATACCAATGAAGGAGTGAGCAATTGCCCCCTTCATCCTCTGCTCAAATACCCTTGAAAATACTTATGTCTAATTTAAACCAGCTGTCTTTTTGTTAAGCGACTAAGGGTTTCACACAATTAAAGTTTTCAGTGCTGTCTGGCTCTGAGCCACGAGTTCAAAATAGCTCCAACTGATATGATGAACCAATTATGAGACAAATCGCAGCAAGTCTCAACTTGGACTGAAAAAAACAACAATCCACTAACACTTTTTAATAATTAAACCCCAACAGAGAGTGTTTTAAATGACATTACTGAGGTCTAGTACAGTGCATGAGCAGGTGTCCCTAACATAGGGAGGTTGCTCAAAAAGCCTAGAAATGAAGCTTGTTCTTATCAGCAATTTTAAAAATATTAGTTCGTTATTAGCATTATAAGTAAACTATTACTGTTGGCCAGATAAATATAGAGCCTCTATTATAGCCTTTCAGCCATCTTGATGAGTTGTGTTTACAAAAATGACTGATGAAATTAAATCTTGAGCAGCATCAGAGAAGTTTAATAATTTAGACTAAGTTGTTATTTAATATTACTTCCTGTATTAAGACCAGTCAATAGCAGGATCAAATCCTGTGTTTTCAGATACAACACTGGGCTATTTTGTTTGTATATACATGGATTGTGCCTTTTGCTTACTGAAGTTTTATTTTGCTACCTGTGTGTTGCATCAGACTGGGCAGTTGGAAACTGATTTGCCTTGATGCAAATAAAACATAATTCCAGTGAATACAGTAATACTGTGATCCATTCTCAGGAGACTGTCCAAAAAATATGGTTTGTCATTTCCACCTTTGTCTTATATATATGAAAAATGTTTTGATAAAGTAAAGAAAAATTATAGTGAAAGCTTCACACAGTAAATACAGTATGTTGACAAAAGAGGGCTGAAATATGATATCTTTAATGAGTTATAAACACTTAATCACTGATTAGTAATTATTACCCTAAAAACTGCTACAGATTAATGTGTTTACTTGCTGATTGTACAGGCGTCCAAATGGATGTATGCAAAAGGGAAGGGGGCCCATTGAGGCTACATATGTACGGGGCCCAGTTTCTTTTGCTACAGGATTGCAGATGAGTGAGAAAAGACTTGGCTTGGCTTCGGGCTGCCTAGGGTGATGCTGAGGGTTTTCTTGAAGAATCCAGAGATGAGGAGGCAGAGTGAAACTACCACTCTCTCTGTCTCAGTTGGCAGTGCACTGCCTTCCAACACCCAGCTGTGTTTGTTTGCTGTGAATTAGCAGGCAGCAAGAGTCTACATGCTCGCTCAATATTACCCACATCAGACCATAATTAGAGAGGAGTGCACTATTAAAATGGTCATCCGCTGCTATCATCAGGCGATCATTCGTTTTCAGCATCTGTCGAAACAATGTTTTTCATACCTCTGTTCTTGCGTCGAATTCTCTTACATCAAAAAAGCATGTAATCGCAGAGACATCAAGTTTACATATCACCGGGAAAAATGCCAACACTATCAGTCACTTAAATGTGACAGGTCAAGGCTTTGGATCCACGTAATGTGCTCTTATTCTTATATTCCCAATGGTTGTTTGACATTCTATAATTCTTGATTATCACATCTTCTCTGTCCTCTGATTGGAATAATTACTATGATCCTCCTAACAACTGTGAACTCCTATCTCCCAGTTAATGCTACCAAAATACTGAAGGTTGTTGATACAAGCCCAACAGGGATTAAATCAAGCTGTGAATCTAGTCAGGTCCAATCTCAACTCACAACTATGTCACGGATCAAACGGCACAGGGCTCACAGGAGCAAGCAGAGGGTTTCTGAATGCCAAACAGCCACTGCTGCTCAAACAGATGTTAGCTGCACCACCTCTGATATCCGAAAATCCCACCCAACACCTACAACATGAGCCCCTGCTGACAATCATCAGGCCCACAATGCAGCAGCTTACTAACCATGTTACCATTTGTTTTGTTATTGTGGTGAACACCTATGTCTCTGATTACAAAAAATATTATAAAGGCCGACATAAAAACAAACATAATCAATCGATACAGAAGAATATTTGCTGTGAAACCTGAGTAGAAAATGTTAAGTTGCTTATAGAATAATTATATTGGCTCAGCACATATTCTAAAAATGTCATCCTAATGCATCTATAAACAGCAAAAAGCAAACAGACTTAGCAGGCAGCAGAAGGGGACGATAGCATTCAATGCACAGTTTTTTCCAGGGGGCTTAGATAACAGAAAGACAAGCAGGAGGGAGGCTTCAGGATGACTGCACATGAGGACTTTTTAAATAAAACCCATCACACTGGTTGCCAAAGCTAAAACACCGAAAGCAACACTCACCCAAAATGTCTTGTCTATTAACCTATGAATCATATCCAAAACTGGCATGGGCCCACTCACAACTGACACGTGAAGCTTGAGGCAAACATTTGTTCTTATGAAAGCTGACACTGTCAAAGAGTACACTTGAAAATATCATAAATGAAAGTTTTAGACATGGCCTGGCCTGTGGTAGCTTTATGTTAAATGGGCATTACACACAGAGCACTTTTTTACCAAATGAGAAAATATTTGTGCATAGAAAATAGGCCTGCATGAATTTAAAGTATACTAAATACAGTATGCATCTATAATGATGTTTCAGTTGAAGGTAACCGTGTTTATGCTAATTATATACATTTTAATCATGTGTTCAGGGAATATAGTGCTACCATGGAAAATAACATCAAGAGATCAACGGAAGTGAGGAAGTGGAGACAGTTTCTGTAATACGAACAGATTGTATAACTGCTGCGCCTTCATGTTGTTAGTCACATAAAGAAAACATCACACCTTAAATATATTAATGTGAGAAAATGATTTTAACAAAATTACTAGTATTTATCCTTTGTCAACGTGTAGTGCATCATTAATAACACGTTTATCATCATATAAATGACTGCTGTTTATATCAGTCACACTTTATTATTTTGTACATTAAGCAGCTGTGTTTAATATCTTTCCACACCAGTGGGCGGCTGACATTTTTGGAAGTGGTCCCCACCACCACCACACACCCTGCAAGTAACCAAGGTAAGAAGAAAAAAATAAGACATGCACAAACATCATCTCCACTGAGATAAAAGCACCTCATCTTGTATGTGAGGATGTGGTTGAAAGGGGCCTTCAAAATCTCATAAGCTCGAAAGATCATCATCCTATCCCAGGCAGGCTGCTCTGTGGCTGCTGCGCGACACTGTCACAGGTTGGAAATGAGTTACATTTACAGCAGTGCTCTGGAGAGGACCTAGGGCAATTTCCAAGGTGCTGGGAGCAGAACTACCTCCATCCACAGCTGGAACCTACAGTAGAAGTCATTCGCTGCTCCATTTACTTTGAAGTGGAATATCAAATATAACACAACGTTCCAGCGAAGCAAACAATACAAAAAATGTGCTGTACCACTGTCCCATTTTAGCACAGACCATTTCCTCCCTGGTTACGGGTTACAGTCACCTTCTGGGGATTCAAGCAATGCAAATGTAGAGAGGCATGTGGTGTGTGGAGCCTGCTGCAATGCCAAATCCTGCCATCTGTGGACCAATAAGTTTCACAGCAGTGCAATGGTGAGCTGAAACAAGTTGGAGCCAACATTAAACTTGAAATAGGTGACCTATGCTTGCAGGTTGTACAAGCACAGGATGAATCAGAAATCAATTAACTTTAAAGGCATGCAAATCTAAAAGAAATCAGTCAAGTGAAGTGGCACTCCGCCATACAGCTCTGTCTGCCTAATAAGTAGTTGCCTCACTTTAATCAATCACATTTCATACCACATAATCACAATGACATGCCCTCTATTAGAGGTCAGTCATATCTGTGTTCTGTTTCTCCTCAATGAGTGGACTGGTATTGATGCTGTATCAGCACAGTTTACTATTGTTGGAGCTGTGTCTGTCTGACAGATTAATTAGTTTGAGTCTGCACTGTTGTGGTCATATGGACACTGTACAATTTTGATACTTGTACTTCACAAAAGTAACATCACAGTGTGAAATAAAAATACTACACATCGTACAAGCGAGGTCCTGCATTCAAAGTCTTACTTAAGTAAGAGGGTATTAGCATCAACATATACTTAAAGTACAAAAAGTACTCATTAGACAGAATGTCCCATTTCAGAATAATGTATATTATATCACTGAGTTATATTTAGTGATGCATTAATGTAGAAGCATTACTAATGTTGCAGCTGGTAAAGGTGGGCCTAATTTCAACTACTTTATATATTATTACCGATTATTTATATATATTAAATGTATGAGTTGATTTTAAAGTATAAAGTAGTAACATCAAACGGAAATACTCACGTAAAGGACCTCAAAATTGTAGGCCTAAGCAAGTACAGTACTTGAGGTAGCCCAATGTACTTACATTCCACCACTGCACCTGTATTTCCATTTTGTTTCATTTCTTCCTCCACTCTACATTTATTTGCCAGATATAGTCACTAGTTACATTTCAGATTAAGCTTTCACATAAAAACATATGATAAATTGTGCATATACAATATTATGGAATAAACCAGTGGTTCCCAACCCGTTTGGCTTGCAACCCCTCACAAAAAAGCAGTGTGTAGTTTAGGTGCCTTGTCATACTTTGTCTGCAGCGCTGTGGAGATAGGTCTGTGAGACTATGGCTACGTCTCAGTTCTCATAAATTGAATCCCCGGCTCCTTCACTTGCCTCCCTTCCTCGCGTCTTAGTCCGTCCCAACAATGAAGCACGGGAGACACGCGAGAAAATCATGGGAGGAGAGAGGAAATGTGTTAATGTGTTTAGAGTGATGAGACGTCCTTGGCTGCATCGCATAACCCTAATTTGATAGTTCCTCGACTCCTCGGTCCTCGGCTGAAATGGAAGTTGTTCTGTCCCTCCTCCGTGAAGGCTGTCTCAAAACTCTTATTTCTGCCCCTGTCAGCTATATGGGCGGGGTTAGCAATTCCTTCAGCTGCATGGCTTCCGGGAAGGCTACTCTAGTGTATCCTCACCTATAGCTCCTCGATGATCCCTCCTCAATGCTCGCTCCTCAGTCAAGGTTCACAGAGGAGGGGCAGAACAACTTCCGGTTCAGCTGAGGACCGACCGAGGAGCTATCAAATAAGAGACATGAGATGCAGCCTATGTTTTAGATGTCAATGAATTGTTCGCAGTTCCACCAAAGAGACAATTCCTCTCCTAAAGGTCCCATGGCATGAAAATTTCACTTTATGAGGTTTTTTAACATTAATATGAGTTCCCCTAGCCTGCCTACGGTCTCCCAGTGGCTAGAAATGGCGATAGGTGTAAATCAAGCCCTGGGTATCCTGCTCTGCCTTTGAGAAAATGAAAGCTCAGATGGGAATCTTCCCTTTATGACGTCATAATGGGAAAGGTTACCTCCCCTTTCTCTGCTTTGCTTGCCCAGAGAATTTGGCCCGCCCATGAGAAAGAGAGAGACATCATGGCTTGCAAACAAGCGAAGCATGGCAGTTGGTCAAGGTCACAACCCCACCCTCCACCTTGCTCCCCCCCCCCTCCTCAATAGCATTTAATTCTACAGACATATGGCACATCCTAATGAAAGCTCATTGTGGGACTGGCTCTAGTGGCTGTAATTCTGCACCAAGGCTGAATTTCTGGAAAAAGACTGAGGCCACTGAGGCCTATATAAAAGCATCCAAAAAGTAGCATGTCATAGGACCTTTAACTTATCACATGGTTTTACATAAGTAACAGTTTGGGGCCCAAAGAGGTAAAATGATCCAATATTTCACAAAAAGCTAAGATTCAGTTCAATGTCCAAAAAATGAATGAAATTATGTGTAGCAAACATTTTCGTTTTGGACTGTAAAAAAAACAAAGTAGGTAAAACGAGCTCCACGTCAACTATGTAATGACATATGTCACAGGGACGGGTTTTAGGTGGAACAAAATGGTGGAGCAACAACTAGCCTATATAGCTACTTTGCGCAGATACAAAACAAGAACATTACAGAACTTCATAATTTTACATAATGCGCTGTTGTTGTTTCCCACACTCCAGACACTTAACATTGCGAGAGCCACGTGCTATTAAAATATAATTTTAAAACTATCATATCCAGCCACCAACTTTAAATAGTATGATAATGATAAATAACAGACATAAGATGTCAGCCATTATGCTACAATTATGTTAATTCGTTACTCAGTACCACTAAAACCACACTTTTATCTGCTGCCAGAAGGTTATGTGGCTACTTTTACTTATGATACTTTAAGTGCATTGTGCTGCCTATATATATGTATATATGTACAACAATATATATTTACTTGAGTAGGATTTCCAATTAAGGACTTTTACTTGTAATGTAGTCTTTTCACACTGTATTGGTATTGTTACACAATTAAAAGATCTGAATACTTCTTGCACTACTGGTAATACATCTTCATTAATAGCTGTCGTTCTCAGTTCAACAAGACTGCACATAATATTTGCACATGTTTTTATAATATTTGATCACATTGTTTCTCCAACGCACCAACGTGTCTTTTTCAAATACACTCACGGCAGACAATGTTTATGAAGGCTTCCTGATTATTAAAGCATGTTAAGATGTAAACTAATGTGACTGGAAGCTGTATGTCTGTATGTCTCTGTGTGTGTGTGTGTGTGTGTGTGTGTGTGTGTGTGTGTGTGTGTGTGTGTGTGTGTGTGTGTGTGTGTGTGTGTGTGTGTGTGTGTGTGTGTGTAAACTCACCATCTTGCGTTGACACCAACCACAGACGCCACAAAGAGCCACCAGCCAAACAGCACACACTGTCACTGCGAGGGAGACCAGGAATACACTGAGGGACACTGAGCCTGTACACATAAACACATACAAGGAGTGATGCTTATTTTTGCATACATGGTTTCATTTTCTTCATTTCATTTCATTTTCTTCACATGGAATTTTTGCTACAGAGCTGATTGTATGCCACAGTAAATCATGTTGTCAAAAATGGCAACCCAAAAACAAAACTCTCCCTCTACTTCTAATTCAATAGCCAGGCAGAGCTGCCATTTTTACATTCTGTCATATGGAGCTGAGAAATACAATCTCATCACTACCCCTTTCATGCCGGAGCATTTCAATACCTTTCCAATAAGGGCTGCAGCCAGGCATCACTCAGTTGCACACACATCACTGTCATGGTGTCACAGCTTGTTAACTGACAGGCTGAAAGTGAAGGAAGGAGGGGGGGGCTGACAATACAAGGGAGCTCATGATTAATGGGTATCAGTAGATGCCCAGTGAGAGAGGTGGCTCTGAAAGAGAGTCATAAAAAAACATCATCTTTTGCTGAGAATATATGTGTGTGTGTTTGTGTGTGTGTGTGTGTGTGTGTGTGTGTGTGTGTGTGTGTGTGTGTGTGTGTGTGTGTGTGTGTGTGTGTGTGTGTGTGTGTGTGTGTGTGTGTGTGTGTGTGTATGTGAGACAATTCACACCTGCACCTGTGCGCCTGCGTCTGTTTACATGCCGGTTATGATACTGTTACAATAAGTGGATCTAAACTCGTGAGCACTTTGCGTTTCACACGTTGCACACGCTTTAAACAATTCAGTGGCCTTCACTTTAGAGGACAAGGATATAAAGCCTCATTGAGCTTTGATATTTGCACAGCGAGAGGATGCTAATGTATTCAAATTCGTGATTTCCCTTCTAACAATTCTGATTCCTAAATATACAGTGATAAACGGGTGTCAGAATGCATTTTTACACCACTGACTGACAAACACTGAAAAACACCCATGCTTTCCTTTCAATAACAGGGTTTGTCTTCTTCCCAATTGCTGTCTCCTTGCCTTCCTTTGCTTGTCACAACTGGCCTTTTCATCTCACTCCTCCATTGGATCTTTGCTTTATTCTCCACCTCGCCATGTCCTCTAGGAACAGACTAGCTCAAAAAGGAGGAACAATGGTGGGTAAACTTGTTTCATATGGAAAATAAGAATGGGATCAGCACTGTATTCCACAGCCTTCACTCAGCCTCCATACTGTTTTGAAGTTGACAGGACACCTGAGGCCACTTGCAGTCAGAAAAGTGAAAGTTCATACAGAATAGCACAGACCATGGTCAGCAAACATAATGATGGGTAGATAATGATTGTCTGCTGTTAGACAGTCCTTTAAAATCCCATGAGAACACAAATTCTAAGTGTGACTGTAACAAATGAACCAATTAGTGCATTTACACAGAAATGTGTATGGAAATGGCACAAAAAACAGGAAAATATTGGGTTGTGGATGAGAGAATGTACAGTATACTTTAGGGAGAGCTGGAGGTGAGTCTTCAGTAAAATAATTTTACTCTGCTGTTCTTATGTTGATTTTCCTGATTTCATCCATAACCATCAAAGAAATGTATTTATAATCCTCATGCGAAACTGGAAATAGCTGTCAATATACATGGTGTTACCAACTGCTAATTTTTACCTGCCAATGGCCGGTTCATGCTATCCCTCTTAAGTTGGTTTCAGACAGCAAGCAGTTGCCACTGCTGCCTCTATTGTTTTTGAATGTTAACACAGCAGTAGTCTCGCATTGCCAGACCAATCTCCACAGCGCTGTGTCAGTGCTGGAGTATGGTCTTACTACACCCTTATTTATTCTGGGATAAGGGACAAAATCGCACCCTGGGCTATGCTAAGCCCCAGATGCAGCAACGTTGCCCTTGCAAAATAGATAGCGGAAAAGGAAGGACATCAATGTACATCCGTTGAGCCAGACTTCCACAGTGGCAACCCTTCCACTCTTCATATATTATCTTTAATTCACTACTCTACTATATCTTCTCAGTGATACAATTCTCTTGTATGTTTATGTGTTACTGGTAGGCCCTTTAAGACCGGTAAGCCATTTTATTGCACTTAATGATGCCCTGTGGAGTTTTATTGTAAGCAGAGTTTCTGTTCACATTCAGTGTTTGCTCAACAAATGTATTTCCCTCCTCAGAAAACATTTGCAAAGCTTGTTTTTCTAAAAAAGTTTGAAACCTGCATTGTTTACATTCAGGGGTGTCGGACTGGGGGGGAAAGGGGACTGAGTACCCAGGGACCACATGTGAGGAGGGCCCAAAAAGATGATAAAATGAATAGCTGTGGAAGCGGGGAGGGGCCCATAGAGAATGCCTTTCTACAGGGCCCAGAATTTTGTGCTATGCCCCTGTTTACATTCATGTTTAATTGCTAGCAGTCTTCTTCCCTGCTTTTTTGAATACATTTTTGCTTGCATGTACAAAGTGGAGCAACAAAGTTTTCTAACTGTGTTATGCACCTTAGTGGATTTTTGGAATAAAGAGATCAAGGGCAGCATTATCTGTTGGATAATCATTTGTTTTCAACGAGCTACAATGTATTAACAAACCCTTTTATGCTTTAATCTACAAGAGGAGTGTGTGTGAGGTGCATAGGATAAGAAACATAAGTCAACTACAGTAAAGGTTTACACTCTTCATTGAGTTCGGACCCTACAACATCTCTTCCAAAGCAGGTCCTCCAACCAGCCAGAGACCCTTGTACTGCCTGAGAAATAAAAATCCTAAACATCTTAAACATCACACACTACATGAGTTTATCTCCTGACTACAGCGACTGCTCCCGACTGGAAAACGCTGATCCTGTTCTGATCGTGAAGGTATGGATATCGTAATAGTCGTAATAGTAATAGTCGTTTCATTGACATCTCCCCCCCCCCCCCCCATTATTTATCTACTGTCATAGACACTGCTAATGGCAAAAAGGCTCGTCCATGCCCTCCTGAACTTGAGAGGGCCAATGGAAAACAGCCAGCTGATGATGAATGGTGAATATAACTATTCATAGATGTACAGAAATAGACAGCTTATGTCCTCTGCTACTGTATATTCATAGAAAGGTCAATAAAGTTGAGTGCATTAGACACCACGACATCAGCAAGGGTAGCAATGGATCTTAAATAAGGAACTGTTCTCCAGCTAAGGGCATCTATGGTAGCATCAGTGCTTAGTGGCTCGGTGATGGATGTTGTGATTTCTAAAAGGCTTAGAGAGTCAGGTGGATATGTGAAAGCCAGCAGCTGATGTAGGGCCCCACGTCCTGTGCTCTTCCTGAAGGTCGGGGGGTGGGGTGAATGGTGGTATGGTTTATGATCTGTGTCTGTCATGAGAGCTGATGGAGTAAAAAGCCTCCAAATAAAATGCAGCATCCACAGAGGCCACGTTTCTGCACTCAGTAAATGGGCAGCTGGATTCCCACTTCAAGGAATATAACTCCCTCTTTAAAAGCTACAGAGGCAGTGTGCAGGCAGTGCAGAGAAATAAAAAGAAGGAAATAGACTGCGTTGAGGTATTAGGGAGATATGCAAATCTTCAGCACTATAGCTGTTGAGAAAAACAGGCATCATTAGAGTAAGAGAAGTCTGCACTACACACAGCTATCACAGCACTTAGGAAATTCAATTCATCTTTCCCTTTGAACAAAACAAAACTTTCAGCTTGAAATACTCAAATGGCAGTGGTGGAATGTAGCCAAGTACTTTACTCAAGTACTGTACTGTTAAGTAAGGAATAAAAAATACTGGAGGGTGATGAATCACATCTAAAATGGCAGGACTCTGTAATACTGACAAGTGAGCTGAGCAAGCCATTGGACCCTTTGATCAGAAGCCTTTAGAAGTCAGAGCACTCTTGAACTTGAAAGTCGCCTGTTTGTTTTAGATTTCAGTGGCTATCTCTTTTATATGCACATAAAAGAGAAAATAAATGGCACTATGTACTGGGGTAAGTAGCAACGGTGATGGTGTAAATGAGCTTGCAATAAACCCTCTGCCTGAAGAAAAAGACAACAAAGACCAAGTACTGCTGAGGTTAAATGTGGACGCAGAGGCAGAACTTGTAGAAAGGTACAGAGTCTTTAGTATGGAGTGCTCTTAGTGCATAGCAGCATTGAGTACAACAAGCATTATTGTGGAGAGTGTGACTGTACACGTCGGTGATCTGGCCCACATGCAGTGAGCTAAGCCAAGCAGAAAGGGACCAGTCCTCAGGGGTAGAAGAAATTGCTAATTGGACAGGCGGAACTGGAGCAGTGTCCAGTCAGCAAAGCTGCCACACCGCATCTTTATGCTCTGACTGAGGTGGAGAGGGCAGTGCCTAAGAAGCTCTGGGTGCAAAGCTCACAGCCTAATCGCCAGTTCAAAGTGCCCCCTCCTTGTACTGGAGTCTGGGTTCTGGCCGCTTTATAACCACTGAGCTGCTGTTGGGGTAATCCTTCGATGTCACTCAGATGTCTTTACAGATCTGTCCCCTCTGAGGCAGAATCTGTGTACAACAGCAAACTGTTACTTACTTCCAGTTATGTTGTGATACGGAGTGTTTCAAATCGCTTCCATCTCCCTTCTGGCTCAATTCTATGCTGCAGCTTATTGCTTTTGTTTTGGAGTTATTTCTCAAGACAAAATGCTGGGTGGTTGTAAACAGCACGTGCATTTGGAGGCGTTCAATCTAAATATTTCTCCCTTGCTCAGTCGCACAAGATAATTTGTGTTGGAAGAGCGTAAAATTCACAGATATGAATAAAATGAACGATTACGGTGGTTCCAGGTAAATAATGTCATTGTCAAATAAACTGATGAGATAAGATTTCACACAGTGAGCTCAGAGGTGGTTGCTACCAGTGCTCAAAGGATGAGCTATTGTTTTGGCATGTTTTAGCCCATTTAAGCTAGCCAGTCTGGCAAGACTAAATAGGCATTTGTTTGAGACAGAAGGTCATGTCAAGTAGGATGCATGACAGATGATTGAATGTTCTCTCCACCACAGACATCATTGTGAAACCTTCCCACAGCTATTTGAATGTACCATTGGGCATTGGTATTTTTTTTTTCTTTGTATTCTTGTTTTTTGTTTTTTGTGGGTAGTTTTAAACTATTGTAAAGTTGAATAATTGTGCTTCAAATATCTTTTAAACTATTCTAAAGATGCAGAATTGTGCTTCTTTTTTTAGGATTGTCAATAAATTGTCAGTGGACAATTCAGTTTTACAGATGTATACTAATACTTTATTTACATGTTGGCATAATTGTCCATTTTTTAAGTATAACACACCTTAGATTGATGAATAAATTTTCCAAATTTCCAAGCAGCCCTTTAGTTTCTATTCATTTCAATGGGGCATGAAAATCCACCAGAGATTTGGGTGAGATTCAATCATCTTTAAGTGAAGCTTAGCGTAATTTCATGCAGGAAGACTTTACAATTTATTCCTAATTGTCTCTTACTACCTATCAAGTGCCGGAACACCCACTTTCTTTTAGCCAATCAAAAGAGGATAACGTTTTCTCCGAGCCAATCACAGCTGGTCTTTCCTGTTTTAAACGGCCGTCTCTCTCTCCCTTCTGTCAGCTGTCATTCTATTCTAGATCGACCCTCCTCCTCCCCTCCACCTCCGGTCACCAGCTCTCGTGGCTCCCTGGGCTTCCTTCCTCTTTTCGGCTGGCTCCTCGTTCGGGCTTCCTCACACCACCGCCAGTGTCTAGACTCCATCAGGGGGAGGTCTTCGGCTCCGACCCCTTCTAATATATTATTGTATTAATATATTTGTGATGGAGTCTAATCTCCAAACACCATTCATGTCAAGTTATACTTGTGAATAAATTTTGCGTTTTTGCAACAAAGTCTCTCCTGATTGAATTCTTATTTAAATAACTATATGATATTGTTTCATGCAAGAAGCTACCCATTTACGTGATCCTTGACAACACATTCATGTGTGTTTATTGTTTGTGTTCCTGAGCTTGATTTTGGCAGGGAACTCTTACAAATTCTTGGATGTCAGTGCAGTGATGTCAGTGCAGAAACAACATAGACAACATAATGTGATCTGTGATGAATTCACTATCTAAAGTAAGTTGGCAGCAAAATTCAAAATCAAGTTGATCTGGAAGGTATGGCGAACATCCATTCATTTAAAAAGCTCGGGCATGCTTTGGGAAATTGATGGTATAATATTGAGCTTATGCAATTTGCAGCAATTTTCAGTACATGGGAAAATGATGGACATAATTCTGGTATGGTCTTTTAACCACTTAGAAATCCCAGTCCACAATGGACACTAGAGTCCCATGTGTTGCAAATCACAGGGATGTGTAGAGCAACCAGTGAAATTTGACAGGTGGAGAGCACCTGTGGTGAGAGTGAGTGTCTCTTGCATCCCCTGTAGGCTACAGAGAGCTTTGGCTGTCCTCTGTCCCTGTGGCTCAGCTGCAGCACTGCTGTGCTGTCACAGAGGCTGTTTCGCAGAGAGAGTAAGATGACTGCCACCCACGTTCTGTCTGCTCTCAGATGAGGGATAAGATCCATCTCAGTCCAGTGACAAGCTGGGCTGAAGTCGGACCAGCAAGACGTCATGTGACACATGCCTGCTGTCACCTATAATGGCACCATCATCTTATTAGCACCTCTGACAGTGAATAGGTGAATCAGCCATAAAAGCCAATAAGATCTGGACACTCGGGGTGTAAGTGAACTGAAGCTGTGATAATGTTTTAATATAGTTACAAGGGAACACAATTATTGTTTCTATGACTCTGCCATACAACTGATGCTGAACAGATGCTATTTTTGTCCAGCACACTAATATTCTTATGTGATTTGGGCAAACATTACATTTCATAATATATTTATCTTAGTCCTTAGCTCAGATAGTCCAATGCTTAGATATCATTTGGCGTAGACCATTTTATATGTAATTATTTAGGTGACAACAAATATAATACCCACATAAATAAAATGTTTTATATGTATTTAACGTATAAAACATTTTATTTATGTGGGTGTCTGTGAAAAACAACCAGTAGCCTGCTCACAGTAGGATGCTCAATGAATAGCTTAACTTGTGTGTGTAAGCCGGGCTGTATAATACTCAATAGTCAAAATGACATAATAAATATATAAAAATAATGAAGGTGTGATTCCTGAATATTTTTCTTTTCAGCAAAATTAAAGAGGCATATAAAGTATCAGCTCTGCTTAGTGACTTCTATACTTCTTTACAACACCTATTGTTGTTCAGACTATCCTTTTGTTAGAGGCTGGCCCCTTCATAAAACTATTAATATTTGGAATGTTTTAGTAAAAACTGTGAAGCCCTAGTTTCCAGAAACTGAAATCAACACATTGATTTTGAGCTCATTTACTTTACAGGCGTGATCTCAGTGGGAGGTAAATGCATATTATTTACTTTTAATGAAATTATTGATGAGTGGTATAGATAACATTTTGGTTAAATCTAATTCTGACTGAAGTAACTGGTCAGATTGAAATGGATGACTTTCATTTGTAAGCCACAAGAAAGGACTCAACACATTTACCAAGGACACTCTCCCGCCGCCTCCTCACAGGCCCATTTGTGCCCCCCTGCCTCGTATCAAACACATATTAATAATGTATTACAGTCATATATATCACAGAATGATTCTAAAAAAAAAAAAAAACTCATCTGCCTTGGATATTATTTTAGTGGTGCACATTTGTCAGTGCAGTTTACCAGCTAATTCAATATTTAGGTAACTTTGCGTGTTTCAGATCTGTCAGGATTCAAGAATATATTCAGAAATATGATCACAGATTACCTTTTATAATGTTGTACCTCTTGGCTTCACCTAGACTTCACCTTTCTCATCTTTTCTAAGTACTCTTCCCACTTTCACCTCCTGTCCTGAGTGTCCCACTGGGACAAAGGACTTATATGTTTCAGAAACCTGATCAAGCTAAATGAGCTTCTCCTGTTTAGTAGCCCCAGAGCTTTAAGATGGTGTGGCTTCCTCACACATTTAAAAACAACCTATTACTCACCAGTCCCACTGATGCCCTTGACTTTATTGAAGTCCACATGGTGGCTGCTGATACTCTGGAGGTAGACTAGTGTCCATCTCAGTAATGAGCTTGAGAGCTTTAAACTAAGTCACCCATGACTAACATTATTCCAGGTTCATGGACATTACAATGCCTATATATAGCCTATTTTATTTGTTGTGAGCAAGGTTAGGGTTCGCAATAAAAATAGCTCCTCACTGAATGGTCTTATAGTCTTAATAGTCTTGTGAGTTATGCCTAACATTTTGCCTGGCTCCTTTGATTTCCTACACCCCGTCAATGTTCGCTTTCTCACCTTCTTGTCCTCTGTGCTCTAGTTTACAGTCATTTCTAATTCATTGCTGTATCACCTTCACCATCTGCAAATAAAGTTGTGTTTTAGTTAATGCCATTCTAAAAACATAAAGCTTTTAAAAAAAAATTAAAAATACAATTGCATGTGGTCAAAAACATACACATATACTCTTCCACTAGACACAACTTAAGCACAGTGATATGCACTTTAGGGATGTGAAGAAAGTGGAAAGAGAACAGTGGAGGAAAAAGCAGAGTGGGAGTGAGGGAAGAGGGACCCAACTGTAATGCTATTGAGGAGCAATTTGTGAAGCTTGTGCATATGCATACAGTCCCCCATCTGCCCACATCATCAGCTCACTGCTGGTGACATCAACCAAGACAAAGAGGCCTCGGATGCTCCAGATGTATTATGTGGGTGGCAGTATAAAATCTAATCCAAGTCAAAGTCAATTGTATTTGCCTAAGGATACAGGGCAGAGTCGCATGCATTCATGGTATATGTGTTTGTGTACGTGTGTGGGTACTTGTGCGCTTTTGTATCCATGTCCAATTTCCAGCGCCCCTCTTCATATAAAAATATCAGCCTTAATATTCTCACTCCATCAAAAATGGGAAAACAATTATTGAGGGTGTAATTAAAGTATTGGCAGGACAAGTGCAACTTTAATTGAATGACAGCTACAGTAGATGACAGTCAAAGGAAAGTGAAGCCGCCTAGTCCCAGCATCTCCGTTACGGTTTTATAAAATCTCATCAAACAGCATGAAACTACACAATGGGCTTAGCATAAGACGTTTACATGATTATTCACAACCAATACAGACACACATCTACTGTATCTGGGAAAAAGCCAGACGGACCACATTTGACATAAATGAATTAATTCAAATTCATGACTACCTGGAGGCCTTTACCTTTGCCTTCTTCATTAAATTAAAGACTGCTTGTTAAAGGACTTTATTACCTGTCTGGACAGACCATGCAGTAAAAACACAAGACCTGGCAAACCCTCGCCTCTAGCCAGAGGTTATAGTATTGACTCGGTCATGAACCCAGCCAAAGTCGTATCCCTTAAGACTCCATAAAAAAGCCTCTAAAATATAGACTTCACGTGACCTGATACCATCCGTGCATGTCTGTCTCTGCTTCTGTATGTCTGCCTATATTTCTGCAAATGGCACTCAACTTTCCCTGGAGTACTTGTACCCTCGGCTGGTGTGACTGATCACGCTGCCTCACCTGTGACCACAACCTTCTCACAACTGTGTCAGGAGTGCTGACGAGGGGAGGATGTACAAGTGCGTGACAACTAAGTGAAGGACGCCGAAAGGTTGCTTTAGAAGTAATAATCTGGCTGCCGAACTGTAATTTACACAGTCATAGGAGTGCAGAGGGAAAACAGAGAGTGACTCTTCTACAGGGTATGGTATATTTGTTCAGTGGCTGCTTCTCTCATCTGATGGAAAAGAGAATCCCATCCCTCCAGTGAGCACCTTTCTCCCCCGGTGACCTTCTTCGTCAGCCGCTGTGCATTAAAGGTAAAGCTCCACCATGGTTGAAGTGATCCTGTCCTCTTCAGTGATGTGGCCTGAGCAGAGGCCCCAGGGAAGACACTACATTGGCTCAGTGTCAGGAGGAGATTTAAATACCCCTCTGCTTTTAGACTCCAGCTGGATAGACACCACAGAAAATAACTGTCATTAGCATCAGCCAATGTCAATGGAAGGACAAATTAAAGTAATGAAATATATCCTGTAACTCTAAATCTACTGTAGCTTTTAATATATCTGCTTCCTCTGACTCATAAGTGAGTTTCTTCCAAAAAACACATTCAATAATTAATAATACAATTTAATATGCGTCATGTTCCCCAGAATGAAGTTTTACTTTTTGCAGACAGCCAGCTCTGTATAAACCTAATTTGCTCTTCATAAGCACAGGGTCATTTTAGACGGGCCTTCAGCACTGCTGTCTGTTGCTTGACTGCCCATTGATGTGTTTGCTTGTATAACTGTCAACAATTTACAGCTGGGTAGAACCCAGCAGAATGAGACATATTGACGATGCCATGCAGCTGCTTGCTCGCAGCAGAATACAGTCAAGGGCTCATGGGAAATATAGTTTTCCACAACTACCGGTCCTTCTGGCCTTCACTTCTGCTGGGAGCAGCCTGTAATTTTCCTTCCACGTTAACTCAATTACACAGCACCTGAGGCCATTTTAGCCTTGCTCCATACTGTCTTAATTCTCACTCACGAGCATATTAATAGTAGCATTTGTGGAGATATGAGTTGCTGCAGTTAATATCACCTCGGAGTTTAGGAGTGGCAATAATACCTGCAGCACCGTGCAGGATGTCAGTGTTTGTCACGTCCATCAATAGGGCTATGTCTTCCATCTGGCTGGCAGGGCAGCAGAGTGACACACACACACAGCTCTCACACCTACTTGACATTATCACCCCTACATCATGACAAGGATGTTATTTGGCTAACTATTGCAGGCATAGCTGAGTGGGGAAATAATAGAGGGAGTGTGAGTTCAGGCTGGAGAGTGAGAAATAGAAGAGATTTAAGTTATTACTGGGAATCACCTTAAGTGTCTCTTTGGCGGGGAAATAGTGAGAGGCACAGTATTTCTACTACAAATATACGATTAATTGTGGAAAGCGTGTTGGAGCCTTGTTTTCCATCACTTTCTCAATTTACTTGGTGCCCTCTTGAGAGCACAGAGCTGGGCGACGCCTGACCTAGGGACATGCAAACTAAGTTGTCACAAATAATCTAACTGGCATTACGAGCATTATTTATTGTGATTGGAATGAAAAACAAAGAGGCAGAACTAACCTGATCCGTGGGTGATTTATTAACTCTCTTGAAGAGAGCTATAACTGTCGTCATGTGTAATGGGCCAGATGGAGTTGGCGAAGAATAACGGATGCCTTTGAGGCAGCCTCTCAGCCCTGTGTCTCTATGAGGTTTGTTAAATTGCTAAAAGGACAATAACTGTGATTGTGTGATTTGTATGCAACCTGACCTTTAAGACGATTGAGGGGCTCTTGAGAACACAAAGCTAATCCAGGAACAAACAGCGGTTCCTGTTAGGTCAGGAGAGAAGATTTGGTTGTATTGAATAGAGGTTTTTCCAGATCATCTTTTCTGGTTCTTTCGTAAAAAAATCATGTCAGTAGTTTGATTAGGATGTGTTCCGCTCACGTACAGCAGGAAATTCCGCCGGATGCATGTATTTTCTGTTTCCTTCCGCTTTCTTTGTGTTGGAATTTAAAATTTGGTGGATTAATGAGGACTATTATTGATTGCTCCTCAGATCGCTGCAGGGTAAATTGACACAGCTAGATAGACTATCTGTCCAATCTGAGTTGTCTCTTACACAACTATTTTGCAGCGGCTCTGTGCGGAGTTTAGCGCCACCCATGATGATTCTGATTGGTTTAAAGAAATGCCATTAAACCAGAGCACGTTTTCCTCCCATCCACGAATGCTATGTGGAGTAGCCAGACTCTCCTTCAGCGTCCTTTGGAGGAGGATCTGGCAGGGCAAGACTAGTTAGCTCATCACTTTGGTTCAGACTGATATATCTCACAACTACTGAATGGATTGGCATGAAATTTGGTCCACACGTTCATGTTCCCCTCGGCAGCGGTGTCAGACTAGGGGTGGAAAGGGGACTGAGTATCCAGGGCCCTCATGTGAGGAGGGCCCAAAAAGATGCTAGAATGAATAGCTGTGGATGTCGGGAGGGGCCCATAGAGAATGCCTTTCTACAGGGCCCAGAATGTTGTGCTATGCCCCTGCCCCTCGGGTTAAATTATAGGAACTTTGGTGATCCCTTCCCATCTTGCACCATCAAAATTTAAATTTATTCAATACTTTGGTTTATATCCAAATACTTACAACGACAATGAGATTTCCATCAGTCTCAGCTGTACTTAGTGCTAATAACTATAAAATGTTAGCATGCTAACACCATAAAATATAGATGAATATGGTGTACATTATACCTGCTACAAATCCGAATGATAGCATTGTCACTGTGGGCATGTTAGTGTGCTGACATTAGCATTTAGCTCAAAGCACTGCTGCTAATGTGGCTGTAGACTCCTAGTTAAAAAATGAAAAGGCACTCTTAGATAAAAAAAAAATAAAAATATTAGATCAAGAGCTTAAGTGTTTTGTGGACTAAACACATGACTTCTGTTTGAAAATCAGTGGCTATTCACAAGTTAATGGAATGGTTTTACCCAAATCACTGCCAGTTATCTAATGGGTATGTGTAAAGTGGCTAGCACTATAACATTTCAAAGCACTAATTGATGTGCAGATTAAATGTAAGGTTCAGAGGGGAGTATGTGTCCATGCCTATTTGTGTAATTGTAAGAACGTGTGCCGTGCTTAGCCTGTGGATGCAGGGTGATTCACCAGGCTGTTCTGGAGGATTCCTGTGTAGGCTGACAGTCGTGGAGAACAGGACCTGAGATGAGGGAAATGGGGTCGAAAAGGAACAGAAAGGAGAATGGATACAAACAGTACAAAAATGTGTGCTTCCCTTTTGGACCCTCGACCCCTGGTCTCCAGCAAGCAGGCGGGATGACAAGTGCCACCTCCACAGCGTTCCTGCGTGATGTATTGTTGAGTGGTCATAAATGGATGATGTAATAATATGTAGGGGAAGGCGTCACTTCTTTCTGCATCTGGCCTGGAGAGATTGTGTTAACATTTGCTCAAAAAGCACCCAAAATAGGACTAGTCCAGAAGTATGTGAAAAAAACAAATCAAACGCAGAGGACTGCCAGCATGCCCTGCCTTCAAGGCTGTACTTGTTGGGGGCTGGAGGCGTGGGGGGGGGGGGGACCATGCGTATGGCTGGCTGCGGCTGGAGGAAGACAGAGAGCGAGCATGGGCACGCAGGCCGATGCTTAGAGCTTTTTATTAGCCTGCTTTCCACTGCAAAGCCAAAAAGGAAAAGGCAAGGCTTACTCATCACTCATATCACTAATTTCCCCCCTAAAACAATTGTGCATCTTTTTGGACTTTGTTGCGGACAGTGATGGTTGCCAAGTGGGTTATAGTTTCATCAGAACAAATAGTATTTATATTACATATTTTTCTCCCTTTTCCAGTTGGCCATGATTCTGACAAATCCTACTTAGCCTTATTGTTGTGGCTGGTGGCCCATAATCCTGTCAGAGAACAGCCCTTCCACATGTGTTTCATGCCCTGTTCAGACCAACTGTATCCAGAATGTGTCTAGATTAAGCTCCAAATCACACTTGGCTTCAGAATGTGTCTAAAAGTGACTACATTGCTTTCTGGCTCACATTTGATTTTGTCTGTGGAAAACTGCAACCGCTGCTGAACAGAAAAACAGACACAGAGACAGAAATGTTGTTTGGTACAACATTTGGTACATTCGATTTTCATTTCATATACAGAAATTAAAAAAACAAAACAAATGGTTATTTGATTTTCGTTTTAAAATACAAAATTGTATTGAAATACAAGGCGTTTTTTCCTTTTCATGGTTTTTCATATTCTGAGACCGGATGTTGTCATTTCCATTGCAACAGCGCCAGCTGGGATCAGACCTCCGGTGCTGGGTCTAATTAGCTGCTGCCATTTTCTAGCAGCAAGCTAGCAGCTAGCCATCAGCCTGTTGTGACCATAGACATAATTTAGGTTTCCTTCAACTGCAGATAACACTGTAAAGCTAACTTCAGCGTGGTGTCAGATGAGTCCATACAGTCTATGGTCACATCATGTTGGAGCCATTTTCAGCGCCAAACCTCCTCACATTTCTTGCAGAAAATCCTCTTGCACCCCCAATTCCCTGTGATATGCGCACAGAGATTTCTACACATGGCAGGCCTTTTTTTCGCCATGTCTAAAATCACATCAGAGTAGTGGTAGTAGTAGTGCTGAAAGCAACACTGGTACACTCATTGGCGCTGTTGCCTTGGAAATGACAACATCCGGTCTCAGAATATAAAAAACAGGCCTTTTTCATGAAAATGAAAATCAAAGCATATTTAAAAGTTCTCTCATCCCCTTTTGACCATGAAAAGGAAAAAACGCATTGTATTTAAATTTTCAAATTTTGTATTTTAAAATGAAAATCTAATTTGTTTTTTGTTTTTTTTATTTCTGTATATGAAATGAAAATCGAATGACCAACACATGCACTGACCATGAATCGACTTCAAAATACTGTCCATGCTTTTTGCACAAACAACTTGTCGTGCTGTATGCATGTTGTACAAAGTTGAAGATGATCCCACGGCCCTTGCTTTCACGTTACATTGAATATTCAGTCACATGCATCACTGACCCCCTCTGAATGTTGTTTGAGCAATTCGATCCCGGAAGAGCCTCAAAGCTGTGTGTGTGCAATTACACCTGTGTTTAGAGCTGCTCACTGGTGTTCAGATAAGATGCTTTTTGGTACTAAATGCAAACAGAGCCTCAGTAAAGATGGTCAGTCACTTGCACAGCCCCGAGATCCCAGCATTTCCAGGAAATTCTTGCCAAAGTCCAATTGCTATTACCAGGAAGAATCCCTGCAGGAATCTGAGATTGTAGGCATGTGTGTGACTGCATGTCTGTTTGCACACTTTCGCATGTAGTAAAACAAAGATCATTAACACTACCATGCAACTGTTGTTGGCAAATACTTAAGTACGACCTTGAAATGAAGTTAGCACAGTATTACGACTGGATACAATTATACGCTACAGAGATTTCTTCCAATCACGTTTCATGCTAAAATGACAGCTTACTGTCCAGCTGCGTGGCTAAATATTTTGTAGAAAAAGAATGAACAAAGCAGAGAGCCACATCTGTAAATGAACGAGTGGCTTAATCAGACATGCAGGTTTCCATTCCCAATTCAGATTGCAAAGCAGCATCCAACAGGTGGAGCATCGAGTGCATAGCCTGGTTTTAGAACATCCAACAGTACTGCCTCAAACCAATGGAACAGCACGACAATGACTGCACACAATGGATTTTTCTTCCCTATCACTGCACACAGTAATAACCTCAGGTCAGCACTAGAAATATGGTCATACACTCCAATATAACCACTCAACACATATTAAAGCTCATAAGAAGTTATTCTTAAAACCAGAGCATCAAACGATTGTGTATGTTTGGTTTTGTGTCTTTACACCTCAAAGATAATGTACTTTAATGTTCTACTGGAATATTACTAATCTAATTTAAATGAACCCCATGTATTTCAAATTCAACTTAGAAATGTTAATGTTCAAACTTTTAAACATGTATTGTGAAAAATCCTGGTTTCCTCTTTTTCGCTCTTCCAACTAAACCTCCCAGTCTCTACATACCTGGGCTTGTGATCTCTTGGTAGATAGTACTCTAACATGAGGTATTTTATGGTCCACATCCAGCCTGTCAAATCTGTCTGGAGAACATTACACAAAGTGCTGCTGCAAACAGTAGGTAATAGACAGAGGGCGACGGAGAAGAGAGCGCTGTGTTTAGAAGAAGCAGAAGAGGAAAATGGAGCCGCCAAAAGGACATAGGAAGCATTTTTTTCAGTGAACTTCCCGAAGCGATTCCCAGCTCACGCGCTCCGCTCCTCTGCTCTTCTGCCATTCTCATTCTGTCCTAGTCCTGCAAGTTTTTAAATTTCAAAGGTAATCTTAAGTAATACTGACTAGCCATTTATGAGATGCAAATATGACATAGAATTAAATATTTAATACAAATAGCCTATTACATTACATTAATATTACAGAGGGGTTAAGGAGAGGGTGTGAATGTGGCTCTGGAGTTAGACTGAAGCAGAGGTAAGTGCAAAATCGCTCTGTACTGAATGATAATATTCCCACTGTTAAAACAAGGCCTGTCATTTCTTACAACTCAGACACCAACATTTAATACAAGGACTGACATTAAATACCACATATACATCTATAGCACAAAACGCTTTAGATCCATGTATATGCTCTGTTATGTAACATTGGGTGACTCATGTTTTATACATGGCCCTTTCTGAGTTTGTCTCATGTCAATGGAGCCTCCGTGAACAGTCCTTAATGAGGCTTCTCAGGCGCTTTCAGAAGGAGGAAGACTGTCAGAAGAAGCTGGAAGCCACATGCCTGTCAATCCTCAGCCATGTCTGATGTGCAGTGTTAGAACCTAACCATGTGAATGCTTTAATCAAACACGTGACCCCCCCTAACAAAGAGAAGGCCTACATGCAGAGACCCAGCCTGGACAAGCCAACAGGCAGCAAAACACTCCAGATGTTGCAGGTCTCACCTAAGTGTTACCTTTAGGTTTGAATTCAGGTCCTGGCTTCCCATTGGACGAGACTCACGGAAACACTGGGGATTCCCTGCAGTGTCACCCAGGACACAGACACAGGTTACCACACCCTTGTCTTTCTTTGTGGCGGTACTCTCTCCCTTCTGCAGGCTAGATGAAATGGCTGGTTGAACAGCGATTTCTCAGAATCCAAAACATGTTAAACGAAAACAGCTGACTGACTGTGTCTTTACACCTCAAAGATAATGTACTTTAATGTTCTACTGGAATATTACTAATCTAATATAAATGAACCCCATGTATTTCAAATTAAATTTAGAAATGTTAATTAAATGTTCAAACTTTTAAACATGTATTGTGAAAAATCCTGGTTTCCTCTTTTTCACTCTTCCACCTAAACCTCCCAGTCTCTACATACCTGGGCTCGTGATCTCTTGGTAGATAGTACTCTAACATGAGGTATTAAGACAGTCAGTCAGCTGTTTTCGTTTAACATGTTTTGGATTCTGAGAAATCGCTGTTCAACCAGCCATTTCATCTAACCTGCAGAAGGGAGAGAGTACCGCCGTCTTGTTCACTAAAGAGGAGAATAACTTCTAAGGCCGACACTTTTTCTTCATCAAGTTGACTTAGCTGTTTCCTTTGCTCCCACTAGAAGGAGCAGCTTTTCCGTTAAACTCGCTGAGCAGTGACATACGGCCCCATCTTTGTTCAACTCGGAAAACCCACAGGAAGAATTAGACGGTCTAAAGCACACCTTAATTGCAGATTTCAAGCAATCTCAAGTAATTAATTAGAGATAATTAATTAGTGCGTTATTTGTGAGCTCTTTTGCTGTGTAATGGCGTTTTTCCATTACATGGTACCTGCTCGACTCGCCTCGACTCTACTCACCATTTTGGGTTTTCCATTATGAATAAAAGTCCCTGGTAACAGGTACTTTTTTTAGCATCACCTCCGTCGATGTTCCAAGTGAGCTGAGGCGATACCAAAAGGTGACGTGAAAACCTGCAGACTACTGATTGGTTGGAGAGAATTGTCACTAATCACTGCTTTTCATTGCTAGTGACAGACGTGGGTCTCCTGAGCAGACCCGACATTTTTAAATAGTTTAGCCAGCGGTGTTTTTTTTTGCTGCCTCCAGCTTCTTGTGAGCTTCAGAGAATCAAAAACGACACACCTTCAACGTTCGAGCCGAGCCCAGTAGAGATGGTACTAGCAGTGGTAAAAGTGCCATTAGTCTTACTATATACATGACAGCTGCATCCAGATTTATATATTGTGTGCTATGATCACGGTGTTTGCTGCTTTGTTTATATGCTTAATACGCTTCACTAATTGTGTTGTCCCATGGCGTTAGGACGTGTTAGTTACATCTTACTGTGGATAAGGTTAATAAACTCTTTTTTCGTCGTTCAGATCAGAACTCTAGTGACACACACAGGAGCCCTGAGTTGACTAAAAGATCATTTTTCCCGCCATAAGTTTGAATCTCATGTTGGTTTTGCCTTGCCTTGTGTGTATCTGTCTCCCTTTTACTAACCAGACACACACACACACACACACACACACACACACACTGCAACTTAGCTATATCCGTTTGCTCGCTTGTTTGCCTTTGTTCTGTAGTTGTAGTTGAATAATATATGTTTATTGATTGAAGAATTATTATTAGTCAGTATTGCTGAAGTTAAATACATTTGACTATAACTTTTAAAGAGCAGTTGTCTGTGATTATTTGTGTATGTGTTGTAATAACAGTTGGTTATGATGGGTCAGTGCTCGGATTCACCCCTTCACTGTTCACTTGAAACGTGAGATACCCTATTAATATCTGCATTTTTAAGAGAACACCCCCCTTTGAGACTGTATCCATAGTTCAGTTATTGGTCCCGGAGACCAGAGTGGTGCCTTGTTTATTATTTATTCAATTTGATAAATGTATCAATATTCACAACTTTATATTGATAAAATACCTTTAATAAATGCTAATAGCTGAACCTGTGCTTCCTAAATCCCAACAGCACTCATTGTGTGTTTGCCTTAGAGTCAGAGTCTGTTCAGAGGGGGATTTCAGAATGAAGCCATCATCAAATATTAACTGTAATTCTTAAGACATGCTACTTCTAAAAAAAAAGTCCTTATTAGGAACATTCCCCCTATCATAGCATCAGTTTCTCACAGCTGTTCTCGTGCACCAATTTTACCTCCTCTAGCAACATGCTTAAAGCTTCTTCTCGCATATTTCTGGCTTTTGCTCATTTCTCCCACTTTGTCCTCACCTTCTCCCTCTGTTGCTCTCTAATTAAGCTGTGTGAATTGGAGGGCAATGGACTCAGAAACAAGGGCGGAACAGATATACCCCAGGGTAAGATGGTGTGAGAGGCAGATACTATGACGCTCTATACATGCATTATCCCTCTCTATGATAGCTCAATTAACAAGTGAAGACCTCCATCATCTCGTTAAGAGTGTGCTGACCGTCACTGACGGGCAAACAATACATTGTCATTATCAAGTGGATAATCACATATGAAACAACATAATCAGTCTCATATTACAGCTCACAGACATAACCATCCGGGGAGGACGATCACCACAGGCAGGATGCATTGTAGAGTCAGCACTCTGGATGATAGCATGACAATTATTTTATAGTGTTTTTGGCATTCAGGCTTCTTGTTTTGATTATATAATCAACATGCTTATGTTGGTGGTGAGTGAGCTGAGCTGAATTACAGTGCATTCTGGGAGCTCTCTGTTTGACCTGCGTGTTTGTTTTTCCGGGCTGTGCGGCAGGATCCTGCCTGTACCCAAATATCCTGAGCGCACCATGGGACCGGAGAGTCAAGATTTCTCTGTTTACTTGTGCAAATGCATGTCTGAGGGCATTTGAGCGTGTGCCAACTCTGTGGGCAAATAGACTCCGAGAGTGAGTGGCCAAATATTGAAATATCACCCAATGTCAGGACTATTGGAGTGTATAATTTTTCGCCTTTTATGACTCATTAAGGGTATCAATGGCCCCTCCCAAGCCTGAGAGCCATAATCACTAAGAAAGGTCTTGGGGTCGTTGGCATTAATCAATGAGGGTTGCATACATGAAAAATGATCTGCGGTTGTAGAAAAGCATTGCTGTTCATTAGCGTGAGAGAGAAAAAGAGGGAGAGATATTTCTATAGCATGTCAGATTTGTGGCACAAAAGGCACATTTCAGCTTTGTAGCTCAGACCAATCAGAAATGTACTGCTTGGACGAGCCAGCCCAATCTGCTGTGTCTCAGCTCTACTGAGTCCAGGGTTGAGCTCTCTCAGCTCACTCCCATGCATGCACAATTGCTTGCATCCAATTCATTGTGTTCTTCCAGCTGCACCAATTCACGCCGCTGCCAAGGCAAACATAGGATGATAAGCCTGCGACCACAAAAAGTTAGATGGCTGGTGGCGAATCAAGAGGAGCAACAAAAACAGTAATCTAGATCATGTTTGGAGATGGAGTGGGAGGAGAGAGAACAATAACGATAGTCTCCCAGCTGTTGGTACAAGTAATTTGATCTTTTTGTGTTTACAACAGGTACTCAGTTAGACTGTGAATGGGGTAAGCATCACTTTTCTTTAGCTAAACGTTCAGTCGGTGAATCCCAAGCCCCCTTCCTCACCAGGTTTTCCATTTCCCAATAAGTCTGTCTGTTAGGTTTTCCCACATCATCTGTCCTTCCTGCCTGGGCTCATTCCTCTCTGTTTTGCCTGTTCCTGCTCCTCCTCCTCTCCCCCTGCTCCCATCCCATTTTCCACAAAGAGTTCTAGTGGGCCACTACAAGCACAAAAGATGCCAATTTTAAACAAATTGATTCACCTAAAGCAGATGTGAAACGTAAATGTGTCCACTAAAATGTTATCTTTTTCACTACACCAAAATTAAAAAGAGCAAAATGAGGACATAATGATAGCTGTTGCTGAAAATTTATCTTTCTATCATCTTCACTATGCTTCTGGTAAAAGTTTTAGTGTAAAAAACTGTTTGCGTAAACTCTCCCCACACAGAGACACACACACACACACACACACACATAACTGTCTTGAATCCTATCATGACCCAGCCCCCCTCTGTTCTGTTCTGCAAAACAATAGCTCCCTCTTCTTCTTCGTCTAAAGTATCTGTGTATTTTCTAACTAGTTCTGGTGCAGCCACAGAGTGAGAACAGCTGTAATGGAGGAGACTAATGCAAGGACACACAGAGCGCTTGCTGCCATCTCTTGCATTTTAACTTCACACTGCCACAAGCTACCTCCTTAGCTTGAGCGCAGGGGAGACAGACTTAAAACGACTGATCCATCAGGTATTGTAGCTGCAGTTATGGAACAGTGAGTTGACTTAATCCAGGGAGAGGTCTACCTATACAACTAGCTAGATAAGGCAAATGAAAGAAAAATATCCCTTGCCCTGCTGGCCACCACTGAAGCAGGGTAATAGGGAGATGAGGCAGAGGGAGAAAGGAGAGAGGAAGGAGGAACGAGGGAGAAACGCTCAGGCAGCCAAGCTGAGGAGATGGCACTCATACAGTCCAATCTGTCAGTCTGACTACCTTGCCAGATACAGGGTGGCTCACACAAAATCCCACACTTTTTGGTAAATACCAAGAGACAGGGCAGCTACACACACAAACACAGAAATTAATGCACACACACAAGCTTGTGGACCATGCTGTACTGAAACATACAGCACGATACATCTTCTGTAAAAAAACATTCACTTTGTTTTCACCTGTCTTCCTTTTCACAAAAAAAAGTGTTGGCATTGTGTGGGAGCTATTTTTGCTACAAACTTGTCTCTACTCTTTTTTCTGTATACCTTTCTTCCTTTACCACATTTTTTTAAACTATACTATACTATCATACATTTTAACTAAACATTTTAATTGAAACTAACTAACTAATCAAGGTGTAGGGGATAAGAAGCTATTTGACCATCCAAAAAGCAGTTGTGTTTTCTGGCTCCTCCAGCGTATTACTTTAAAGATGCCATATTATGCTCATTTTCAGGTTCATAATTGTATTTTTAGGTTGTACCAGAATAGGTTTACATGGTTTAATTTTCAAAAAACACCATATTTTTGTTGTACAGCACAGCTCTCTTTCACTGCTTCAGCTCCTCTTTTCACCTTGTGTTCAGGTCTCTGTTTTAGCTGACAGAGTGAATCATCTTTTCTTCTGTACTATCTTTGATTCCACTCGCACATGCGCAGTAGCTCAGATCATAGATCATGTCAGTTAGCTCCATAGACAGTAAAAGAAAGGTTGTTTCTCCAACTTTGGTCAGTTACAAGGCAGGATTAGCCAAGAGACTTCTTCTAAAGGAGGGCGCACATGTAAGTACTTCTTTTGTAGATTATGCTGAACTTGTGTGTGTTGTAGCAGTGCTTTGCTATTGACGCTAGCGCTAGCGTTAGCATGCTAACGGTTGTGTTTAGCCCGTCGTTTCGGCTAGTTACGTAACAAGCCCTGCAGATTTTGAACAGCTCACCCAGAGACTGAAGGCAAGACACATTGAAAGGTTTGAAGTTTGTATGCGTGTGGAAGCACCAGAGACACAAAATAACACCACAAATCCCAGAAAAAGTGTTTTTTCTTCATAATATGGGCACTTTAATGACTTAGGGCAGTTTGTTTCAATCTAAGCTAAGGGCCTGGATGCCCTTGTGGATGGATGATGGTTAAGAAGATACAACATATCAGCAGTGTCACTGGTTTGATTCCAGCTGGGGACCTTTATTGCACATCATACCCCTTACTCTCTCCTCTAGTTTCCTGTCTGTCTCTGTTCAATCAGCTGTCCAATATAACAATACAAACATTAAGGGTCATTTGGACAGTGTCGTACACTGCAGGTCAGCTCTGCAGGGTCTGTTTAAGATGAGTACAGTTACAGTCTGTAGCTGTCAAATGCTTTGAAACCATTATTACAGAAGCTATTACTCTTCATCTGTGTAAAATCATGGTGTGGAAAGATTAATTACTCGTTGGAATGGTAATGATGTCTGTCAACAGGCTAATTTGCCAAGAATTTACTGGGAGTCTTCGACTGAATGCGATTGTGTGACCACTTGAGGTTCAATGTGAGGATTAGTGGTGGTGAATGTGTTTTAGGATGACAGATAGGAAAAAGGAAATTTTTCCAAAAAGTAAAATAAAATAACATGAGTGGAGCATGACCATATTAAACCAGAGGCAAAACATGTGAAACAACGACAGTAAGCGCTGGGATTGACTGTAGGGGGCCACCCACAGGGTGAACTCTTGACCTCCTGCAAAAAAAGTCATCATACGTTATCACGACTCCACACACCATTGCTCCAGAAAGATAATGCCACAGAGCACCCCAGCCACCTCAGATCTTTCACATCAGCACCTGTGTGCTCCAAAACACTATGGCAACTGTTCACACGTGTAATCTCTCCTGGGTGTGAGATGCAAACAGAGCTAATATGTTTGACGAGACAGCAGTGATCACATTTCCAAGTGACTCCTTGCATCCTGCTGGGATAACCAAATAAAGAATGTTCTCAGCAAACCACAATCCCGCTTTCAAAACACTTGATCCTAAGATGACAAGCACCGGGCTATCCATTATGCAATAGTCACTCTTTCTCCATCACTAATCAAAACTAGAGCAAGTTCTCTGGATGGGATTAACGGGTTCTTACTCTTGTCTCTTTGCTCTCAGAGGACAGAGAGGTGGTAGGATGTACCTGCAGAGCTATTGCATTTAATCTACAGAATACATCGTAGCAACGAGACAGCAAGGGTCAATGAGTGGTGGTGGTGTGGGCAACAGAGAGAATAAGAGAAAGAGACTGCCAAGAGAACATGGATCAACACGACGAGTCAGGATGGTTGCGTAACAGCATACATGGAAACGTTCACTTCACATACACACAGATGCAGTATAATCATAAACATAACAAATGTACCACACTGCCTCTGAGTCAAGAATGTAAAAAACTTACAAAATTATTAAGCCATTCCTGACATACATAGAGGATTTAAGAGACTATTAAGTTTTAGAAGAGCGTTGTGAAGCCATATTACAAGCTCTTTTTTTATCTCTTCCTTTCCCTCCACCACTTTCTTTCTTCATCCCTCCCCCATAAAATCCCCGATCCCAGACTAAACCAATCCGCTGTCACAGACCCTTCATTCTTTACTATGTATCCTCACTGTTTTCCTGTAACACACACACACACACACACACACACACACACACACACACACACACACACACACACACACACACATACGCACATTCACTCAGGGCCTCCTCTCCTCTGTGTGACCTTGACTGGCTAGCACTCCAGGGCTTGTTCTTTGCTTCTCCCTCTCCCTCTGTCTCTCCTGCTCTCCACATCTTTTCACGCTGGCCTCCACTCTATTGTCTGCCTCTCTACCTCTTGCTTTCTATCACTCTTCCCATGACCGGCATTGTCCTTTTTCCTCGTCCTCCCCAAGACACAGAAGAGAAAGGGACAGAACATGGCAGAGAGACGAGAAGTAAAAGACCTCCCCCTCCTCCGCAACCCAGTCATCTGAGAGTCCACCAGAAGAATAACTGTAACAACAAGTCTCACACATGAATCCTGCCTGATTTCTTATACTGTGTAATTAAAAAAAAAAAACGTGCATCATTAATTTGATATGAGGTCAAACAAGTGTAATAAAATAAGTCTGATACAGTATACGACATTACCTTACATTACATAAGACTAACTTCACGTTATGTACAGTAAGTGTGGTATTTCAACCATACTGTAGGGTTATCAATAAAAGGTCTTTTATTTTTTCTTCTATTCTTCACAAATGCGATTTTATTTCTTTACAACGCATTTTGCTTGATGATTCAAAGTGTGATTAGGCTTTGCTCTAATCAGCTGATACGGCTTCCTGTGCAACCGGGGAGGATGACGAGCTCTCTCAGTGGAACAGTGAAACAGCAGGTCCAAATCTGTGTTTCATTGCAGGTGTTCCTACAAAAGCACCTAATTGCCTCCATCGCAGCATTGTAGCCTGTTCCTCTGACTCCAGTGATCCTTGAGATTTTCCCAGTGGCTTAGCTCACAACATACATCTGTATAATAAATTGGAGCTATTAACCGTTTGACTATTAATTCAAAGCTAAATAAACCTAAGCTCAAGTGATGAAGTGATCTATTAAATGTCAAATGGAGTGATTTATCGCTCTCTACAATTACGCTATTCCTGTGCCAATTTATTATTATTTACATATCAAAAAGTCTCTGATGCGATTGTGTTCATCAATCTGATGCTCACAGACTGAATCTACTGCTTTTGATTCAGGCTTTGGTGTAAAATACGACATTTTCGACTCAACATCAATACAGATGATCAATATAGATAATATAGACTTGTTGAATGCAGCAAAGCATAACATTTTCTCCTAGCATCTGGCTCTTTTTCAATTCATTTTGCTCTAAGAGGCATGGACATTACAAGACTGCCACAGCAATCCCCCAAATAATTTTCCATATCACATTAGTAAAACAGCCATGAAGTAGAAGGACATCATCAATTTCTACAGGGCAATAATAACAAAGAGGTTAGGAACTCACAGTACACTGCTGATACTTCACACCATGTTAAAGACTCCCCAGAAATTCCCTCAGTTTCCCATTATATTTCCTTTGATGCGCACTAAGAATTGTCATACACCACCAAGATAGTACACCAAGAACTGCCAAACCCCCAGGCACAATGAAGGCCTTTTCATTTAGGGGTAAGGGGCTATAGTAAATCACACCTAACAAAAGCTCTAACCACACCTTTGAAAATGTATATAAGAGCATTTGTAGGGCTGTCACCTGTCGTTTGAAAGGCAGTAACAAAGTCAGGGGCACACAACTGAAAAGGGACCAATAAAATCCAGTTGGATTGTTTCATTTCAACAAGAGTCTACAGCCATGCTAGCTGCTCTGTTAGGCTCAAGTGGGCGGGCTTCTCTCCACAGCGTGAAGTTCCTATGGCGCCATTTTAATGCTATCAGACTCCTCACCGCCGTTAGCATTCCATTGACTGCCATTCATTTTGGCGTCACTTTGACAGCGAATAACTTTACATCTGAAGCGTTTAAAGACTTTATTTGTCCGTTGTTTATTTCTAAAGAAACACAACAATGTATAAAAGGCTCCATTACCTTGTACCTCCCGTTATGGCTCCGTAGCAGACGTTTTTATAAAAATAGGCTAACGATTGTGTCATAACCACGCGACTTGCTGTCGCATAGTAGAGGAATTACCGTACAGTACAGGAGAAGCTCGCAGTCAGTTTGGACTTACATTAGCTGTTTAAGTTTAATTACAAATGTTAGCTAGCATTTTAGTTAGCAATAATTAGCCTGTGCCTATGTCATCTCCTTACACTCTCCGTCTCTACAAGATTGGGAATGATTGAGATTTCTCTTGGCACAGCTACCAGAAGACTTACAACTTTCAGACACGTTGCTCACGTCACATCTACTTCGGCAAGCTCAGTTTGCAGCTGCGCAGTAACGCTCGAGCCTCACCGGAAAAGTGCTTCTAATAGCCTCACTGGTCTCCGTCCAGAGCAACGGGATCTGTTGGTCCACTTCTTTAACTGTCTATAGTTAGACTGCACAGCGCTTTGTCAGCATGCTAATATGCTCCCACTGTCAATGATAACATGCTAATGTTTGGCAGGTACAATGTTTACCATGTTCACCATCTTAGTTTATCTTTAGTTAATATTGGCTAATTAGCAATAAACACAAAGTACAGCTAAAGGCTGATATGAATGTCAATAGTTATGTAGGATTTGGTCATAAAACAAAAGTATTGGATGAATTACATTTTGACCTGACGATGGCGCTTGATTTAAACATTCTGGCGACATCTTGGGGCCATGAATATCTGTAAATTCTGTCTGGACCAAAGTGGTGCACTGACCGATATTGCCATCTCGAGAGCTCCTGGAGTGGCTAAAACAACGGATTAGGTCAGAATTAGGTCCTTGGAACAAAGGAATATATATATATATATATCATTCATAGTATTCCTCCTCTTTTAATCACATCAAACCTTTTGGTTGCAGTTTAGGATGCCAAAACAAATAAAGTCTACCTGAGGTTTCCTCTTAGTGCAGGCCCGCATGCCAAACTTACATCAGATAGATTGGTTACTCCTGGCCGGAGATTTAGACTCCAGCCCAAATCCATGGCCAGCATCAACCTAAATCAATAGTTAAGCTGACGTTTTACTATATATCATATTCAAGTGGTAGTATGGGATGCCAGAGTACAGGACCACATGTCTATTAAATTTAGGGCAATTTGTCCCTGATGCACAAACTCTGTCTCCAGACTTAGCATTACAAAAGGCAGGAGATAACAAAATGTCCAAACACAGAAGGATAATACTTTATGCTGCAAAGCAAACAAGTGAAGCTCTCCACCGTTTTTTTCATTATTTCTAGACTTATCATAACTGTACTTTTCCGCACTAGACTGACCCAAACTGGACTTTGCAATAAGACAATGTAAAATGTCATAAGGTGACATTGCTCTACAATCAGAGGCTATAAAGCTGTATTACTGATCCACCGTGTGTTGTCAGTTATACAGATCAGGGTGATTACATGCATAATATATGAAGTCAGTCAATCATAGGTAAACCCTCAGAATAAGTCTATGCAAGCCTAACCTGTACCTTAACCATTTTCCCTGGACTTGATCAATAAAGGCATCAATACCTGTCCAACAAATCTTTTACAGTCAGTTCATCAAAACAGTCATCAATAGATGAAGCTGGACAGCTCTTCATTCACTGGTCTGTACTGGTACCCCACTGTTTGACAAGCTGAAAATCACACTGTTTCTGTTGGAAAGAAGTTCAGTTTATGGCTTACATTTCTGCTGAAGAGGGAATATAAGTGAATCTGTGTAGCACAGAAATTTCACAAGTAGGGACAGTCTTCTACTTGTGCATGGGGTGATGATGCCGCCTGCATGACCGATTTTTCACACTTGCTGGTGATGGTTAAAAAGGAGAAACACATTATCATGTGTAAAGTCTCATACTAACTTTATTCACTGAGATTAGAAAAATCTGGTCTATTCATAATTATCACTCATTAAGAAACAGTAGATATTGATGTGAGAAAATCTTTCTTTAAAAAGCAATTTAAGATTGTAATCTAGATACAGACATGTAGAGATGACACAATGTATTGATCAACAGAAAATGAATCAGCAACTATTTAGATCATTAATTAATCATGTTTCAAGCATAAATTCCAAATATTTCCTGGATCCAGTTTCCATGTGAGGATTTGCTGCTTTTCAATATGACAGCAGACAGAATATCTTTGGGTTTTGGAAGGTTAGTCGAACAAAAAACGAAATTTGAAGATGTCACCTTGGGCTCTAGGAATTTAAACCTGAAAGTTTGTTTTATTGTCTAGCATTTTAGAGAATAAACTATCAATCAATTGATGACAATAATTATTACTTCCCGCAAACAAAGATGTATACTAAACCTAAACTCTATTACATCCAACCCCTTAGAGCTCTAAGTTTTTTTCTGTTGCATGGGCTTTTAATTATTTGTTTTTTAATAGTCAGTGGTTCTTTACATCGTTAGTGTTTTAGTACTCTGAAATACTGTTTATAATGACTATTTGCTAATGCGTTTAGTTTCAAAAAAGTTAATTCCTGTTTTTGCCAAAGGAAACTTCTAAAATTATGACCGCCACACCCATCCCAAACTGGAATCTTGTTTTTTTCTTTTTCTTTTTAGTTTTGTGATAAATCAAATGAATCTGCTGAGTAGAGTACACATAACCTAAATGCATTCTTTAAACGGAACTCCCCATTAAAGAATCAAATATTTTTTATAATTGTTATTTTCACCATGATAAAGAAAAGCTGGCTGGATGGTCGAAAGGTTGTCTGTTAATGGCCTACAATCAAACCCTGCAGGAGCGCACACTGCTGCATTCTGAACATCAGTTAGTAGTCTAAATAGTTGTTGAATGTTTTCCAGTGGGTGTAAATAACGAGCCATTTAGCCGTCAGACTGAAGAGACAATAGTACGGTGCCACTCGCAGCATTCACCCTTTTACTTACTTCTACAATTTACTTTTTTACATTCAGTACTGATTTGAGCCTACATCCGGTCTTTTTTCAGATGTGTATTTGACAGTAGCTAGTAGTTTGTGTGATTGTCAGGCTCACATATGATCAACCAGTTTGTCCTCACCCCCCGTCCCCTTATCCTTTGAGGCCATAATCAATATATCCCTGGTAGACCCTTCTCCATCTCCCTGCCACTCCACCTTGAGATGCAGTGTGAATTTAAAGGCCACAGCAGTGCGGCGAGGGAAATACCCGCCAGAAAGGAACACCCACTCACATAAATCAATTAAAGGCGTGCCAGTCAAGTATTGAACTCCTTATTTAAAGGAGTAGGCCCAACACATTAGTAGTCAGCCTACTCATAACTTTACTATGTTACTTGCAGTCTAATAATCCCTGGAAAACCACCTTTTTTTAGCTTAGCTTGGGCCAAATAGCCAACATGTCTAGCAACAGGTTTCAGGTGCATTCACTCTCACCATCTTGCATTTAATTACTTCAGAACCTCACACTAATGCTCACTCCTGATTCTTCTACCTCATCTACCACCTGCTACTAACTAAAATTACCTTCTGGGTCTTGAATTCCTATACACTATACAGTCTATTATGCTCCAGACATTTCCCTTTGCATCCCTCTTTGACCTTCAACAAGGAAAGAGCTAGCAGCGCTAGCAGCTCTGTGAGGCTTAGGCACAACGGTGCTTTGAGCTAAATGTTAATGTTGGCATGTTAACATGCTCACAATGACAATGCATGCTTATGTTTAGCAAGTAATGTTTACCATCTTAGTTTTGAGTGTTATGCTGCATTGATAGTCCCATTTTCCCCGACTTGGGAAGTTGTTTCGACCTCGGTGTGTTCATGAGCTTAAAGTCGTTATGTGGGAAAATACATGGAGGCCACAAAGCAGATGTGTTGTTATTTATTGCTCAGAGTGTTTGAACAACATATTGATAGCTGATTCCAGTAATTATTTCCAATTTGATCAATGACGCTCTAAATTAAGTCATAAAATGATGAGGCCCAAAAATGTCAACCTATTTATAACAGGTGATCAACCATGGATCTATATTAATAGCTGGATACCGGATCCCAGAATGGTGCCTACTCAGTTCAATGGAGTTGCTCGTCTGGCATATACACCAAACAGTTTCTAAGCTCCCGGGTTTACGTCCGTAATATACGGCCAACTAAAAATGCACAGTTGTGTTTTTCTGGGGGCCTATGATCGACAGACATTAGGGGCACGATCAGCCCCGACAAAATGTACCAAAACGTTTATTTAAACTGAAACGGTGGTGCGTTTCACACCCTGTTGTGCGCGCAAGCGCGCTGCCTTTTTAATACCACAAGTTTACACACGTCACTGCTGATGCGGTAACACCTCTGACCAAACAAGAGAAACCGCACCTCAAAGCCTGTTGCACAAAACCGGAAACCATAGTAAAACACACCGTTTTGAGTGTTAACATGCCCTAGGATTCATTCTCTGGGGAACATGACTGTCTGGACCAAATTTAATGGAAATCAATCTAATAGTGTCTGGAACAAGGTGGCGGGCCAACCGGCCAACTGACTGATACTGCCATCCAAGTGGCTTCGCAAGACTTCGTTAATAACCTTGGTTAAAAATCTGGTAATTTGGATGTTAGCTCACCTCCCTAAGCTGTGAATGGATTCTGCAACTAAAAACCATGTGCAATCCTGTCAACACTTTCAGGTAAAGAAAACACGGCTAGCTAATGTTAATTAGTTACTTGCAAGTAAAATGATGGTATGTAATTTTGTTTCAATTAGCATCAATATGGATGACAAAAAAAAGAATGACAAAAAAATGATAAGTTCAGTTGGCATCTAAAATATCCTGACTGAAATGTGATCAGCAAATTATTTAGCTAGGCTATTGCTAGGTAGTGACAATAACTCACAACAGTTAATAACAAAATACACAGTAGAGCTACCATATAAAATAAATGTACTTATTTAGTTATTAGTCATTCTATTTCTATGGCTATTTCGTAATGACGTAAGATAATGTTAGCTAGGAGGACTTTTTAAGCCTATTCCCTTAATTTTCGTATAGGGACTGCAGTCAGTTTGCAACCTTACTGAGCTTTCTTACTGAATAGGACAAAAATCACTTTGAAAAACTTTTTTGGACGTAGCTTAAGTTTATCTAGGCTATCATATCCTTTAGGCTAAGTAAAGTACATTTGTATTTCTGTAAACATATTACAGCTGGTGGCTCTCATTGCCAGCTACCGTCCTCTTTCTACCCACGGATGCTGTTGCTCGCACACATCACCGTACAGTATCATATTGTGTGGTGAGATCACATTATCTCACATCACAGGAAAATGAACAAAAATGGCTCCTCCCACTCTGCCTTTTGCTTTTTTACACCGCCTCCTCCCCTGTCTCCTCGGTCCTCGGTAGCAGCAGGTGTTATTCTCATCTAACCTGAAGATTTAGGTGGTAATTAGCATTACCTCTTAGCCCCAGAGAGCTTTTTATGATTCATGGTAACAGCAGGGGACAGGAGCCGAGTGTGTTTCTGGGCACCCGAAGAGAGAAGAAATCACGCCTCAAAAACACGTGGGAGAGATTACTCAAATATGCCTCCTTTGTACCCTCTTTACCCCTCTCGCTGCTGCACGGTTGTCTCTCCCGCTAAGCAATAAACTGCATTTCGTTAAGTATTTCTTTTCAGGATGTCAGGAGCTGTGGAGCACCCTACACTTAGGTTTCATTGTAGCTATATGCTTTGACCTTGTGTTATGTTGCCCTTAAGTAGGTATTGTACATTTCCAAAACATTAACAACACAGGGCAATGCACACCAGTAAAATGATGCATAAGTGGCTCTGTCTACAACAGGTTCACAATTAATCGTTCACGGTGCATTGGAATAAATGCAGGATTTGGGCAAATGATAAGCATTCTCCTAGGAGACAATTAACTGCACTGACATTATATAATGACAGCCCACACTTTCACTAACATCACCGGTCCATGTCAAAGGAGAAGGCTGTTTAGAAAAATATACTGCCTACTACATGGTGTGGCAGTGGGCTACATCCACACCTTTTCACGTCAGGCAGTCACCTCAAAGAGAAACAGCGGGTCAGAAATGAAACACCTTGAAACTGTCAGGATGATCTTCGCAAAGAGTGGTCATTCTTGACAGGATCTTACCTTTGCTATTGTCCTCTTCCCTGTTCAGATACATGGCTGTTACTTCACTCCGAGGCAAATACGATGGCGTTGTCTCAATTATTTGTTGGTACTCCTCTGGCGTGTATCGTGAACTCCGCTGATGTGGTTTGTAGTAGTAGCTGTTTATTGTTGTGTTGCTCCTCAACAGCCTCTCCTCTCCTCCTAGTGGATAGTGGGCTAACCAGTTTGAGACTCTCACTATCTCTCTCTTCTCTCTCTCTCTCTCTCTCTCTCTCTCTCTCTCTCTCTCTCTCTCTCTCTCTCTCTCTCTCTCTCTCTCTCTCTCTCTCTCTCTCTCTCTCTAATAACCACCGGTTCATTGTGTCTCAGAGGACAAAATGGGAAAAAGTGACTTTTTGCAGCTATTGTTTAGAAGTCTGTATGTATGCCATGCACGTGCGATTCTTGATTGTGTTTGTACATCCATTTGTCATTTTAAAAATACTGCCTTGCGTGTTATGATGAGCGCATAGAGCCCACCCATGGGATTTAGACAAGGGTTGCACCCGAGTTGCATGGCTTAATTGGGAATCTTATTAGTGGTGGAAGAAGTACTATCCAGATCTTTTAATGAAGCAAAAGTGGAAAAGTAGGCTACCAAAGTACTCAATTACAAGCAGTAATAAATAAAGTTATATTTAAGTAGAACATAGATATATTAAAGGTAAAAGTACTCATCATGCAGAATGTTATTGTATATACTGTATTTTTCTTATGTGTTTTTATACATTTCCAACGTCCCAAGAACGTGTTTATATTGCATCTTACAAACTACCACAGGTTTATTATAACTGATTCATTAGCATTCCAATATATGACCTGGTCACTGTATAGCTGATGTTAGCTGACTTATATTCAGTAATTGTAATTCATTGCCAGCTATTTTGAGAAGAGAAAACAGTAAGAAAAATGTCTATGATTCATTTAAAATAAACATGTTTGTTAGATAAAACAATACATTTGAAGATGTAACCTTGGGTTTCGGGAAATTGTGATTTATTTCTTAATTTTATGTAAATTAATAAATTCATCGATTCATTTAACAAAGTAACCCACAGATTAATCGAGAATGATAATAAAGGTTAGTTGCAGCCCTAAAATAAAATACTCATGTAAGTGGAAGTAGTACTTCAAAACTGTACTTATGTACAGTATGTAAAATAGAGTATTTTATCACCCAGTATTCAAGCTGTCTGACATCACACATAGGCAGCAGCCATGTAAGTGGTGAAGGAACTATTTGTCCATGACCTTGACTTAGTCCTAGAAAAATCCAGTCATCAGGCAATTTAAAACAATTTCTTTAATTACTTTTCCTTCTTGTTCTCAGAGCAAATTTCCAATTTGTGATGGAACTTCGTGTCATATGAAGCTGGCAGACGGAGACATGGGACATTGTAAAATAAATGGGATAAGCTATGACAGTTATTAAAACTACAGCACAAGGCCAGCATTACCACTTTACCATTTGGCAGAATTGGTTTTAAACAGAAGATGTGTAATTCATCTATGTAATGAAAATTATTACAATAACCACTAACCTCTGACCTGAAATCTTTGCAATGCGGTCTTTAATGTTTTTATTGCACTTCACCGCCTTTCAGTGTCTCTTAGTGCGCCTGAGTAATAAATATGCAGGTTCTCCTTACAAGCCTTCAAAATAGAAAGCTAATATTCCATTCAATCATTTGGCTCTCTGATATCACAGATTACAATTCTAAAGGATATGAGTTGAGCCGTACTGTAGATGCAAATGCTGTGAGCAATACCGCAACAAACAGTTTGCCTGCGTTTTGTCAATAAAGCTGGGAAGGTCATTTGCTCAAAGCATCCTGCAGTGATTTACATTTGATTATGTTTTGTTTTACGCTGCACTCCGTGCTATTTGTTCACTATTGAAAATCTTTTGCCATTTGTCAGGAGAATTCTCTGCAGACTTATTTGAGCAAAGTCTATTCCCAGATTCCTCCCCTCCCCATGCTCCCAGCATCATTGTGCCTGTCACTGATGCATGTCTCCACTGGTATCTATAAATACCATCCTTCTCTCCCCTTCAAAAACCTGATTCCCATTGATTTAGTGACCTATATACACATCCACCATCCCCTCCCTTCTTCCGGCTCTCGGCTCCTTCTATCGACGACCCTTTACTGTCTCCACCTCTTGATTTCCACCTTTCCTCCATCATTCTCTCCCCTTAAGCTCAACTTGGACTACCCTTTCCTCCACCTTCTCTCCTCCTCTAGCTAGAAAGCAAGAAAGACTAATAATAGTACACAATGGAAGCTCAAGTCATGACACATGAAAGTGCATAAGAACAGTGGCTTTCTATATTTTAAAGTCTTGTCATTGTGGTAAACTGAGCCTTTGGCTAATCTCTGGTGTGTGTAAAAACTGGAGTAAATATTGTGATGAAAGGAGTCTCTCAAAGAGGCACAACATTCAATATGAAATCTGACTCTGGCTGAAATAAGACCTGGATGCAAAGATGACAAATAGAAAGACAGCAACGTACGTGTGTGTGTGTGTGTGTGTGTGTGTGTGTGTGTGTGTGTGTGTGTGTGTGTGTGTGTGTGTGTGTGTGTGTGTGTGTGTGTGTGTGTGTGTGTGTGTGTGTTGTGCAGGGTAATGTGTATATGAAGGCACTAAGATTTAATTATGCTGCAAACTAGCATTCTGGAAACTAATGCTATAAACAGTAATGTTAAATACATAGCAAACAGCAGGGGATTAACAATGAATTACCCCGTCACAAAATCAGTTCTGCTGAAATGTGTAGGAATAATGGGGACTTATAAACTTCAAACATCCAGTGAAATCCACAAGAAAACACTTCCATATTCTTATGCAACTTATAAATACAGAAACACCTTGTTTATAAAGTGAAACCACACAGATCACAGAGGCACATCTGTGTGCAAGCAGCATCACAGCTGCAAGAGCTAGAAACTAACATGAGTGAGAATAAGATCCTGACAGAGAGTGAGATCGGAGCTCGTGATTTACTGCCACACACCACCCAAGCTTAGCATACACCTGTAGCACATAGCACTGCTGCTCACTCTTCCCCACTCCCACCCATAGACAGTGAAAGCTCCCACCGCAGCAGGACTACAGCTCTCCTGCGACCCCACACTGACACCTGGTGGCTCCACGAGGCAGCAAATCATCACAACACAACAGTCTCGCTTACTCTTGTGCCCCGAGGAGCCACAACCTCACCCTCGCACTCTTCAAAATATCGCACTGCTGTTTGGTTTCCACAGCACTATTACAGACAAAAACTGCAGTTTGTATTCTGTCAGACGACTACTGGACCTTGAAAGCAGATACAGTGATGAGTGTAAAAAAGAAAAAGTGTAACCCACAGTACAGAATACATCAGACAATTTCAGGACAGTCAGTTTATTGAACAGCAAATTGTGACAGGGAATACATTTTTTTTTTCCAATTGCATCGTCATAAATTTCATTCACCACACATATTCATAATCGCCCTCTTTGCCACGGAGAGAGACTTTGTAGATGGACAATGGGGTGAGGGCCCTTGTTTAAAAGTGCTATAATGCACAATTCCTCTTGGAGGAAGACACCAGAGGCTGTGAAGAGACCCCAGAAGGTCCCCGCTTGCATCATACATTGTTTTTTTTCTTCCAGTGTGTGTCTATGTGTGACTTCTACTTATTGCATATCAGTGAGCTGGTTCATGATTTTTTTTCAGTGAATGTGTAAAGCACAAATCTTTAGATTAAAATGTAATAAACTCTTCACTATAATTATAATACATCTCATAATATCTAAGATACATTCTTATATCTGATTCATTTAGAATATGTAGGCGATATACATTTTGTGGATAACTGCTGATTGGTGACATAGTGGACACCATCTCTTATAATAAGTCTCCTCAGCCCTATGGATCAAGTCTTACAGACATAGATAAACTTACTTACAAGACTGAAAAGTTCATCTCAATTGACATCTCCACTGCAATAAATCAGACTGTAATCCATACCTGCAAAAGCAGCAGATGGATTTCCAAGGACTTTGTCTGAGTATATTCAAAGTGGGCCATGTGGTCTCTTGTGCCTAATAATCCTTTGTGCTTTCTTTGATTGTATACACTCCAAGTTATACATTTGGTGTTTTAGAGCTCCTTAGCATTTACCTGCAGCCCCGGCTGTGGATGCTGGGGAGAGTAGATGACAGAGGAGTGTGACGGATAGAAGGAAAGAGAGGAGAGAGCATGGGTCTGACAATCAAAGAGAAAAATACCACGGTGTCACACTAACAACTACACATCAACTACAGCACTACACAATCAGACACACACACACACACACACACACACACACACACACACACACACACACACACACATACATAACCAAATGCACAAGGTCAGTGAAAATTCACAGCTCAGTAAAACAAAATGACTTGCACAACATTTTCAAGATTCAAACAAAGAAACAGATTAAAAAAAAATCAGAAATCAATGAGGGTGGGGTAAAGGTGGGTGGGGAGGTTAAAATTCATAACAATAATCTCAACATCACAAATATAGGCATTATGATCACAATAACAGCGTATACGAGATGAACTGGCAATCGGAATGTTGAAAAACTACGACAGTAATTTATAAAGACCAGCTCACACAACAAGTCAACTTTTTGCCGTTTTCCTGTGGCTCAGCTGACATCTGTCAACATGGCTGGAGGTGCCAGTCCATGTCTAGCAGTTCTGTTGTCCCTCCCTGACCTATGGCTTTCAGTTAAGACATTGACCAAGCTGAGATTCACTAGCATGTGATTCAGTAGGCACAGCCTTGGTCGTTAGTGCCATCGATGTCATATTGCAGCTACCTCATGAATGAAGCACCATTCAAGAAGACAGATGTTAGATTTACAGTCTGATGTCAGCAGGCCCTTATTGGCCTTGCCCAGGCTGTATTTCACTTTCAGAACTGTTTTAGTAGTGCCAGAGGTCATTCACTTAAAACTAACAGCAATTATACCATCATTATATAATGCTCTGTTTGGTCCTGGTTGATAAAACTGTAGAAACAGGACAATAGGTTGACCCAACTTAACCAAGGGCTCAGGAGAAATGGCACCTCCAAAAAAAAAACATCTGACTATAGATCTACACTAGTGTTCCCCTTTGCATACAGTAAAAAAAAACACCATCAATATGCTGCATTTAAGTTCAAATGATGCTTGTTGCATCAAAACATGGTCCTTCATTTGATATGTCCAAACCATCATAACATAAAATCACCACAATATGGATTGAGGGGGGAGCTGGAGAGGTAGGTGTGCAAATAAGCCATCACAAATTAGAAAACAAACAATAAATCCTAAAACATAAATGTCATATCATTTGTATATGTACAATATAGTTAAGGTGGAAACTTTGACACAGAAAAAACAACACATACAAATATATAATGCTATACTGCCTATAAGGATTATCGATAAATAGATCTCACTCCCACAAAATACATTGAAAAGTTGCATTGTGTATCTACAGTGCAACAGTACAATTGACAAGCTGCTTGAACAGTGGGAGCAAAGAAGGAATGTGATTGGATTATACACATCAAAGTCACCTTGATCTCCGGCGAGATAAACCAATGGCGGGGCTTCAGTGTTGTGATGCATAAACAAGATACGACGGGGCTGCTTTCCCTAGCAGCTTAAAGCAAACAAAACCTCTAAAGCAAACAAGCCGAGATGTTTGGTAAAAATCATAGAACACTGAAAATACATTGGTTTCATTTTCTGACAAAGAAAGGTTTATCACTAGCTCTTTGGGTCCTGCCACTGAATTCAAGTTTGGACAAAGAATTTAAATTAAGTGTGAACTCATCTGTAAACAATAATAATTATGTCTAGATCTAAGGGGTTTGCACTATTCCAGCTATAGTCTCAATGGCTCCACAATGGATGACTGTACTCATGAGGCCTCGGCATGTGATGTCTGACCATTTGTCAGCACAATTACTAAATATCTACTAATAATCTGGCATTCTATTAAAATTGCTTTCAACCCATTTAGTGTTCACGGTTAAAGCTTTCATCTGAAATCACAATGAATCCCACAGGGCAGAAAATCACTGCTGCTCTGCTCTCTGTGGACTGAAATCTTTAAAGCGCACAGCACTATTGGCCACAATCCAATCATTGATGTCACAGCAGGTGTTTTCCATCATCATCCCTCCAAGGCAAAACCTCTGCTGTGACATCACTGATAGGGGTGTGTACATGTAGATTGGTCGTGCATAATGCCCAAATGTTGCACACTGTCTCTTCGGTCCAGAGTGTAACTGTGAAACAGGAGATATCTTTATCTCTGAGGCAAAACAGTCGAACCATTGTGGTAGCACTAAATATCAGATGGAACCTGATCTACTTAAAAAGCCAAGGCAATCAAAGTCTGCTCGGAGCCGAATGGTTGAGTTCATTACAACCACTTACAGGAAGGGATGTGGCTTCTCAGGATGGATCACAGGGAGTGCGCTGGTATCACATCAACACATTCCCTGGGTCTTTGTCTGAAACAGAGGCATACTGTATATTTTGCTCTATTTCCAAATATACTATCTTTTAAGACATAAGGTCTGGGGGAGTTCTTTGAATAGCATTTTAGTAAATATCCTCTTCTTCGAATGTTCTCAAAGAAGTAAAGTATGTGCATTTAATTTAGCTAGTCATGGTGTGTCATTTTCAATAGATCACTTAGTCTCTGTTATTCAGAGACTAATGGTGTTGAAAATTAGTATAGGTTCGGGCAGTACATCTACTTTGAAAATTCGACAATCATATTAAAAAATGCATTAAAATGCTGTAATTATAAAGCAATATTCCTTTAAAACTTTGACTGATATTTGTGGCTTCATTTCCAGAAAGCTAGCTCAGCATGCCTACTGGATTGTTATGTGCCACCACAGGCAGCTTGGCAAACAAAGGCTCCTTCCTAAACTTTTTTTCACATTCAACACAACTATTTAAAAAATAAAATGTAATGATCGGTCATGCTCTGACCCATTGAATATTTCTTTTAGAATGAGATGAATCCTCACGCAATTAGTATGATGCATTGTGGGAGGGAAAGGCAGAAAGTATGTGCTTCTTAGTTGTCTTTTTTAGGCAAGAAGCTAAGAAGATATTCAGCCACACCCAGGAAGTAGATCACCTGGGCGATGCCAAACAGAGGTGCAATGACCAAGGCTCGACAGTAGGCTCCCTTCAGGAAAGCTGATGGACCCTCGTTACGTAAGATTTTCCTGGAGAGCACATAAAAGCTAATTATTAAAAGTGAAACATACAGCCAGCATTAGTTATGTGTCAGTAGGTGTTGGTGGTGTTTTATCTCTATTTAAATTTGTGTTTCTTAATAATCTGTTGTATTGTTTGTTGGTTCTGCTGTTTTCATTGTTTTTTTGTAAAATGTGTGATAATGCACTTTAAATCCATTTTGACTTGACTATACACAGACACAGCATCACACATGCTGCAGCAGTATGTAAAGACATCATGAGCTCACCTGATACAGTCAGTCACTCCACTGTACGTGTCTTCTGTGCTCCCTCGGTTCAGCGACTGCAGTCTAGTCTTTATCACTGCAACACACAGAGCTCAGGTGAATATTTAACATCAGCTAATGGTGCAGACATTGCTGGAACAATGTTCACAGTCCGACTGCTCACCATCGACAGGGTTGACAGCAACAGCCGCTGTGCTTCCCGCAAGGCAGCCTGATATAAACGACACGTAGAAAGGAGCAGGCCCATCTACGCCTCTTTTGCCCAGATTGTTCAGGTTGGCAAAAAGGGGGAAATAGATGATGGAGAAAGGAACATCCCTACAAAAAAAAAAATACAGACGATCACAGTAAGTGTGTGAAGTTCATTGCAGTCGGTTGGTAAACTAGTTGCCAGATCTGTTTTACCTGAGCAATGTGGCACCAAGGCCCTTATACAGCCCAGCAATGCCCTTTTCCCTAAATAATTCTCTGGTGAGCTGCATGGCTGTTGGGGACTTGGTCTCCACAGTCCCTGCTGCCACCGTCTCTGGCATCAGCTTCCTCTGAGCCGCTATGGAACATAAGAAACACAACATTAATAACAGAAAGAGCTTCATATAAAGCTACTCAAAACACACAATGCTTAGAACAGGTATGTGGGCAGACATTTTGATTTATAACAGTAAGAAGAAACCACAATAACGCTGTTGTAATCTAAGACACACACGACCACATGAGGCCACTATTTCTCCATTTTATCCCCTACACTTCACTTTTTGCTAAAACAGCCATCTGGGTTTAATTTCCTCTTACCAATTCGTCCAGCATCTTGGAGCTGGATTTTCAGCATCTCCATAGGAGTTGTGACAATAACCTGCAACAAAACAAAATAAAGGTGTCAGGTACAGTGTCAACAAAGGCACACTGTGAACAACGATTGATTAGTACTGAGTGTGTCAGGCAAAACGTGTCCAGTGTAGATCTACTGGCATCCATTTGCTATATGTCAGCTCTCGTTTTCTTCTGTAATCCACACAGTAGTAACTAGTTAACTGGATTAAGGGTGAGATGGCCATGTTCTCAAACGCAATCTTAATCCAAAGTCTGCTACAGTTAATCTAATCACATTCCTTGGACTTGAAGCCTTTGGCCTCATTGACAAGAGGCATTTCCCTCTGACTCACTCACTCAGTGCACAATGGTCAAGAACTCTAACAACGTCTTATATGATCACTCAAAGCTAGCTTCCTGTTTATCATTCGCTAACAGGACAACATTTGAGTGATTATGATTAATTCATTTAAATGAAACACAGATAACAGGGGCAATCTACAGAGACAAACTGTGAGCATGTTTCTGCAACTACCTCCTCTCATTTAAACTAATTCTAGATGCAAGCAGTGATAAATGAGGCGATGGCTGAGGCCCAGTGGTGTGTCTACATTGGCAGTGCTAAAGGCAGCAGTTCCAGATGGAGAACAGGAGGATGCAATTACAGCAGCACCTCACTCACTCACCTGGCATGTACCTGCCCCGCACCCAGCCAGCATCTCTTTGAGCAGAGTGAGTTTTCTGAAAGAAAGAACAAAAAGACCATGAAAAGCAAGATAAAAGACAAAAGCAAGCACTGGACTGACAGTGTGAGAGCTTTATTTCTGCAGTCCTCGAAAAAGGAGTTGTCACCACCTACACTGGTGATGATAATCTTTGTCTTCTATATCAACATGTCAGGCACAAGGGCAGATTAATAATTCACAAGGTGAACGCCTGGGCCAGACAAGTCAATCATTCATCAGCTTGCATGTTTATCACCACAGTGATGGAGATAGATGCCCCAGAAACCTTGAGGTTTTTCATGGGGGACAATGGGGGGGTGACTGACTTCAACACCAGATGATGGTTGCTAATGTTTGGCATGTGGTACCACCGTGTGCGGATTTTAACGTGAGTTCAAAAAGGGCTTCTGTTGACACACATACAAGTGAATCTGTATTTTTAAACCAGACAGTTAACGAACCACCGTGAAATACTCGTCTCTTCTGAGGCACGGTGAAAAGATTAAGTAGAGCCTCAGTGAGAACACAGACAGCTAATGTGTCAGGTTACATGTTAGTAAACACGTTAGTTAATCACACTGATTAATGAGGGGAGTGGGTGTGTGTCAGTCAGCCTGTTAGCACTTTCATGCCTCACCCATCCTTGGAGAGGTGATGCCTGAAGAAGTCATTGGCAGCCAATTTGATGGCTTTCTCTGGCGTGACTAGTGTTAAGTTCACTGCCGCTCCTGGGGGGATAAAAAAGGACAGAGAGCAAGAAAGAGAGAAGCAAAAGAGAAAACAAAGAAGGGTGAGAGAGACGAGAGATAATTGCCAGTGAGACACAGATCCCAGTATCTGCTGTCTGTAGCCTCACTATGAAGCTGAAAGTAATCAGAAGCCTGTGCTACCTAACTAATTTTTTACACTTCAGTGAGCTCACACATTTTTCACGAACATTTAAAAATAATAAAAACTTACCTCGGTACATCCCAAAATACCCCTCTGACCGGATGGTCTTAATAAGGCAATCTGACCTGAAACACACAAACACAACAGTTGTGGTATGTTGGTTACCTAGGACTCTTATGACAAGCTGGGTGATACTGCTGATTAGCCCCGACTATAACCTAGCAATATGTTTATATATTCATATGCAAAAGTCAAATACAGAAATATCATACATGCTGGTGTAAAGGCGACATCCATTTTGCTGGTTTTGCAAGCGAGTTTTGGCCAGGTCAATGGGAAACACACAGGTCACTCCAATTAGGCCAGCGATCCCCCCATTGATCAATTTAGCAGGCAAACTGGATAAGAGACAAAAATATGAAATACAAAAGGGTCAATAGATGAAAACAAGGCCACAGTGCTGCTGTATTTGTAGTCGTTCAACATTCCACCCTACCTGATCTGCTTGTCAGCCATTTATCTAAAGCCCTGTCTGGTCAAAGTGTCAATCTGTCTGTTAGCTAGTCACTCAGGGGTTGCTTTATTAGACTAGCGTGTTGCTGTCCAAGTGGGATTATGTAGCCTGATTGTGTTTTGTCCACTTGTTTCGCTTGCAGTTGTTGTTAGTTCAAGTTGGGGGATATCTGCAAAGAAACAGAAAATGTCACATTAAACACTCACAAAAAGGGGCTGTTAACAGAAACGTTCCAACAAAATAGAGGATCAATACATTTCCAAAAGTTAAAATGCAGCAATGTTGCCTTCACAAACATTACAACATAGACTTGCTTTTAGTAACAAGCTGTTACGCCACCTAAAATAAATTGTAAACACTAGTTTTTATGTCCCAAAAATCAATATTAGTTGGTTAGAGCTGCAACTAATGATTGTTTTCATTATTTATAAATTGTTTGGTCTATAAAATGTCAAAAAACAGTGAACATTGTCCATCAAAATTAACTAAAGGTAGTGCAAATAATCGCTTGTCTTGTTAATTTGCATTCATTTGTGTGTGTGTGTGTGTGTGTGTGTGTGTGTGTGTGTGTGTGTGTGTGTGTGTGTGTGTGTGTGTGTGTGTGTGTGTGTGTGTGTGTGTGTGTGTGTGTGTGTGTGTTTTGTCGAAGTGAAGCCTAAAAAATGGGTTCTCAAACTACTGCGAAAGATTGGCAGTAACTAAAAACCATCACATTACCAAGAAATGACCTAAGCACTGACAGAAACTGAGAATATGTCCAACACTAAGCTGTTAAGATTTAAAAAAAAAAATGCATCTTTTCTATCCATTTCAGCCTTCCGTTCACATAAAAACGCTGGTTTGTTATTTTATTATATAAGGGGAAAGCAGGTTTTACAAGGGTCGGGGGCTGTATGGTACTAAAAAGAACATTCTGACTCTACTCCTCCCAGGTATGCTGTCAAACAAACCAAATACAGCCCTCAGGTGGGGTGGCATATCAACAGCATTAAAGTCTTGGCCTGACTGACGAACAACACACAGACAAAATGCAAAATGAAGCGACTCACAATACACCACAGATGAATGTAAGAGCAGCCTCAACACATCTAATAGAAACCAGCACAAGACACATTTCCATAGTTAACCACTGTGCAGCATAATTAGGCAACGTTGTTGACAGCTCCTTAAAAATAGAGCTTTAGCGATCAATGTGGAGGGATTACTTTGTGTTAAAACAAATCTGTCATCGCTGGAACATCTGTGCATCGTGCGTGTCCTTGAACGGTGGTGTTTTATGCATGAGTTCTCTCATCGTGAAACTCAATCCATACTGTACAGGGAAAGCTCTGTCCTCTGAGCAAACAGAGGAAATAAAAAAAGAGGAAATATGTCTGATGTGACTAATATGCTCCATATTTTAGGTATAGAATGCCCTCAGTGTGAAAGGATGCTTCCCATTTCCCCTCTCATTCTCTCCACCCCCTTCATCCACCAATCCCAACCCACCTCCTCCTCTCTCCTCCTCACCGGCCCTCCCCCATCATTTCCCTCAGTCACGAGTCACGACTCACAAACACAGCTTTTCCATCTCAGATCTTTGCTGACTTGTGTTTTTTTTTGAGAAGTGCATCTGCACTCATATGACACTAATATCACTAATTCCTCAGATTAAGTTTCAGAGAGATTGCACAACATGGGTGGATGTTTGGGTTTCCGAAAACTGTTTCTGGTCATGAATGCAGCTGTGGTCTGGTGTATTTAGTTTGGATGGGGACTTGAGGCTCCCGCCGGCTGCTCCAGAGGTGGAGGAGGGAGGAGGAGAGGGGGTTTCAGAGCAGGTCAGCGAGCCGCCTCTCTGGTTTCTGTTGGTTGGCCGTCCTCCTCTCTGCTTCACAACCCTCTCTCATCGACCTCACCATTTTCTCATCCAGCTGTGATATGGAGCCCACCTTTTCACTTTAAGCACGCTACTTTTGTTTCCCTATTTCCTTTTCACTGCCTTCCTCCTGAACTCCACAGTCAGCACACTGACTCTCTTCAAACAGTAATCCACAGAAGAATATGTTCTGTTAGTAATAGGACTGAGGAGACAATGTATTGGTGGTGAAGAGCACTGCAGTCTTACATAAGCCACCTATCAAACCGACATCTCCTACCATCTCTATCATGCTTGCAGCTTTACTCAGTTAGTACTTAGTTCATCTACACCACACAAATGTGTCTGCATCAGGACATTTACTTGCTTAGCTTGGCTGTACTGTCTCTTGTCACGACAACTGGAGTCTGTATGGAAACAACTAGCCTCAGTGTGCAGAGTTCACAGCACAGTGGTATCACTCATCAACAAACTCTCCGAGGAATTCCTTTCTTTCTCACAGCAGGAAAAAAATAAATAACAAACGGTCAGGTAACTGAAGTGGAACTGGTATTTCTTTTCTCCAAACCCAATATAGCCACATCACTACACCACTTTAAAGGCTGCAAAGGATTGCAAGGTCATTTTTCAATTCACTACACTATTAAAGAGGAGAGTTACTTCAAGACAAAAAAATATTTAAAATGTGGCCGGGTTGGATCAGTGGGTAGGGCAGGCGCGCATATATAGTGAGAGGTTTATGCCTCGACGCAAAGGTCCAGGGTTCAAATCTGACCTGCATGTCTACCCCCCTTTCTCTCCCCTTTCACACCTAGCTGTCCTGTCAACATTAAAGGCGGAAAAGCCCCAAAAAATTATCTTTAAAAAATGTTTTTATTTAAAATGACTGAACACTTCTTTATCAAACACACAAGTGACTTCTCTTCTCTCTTAAACACACACACATATTCACAAAGAGGTCAAATTTAGCTAGTTAGTTTTCACCTCCAGAGCAGATAAGCATTTATGAGTAAACAATAGACAAGGTGAATGTGCAACTTTCCTGCCATGCAGAACCTTGAACTTAACGTAACTCAGCCAGCCATTGGACGCACAAAGAGCTAGTAGAGATTTCAGGTAGAGATTGAGACAGATCACAGCTCAGTTGTTGACCCTTGTTCATCATTTCAAATTGAACAATGAGGCAATAAACACTGCTTTACTGACGGGAGGATACTGAACCCCTATGTTGAACTTTGTCAGTAAAGTAGCAAGCAATCTTCTTTTACTAGAAGCTAGGATATTAAATTCCTAAAAAACGTGTTACTTACACTTTTAAAGTATTTAATTACAAGTTCATAAACCAATGTTTATATAAAATGAAATGCTTATAGGTATTGTGTGCAACGATCCAGTTCATGTAATCCTACAAAGGAGGGGCAGAGGGTGTGTCAGCATACAGATTTACATAATATTTATGAATGACACCACATGTTAGTATATGAAGTGCAATAATGTAATTATAATAACGTATCAAACACACAGGGACAATGAATATAAATAGGCATGTCTCAATCACAAAAGACTTACAAAAAGATAAATATAAACCTGCATGACACTAAAAAATCAAAGCAGAGACAAAGCAATGACAGTTCATTTCCAATGCAAAACTCAATGCAAAATATATTCCTCTCAGTCAAATCAACGAGAGAAAAATGTACCTTATCCATTACAGGTCCATGGCATCCTCAAGTGCAAAACAGAGCAAAGGTCTGGCTGACTAAATGACAATCAGTTTGTTGAATAATGCGAGAGGAAGTGAGTAGCAACACTACAGTGACAAAGCACTGTGGTAGTCAGCACTCCTCTCACGTGACTGGAGCTGGTCGAAAAGACAGTAAAAGAAAGGACAATCACACGGACCCTTCATTATCTTAGAGCAGGCTGTTCTTACGAGTCCATCTGTCTCACATGTACTGGTTTGATTAATGCACTGTGAGCTCTAAGCCAGCTGTACTGAAGATCTGTTTCAGATGTGTGTTCCTGCAATCCTCTATCAAATGTCCAAGTACTCTAAACTGCAAGATCACAAAATCTAAGAGGCCAGATCTAATACACAACTCAATCCGTCCACTTTTACATCCTTTCCAGAGACACTATTTAAAGTGCTCATATTATGCTCATTTTCAGGTTCATAATTGTATTTAGAGGTTACATCAGAATAGGTTTACATGGCTAATTTTCAAAAAACAACATATTTTTGTTGTACTACACATTGCTGCAGCTCCTCTTTCCACTATGTGTTGAGCTCTCCGTTTTAGCTACAGAGTGAGGCATCTCACTTCTGTTCCATCTTTGTTGGGAGTTGCACATGCGCAGTAGCTAGGTAAGGACTATTAGCTAATCAGAAGCAGAGTATGAGGGCGTGCCATGCTAGCAGCTAGGCGAGCATTATAACGTGTGTTACAAAGTGACGCACGTTTGTCACGGAAGTTGCCTTTGGGGTGGACTTTGGGCTTTTTCACTTTGTAAACCTATAACGTGCACAAAAAAAACATATATAACACGATAAAGGAAAGGGGAAAAGCCAAAAAGCATAATATGAGCACTTTCATAATTGTGTATAGATTTGTTGGAATACCGTATATAAGTCTACAGCACAGCTATGGGCTGGTATTATATGACTTACATCCAGCTTTATATTGCCCTTGTGTATATTTGTTGCTTCAGTTATTTCTAAAAGGACTGGGTTTGAAATAGTTGTCTGCACTGACAGCTGTATGTCTATTGTTCTTAACAACAAACCTGACTGCTGCTGCTGTGCTGTTAGCATGCTTTTTTTTAAATAATGGATTATGAGATGCACTCTATTTTTGGATATCTAAAGCACTGCGAAAACAAGGAATTAAAATTGTGGTGTCTAAATCTGATTACTATTCCCTCTTCCCTACAGCATCGGGATTATAAACCTAATTCCTATTTATGAAAGCTCTTGCAATCTCCATTTACTACCAAATGTAGTGTGGGTTCTGATCTGAGCACAGCAATGCATTTCCACTACAGGTGCTCTACATATTGCAGCCAATAAACCTGCAGTTATGCATTTTTGTAATCACCTGCTGTAGATCAGAAATAACAAGCTGGGTTAGACTTTCAAGAAGCACAAATGTTGCTTCAGTGCAGAGAGGTGGTGTAGTGTTTAGTCCCTGGTCTGACAGCAGATATATCTCTGGTGGCCCAGTTTCTAAATTCACCTGGGGCATATCCTCTGTTTTGCCTCCCTCTCAGCTTTCCTACTGCCTTGATAGGAAAATAATGATACCACTGTGAGTGGACTTTCCTGAGAAAGAAAGCTAAATGCAGCATTGAATCATCTGATTACAGTTTGCAGATTACTGTAAGGCCATGAATGGCCTGAAGGAGTGCAACTTTCACACAGGAGCACAGCATCTTCCAACAGCACAGAGCTACACTTCATTTCCATTCAGTGACCATAAAGAGTGACATTCAGTCCGTGCCACTGGGATTTCAGCATACTTTTAAGAAATGCTATATGGTGTAGTCCTGCATGCCAATTAAATGAATATTTAACCCAATGGCATGTTTTTACTGAATTACAGTGAAGTGATATGTTTAGCATTGCAGTCAAAAAACAGGTACAACAGTTCCATTGGAAAACACAGGATGTCATCCTACACCCAAGAATGGCTCACCTCATCAATTATTTCAAGGCCGCAGGAGTGCTTCATTACACTTCTTGGCCTCATCATAACCTGACCAATACACTGGGAAAAAGGTTGCTTATTTAAAAAAAAATGCATTAGGCTACTGCTTGACATCTTGCTCAGCAGTATGTTCCCTTCTGTGAGGAGTTCAAGGTCTCAGCAGAGAGGAGGGGGGTCATTAGAAATAGCATCCAGCAGGCAAGATATTCAGCATGAATAAGAAATGATTTAATTAAGTTACAGTATGTTTATGTTTAGCTGCAGAGTCTGCCTGTCAGAGGCGGTCAGAGGTGAGTAGCTTCACTTTTCTCTACCAATGAAAAAGGAGGTGGGTACAGTTTAAGTGGTTTACCGTCCACTACCAACACGATAATTACACCCTCACTACTGAGGGGAAGCCGGCAGAAGGCGGCCGCCGTGGTCTCTTGCAGGTCCGGGAGAAATTCGGTAACGTTAACTGGTCCGGTTGCTGAGTGGTAACATCCAAAACCCAAGCATACTAACATTTCCATAGAAACTGACAATTATAATAAATAACCATTACACCGGTCACCAACGGCTCGTCGGTTTTGTTAAAATATGACAAAACATATTGACCGGCATATTAACGACCCGAATATAACCGTTATTCATTCGTGATTTATAACGTTCACAATCATAACCGTTGTATCTTACATTTTAACAGTCAATCGGCCTACCGTTTACGTTAGCTGCATATTTATACCCACCATATGTAGCTAACGTTAGAAAATATGCTAGGCTTGCCACATAACGGAAAATGATTTGCTGCGTCTCACAACGAAGCGGCAACACATAACGTTAAACGTTACAATCACAATACTAGCAAGCTTTTCATCTCCATTAAAAAAAAACATTTAACGTTAGTTTAATATGCCGCCTTCATGTTATTCCCAGGTAAAATGGCTTAAAGCCAATTCAAGACACATTTTCTGAAGAAGACACCCGCCACGATTCACAACAAGACTTTAACTGCATCCCGTTATCTAGCTACATACCACTCATAGAGCCGTTTCCGTTCTCTCCCGGTGTGGTTGTAGTGTAGGAAATCAAAGCATGTACACTCTGTGTCTTTGGCTGACAGACCGACGATAACTAACCTAACGTTACCGGTGTTACTAGAAATTGAGTCTAGTGGAGGGAGGTAGCTAGAGGAGGTGGGAGTGAGAACAGGGAAGGAGGGGGGAGCAACCGGGCTGGCGATGAAGTAGGACTCGGATAAAAGAAACAGAAAAGGGATTCAAAAAGGGGTCCTCTAGTGGTATGTAGTAGAAGTACATATATGTTTTATTTGCAATAAAGGTAGAGGGTGGGGGGTGGGGGCCAACGTCATCGTGACGTTCTCAACCCCACGACCTTGAACACTAAAATAGAAAAATGGCTGCAGTGGAAATATTGGGGATGATGTGCAGCATGTAGTTAAAACTCAAACAAGCAATGACTCACTACAGGACTCAGCATGAAGTTTAAAAAAACTGCTGACAAATTTATTTACATAAGAATTTACTAGAAATAAAAAAAAATAGTGGAAATTCATACACACATTTGTTTTTATCTAGTGTCCTGATATGTGCTGCAGGTAAGCTGGTTTCTAGGTAACCAAAGGCACACAATGAAGAAGGTTAATTAGCCATAAAACATTGCCTCCTTTTGTAGTCCAGGCCTCCATGGTCCAACAGCTCCCAGTGTATGCTTTGCCTCTTAACTCTGTTACTGTCTTAACTCTGTCTGGAACAGTTAACAGGTAACCTTTCTGCCAAGAAATGAAAAAAAAAAAACAATAAATTAAATTGCTTAAGAAATGTTTGCATAGTCAAACATCTGACTGACTTAGTTACATTTACGATACACTAGGTAAAAAAAAATACTTTCTAAGCCAAGCTTTTGACTTTTAGTGCATTCCATTTACCTCACAACTCGAATGACGTCGCAACCGAGTTGACTGCGTTCCATTAAAACAAGTCGGATCAATGTGCGGTTTGCTCTATCCAGGTTAGCCATTGTTAGCAATACCAGTTTAAACAACGCATTAGGCTGTTTTTTTGTGCATATAAACAGCTTAACAACATGTCCACATATGGATGTTGGACAGTACTGTGTTTAAGACTGATTTAATGATACACAAATAAGACAGTGCTATTAAACTATATTACTACAGCTTTCACTACTGTTGATGCACGGAGCAGCCATGTTGGATTTCAAGGTCGGCTTGCTTGGGGTACTGTGAGGTCTGACTTCCTAACCTGAAAATCCGACTTCAGGGGGATTGTTTCTGACTTTGAACTCGGAAATTCCGGGTTCAGGTTGGGCTACGCTGACGTTGACGTTAGCTACTGGCTACGCTGACGTTGACGTTAGCTAGTGGCTACGCTGACGTTAGCTAGCGGCTACCTAACGTTGACGTTAGCTAGTGCTAGCTGATACTAGCGATTTCTAGTCAGCGACATATATTGGGCTTTTTAATAAACATAACCTGTAGTAGTACACAATTGTGTGTGTATTGTTTTGATTACAATGTGCGGGATTACTTTACGATGTCTATTCATGTCTATTTATTTCTATTTCACCGGCGTCTGTACAGCATCAACAGGGGGTCGCCATTGTTGTTTATGTGTGTGTGACGTCAAAAACTGTAACTCGGAGTACAAAATCTGGTACGAGTTCACGGGTAGTAAATTACGGGTTGGACGGCCGAGACTGTGTTTTTTGTTTACGTGGAAAGATGGCTGAACAAGTGTTCCGGACTGTCCAGATACCAGGCCTGCTAGCCCTCCGACGATCCAAGCTAGAGCTAGCTCTGTCACTGGGTAAAAGACCCATGAAGGTGAGCTGTGTTAACACGGACTGGTGCAGAAATGTGGTGATTTGTATCCAACTAACTGCTAACCGCTCGAGTTTGTGACGGCTGTGTTTATACCTGGTGTTTACAGCCCACCAAGCCTAATGCTAGTATGCTTAACTGAATGTCATAGATATCTATCGCTGAACGTTACGGAGCCTATAATGTGTGTGTGCACTAAAGGTAGCCTGTTTCGTATGTCGTTTTATACAATGTCGTTTTTATATATTTTAAATGTGTAACACCACTTGCGCCACGATGAAACGTTGTTTTGTGTATATGGTTGAAATAACAATAAAACACATTGAGTTGAGTTGAATGCCTCACTGTCTGTCTGTCAAGCGGTAGGCGTGGCTTGGGAGTGGACTCAAAGCAGCGAAGCAAAGTGCATTCTGGGATTTGGTGTCTTTCACACTTATGAGCCAAAAACAAATTTTCTGGCTTTTCTCTGCCTAGAAGGCACCAATTTCAATTTTTTTTTCACATTTCTGCTACATAAGTGACCCAATTTAAAGATATATTCAGCTTTCCAGCGGTGAAATATCCCTTTAACTGCCTTTCTCTTCAGGAGACTTGTTTAAATTATGACATAGCCTACATTAGATTTAGTATTTGCTCCGTAGACAGACTCTACAGCCCCGCTATAGTTTCTCTCCATCCGCCGGTGTGTTTGTATGTGTGTGTGTGACGGCGGTTGTGGAGTTTAACGCCAAAAGGCAGTTAACCTGAGGTTCCCGTTAATCTTATGATGGACATGTGTTGTGATATTTAAACAAACGATCCGTCAACGGCGGAATAAAAGCCTCCTACGAGCCCGGTCTGAGAGACCGCCAGCTCACAGCAAGGTTTCTGGGCATGTCTGTCCGAGCGACGAGCTAACGGCCGGGGCAGGCGCCCGCTGACTGTCGCCGCACTTCATGGAGCTTCTCAAATATTTTTCGCTGCTATCCATTGACGGATCGTTTGTAAATATCACAACACATGTCCATCATAAGATTAACGGGGAGTTTAACGCCAAAAAGGCAGTTAACCTCAGGTTGCGGGTTTAACAACCTTGCTGGTCCGCTGTGTCACACACACACACACACACACACACACACACACACACACACACACACACACACACACACACACACACACACACACACACACACACACACACACACACACACACACACACACACACACACACACACACACACACACACACACACACACACACACACACACACACACACACACACACACACACACACAGGCGGACGGAGAGGTGTAATGATTCAGTTTGACTCCCAGAGAGCAAAGACTTAGGTTTTGAGAGCGAGAAGAAAAGCGTTTTGAGAGAAACACTTTTTTTTTTTAGAGAAAATGTTTTCACACTGATAGCAAAAAATATATATAAATAAATATATATTTGAGAGTATTTTGAGAGAGATTTTGAGAGAGATTTCTTTTCTCAGAAATAATTTAAAAAAATTCAAATTTATATTTTTTATTTTCTATGAAAAAATACATTTTCTCAAATATTATTATTTCTTATTTTTTCTAAAACGTTTTCTCTCAAATATTTTTTTTCTCTCGTAAAATGCTTTTTTGCTATCAGTGTGATAACTTTTTCTCTCAAACATTTTTTTTTCTCTCAGATCATTTATTTTCTCGAATGTAATAAAGAAACAAATCTAGCTCCATACGAGTACAGATGGAACGCACCATTAATAGGCCAACGTTTTCCACAATTATGACATACTCAGTCAAAAAATATTTGATAAGTAACAAATTGCGACTTAGCGTTTAATAATTTTTTACTTACCATAAGTACTTTTTATTTATATCATATATCATTTTTCATCACTGTTTCTCTTTTCCTGGCAGAAATGGGCTTCCATAGTGTTGTCTTGCATACTGAGACAGTTTAAAAAAAATGGAAAGTGGAAAGAACCAGCCTCAGGCCATCATCTTCATGCAGTTCATCCATTTCCCCTGTCTTCTTAAGTCTTCTGAAAGGTGTCGCCAGCTGTTAACTGGCTACCATGATTGTGTTAAGATAGATTTTTTTGTACTCCGGGACAGTTGTTTAGACAGCAGGATGAGATGATGGGGGCACATTGTAAACAAACAGGTTACTCAAGTGTAAGTCACCCATCTGCACCCAGCGTGGGTTCATCTACTGCTGGGTTTCACAGAGGGAGGAGCTCTCTGCTTCCAGGCCCACTCTCTTTAGTGACTCGGAGTACTTTCTCCTTCCTATATTGACAATGTCCTCGATCTCATCTGCCAGGTCTCTCCTGCCGCTCTCGATCATAGCGGCCACTAGCCTCGACGCTGCTCCTGGTCCTGCATTCCTCTGTCCCCGGGCCCAGTGGAACAGCATGTCCAGCACCAAGGCGCCCAGGTTGTCCCTGGTGAGGAGAGCAGAAAATATGCAAGACATTTTACATCGGCTACACTTTAGTCCATTCATGTGTGGTATTAGAATCCCCATCCAGTTGGAAGATGAACCATGTATAAACTATTAGGTATTGGCTATGCATCACCTGTTTCCAAAGGACAACATTTATTGGACAACTTCCATCAAATACACATATCAATAAAATGGCATATGAATGAATTCCTATTTAAAAACCTCACGGAAAACCATCTACACAACATGTATGCATGATTTTACATATTGCATTTTTCTTCCACCTCCAGGATGCGTCACTAGAGGGGTTTTTTTTAGCATGAGGAGCAGGGGGAGGGACAGATGAGCATCAGTCTGTGTGTAATCTCCTGCAGTGTCCCAGATGGCTTAGTGATGGCTGACAGTGCAGATTAAAACAATCAAAATCCTCTACCATTTCTCTCCCACTGCGGTTTTCCTTCACTCACATTACATCTCTCCAATTCCCTCTTGTTCCCTTAGAGGCTTTGGTTGTGCTAACACGCGTTGGTGCACGCACCGGTTACGTCATCCACTCATGTAGAGATGCTTTAAATAGAAAATGTACATTTTTATCTAAATCTCTTCAGTTAAGGAGTTTTGGCTGAACATGACGCAGTTAGGCCAATCCTACCTGTACTTGAACTGGATGCGGTCCAACTCCTGGTAGCTTAAGCCAAGATTGATGCCAATAACACGCCAGTCTTGTCCTATCTGAAGTGAGATGGACAGCAGGTTGGCTTCTGTCAGGTAGCCGCTCTCAGGGTCACCCAGGTTCAGAGGGGGATATTGAAGCTCTTCCATGATGAAATTATTTTCTGAGTTTAGAGCCTATGAAAAAAACAGAGAGGAGATAATATGTACAGTGTTTCCCTCAGGTTATATTGTAGGTAGCAGCAAACATTATTTTGTTGCTTTATTTGGAAGAAATAAGCATCTAGTTTAGATGCTAAATCATAATGTGCAGATATTTTTTATTTCTATATACGCATATTCTAATATAAGTATGAGACAGAATGCACAACAGGTTCATAACAATTCATATATTATCCAGAAATGCAAAACCACGTTAGAATATGAAATAAGGAAAAACGGTCACTTAAACTAACAGGAAGTCTTAGTGGTAAAGTTGCCAGCCACTGGCTGTCAGGTCCTTTCCTCTTTCTCGCCACTTCCTCTGGTAGATTGCTGGGAATCTCCCCTCTATAAAAAGACACCTGTAACAGAGGTACAAAACATATTTTCAAGATGTTGTCCAAACAATGCAGAGAGACTGATAGGACAAAGTAACAACTGCATTTTTAACGGGCACTGAGCGGGGCAGCTGTAGTGAACTGGTACACATTACAAGTGACCACAAAGGTAGAAACATCCATACAATGTAATACAATAAATACTACCAAGTAAATATTACCTCACATAAAATGTTCAGCTTGGTTTATTTAGAGTCTGGACATGCAGCGTGTTTGCGCAAGCCCGAGACTGTTTATGTGCGAGTGTTGTGAGGCATGCAACAAAAACAATTGTTTTTTCATAAATTCAAGCCAACACTCAGTAAGTAAATTATATACTCAGTCAGTTTGAGGGTGAAATATTCCTTTAAGATTTGATCGAGTTATGACTGTCCATGTCTATTACAGAATGTCCATATACCCTGCAATTTCCCAATGCTTAAAATGCCACCTCCCCCTGTAACGCTAATCCTGGCCGTGTAGAATGTAATGTATGGTATCTAGATGAGTGATATGTACAATCTGTTACTTATTGTTTGTTATAATATAATGTATGCGAGTTCATGCAGTTCTTGCACCAGGTGTAAGGCTATGTAATGTGGAAATGTAAGATTTACAGTGACTGTTATAATATGTGTGCAAACAGAAAGAAACGGCAGAAATCATTATATCCATTCACTGCACTTTCTCACTCTCTGTTGAATATGATGTCTGTCTCTTACTTGTCCCCTCACTGGCCCCTTCTGACCCTGAGCTGGACAGATGTACACTTCCTTCAGATTCTTCAGGCTCGAGTAAAACTCAAAACACAGTCTTCCCGCCACACAATCTGGTCTCTCTGGAGAGAGAAAAAACAGGAACATATTGTCTCAAGAAGACTTCTTACAAATAGTTGTTTCACAACAATCATTCGACAAGAGCACATCATAAGACCCTGGAAGGAAAAGGAAGAGAAGTTTTTGTTTATTAAAGACAGAGTCTCAAAGAGGAATTCTAACCTGTGCTGACGTCTAAGCCCCTTTCAAAGCCAGCAAAGAACTGCTCTCCTTCCAGCAGGTCACACAGGTCTGAAGGCTGAGGTCCGTCATATTGCTCTGACAAAGACTGCACTCTGCTTTCCACCTGAGCAGGAAGCATCACAATTAGAGTTTAGATTCTCTGCCCAAGCTATTTTACGCCGCTATCTTCGGGCCGGGCTGCGCCCTTGATCAAGTATTTGTGTTTTTTTAAACATTACTTTATTACGGTAGCCTTATTGGTTGGGGAAGAAAGCTCTGCCTCTCCAGCTTCTCCCGTAGCTCTGGGTGGATGTCCTGCACTGAGTGAGAGGAAAACTGTGCTACATCGTGGCTACGAAATGCAATGCCGTAACAGAATCTTGGATTATATTTGATCAGCGCTACATAGTTTTAGTGTTTCATCTGAGTTTTTTCAGCCTACATTTTTGCAATACAGGAAACAGTGTTCCAATTCCTGTTCACAAACTCTTGTATTACAGCCAAACAGTGCACCAAAATATGATTCTGAAAACATTTTAGGCCAGAAGTAGGCAATACAGTGACAGACTATTGGTTTATATTTGATCAGCACTGCCTAGTTTTACAGTTTAATCTGAGTTCGGTGAGGGGCGGCTCTCTCTCTTGATCCGGTTCTATATTCTTTGTGTCGGTATGGGGAAGATGGGGAAGTACAATCTGTAGTTTGAGCAACAGCCCTAGGGCCATCAAAAAGCTGCAGAATGACTCTTGTGAGTAAGTAGATCTGGGCGCTGGTAAGATAAAGGGAATTTCACCATATGTCATTTACACGTACTACCAACATTATGATGATACAAAGTTGGTTGAAAATGGGCAAAGTATCTCTTTAAAGTACAGAGAGAAGAATTACCAACCTTGGTAGCAGGTAAACACTGTAGCATAACTTGTGAAGGATCAGTCTTCCTCTGGAGGACGAGGAACTGGACTCTAAACTGTTTTAGCCTTTGATAGACCTTCCTGACCACCCCACTAACACAGCGTGTGGTGGTGTACCACAGCCAGTACCTGTGATGGCACACGCAAAGCTGTGTTAATACAACGTAAATATATAAATCAAACATACATTATGAGAATATATTAATAAAACTTACCAGGAGAAATGTGTGATGTAGAAAATTGCATACAAATGGGTGATGGAGAGAGACACTTGCGATGTGATGTCAGTCCAGGTTTGGGCAGTGGGGTCTCCATGTAGCAGATGCAAACAGGACATATTGATTGTATGGCCTGCAGAAGCACCAGACATGTTAATACATGCAAATACCGGTACATGCTGTTATAAACAAGTATGAGAATGAAGGCATATTTTACCTGTGACTCCAGCTGGCAGAGGTACCTGAACTTTAATAGGCTGCAGGAAATGTATGCTCGGGGTCTGTGAGAGGCAGAGGAGGGGGCTAACTCTGGCCTGAGGATCACCACACAGTGTCTGTACCTCTGACACACACACCTGCAGCACCTACAGAAAGACAGACAAACTAAAGCCTTGCAAACCACAGATACCACAAACTGACACAGACTTTCATATAATGAAGTGCTACCTAGCCTACCTGTAAGGTTATAGTGCGAGACTGCACAGTGGCGTCTGGAGGGAAGTGGAGCTTAACTCCAGGGTCAGCGCTGGATACCAGCAGGGCTCCAGCTGGTGTAACAGAGCAACTGTCCTTTACTGGACTGGACACTGCGATAAACCAGGAGAACTGGCTCACAGAGCAGCAGGCCAGCTACAGGTACACCAACACTAATATTACCATGTGTACTACCAAGAAGAAAAGCACTACACAACTGTAATAAAATGATTTAAAATTATTTTTATACTTTACCCTGGCTGGACGTCCACCAGGGTGGCTGCTATGGCTCTCGCTTCCTCTCCTCAGAACAGTGGGCAGAGTGCTCCATGCGTGTCCGTCAAACCTCTTCAGCACCACCTCCCTTCTTTTTGACCGATGATATGGCACACACACCTCCACAGGCTGTAAGGATTTCAAAGTTGAAGCACATTCACATCATGCAAGCGTAGTAAAAAAAACAGGTGGAAAAACACAAAAGATTCTGTATATTTTCACAATGTTAATTTAAAGGCATAGTCAAGCAATTTAATACTGCACTTCCATAAAACTGAGGGACTTCTGAAACACAGATGTAATGATTAGATCAGAATATGTGCAGCGGGTTGAGATATCCTGACTTTTAGTCCCTATTGAGTCATGCTCATAGACCATAAAAATAGTGGAGCAGCAATGACATCACCCATTGGTATATTGACTGCCGTTTTTGAATCCTTAAGTTTGGCAATTTGGACATCACCATCTTGGTTTTTTGAAACCGGATGTAACGATTTTTGACGAGAGGGTGGAGATAGGGAGGATGACACGGCCAAGCCAGTGTTGTTTATGGTTGCAATGGCGCTATGCTAAGCTAAACGCTAAAGTGGGGAAGTTGCCGATTTTTAACCCTTCTGAAACGAGTCATCCAGTGGAGATTTACCGGCGGGTAAACACGGACCTCTGGGTACTGGCACCTGTCTCTAAACCCAAACTTATATACCTCTGATGACATCACTATGACTGAATCAGGGTTATTTTTTCAGGCTTGACAAAGCTCTTCCAGAGCCGCTGACAACATTATACAACAGTTTTAGAGAGTAATACCAAAAATGACAAGCAAACTGATCTTCATGTATAAAATCTGTGGAGTGTCCCAATAACAGATGTGTTACATAGAACAATTAAGTTCAGTACCTTTAGAAATGTAATTCCATGAGGACGAAGTTCCAGTGGACGACTCAGCAAGATTTCATGCTCTTCCAACCACACCCACTTTCTTTCTGGCCTTTTCTCAGCCCACTTCAGCCTTGTGGTTGTCACCAGGCACCCCGGGGGGAACAGCAGCTCAGCCCCCCCTGGGAGAAACACATGACACCCAGTAGACGAAACACAGAAACTAAGGAGCAAAAGAAGCATGGCATCTTTAACCTTAATCTCATCAGGAACACCTTAATTGACAATATTAATGCAGATTTCCATGCTGAGAATGACACTGTACCTGTGCTGATTAAATCCAAGGTGCAACTCTTGAATTTTCGTTTCTGCTTGATCTGGTAAAACAACAGAGATGCAACAGAGTGAATTCGCTGACAGCAAATGTAAACACTGTCTCTAATTACCATTTTATCAATCTAATAGTTAGCACAGATCAATTTAATCAATTTATCAGCTCACCAGATGTAGGAGGGAGAGGAGGAGGGGTTGAAGGTTGTCCCAAAGGATTGTCACGCAGATCTATTTTCAGTAGAGGCAGTTTGTTTAGGCAATGTGGGATCAGGCGGAGTTCATTGCTGTAGATGGCAAGCTCCCTGAGAGCGAGGAGGCAGCCTGGGCAACAAAGAAGACAACATTTATACCTTTTTTCATTGCTGTGTTCATAAATTTAACTTACATTTAAAAAAAAATGTATTCCAGTTTATCACTGTACTGGTCTTTCCCTGACACACCCACTCACCCTTACATCCTTACCCATGCTCTCTGGTAGCTGCTTCAGTTTGTTGTGGGACAATTCCAGCTTAACAAGCTCCTCCAAAGAACCAATTTCATCAGGCAGCTGTTGAAGGAGGTTATGTGAAATATCCAGTGTCTGTAGTGCATTCAGCTGACCCAGACTTGGGGGAAGAACGACCAGCTCGTTCCCCAGGAGGGAGAGGTAGGTGAGGGAGGACAGTTGGCCTATATCAGGAGGCAAAGCTGAGAGGTGGTTGTGACAGAGGAGCAAAGAGGACAGCACAGGCAAGCTGAGAAGGCAGGATGGAAGACAGGAGAGCTGGTTGAAGGAGAGATCCAGGTGCACCAGATGAGAAAGGGAGGAAAAAGATGCAGGCAAAGTGGTGAGGAGGCCAGACAGCGGGTCACCTTGTGAGTCATAAAAACAGTGTCCTTGAATTAGAAAGAAAAGTGAAGTTAGAAGCAGAAAGCAAAGCAAGGAAAACGACAATGACACCCATATTATAATGCATCAACACACTACTTACTGTACCTTCTTTTGTATGTAAGAACCAAGAATACAATGAAACAAGGTGAATTAAGCCATTTAACCATCTATGCTAACAAGCAGCTGATACCACATAAAATTAATCGGAAAAGTACCCCGAACAGCGATTGAACGTAGCTCTGTCAGATGGGGTAGGACATCCAGTGCACCATCCAGGCCTGGTTTATCCTCAGAGCCCAGTCTCAGGTACAGGAGACCCCTTAGCTGCCCTGGGATGGACCCCCAAAGCAGAGGCAGTGCAGCTGCTCCTCCCTGGTACACATCCAGGGTTAGCCTTGTATCAGTCAACACAGCAGGGAGCTCCATAGAGGAAGGCAAGGGTGGAGTCAGAGACAATACAGAGGAAGATGAAGAGGAGGATGAAGAACAAATGGCATGATGATGCGTGAAGAAGTAAGAGGAGAGGCTTGACATAGAGGGACCACAGGTGTCCGTGAGGCTGGTGGGAGACACAGAGGGAACATCCCTCTCTGGCTCAACAACTGCTGCTTGACCGTCAGACATCACACCACTTGATACCGTTAGTCCAGTCTCCCTCTCTGACTTCTTCTCATCCTGGTACACAAGTTCTCTGCAGAGCCTCAGAGCTAAAATGTCCGTAGAAATGTCTGGTACTCCACCTGTGGATGCTGTCCATGATGGGTTACATGCAGGTGTCATTTCCACTTCTTCATCCACCGACCTGCCTGCCTTCACAATCCAACCGGCTGTCTGGTCTCCATCCTCTTCATCAGTAGCTGCCCCTTCGTCGCTGCTTCTCTCCATTGAAGCCACTGTTTATAACACTAGACAGCTAACTAGCCATCAGATCCCTACTAGTCCAATATTGGTCCGAGGTTTTCCTTCTGCATGATGTGTCTGTAACATTACTCATCATGGTACTATTAGATTATAAGTTCATTAAAGTCAGATAGAGCTAAATGACGACTGTCATGAAAAACGAGGAATATTTTACTGGACATGTTTGCTGAGTGTTAACAGTTTACGTTACAGTAATGTTAGCTATTAGCTAGCTAACCACTGTGAATGTTAGCTAGCTAAGTATTACATATCAGATGCCCTCTTATGTTCCGTTTCTAATGTTACTACTTAGCTACTAATGTAGTGCCGTTTACTAAATCATGTGTAACATTTGTCCCCGGGTTAGCCAGCTTCTCTCATGGATTGTTTCTCTGTAGTCTCTCGACCATAGCTCTCGACCATCCCTCTGCTTTCTTACTTCCTTGTGTGCGAATGTTTTTAAAGAAAAGGGTTTGCGTCACAGTTGCTCGTTCGTTTTCATGTACATCGTCCACCGACGGAAAGAGTCTAACCACCTGTATCAGTCTAAAAGTAAGGAGCCCCGCCTCTCCGGTTGTCTAGCTGTATAAACCGAGCGCCTTGATGCTAGCGCCGCCAAAGTTTCAACTCAGGGCGGGACAGTTGTGTCAACCTCTGCACTCACTGTCTGTCAGTGGCTGCCATGGTGCCTGCTCGGCCAGCCAGCGGCGCTGTTTGGTTTGCTCTACTAAGGTATTTGATATTGTGGTGTACATTCATTATACATAAATACATGACTCACGCTGTAATGTAAACAATTCTAAATATATTAAATTAAAAATATTTACAGCTTCAGTAAAGACCAGTTGCCAATAATAATAATTTATACTTTATTAAGAAATTACAATGTTTCCACTCTGTTGTTATTATACAAATTACATATAGGTCTGAATTACACACACATGCTCAGTACCTATACATGCACTAATGGAGAGATGTCAGAGTGAGGGGGGCTGCACCGAGCAGTTGGGGGTTCGGTCCCTTGCTCAAGAGCACCTTGGCAGTGCCCAGGAAGTGAACTGGCACCTCCCCAGCTACCAGTCCACCACCATACTTTGGCCCGTATGGGGAGTTGAACCAGCAACCCTCCGGTTCCCCACCCAACTCCCTACTGACTGAGCTACTGAACTGAGCTGTTGCCCAGTGTGTGAGGCGCCAGGCGGGTGTGGGGATACTCACAAGCCCCCGGCTGAGCGCCGCTACGTTGGAGTTTACCCCGGTAGACGAGAGGGTCGCCTCCCTACGCCTGCGGGTTGTTGGGGGGAAAACTCTGACTGTTGTTTGTGCATATGCACCAAACAAGAGTTCAGAGTATTCTGCCTTCTATTTTATATATATATATATATATATATATATATATATATATATATATATATATATATATATATATATATATATATAAACACAATAACATCAAAAAAGTAAATAAAAATAAAAATATATAAAAATATAAAATATAAAATATAAAAAGGGGGGGGGGGGGGGGGGTTACACTATAGTACTGAATGTCCCCTAACGCAGAGGTTATCATCATCCCTCCTCCAGTTCACCGAGCATAAGAGATAGATCTTTGCCCCTAATGTAGTCTATAAAGGGGCCCCATATCTGTTGAAACTCCTCTTGTTTGTCCTTAAGCGTAAAGGTGATCTTTTCCAGAGGAAGACATAAAGACATTTCCTTTAACCACTGTCTGGTACTTGGTCTCCCGCTGCTTCTCCATGTTAACGCAATTAATCTTTTGGCCTGTGATAGGCAAATGTTTACAAAAATCTGTTTCCCACGACTAATATAATAATGTTTGGGGTATATGCCTAACAAAAACATCTTAGGATCTATTATCAAATGTATTGGTACAATTTCTTGTATTAACCTTCTAACTTCTTCCCAAAATTCTCTTATTTTGGGGCATGCCCATATACAATGAAAGAAATGTTCCCTTATCTCCCCCACATCTTGTGCATAGGTCTGGAATACTAGGATTAAATAAATTTTGTTTTACTGGCGTAATATATATTCTCATCAACCAATTGTATTGCAGCAATTTTAGCCTTGTATTAGCAGTTTGAGATTGAGCATTTTTACATGCAGCAATCCACTCTTCGTTTAGAATTTCCTCTTGTAGATCTCCCTCCCATGCTTTTAGTTTAGAGTCTGAGGAGTCAAGTAAACTGTCCCTCAGAAGGTCATATATACCCAAAATGATTCTTTTCCCGAAGGGATCTTTGACCAAATTTTTCTCCAGTGAGGAAAGGGTTGGGATAGTAATAGATTGATTTTGACAAGATCTAAAATATAATTAATTTGGTTTATTTTAGTCTTATACACACACACGCACACATAATTTAAAGTTAGATTGAAGTGAGGTAAATATATGTATCTATTTAGAAAATAATTAGCTGTGGAAGACATACATAAATTATATTCACGTGAGTTTGAAGTGGCCTACTCCAATATAATTTTTGTACAAAATATAATTCTTCTTCTAAAGGGTTACACATCTTGTTTTTATCTCATATCCCATTTGTGGCCTATCAGTACAAACTGCACTGCATTTTGGCAAAGAAAGTGTGTCAAAAGTTCATCTCTGCTGTGGAAACCATTTACTTATGTAGGAAACAATTTGTTCGATTCCAATGTGCCAAAGAGAGACAGTGGTTCAAAGAGCTAATTTGGGTACAATAACAAAAAAAACCTACTAGTGCAGCTGTCATTATCTGGTCAGATATATCACCTTCTGAGTCAGTTGTTGGAGCTCAGCCAGAATGACTTCTCTTCATCCATTTAGAGCTGTCCACTTGTAATCGGGTCACTCACTTTAACATTTAGAAACTGGTCAAAATGTTTTATTATTTTGAATAGTTTATGTAATCTCATTGTTTTTGTTGTTATATAACTGCGTTACTGTCAGCATGGCCAGGTTAACTTTTGGTTGCCCAAGGGAAATAAAAGGCTGTTAGGTCCCTATTGATCACCACTGCCCACCCAACCTCCCTCATGAACCTCAGACTTGTGGGGCCCTGGGGTGGTTGGTACCCTAATGTTTGACTGTCAGAAGTGAAAAGCTGATGGTGGTTTCACAATAGGATATTTTTTTTTTAACCATTATTTATTCAGGGGAGGTTCACTGAGAGGCAGCCTCTCTTTTGCAGGAACGCCCTGATCACATTCACACAGTTCCATATTCATACCTGGAAGCTGCCCAGTACAACCACAGTCTGATCTGCTGGCCACTGAGCAGCTCCACTGGAGCTGTTGGGGTTAAGGGCCTTGCTCAAGGGCACCTCAGTGGTGCTCTTTCACTTTCCTCACCCAGATTTGATCCTGTCGGTCTGGGGATTGAACCGATATGTTCTTTAAGGAATCATGTCCTAAACAGAACCTGGATCAGTGCCCAAAAAAAAAAATGAACTATTTGCAGCCTAATTCTGCGAACAGTTTATCCAAGGAAGTTTTCCAGAAAAAAATGTCATCATTATTGTTGAATGTACTTCAAATACAAGATATTTCTGATTTCATCACTATTCTTTTGTGAAACCTTACTATCGTTTACTATTTTGTAAGGAGGACATTTGCAAACAATCTAAATTTGTACATCCTCATTTATAAGGACAAGTTTCTCAAACCTATACGATAATGTTCAGGAAAACTCTTGAAAAACATCAAAAGTGTTTATTTTGTAAAATTACCAATACCACAAATAAACAAGAATAGGCAACCATTAGTATTAGTATATAGCATAGTGTGCACTGTCGCAGGTTTGGTTCAATCGATCTGTAAACAATCTACCCAATAGTGCATAGTCGGAAATCAATACACATTATTTCTACTGATAATAACAACTATTAACCTATGAAGGAAAGTCCCAATATAGCCTGACATGAACAGACAAAAATATTATCACTATCAGGCAGATAAATATAGAAAGGACAAAACAAAACACGTTGTTCTGACTGGGGTCAAACAAACAATTGACAGCTTCTCAGAGCGAACAGAGTGTCCAATCATTCGGCTCATTTGAGATGAGCTGCGACTCTTGTGATTGGTCACTTTGCTTTGCGGAGTCGATTGTGATTGGACAAGTCGGTTTACTCCACGCCCTCCAACCATGGGAGTGAAATAACAACATTTCTCCGTACCGTGGATCTTTAACTGTCTATGCTCCCAAGGTACAAGCTATTTAACAAGCTAGCTTAGGGTTGTAAATTGCAACATTTACTAACTGGATTTAGCTGCAGCATAAGGGAGTTTTTGTATTGTCAAATAATGCCAATTTAGCGACGGTAATGTTAGCTGCAACGAAAAAGTGTCCATTATCTCAAAGACAGCATGTAAGTAGGCATCATTAACAGAATATGAACGCCAGTCAGCTTTAACAGCAGACATTTAGTTATTTTGTAGTCATTAATATCCGAGTGTAAACTTTGTCTAACTGTTGGCCAGCGTTAGCCCCACTTGACATAGCTAGCTAGCTAGCTATAGCTGCGGACGACGGCCACCGTCGGTATGTTTCCTTTAGACTCGCCGTGGAACATCTCGTTTGCAGGTTGTGGCTTCCTCGGCATCTATCACGTCGGTGTTGCCAGCTGTCTGAAGGAACAGGCTCCTTTTCTGGTGCAAAACGCCAGGCACGTATATGGGGCATCAGCTGGAGCTCTTACTGCCACTGCTCTGGTCTCTGGAGTATGTCTTGGTAGGTATCGTTTCGGTGTTTATGATGTCCAGGAGAGGGAAAGGAAGGATGCTATAAAAAAAGACAACTAGGGTGCTATACTCCAGTATTAAGTTTAAAATGCTTGTGCTGTAAACTGCGAAATAACAAGTTCAAATGTAGCTTCTTTTTTTTTTTAAGTTATGTCAAGTAGACTACTCGTAGTAAACTGTGAACATACTCTGTTGCAAGTAAAAGTAAAGTAAAACTACCACCAAATCGTAAGTATTGGTACTCATTATGCAAAACCCTTAATTTTTTTAATTTATTTTTTTTACAGTGGGCTATGAGGTTTTATAAGAGCAATGGATTGTTACTTTTGCTATAAGCAGCATTTTAATGTTGTAGCTTGACGAGGTAGAGCTCATTTTTTATATCCTGTAGAGTAGTTTAATCTGTAACAATGTAACACATGCTTTATATGTTCATCTGCAAAGTAACTAGTAATAATATTGCCTTCTGATTTGTAGCAGAGAAGAATAAAGTAGCATAAAAAGGTAATAGTCAAGTAAAGTACCTCAAAACGTAGTTGCATTTCACTGCTGGTAGTTGCATGAACCATTGTCAAGGACTAATATGGCATCCTGATCATATCCATGTTAAAATGAATATGCCATACTAACTAAGCCCTCTCCAGTTCAGTGGTGCTCTTCAAAGTGATAACCATCTTTTTCTCATAAAGACGCTGTTTAAAGCTTACCGTTTCATGGAAACATAATGTCCTCCTGAATGTTCTGTAACAGAAAACAACCATAGGCCATTATGTAATTCTTGCTTTTCCAAATATAGTTGAGTACAATATTTAATCAAAAATCGACTTAATTAAAGCTGCAATGCCTGCTTTTATAATCTAGACAAAGTACAGTTCCATTAACTTCCTACAGGATAAGAACAGTTCAATCGTATCTTCATCCAATCAACAATCCGTCTCAATGTCTTCACAGGAGAGACTGGTGCAAGTATCATCAATGTTGCCAAAGAGGCGAGGAAGCGATTCCTTGGGCCCATGCATCCTTCCTTTAACCTGATGAAGATTGTGCGACACATGCTGCTGTGCACTCTGCCAGCTGATTGCCACCTTGAGGCCAACGGGCGGTTAGGAATCTCTCTTACCCGAGTGACAGATGGAGAAAATGTCCTGGTGTCGCACTTTAACAACAAGGAGGAGGTGGTGCAGGTGGGATTTGAGTCTGAGTATATTTCTCTTAATTCTTATCCTATTATAAATATTGAAACCAGATGTCAGGATACAGTTGGTTTAATATCTCAACACTGATAATGTGATAGTATTGGGGGTGCCATTTATATAGAAGACTATTTTGAGACATGATCTTTAATAATGTGGATATGATGATTAGTCAATTGATCAATTACATCAATATATCAAGAGACAAACACTCTGGTTTTCTGTTTTATGTCATTGTAAATTGAGCATCTTTAAACTAATCAAATTATATCATTTCATATCATATCACTATTGTCTGACAATCAATGGGGAAAAAACAATCTGCAGATGAATCGATCTAATAATAGGCTGTGACTGTTAATTTGACTCAGCTACATCAATGTCATTTCACTGTAATGCATCCAAGAACAGAAAAAGACAGCATTTAAGTGACATCATGACATTGTGATACACACTGTAATATCAACATAATATCAATGTATCACCTAACTGTAATTCCACCTCCAACAATTTGTCAAAAACGTTTTGTTTCTTATGTTATCTCCGTTGTTATCTAGGCATGTGTCTGCAGTGCCTACATCCCAGTGTATTGTGGCCTCATTCCTCCCACACTGCAAGGAGTGGTGAGTAGATCAATATTATTCAGCATGTGGCACTGTCCTTATGTTGTCAATATTCTATATTTGGTCTAATGAAAAGAAATTACCTTAATTACTTTCTTGGATTTTAAATTATGGTTAGGTATTGCTGTTGGAGAGGTGTAATCCGGTCTACCTTGTACTGTATTTCCTCTCATTGTGTTTTGTTGTTGTAACATTTGGCACTTTCTTCATCTGTACTGTAACTGCCCCGATCAGAGGTTTGTTCTGAATGGCACGTGTGGAAACAATGATTATAAAATTTCTCAAGAGTCAGTGTTTGTAAGATATCTCAAACTAAAGGGAAAGCAGAACTTGTATTTTTTATTTATTTATTTTGCTGGACACGTTTCTAGCGCAAAGGTTTTCATGGCAATTTAATTGAGCAATACCAGCGCTCTCACCCTCCCTCTGTGGCCTTTGTGACGGCTTTTAATGTGCCTGTGTGTGTGTTCACGGCCAAAATGTGAGAGTGGCAGAGCCAGATGTGACCACCATGTTGGTACAGGCTTTGAGGTCGTTCTCTTCTCTCTGACTCTCAGTGGCTCAAATTCAGAAAAAATGATGTCACTCTGGTCTTATCTGTTGACACACACACCATGCCTCCCACCTCACTGACAATCATTAACCAATACACAGGATATGATGTCACTATTATCATATTCCGTGTGATGATTGCTCTGCGGCCAAATATGATTTACAGTCAACATTTTGAAAACATTGCTTCAAAGAACTCTGTTTGTCCTGATGCTAATTTTGATCTTTATCATTCAGCGATATGTTGACGGAGGAATCTCTGACAACCTGCCGCAGTATGAGCTGAAAAATACCATCACTGTGTCCCCGTTCTCTGGAGAGAGCGACATCTGCCCCCGAGACACTTCCACCAACATGCACGAGCTGCGATTCACCAACACAAGCATCCAGTTCACTCTCACCAACCTCTACAGAATCTCCAGGGCACTTTTCCCTCCAGACCCAATGGTAGGTCACTTTATTACAACCTTCCTAATCCACACATAACGCACACACACACACACACACACACACACACACACACACACACACACACACACACACACACACACACACACACACACACACACACACACACACACACACACACACACACACACACACACACACACACACACATATATATATACATATACAGATTAATTGAACACAAATGAACTCAGTGGACTTCTTGTATGTGTTTGTTTCTGAGTGCAGATTATGAAGGCCATGTGTAAGCAGGGATATAAAGATGCTCTGCACTTTTTAAAGAAGAATGGTAAGAAACAGTGGTTTACTTTTTTTCTAACCTCCAATGCATGTTATGCTCTGTTCGGGTCAGGAATAAGCTTAATTGATTTTGTGTCCACTGGCCAAAAGATACTAGTATGTACACACAGTATCACCCTGATATGCTATCAGAACCTGTGCTTCCTGTGACCATTTCACCAAATCAATAGACTGCTTTTGCTTGTGATTTGACTTTTGTTACTCCTTACTCATTTGTTTGTTTAGTTATTTATATTTGGCAATTTGTTAGCACATACTCAACATGGTATTACAAAATCACCATTTACAAATGTGTTGATTGTTATAAATGACTTGAATAATTTAACTAAATAAGAAATTACATCACCACTGATCACAGATAAGGAAAAGATAATATTTTGCTTCCGTTTTCAGGACTGCTTCATTTCAATGGACCTCTCAGAGACAGGCCCCTGCTGGCTAATAGCAAAGACAATGACGATTATAATAAAGATGAGGAGGAGGACAATAACAATGATGAAGACAAGGAAAAGCCACATGTGGAAGATGGAGCAGTGATGATTAATTTCATTTCCTCAACAGAGGAGCAGTTCATTCAACACCTTCCACCCGCCCTGCACAAAGGTAACATAGAAGAACAAATGAAAGGAAGTACAAGAAGAATGAATAGTTGTGGCTTCAAATCTAGCCTTTTGTCACTGTCCTGCAAAAAACAAATGTCAGCTTTTCATGGGCTAAGAAAAACAGCCCTGCATTAACTTCGTGAAAATGCATTTTTCAAAAAAATCAAATGGGTTTTCAAATTTGGACATGCACCATACAAGGACAGCAACACTATGTACTATGAATTACATGTTTATACTACTACTGACATCATCAATGACGTTTAAAGGGCAGATTGATTGATCACCGTATTACACTGCAAGGTTATGTTAGTGAACCAGTGGCTGCCTGGATGTTAGGAACCAGATAAATATGTTTAAAAAAAACATCAGAACACTACAAGATGGATAATGGTCAGTTGTAGGGCTGCAACTAACGATTATCTTCTTAGTTGATTAAAGGGGAACTATGCTTTTTTTTTAGCTTAATTTACCTTAACTGAACAGTTGGAATGGAATTGGAATGGTTATATGACTTTTTTCGAGTTGAATGATGGTCGTCTCCCTTCCCCTTAGTGCCTGTGAGCAAAAAAAACACCCTTGCAAGTGTCAGGAAGTATCGCTTGATATCAGGTCTCGCGATGTAACAAATTGCTTCACGGCACTGCACACATACGCCCGTTCAGGAACCGGCAAGCTATAAGAAAAAAGGTAGTGATGGAGAAGCAGAAAGCTAGGAAAGCATTGTCGGACAAACGGAGAAAGAGGAAATGGCATACTGACCGGAGGACTCAGATACAAGTAAACATAGGAGCTGCCAAATATCTATTCCAAAGCTGTAGGGGGAGCTCTATAGAGAAACCTGCGAGCAAAAAGCGAAGAAATGGCCAAAACTGCTTAGCGCCCCTTTAATCTGTTGATTATTTTCTCGATTAATCGATTAGTTGTTTGGTCTATAAAACGTCAGAAAATGGTCAGAAATGTTTATTAGTGTTTTCAAAAGCCCAAGATAATGTCCTCAAATGTCTGGTTTTGTCCACAACTCAAAGATATTCAGTTTACTGTCACAGAGGAGTGCAGAAAGTATTCACATTTTAGGAGCTGAAATCAGATGATTATTACTTATTTTTTAATTAAAAAAAACAAAAAAAAACAATTAATCAATTTTTTTTGTTAATCAATTATCAAAATAGTTGGCGATTCATTTAATAGTTGACAAGTAATCTATTATTCTTTGCAGCTCTAGTCAGTTGTAATGTAAAGCATAATGCTTTGAAGTAATGCATACACATTAGTTGCTGTTGAAACAGTACTATGACACATATTATGGGTTGTTTCCTGACCCACCTTCCATCCGATAGTATTTCCCTTTTCAAACATGGATTGGAGCAGAGCACACTGTAACTTGTGTACTTAAGGAAATGTTGTATTTGCTTACAAGGACAATTGTGTTTATTGTGCTGAAATTGGTCATGTGATGTAGGCTACATGTTTTAACATGTCTCCTGTTTAGCTCATGAATGATGTTGCATAAAGCAGGTTTATTCTGAGAATAGTTAAGTAAGTTGTAACCGTTGTGATCCTTTGCCTCCCTCTGCAGCTCTAGTTGAAGCCTGCATGGAGAGGAAGAGCCTGACGCAGTCGCTAAGCAACCTGCTTCCTGTCAGGATGGCCTCAGCCATGATGCTCCCCTACACTCTCCCTGTGGAGTCTGCTATGTCCTTGAGTCTCAGGTACTGTAGGACTTAATTAAAGCTGGTCCTATTCTCTCCTTATTTGATGTGCACTCAGAATATTACTACAGTACAATACTACTTCTGTATGTCTACTTGGGTCTTATGTTTGTAGTTGTATACAGCAAAAGGCATTGCCCTATTGTGACCAGAATGCTTTTATTCATTAATGGAACTGACTATCCTGTAACTCTAACACTGTTGTCCATAAATACATTAAAAGAGCAGAAAACACTGGGCAGGCCTTCTGTGCTGATCGACTAACAGTGACATATCCCATGTATAGACTTCTGGAGTGGCTGCCAGATGTGCAAGAAGATGTGGGATGGATGCGAGAGCAGATATTAAAAATCCTACAGCATGTTCTTCGCCAGGCCTCCAAAAGCATCTCCCAGCAAGTATCTGCCAGGTAGGTGCAGTTACAAGGACATATAACTTAAAAAGATTCAAGACATTTCTGCTAAATGTCTACAAAGACTGCAGCTACTTGTCTTTTTAAGGGATCTTTTCACGTTTAATCATGCCAGAATACATTAAACGTCAGGTCTATACGCTCTGTGATGGATCTAGCTGCTATCTACAGTATGTAAACCTGGCCGGGCACTTGGGGACAGCAAAATCAAGTAGTGAACACATGACATATCATCAAGTTGATCAGTCAAACTTGTTAGCAAACTGTTGCTTATTGCACATCCAGCAGTTACAGAGCAACATTATCATTTGTTTGGAGTCGTGTTTCTGTCCACCTGATATATATGTCCAATACTCACTCTCTTTTAGCTCTGTTTTTGTTCTTTACCAGCTCTTAAGGTGAATTTTTGGCTCTTTAGCTGCTAAATGCTCCACTATGTTCACCAGCTATAAGCTATCTGTGTCTGTCTGCTGTTTGGTGCTCAGCAGGCTGAGCAACCATAACCATAGAGACCGAAACAGTGAAGTTGCGGGCTGGACAAACAATGAGCTGAAACTCACTTTAAAGCTCTGTAAAGCAAGGGAAGCTGCAGATTCAGGTGATAATTATTCGTAGGTCCATCACTACGATGAACAAGCGAGTCCTTTTACATTGTCTCACTGTCATTTGATACATACGCTATGTCCCAATTCAGGGGCTGCAGCCTTCCGAGGCCACAGCCTTCGAAGATTACCTCGGCCGCAGCCTTCGAAGCCCACGAAGGCTGAACCGAGCAGTCTCCAAAATGAGACGGTCTGGTTTGCAGAGCATTTCCTGTTTGCGTCAAAGCGCCTCTCGTGTCTCCGAGACCAGAAGAGCTCCAGTCAGCTCACAGCGGGGTCTTTGAGCATGACTGGCCGGCCAGATATCTAGCTACTCCCGCAGAGCTAGCTGGCGTCAGGCAGTTTATGGAGCTTCTACACTCCGAACCAAATTTGGAGCATACATTTTCATAACACTGCCTATAGTTGACATCTACACTGTTAATTTCTCGCCTAAAACATTCTCAGAAGTGAATTAAATAATGAAATAGTAGATGAAAATTGTAAAAAAAAAAAATGAATGCTGGGAATCCTGGGGCTGCGAAGGATACAACAGTTGGGTCCTCTGAATTCTGTAAAAGGGGGGCCACTTTTGTGGACCGCATTTGAAGGTGCCTTCGAAATTAAATTAAATGGGACAGCCTTCGTCGAGCCGGTGTGACGCAATTGGACAACGAATGCAGCGTCCGAAGGCTGCAGCCCCTGAATTGGGACATAGCTATAGTTACAAAGATACCGATCATAGTCGCTTTAATAACATTAAGTGAAATAGTTACAGCTGTCTGCTCTTTGACAATTCTTACTCTAGGTTTTCCTGGCAGCTGGAGCTGCACCACTACAAGTCACTCCCATCGCAGATCAGCTCAACCAATCTGTTTCCCAGCTGGGTGAACGGGAGCAGTTCTTCAGTCCTGGATGTCTTCATGCGTCTCAACCAGTACAAGAGGCAGCTGCTGTCTGGAGTGCTGTGTATCAACATGGACGTGCAAGGCTCCTTCAACTCTGGCTCGATGTCCCCAGATAAGAGCCCCCCCTCGATCCTCTCCCCTGAAGGCCTCACAATGGTTGTGGTTGATATTCTACCTGCTGCAAACTCAGAGAAACCGTCAGCAGCTCCTAAGAGCTTCTGACGGGTTTCTGCTGCAGATGCTGCGGCCCTAAGGTTCAGACGTACTTATTCTATATCCACGAACATTTTACAAATCATTTAAATCTGAAATTAACATGTGTTTAAACCCTGGCATTTAGGTATTTTTAAGATGCCAGGAAAACATTCAAAATCGAATCAGCCACTTTGTACAGTGGTTGGAAATGGTAATAATGTAGCATATTTACACTTACTGTGTATTAAAAATGTTTTGACAAGTGCATGACAGTAAAAGTAAGTCTTTAGCTACAGTATAATCAGGCAAGCCTATAAACACAGTGTGTCTGTAGGTTCTACACAAGTGCTTTTAAACTTGGTCAAACATGAATTGCAGGGCGTTGCAAACAAAAATGCACACTTGAAGTAGCATTGTTAAAATAGGAGAGTGTTTATGTTTTAGTGGAATTTAGTCAGACGAGTATTTAAGCTCAGTGTTCCTCCTGTATCTGGTTATGAGCTCACTTCTGACCAACAGTGGATGCACCAATCTGTTTGGTGCAGGTAGTTACTCCATTTATTTGATGCAAGTGTCAATGCAGTATTGTGAAAAAAGACATAGTCTTTGTGTTCTAGGTTTATATGAATGTCAATGTCTTCACAATTATTTATAAGGAAAATACCAATACTGCTGTGGTTTCCCAATCAAAGAAACATGTTTTTATCATCTTGATTTACTAACATGTAAATTTCAACTCTTTAGAGTTCCTTTTAAATCTACATTGTATTGAATGTCTGCTGAAAAATCTCACATATTAATGAAAACAGTAAATAAGAAATTGATTATATGTTCATAATCCAAAAATCAGTTTTAATATGAATTGCACTTTCTGAGTTTCTTAGGTAATCAATTTAATATTAAGTGCACTTTCGTAGGTAATAACCTACCTGTTTGAATGCTTTTCTTGTACTACATACTACAAGACATTATACCTGTTGTTGTGCCTTGAACTTCAATGAAATAAATGCCAAGTGAATTTAACATTGTCAAAGGGTTGCAGGGAATAATATTTATGTGATCACTAAATAAAATGGTATTGTTTAACATTAACTGCAGCTCATGTGTGTTTTCTTATTGCTGTGAACAACAATCATACTCACATAACCCAGAAAAAGCTGTGACTTTCAGTGCTTGACTTGTGATGATAAAAGCCATAACTGTAATATCCACTGGGAATTATTTTGGTTTTGTGAATATAATTATAGATATTGGAAAGATGTGTAAGACAAGATGATATAAGATAAACCTTTATTGATCCCCAGAGTGGAAATACGGTTGTTACTGCAGCACAAGAACAGAAATAAGTACAGATAAATAGAGATATATTAAAATTATATTAGATATGTATATAAAAAAAATAATAAGAGGTATAAAACTAAATCAGAATAGAAGTAAAACTACATAAGAGCAATTCAGAGCAAAAACTACAAGTTAAAAGTGACAGTGGTGTGTTCAATAGCAACATAGTCAGTACTAAGTAATAATACTTAGTGTTTGTCAGTATATAGGTAATATGGAATTATAATATAGTATGTGAGGTTTTTCTGTTTTATATCATCGTAAACTGAACATGTTTGTTGGATTGTTGGTTGATTTAAAGAAAACGTTTATTAACGAAAACATTTTCACTATTGTCTGACATTTTATGGACAAAAACGATTCATGGGGAAAAGAAATAATCTGTAGATGAATCGAAAGTGACAAAAAATGTTAGTTGCAGCCCTAATAATAGGTAATAACAGTTTATTTGGCTCAGCTACATCAATGTCATTTCACGGTAATGCATCCAAGAACAGAAAAAGACAGCATTTAAGTGACATTATGACATTGTGATACACACTGTAATATCAATATAATATCAATGTATCACCTAACTGTAATTCCACCTCCAACAATTTGTCAAAAACGTTTTGTTTCTTATGTTATCTCCGTTGTTATCTAGGCATGTGTCTGCAGTGCCTACATCCCAGTGTATTGTGGCCTCATTCCTCCCACACTGCAAGGAGTGGTGAGTAGATCAATATTATTCAGCATGTGGCACTGTCCTTATGTTGTCAATATTCTATATTTGGTCTAATGAAAAGAAATGACCTTAATTACTTTCTTGGATTTTAAATTATGGACTGCACGTTAGGTATTGCTGTTGGAGAGGTGTAATCCGGTCTACCTTGTACTGTATTTCCTCTCATTGTGTTTTGTTGTTGTAACATTTGGCACTTTCTTCATCTGTACTGTAACTGCCCCGATCAGAGGTTTGTTCTGAATGGCACGTGTGGAAACAATGATTATAAAATTCCTCAAGAGTCAGTGTTTGTAAGATATCTCAAACTAAAGGGAAAGCAGAACTTGTATTTTTTTATTTATTTATTTTGCTGGACACGTTTCTAGCGCAAAGGTTTTCATGGCAATTTAATTGAGCAATACCAGCGCTCCCACCCTCCCTCTGTGGCCTTTGTGACGGCTTTTAATGTGCCTGTGTGTGTGTTCACGGCCAAAATGTGAGAGAGGCTTTGAGGTCGTTCTCTTCTCTCTGACTCTCAGTGGCTCAAATTCAGAAAAAATGATGTCACTCTGGTCTTATCTGTTGACACACACACCATGCCTCCCACCTCACTGACAATCATTAACCAATACACAGTATATGATGTCACTATTATCATATTCCGTGTGATGATTGCTCTGCGGCCGAATATGATTTACAGTCAACCTTTTGAAAACATTGCTTCAAAGAACTCTCAGTTTGTCCTGATGCTAACATGCACGAGCTGCGATTCACCAACACAAGCATCCAGTTCACTCTCACCAACCTCTACAGAATCTCCAGGGCACTTTTCCCTCCAGACCCAATGGTAGGTCACTTTATTACAACCTTTCTTCCACACATAACACACACACACACACACACACACACACACACACACACACACACACACACACACACACACACACACACACACACACACACACACACACACACACACACACACACACACACACACATATACAGATTAATTGAACACAAATGAACTCAGTGGACTTCTTGTATGTGTTTGTTTCTGAGTGCAGATTATGAAGGCCATGTGTAAGCAGGGATATAAAGATGCTCTGCACTTTTTAAAGAAGAATGGTAAGAAACAGTGTTTTACTTTTTTTTCTAACCTCCAATGCATGTTATGCTCTGTTCGGGTCAGGAATAAGCTTAATTGATTTTGTGTCCGCTGGCCAGAAGATACTCACAGTACACACAGTATCACCCTGATATGCTATCAGAACCTGTGCTTCCTGTGACCATTTCACCAAATCAATAGACTGCTTTTGCTTGTGATTAGACTTTTGTTACTCCTTACTCATTCGTTTGTTTATTTATTTATTAATGTTTTGGCAATTTCTAAGTACATACTCAACATGGTATTACAAAGTCACCATTTACAAATGTGTTGATTATTATAAATGACTTGAATAATTTAACTAATTAAGAAATTACATTACCACTGATCACAGATAAGGAAAAGATAATATTTTGCTTCCGTTTTCAGCACTGCTTCATTTCAATGGACCTCTCAGAGACAGGCCCCTGGGGGAGGAGGACAATAACAATGATAAAGAGTAGGAAAAGTTTCAAAGGTCTGGTTTTGTCCATAATATCCAGTTTACTCTAAACTGAATCTTTGCAGCTCTAGTTAGTTGTAATGTAAAGTATAATGATTTGAAGTAATGCATACACATTGAAACAGTAAGCTACTATGACACATATTATGGGTTGTTTTCTGAAACACCTTCCATCCGATAGTATTTCCCTTTTCAAACATGGATTGGAGCAGAGCACAACTTGTGTACATAAGGAAATGCTGTATTTGCTTCGTGCTGAAATTGGTCATGTGATGTAGGCTACATGTTTTAATATATGTCTGGTGTTTAGCTCATGAACGGTGTTGCATAAAGCAGGTTCATTCTGTGAATAGTAGCCTAGGTAAATTGGCTTTTCCCTGCATGGAGAGGAAGAGCCTGGCGTAGCAACCTGCTTCCTGTCAGGTTGGCCTCCATGATGTTCCCCCTACACTCTCCCTGTGGAGTCTGCTGTGTCCTTGACTCTTAGCTAGCCTACTGTAGGACAGGTAGGTGACGGTGGAGTGCAGTTGCACTGACATAGGTTATAACTTAAAAGTTTCCAGCCATTTCTACCATATGTCTACAAAGACTGCAGCTAGGCCTACTTGTTTTGTTTTAGGTATCTTTTAACATCTCCACCCTGCAAAAAAAAAAAAGAAGAAAAAAAAAAGAAGAAAAAAAAAAGAAAAGTCGGCCGGGCACTTGGGGGCAGCAATATCAAGTTGTGAACACAACATGACATATCATTGAGTTGAACCTGTTAGCAAAGCTGCTTAGTAGCCTACACATCCAGCAGTTACAGAGCATTAGCATTTATTTGGAGTCGTGTTTCTATACACCTGATGAATGTTCAATATTCACTCTCTTTTAGTTCTGTTTCTGTTCTCTGACAACTCTTAAGGTAAATATTTGGCTTTTTGGCTGCTAAATGCTCCATTAGTTAACTGTGTCCGTCTGTCTGCTGTTTGGTGCTCAGCAGGCATAATGTACAGTTGGTTTCCTACACTGAAGAGAGTGAACTAAAACCGTAGAGAAACAGTAAAGTTATTCAGACCTTTAGACCCATCATTTTTGTATTTATTGTTTACAGTCTATTATGTATGTAGGCTATATGTTTAGTCTGCCTCTGAAGTTTTGAGATTGAGGGCATGGAATCTGTGGTTTATTTTAAAACATGTATTTGGATGTTATGTTGGCCTTACTGATATCTATAATTTCACTCTTTTAAAAGTCACTTATTTTGTGAGGGTCAAAGTAAACGGTTTTATTTTGATTCTCATCCAGGTACACCATAAGTCCATAATGAATTAGTGTCAATAGAGAATTTGCACTAAATCATAATTGATGATTACTCATATTTGTGTGTGTGTGTGTGTGTGTGTGTGTGTGTGTGTGTGTGTGTGTGTTTGTTCAAAATAATAAAAATACAGGCTTCAAATATTAATCAATCACTTTATTTGTGCCCAAAGGATACTGATTATGCATGCAGCAGTACGCAAAATACCAGATAAAAACGAAAAGCAAATCAACACATTTTTGTAAAAATAGAAAGAGTGCACACATTAAAGTTCAATTATGAGTAGAAACTACTCTTACGAGAAAATGACATATATCTATTTTTTTTTTTATAAAATAAAATAAAATGCAGTACAATATTACGAAGAAAATACTTTACGAGTAGCACTTGAAAGCAGCATAGGACTGCCACAAGTCAGAAGTTCGCAGTGAAGTTCACGGCTTGCTTCGGTTTCAGTGTGTCTCCACCAGGGGGCTCAGCCCGGGGCAGACTCAACCGAAACCAACCACTCCGCTTCTCTTCGTACCATGAGCTGAATCTGTCCGGGACAGACCAGGGAAGATGGCGGCCACTGACCATTCCCGGTCCGAAGCTGCCAAACAGCGACGGCAGGATCAGCTGCAGCGATGGCTGGGCTCAGAGACAGATCGGACGGGATTGGAGGCCCGGGAAACTTTGAGCGGTTCCGGGACGCGGCGGGCGAAAGTCCGGTTCGCCCAAGGAGCCGTGTTTATGGCCGCCTGCTCCGCCGGAGACCGGGAAGAAGTGGCAGCGCTACTCCGGCAGGGAGCTGACATCAACCACGCCAACATAGATGGACTGACAGCGCTTCATCAGGTAGGAAGGTTAACGTAACTCTCAAGCTAGCTGTTAACGATCGTGTTAATGTACGTGCTTTTTAGTTAACCGTTGAGTTGCTGCTATCTGTCGCTCTACTAGCGGCAATGGTTCAACGTATCCTCACAGCGAAGAAGCATTAACCTAACTTGTCGTGAAGTTAGGTCAAGTTAGTTAGCTAGAGGTAAAAACGGAAAGGTAATCACGTTGCTTTTAACATAGCAGTTACTGTAACGTTAGCTTAAACTGAACCCATCACTTTATCATCTCTAACGTTATATGTGTTTTTAAAAGTCCCAACAGCAGCAGCACTTCTGGCCTGTTTTCTTTATTAGCCTGTTGTGGGCCATTCACACTGTTGTATAGGAGCTAAGTTATAGGCTTATTTTTCCAGCATACAATATAGAGAGATATAGGGATATGAGTGAGCGGTATAAACAAGTCACCTCAGAGCCTGTGGGATCATTTTAGACATTAAAAGGCACTGACTCACACAGTCCTTGGTGGAGTCTCAGTAAAATAGTAGGTCATTTTCAACATCTGAACAACAGGTCTTTAGTGTTTTTCTCAAGGAAGAAAGCAAAATGGAAGCCTGTTGACTACCACAGAATGAAAGAGGAGGATTTCACCTTCAGTTTTTAATCTCAGTTTGAGGATTGTTGCTTTTGCATGTCCCAAATAGAGTGCACTTATGATCATGTTCCAGTTTTAATGCCTTAAGGTCCCTCCCTCCCCTTGTCTTCAGTCATAACATAGAGGAGCAGTCTGGACAACATCACTGTCACACAAGCCCTCGTTGATGCAGTATTTCCTCTGCTTTTATGATACCGCGTGCCATAAACACATTGCTTGCCTCTTGTCATACATTCAACAACCACTTACATGGATTTTACTTTTATATCTTCGCAAGCTTGTCAACATAAAAGATGTGCTTTTAATTTTCCTGCCACCCCCACCCCCTTGAAGTTGAATTGTGGTTCAGCTGTGTTGTCGCAGTGACGGCATGCTTAGAGATGATTACTGTTTTCCCCCTAATTTAAGCCAATTGTGTGTATTTGATGAAGTTACTTTCCCATGACCGGTTCAGATGAGTCAGTGAGCATGTTCCTTCTTGGATGTTGGGTGAAAGTGCCTTCCCTTTGGCTGATCCACCGCATATTGGATTGTCATCCAGTGTGGTCCCTCTCCTGCCCTCCATCTCTTTCTCTCCTGTTGCTCATCGGTTGTCTGGCAACCAGAATTAAATATAGGCCCACACTTTCCAAACTTTCCATCCTCTCCATCCAAAGCCTTTCTGTCTTCTCCACTATGCTTTCTCTCTCTCCTTTGCCCTCCTCCCCCCTCATCCTCCTCCTCTTCTGTCTCTCTTTCTTCTTCCCCTTGCCAATTCCCCATGGTGGGGACTTAAGGGATTTCGGATGAAGAAATGGAAAACATTCCTCAAACAGCACAAGCTGCTGTTGTCAAAGACGATTTCCACAATGAGTCACTTGATGACCCAGTGAAGGAGTCTGTTGGGTGGCTGTGTGTGCACCCTCGTAATGCAGAGGGTGCGAGAAGTACCCTCTGTTCATTCATTCAGCTTGGAGCACCCACTTGTTCAGAGGGATCCCCCTCTGCTGCCAGTGAACGCTGCTTTTGACTTGCAAGGTTCTGGCTCTGCTTTGTACTACGAGCCTCATCTCAGACTCACAACCACGTTTTTGTTTTTTCAACCCTACTACCTGACTAATTATCTTATATTACGAAGGAGGGTGGAGACTTGTAGCAGCTTTGTGATTAGTTCATTTAGCCTAAAAGCAAAGCCTCTTAGATGAGTTAAGACAGGCTGATGGACAAAGTTCTGTGTGACTACAGACACTTGCTGCTGCGGCGTCCTGCAGAGTAACTGATTATAATGAATGGCTTGAAATGCTGTCAGTCTTGTTGTGAGCAAATGTCATCTCATCAGCTGTTAGTGATGGTCTTTGTTTAAAGTACAGATTAGAATCACTTTTTAGCCGTGTTAGCGGCATGACTGGGGATAGCAATGCTGGTCTGTCGGTGCACCACTTTGGTCTAGACTAAGATATATCCTTAAACCTACATGGTGTAATAATGTTGAGTTGATTCTTAGCAAAAAACCCTTTGTTTTTTTCTCAAATATGTGCTCAGTCATGTGTAATTACTTCCACCAACTAATCAAAGTATTCTCATAAGCGTAGAATCTGCCATTTAGAATCATTCAGAATACATACGGGCGAGCCGCTCAAATGACGGCCGCCATGTAGCTCCTCCATCTTTAAAATACCTTAGCCAAAGAGGGACATACCTCCGTCTTTCGCCCTCTTCAGTGGCACCGTGATGAATGCCAGGGGGAGATTACTTGCCAGGGAAGCGAAAAAGAGAATTAATGCGACAATGCGACAGGCAAAGCAACAAGACCAAAGTTAATATTGGAGTGGCTAGAACAGCTGTGTGTAAACGATGGAGATACTAAGAGCTAATTTCGGGTTCGGCCACCGTAGCAGTTAAAACGCGATCGGAATATGCAGTTGGTTGTCATATACAATTTCACCGCTAGATGGGAGAAATTGTTACACAATGTAGCTTTAACATTACTTTTTATGACCAAATACCTACAAAATACAAATACCTACAAAACTAATGACATTCCCATCAGTCTCAGCTGTACTTTAAGTGCTAATTCGCAAATGTTAGGTTAGATGGTGAACATAGTAAACATTATAACTATTTAACATCGGCATTGTCACTGGGAACCTGATGGCATGTTAGCATTTAGCTTAAAGCACCACAGTGTCTCGCAGCCTCACAGGGCCGCTAACAGGGTTGTTGACTCCTAGTCTTGTTTTTCTCTATAACTGACTCCTAAAACCCTTATTCCAATGCGGTCTGCTGTCTCAGTGGACTCTTTTAAAAATCAGCTAAAGACCTACTTTTTTTTAAACAGGCCTATATATATATACTATATATAAAAAAAACTACCACTGTTGGAAAGGTATTGCAATCTTTTTCTAGTACAAATCAACTTCCTTTGATGAAAGTGCAGAAATCTACCTCATTCTGTGTTGCTTCAAGGTTAGTTGTTATTTCTAGGAAATTCTTGAAACATGTTTGTATTTACAACAGGCGGAAATAATGTTAACCCACTGGCAAGTTTTATGACTTCTTTTTTTTTAAAGAATGAATTCAATAACCAGAGGTTTTTTTTGCAGTATAAAAGAGGAATGCACAGATCCGACCCTGTGAGTTTTTGTCTGTATAAATATTAAAGCAACATATAACATAATCCCATGAGGTCCTCATGGATTCATCTCGGGACTTGTTGGGTCACATTGGGCTCTCAGCTCGACTTCGCTTCAGGAAAAGCAGCTAAATAGATTTGCTGTTTCACTCGCGCCACAAAATGACTGTTTTGAAAAGTACTTGAGGGCTTTTAGCAGCCCACTTAAGAAAGTAATTACAAGTAGACACAGTAGTCATTGTTTTAGCCCCAGTGCTTTAGATGAATTTAATAGATTTTGGAAGTGTGTCGGTGTCTGCAGTTTTGACTTTCACCACAAGCCAAAATGAAGTGGGTCCAAGATCTTCTCTATTGTACTGAAACTGGAGTCTGTCTGACGTGTGCTGTCTGGTTTCTGTTTTGTTAAATGTGCGTAGTGCGGATTCTCATAATAAACGACCAACAATAAACACTTGTATAGCAATCCATCATGTGGTTGTGTGTCCTTTGGCAGGCCTGCATTGATGAAAATGCTGAGATGGTGCAGTTTCTCGTGGAGAGCGGGAGCGATGTCAACAGAGGTGACAACGAGGGCTGGACTCCTCTGCACGCTGCAGCCTCCTGCGGCTTCATCCAGATCGCTAAGTGAGTGGTGACCGTCACCACACTGACACATGACTGCCATTTAACTCAAATACCCCAAAGTAATTCTATCAAACTTGAGTTAAAATGCTGTGGTCGTGAATAATATGTAGAATATTGCAGGGAATTGTAAAAACAATGCTGATGTCAGTGTTTATACTGTACATTTAAGAAATATAACATGTGTCATCATATTGTAGTTTACCTGTTTCCTGTGTGTTGTTTTTGAAGATACCTGATAGAGCATGGCGCTCACGTCGGGGCGGTGAACAGTGAAGGAGAGCTTCCTCTGGACGTGGCCACGGAAGACGCCATGGTGAGACTTCTCAAAGGGGAAATCAAAAAACAAGGTGAGGAATCGCTCCGTCGCGTTAATAATGCCTCCACTCCAATGCTGCAACTTGTCTGTCCTGTTGAGACATGTTAGTCATAATCAGTACATAATGCGACAGGTTTATGTTCTTATTAGAATTCATTGTTTAATCATTTTTTAACAAAAACATTTGCTAAACCTTCTCAAATGTGAGTTATTTTTTTTTTCAGTTTTATTGCATTGTAAATTGAATATTTTTTAAGTTTTGGACTGTTTGTGGACCAAAACAAGCCAGTTGAACATGCCACATTGGGCATTAGGACATTGTTATGGACATTTTTTAACTATGTACTATGTGTAATGAGTAACTTTTTCAAAATAAGAAATAAAAAAAATGAAAATAATACTAATAATTAGTTGCTGTCTATCCAGTATGTTAAGTAATTATGCCAAATGAACTGAGAACTTTCTGTAGTTTCACAGATGGGTAGAGGCTTTCTTTTGTCTCTGAAACATTTTTTCAGTATGTCTGTACATGAAGTATCAGATCATAATTTGCAAATGGCAGCTTGAAGGCTGCTGATGTTTGTAACAACGTGAGCACAGTGTTGATGATTAGGTGCTTTTAGGTATCTGTATATTGCATGTGGTTTGAATGAGTGGTTCTCAACAGCTTTGGCATCAGTTAATCCTTCTAGGAGCGGAATAAATGAGGAACTCATACAGAGCTCGCGCCAAAACCTGCTTTGCATTTTTTGTCCTGTGGTCTCATTTAAGGCTCATGTCCTGCTCAGAGGCGACAGAAAATAGAAATGAGGACAGAGTCATGTGTACCAAATGTTCTGTGACCTTCATAGTACTAAAGTGTACTAAGGCTCCAGGCTTGTATCTTTATCACTGTCAAATACACACAGTGCTAAGATCCATCGTGCAGCTGAAACCACGGATGACCACTATAAGAAACTAATATGAAATGAAATTGAATATTTTGTCTTTTGTCTGCAGCCCACAGTATGTGCTGTAGATTAAACTGACGAGATTTGTTTTTTTAAAGTTTTCAAACGTCTAAAATCAGGTGTGTGTGTGTGTGTGTGTGTGCGTGCGTCTGCGTTTTCATTTGCCACCGTTTCACGTGCGCATCACAGCAATAGATGTGGACAATGCCAGGAAGGAAGAGGAGAGGGTCATGCTCCAGGACGCCATGGCGGTGCTGGCAGGAGGTGGCACCCTCACACCTCACCCAAATACCAAGGCAACCGCTCTGCACGTTGCCGCCGCCAAAGGCTACATCGAAGTCCTGAAGTGAGAATCAGTCTACACACATGAGAGCCATGACAGCTTGTTAGCTTATGTCTTAATTTGGTATCGCACCAAGTCAAACAGCTTTTATTCATAGCCTCTCCTCTTGGGTATTCCTCATCTTCTCCCCCTCTTGTTGGTTTCCCTCCGTCTTTCCTCCCCTCTTCAGGGTGCTGTTACAGTGTGGGGTGGACGTGGACAGCAGGGACACTGACGGGTGGACGCCCCTGCATGCTGGAGCTCACTGGGGGCAGGAGGAGGTGTGCTCCCTGCTGGCTGACAACATGTGTGATATGGGTGCCGTCAACAATGTGGTGAGCGCGAGACAAACCACCCTTCCTCTGCGTAGACTGTTGAAGCCTTTATTGGTGCCATGACTGATGATGCACTGTGAATGTCCTTGTAGGGCCAAACACCTCTAGATGTAGCAGATGAGAACCTGACGGACACTCTGGAGGAGCTGCAGAAGAAGCAGAACGCTGTGAGTCTGCCTTCAAAGAGGCTCCACAACTATCTCACTCAGTTAGATAAACCTGATGTGATTGATAGTGTTACAGCAGCGAATGTTCTCTTTGTTTATGTGTGTTTATATTCCTCTTCAGTTACGCAGCGAGAAAGAGAAACAGACTCCTGTTATTGAGACCAGCCCGCAAATCTCCATGGTACCAGTTCGCACACGCAGGTCAGTGCCAGTGTGTTAGTGTGTGGGCATGTGTTTGTGTGTGTATGTGGGCACACGCTACGCTGTTCCTCAGCTGAATGCCAGTAATCCCAGTACTAGTAGCTTGCATGCAGGTATGATGTTAAGAGTCCCAGCATTCCTTTGAACCTTGTTGCTTCTATCCATTGACATCACACTGGATAGATGTAGCTGGCAGTGCCCCAGTTTCTTACTGAATACTCAATGTTACTGTTTTCAGTATAAATTATATATATATATATATATATATATATATATATATATATATATATATATATATATATATATATATATATATATATATATATATATATATATAATATATATACACACACACTCTAAAACACCTAACTACTTACTTTTGTTTGATGCTTTTGTCCTACACTGCAAAAAGAAGAGAACATTAATCAACTTACTGAAGCATCTCTGCCAAATAAAGGAAAATAAAACAATGCATTAATTAAGAAAAAATATATTTTGAAGGAGCATTTATAACTAGCTCGTTGTGGTTTGCAAGATGGATAAAATTCTCCATCACGGCATATGTAATCTATCACTATGCAGTGAATTTTCTGGAAAATGCATTGCAATATTGTTTATGGTTAAAATTACAAGACAGTAATATCTGTTTTTGGCTAATCTAGTAAATTAAATAACTGACAAATCAAGATACTTCAACACATTGCTCACTAACACTAAGTTTTAAAATGTTTTACTGGCAGCAGTTGAGAACTTGAAGCACAATATGTGACATATATAAGTGACATATATAAGTGACATTCTATTTCATACTGAAAGCCAAAATAGTGCACTATATAATTGGTACAAAGCATGTACTTTGTAGTATACAGTATGTGGTTGGGACACACATTTATGTAGATGTTCTGTTGCTACCTTATCCCTGTGGTTTTGTGTAAAGTTTGCATCATCACATATTGAGGAAAGATTATGGAAAATAACTGATTAGGTAACAAGCTGTAGGTTGAAGTTACATATAGCTAAATGGTGATCTAGTGTTAGGACAGAAGTGCTACACATGGCATCACAGAAAGTGACCCACTGTTCCACCCACCGTGTGTTGACCAGCGCATGCTCGCTCTAATTGGCTGCACGTGGAATGATTGTCCTCACTGATCAGCTCCCTGCATGCCACCTGTTGTTCCACCCCACCTTGGCCCCGCCCCTGCAGGACTTCTATCTCTCGTATGAGCAGTAAGGAGAAGATCTGCCTCCACGAGCGAGAGAAGCACCCACCTCCTGCCCTGCAGAGCAGCCCGGCCGAGGACGATGAGGAGGAAGGCCAGACGGGGCAGAGCCAGGGGAAGGCCTCCAGCAGCTCCAGCTCGGAAGAGGAGAGCGAATCGGAGAGCGACGCAGAGTCAGGTAAGAGAAGCTGCTGCTGTTTGTATTTTGAAGGGAGTCTGTGTTGTGTTAACTATTAATATTTGGGTTTTATGACTTTTTTTTTTTTTTAATGATTCTACCAGTGATTTATTCATTTCTGACCTTTGCACGATTGCAGAGAAAGCGAAAAACCGAGAGATAATAAACAACTTGAACAATAAACGCAACGCCACCAGCCTGCTTCCTACCTCCATGTCAACGAGTACTGCTGCAGGCCAAGTGAAAAAGGTACTACATTGAGATATTATATAGGTATAGAACATCAAGTGTGAATTTGATACTGAACAATGCAGTGATGACTTCTGCTGGCTCTGTAGCAGGACCCAGGCAAGCCCCCAGCCCCCGAGGCCCCGGTCTCCTGGAGAACTTCTCTGAGAAAGGCAGGCAGCTCGGTGACTCTGGGCTCAGCTGGACTGTCTGACCCCAGCAGACCTCCAGAGACTGTCGTGGGCATGACCCGCTCCGCCTCCAGCCCCCGCCTCAGCTCTGAGGCCGACACCAAGGTACGCACTACAGGCGCTCACATGATTCAAGGATTTATACACCCATGAAACCAGTTACTGTTCTCTTTATCTATCTAATCTAGATCTAACGTGACTCCAAATGAAGCCTTCTTTTACAGCTTCTTTTCGCTGAGTCACATAAAGTAACTGATAAACCGATCTCGCCCCTCGATCTCAGGAGCCGAGGCTCGCTCGGGTACCGCCCATCCCTTCACGGAGACTCTTAAGTATTCCAGACAGCAGCCCTGACAACTCCAACAGGTGGGCCAGTGCTTTCATATGCTTCTGCACTTGCGAAACTAGAATCTGTTTGTCTGAGTCACTGCATATGTGCCCTTGTCATCCTGCCTCTCTCTCAGTTGGCTAAGTCGTAGCTCCTCTTACACCCGGCGCCTTCATAGTCAATCAGGGAATGATCTCACTAGTTCCACCCCCTCTTTGCTACACAGGTCAGTCATGCTGCTCACTGCCACGTCTTGTTCTTTGTTTGCTCTCCTGTTTGTGTGTGATTTTTTATTTTTTTTTATTGCTGTGTCACAGCTTATTACATTCCCCCAGCAGTGAACACTAATTTGTGTGTGTGTGTGTGTGTGTGTATATATATGTGGCTGTGAAAGATGCCTTTGTGTTTCCAATGGGCTTTGTCTTGTTTCTAGCTCATCTTATGGAAAGAGACTGGATGACTCCACCGTGACCTCAGCTAGCACAGGAACAAGCTCTGCTGGACTCAGCCGCCTTAATAGTATCTTGGCCCAGAGGTATTTCATTTTCATACTAATTTTACAATTAATTTTCCTCGCATGTCTTAAAGATCTAAAAGTCACCTCTTATCTTTCTTCATAAGACTTCCTCAGGAACAGACAGAAAAGAAGGATCAGTCTGCCATCACCACCTCCCACTCTCGGAGCACGACCACAGGCGAACAGGAGGCCAAGCAGAGGCGCAAGTGAGTCAAGGCGTGTGCGTGTGAGAGTGAGAGAGTGTGTGAGAGTGTGTGTGTGACTACATTTTATAAATTGTGGGGCTGATGGTGCTGCGTGGAATCTAAAAGTGTGACTTGTGTAGATCGTATCTGACGCCAGTGCGGGACGAGGAGGCAGAGGCACAGAGGAAGGCTCGCTCCAGACACGCACGGCAGTCCCGGCGCTCCACTCAGGTACAGACATCATCCACTCAGATGTTCGATACACAAAGTACTGTGTGTCAGTCTGGTACATAAGACGGAGTTTTCTCTTTTATCACATCAAGGGAGTGACGCTTACAGATCTGCAGGAGGCAGAGAAGACGATGAAGACGGACAACAAAGGGAGAGAGAAGAAGGAGGAGGAAGAGAAGGAGAAGGAGGCTAAAGCGAAGAAGGGAGAGGAGGGGGTGAGAGCCATATATCAGAGTTACAGGCCTGTGTTGGCTGCGCTTATATAATGTCGTGACATCACATAGCGGGGGATACTGTGTTTACAGGAAGTGAGCTGGAGGTCTCGTATTGCCAGTCTGCAGAAGTCTGACCTGCTGGGCCTCACACAGCCCGCCGGCACTCCACGCCCTCAGACATCTGACAGGAGAGGTACGCATCATCATCACTTCCCTCTTCTAACAAAACGCGTGGAGCTTGACAATGTGTTGTTTTTTGAAAATACTTGACTTGCTCTTAAACGACTGCTGTCTGGCTTCGTTCCAGATGTTGAGGCCAGCACAGGGGAGAGCGAGACAGAGCGATGGGCCAGGGAGCGCAGGGAGAGGAGACAAGCTCGGGCCAGAAGGAAGGCACAGAGGACCGGGGAGGTGAACACCACAAACATCTTTTTTATAAACAAAACCAGTAATGTTGGGACTTGTTTTATAATAAGAACCTGTTGCAATGTCTGTGTCTTCTGCAGAGTGATGACAATGATCCCAGTGGGGAGGAAGAGTTTTCAGGCAGTGGGCTGGATACACAGGTGTGTGTGCGTGTGTGTGTGCGTGTGCGTGTGTGTGTGTGGATCCCAGACATAACTTGTTTGCTTGTCTTTGTTTACAGACAGACCAACGGCTGAGTTCCAGGTATGACCTCAAGCTCTTTCTTTATTCTGTCAGCAGAGTCTCAATGATAGCGGTGTGTCTGACCTCTGCTCTGCTCGTCTTCTCAGGGCCTTCAACGACTGCACCCAGGGAGACGGCTCTGACACCAATGATTTTAAGAAGGTCAGTAGACAGAACTGATATTGAGGTCAGAAAATTAGTTTTTCTTGTCTGTCCCAGTTATTTACTACTCTGTGTGCCTGCTTGTGTCAGTTGTTCGAGGAGGTCTCCAGAGAGAACAGCCAGCTCCAGTCTCAGCTGCAGGACACCCAGAGGATTATCAGTCAGACCAGGTTGGACCTGGAAAAGGCCACACAGGTGACGACACAGACACACACCAAGTTCAGCACAAACTGTTATTGTAATCCTTCCCATGCAAAGACAAAAGGAAGCATCTTAGAGTGGTGAAACCGGTTGTCGACAGGTTCTATAATCGTGGCCAGTATTGACATCTTCTTTTCTTTGAATTCCTGTTTCTGTGTTCAGTTCAGGTGTCATGCTTTGTGTCTACTCAAATATTTTTCTATTTATCCCGAATACTATTTTTGAAGATGGAAACAAAACATCTTTCTCTGTTTTTTTTGTAATATCCTGGTTTGATCTGTATTGTATGACATTAAAGCTAAAATTTTTGTTACCTTTTATGGGCCCTATCTTGCACCCGGCCCAGCGCAGAGCCCGACACAAGAGTCTTTGCTAGTTTAAGACCGACACAGTTGTCAATTTTCCGTCCAGCGCCCACGTCGTTTAAATAGCAAATGCACCTGCGCCCATCTTTGCACCCATGGGCGTGCTGGTCTTACAGGGAGGTGTGTTCAGGTGAACTCTTGGCGTATTGCTATCTTGAGGCAGCAGGAAGTGATCGTGCCATTGACCAACAAAAAAACCTGGTCTAAAGTCAATAGCGCAGCATTTCATTGTTATTTTAACAGCAAATTTGTCAAATGCGCCTACGCTCGTGCACAGCGCGCACACTATGCTTGTTACACACACACACAGGGAAGCGCAGCAGCACACAAACATGCAAAAGATTACAAATAAAAATATTACGGTGCAAATCCGCCATCATAATAGCAATGCGCCACGGTACAAACGTGCCTGGCTTTTTAAGGGAATGGGAGATGACACTCTGATTGGTTTATTGCATGTTACGCCCAAAAAACACCTATGAATTAATGAAGACACTAAGTACAACCCTTTTGAACCATGCGCCCGGCGCACAGACCCTTTTTTTCTGCCGTCAAACTAGCAAAAGTGGATTTGGACACGCCCTAAACGCGCCTGCGCCATGCGCTTCACGCCGGGCGATTAGATCGTTAAAATAGGGCCCCATGACTAATTATACTATGTTTGACCCTTTACCATCATACTGTAATTGTCACTTCTGGACACAGTGGTTGTTGTCTTGCTTTAATTGGAAATACAAATCAGCAAAGGAGACATCCATATCAAGATGTTGCAGGTAGTCACTTTGATATTCATGTCTATTTGAACACAGGCCTTGTAGTGATCACGTGAAGCAAGTGTTGTGGTGATGTTAATGTTATTGATTTGTTGTATCCATTAGAGGCAGGAGCGCTTCACTGACTGTTCAGCCTTGCTGGAGCTGGAAAGAAAGGTAATGCATCCCAGCTGATGGTGTTACCTGTTGTTGTTGTTGTTGTTGTTGTTGTGGTTGTTGTTATTGTAGCTTCATCTGCCTCACTACTGCCACCCCTGCTGTCTGTTGACGCTCTCTCCTCCCCACTTGAACCACTTTCTCACCTGTTTTCACTCACCTTTTGTGGTCCGTCTTCCTCCCTACATCACCTCCTTTCTGCCCCCCACTCTCCCTCACGTTTCCCTGACATCAGGACCGGAGGATGTTGGAGCGTCGAATGGCAGAGCTGGAGGAGGAGCTAAAGGTGAGGATACGAGTCTTATCATGGCCGCAGACACTTTGCATGCTTCTGCTTGATTAGCTTGGCTTTAGCTTGCGCAGGCAGCAGTGTTGTGGAGGTACACTGTGGCGTTGTTTTAATACAGTACACTCTCTCACAGCCTGTTTTCAGGGGGTGTGGTAATTGTTTTCTGTTACATGTGATAAATTTGGTTGTTTTTCACATTAATGGATGTTTCTGTTTGCCTACCTAACAACTACCTCAAACCCATCTGATCTTCCAGTAATACAGAATGAATAGGTAAAGTCCTTTTCTTTAAAGGAATAGTTCAACATGTTGGGAATTATGCTTATTTGATATGTTGCGTTGCATGTCTTTATGATAATTATAAATCCACTACCAGCAGACAGTTAGTTTAGCTTAGCATAAAGACTGCAAACAAGGGGGAAACAGCTAGCCTGGCTCTGTCTAAAGGAAACTTCAGTCTCTTGACTGGAGTCTCTGCTGGTCACCTGGCATAATTGTTAACTGCTGCTGTGTGCTTATAATATATAATCTTAATGTCCTATGTATCATAATCCAGTTACGTGAAAACGAGAAATAGATCATCAAACTGGTTTTATATTTTGTTCTAATGTGTACTTTATTACCACCAGGTTCTGGTCGATCTGCGAGCAGACAACCAGCGTCTTAAAGATGAAAATGGAGCACTGATCCGTGTCATCAGCAAACTTTCCAAATAGACGGGGAGAGAGAGACACGAAGAGCAGGGAACCCCCCCACCCCCCCTCCCTTCCTCTATCTCTCCATCCATCCCTCCCTCCCTCCCTCGCTGCTTCTACACATTCCTCCCAGTGCCAAAGAGTGTGAGAGAGAGCGCGGAGAGAAGCAGCAGAATGTCCTATGTACATGAACACCACAGCTTGACTTGGATTGTGATGCCTTTCTGTGAACAGCTGGAGTGGCTTTTGTGTGCCTTGCTGCTCGTTTGTCATAGGAAGATCTATGGCGTGAAGGCCTGTGGCTATGTTCAGAGGCTCCCACTGTAGCAACATGAGAGTCGACAACAGCCAGAAAGCCTACGGCTGGCGCAACACACAAAACATCTACGACGACTGTGCATCAGGGGAACACTAACATGCAGACACATTCCTATGCGTGCATCACATATTTCCTCCATGCACATTCCATGAGTGCACAAGGCAGCTTGGGCCTTAAAGTTCCCACTTTAGTATTATTTTTTTTAATTTTTTTTTTTTTTGTGAACACACTCACGTCACACATTTACAAATTTACCCCACTCACAGTTCAAATCTATAGTGTTGTCAAGCAGTGACCAAGATTTTGGTGTAGTACAGAACAGCTCTGAAACCCATTTCAGGCTTGTCTTTACATTCAGCACGTACGTCCTGATGACAGGGGGAAGTCCACGAAACTCTGTTGGGTTGTTTTGTTTCCACATGCAAGTGTTTGAACCCACCTACCTCTCCACCTATGCACTTCCCCACATACATTTTTATTTTTGTGACCACAAACACACCCCATGCTCTTAAAATGACCGCAGAACCAGGTCGGTCGACCACAGCACTTTACTCTCTGCAAAGCTATAAAAGATGTACGTTGACGCTTTGCCCGTCCTCCAGACAGACAAACTCATGTCAGAGCAGCACCCTCTCACTTAGTGAGTGGAGGGAGAAGTTACCCATAGCCGAAGGTCAAAGGTCATTGCACAATTCCAGAAATTGCTGTTCTGTCAGAGCCTATTATGCTATGGATGGTTATTACCATTGATAAGATTATTTTCATAGTTTTTCATTGGGGGAGCATGGTTATGTATATTATATGTGTATAAATATTAGTCTTGAATAATACCCCCTTTTGAAGTAAAACTCAATGTAGCCTTTCTTCACATGTTGGTTTTCTAATATATTGAATGGATGTCTGCACCCTAATAAAAAAAAGTCTAGTGACTGCCTGGTTATTATGTACACTGAGAATTTGTTTCCACCTCCATCCTTTTGTTCACAAAAGTATTGATTGAATATTACAGTACTCTTTAACAATGATGCACCCTAACATTATTCCCATCCATAAACACTAAATCCTACTTGGTTTTCAAGCTTCTTAGTAACGTGCTATGACTGACGGAGTCTTCAAATTTTTTCACTTTTTGAGATTTGTGGTCAACTGCTTGTGTTCTTTTTTTTTGCTGCTTCACCACACGTCGTTTTGTTTTCTAGTAGCCAGATGTCTTTCATCACTGGGGAGAAAAAAAAAAAGACGATCAGAACAGCTGGTACACATTGAGCTTAACAGAGGAAACAGGGCAAAACGGATGTATTTACAGTATGTTTGGACTGTTACGTTCATCTACTGCTGCTGCTCCCAGGTGGACAGTACATCATGAGGGACTTGACTGACATAATATAATGAGCGTCATTACTTGTGCTGGATTAGTGCTTGGTAGATGTCTGGGTAAAAAGCTGTGAAAGTCCTGTTGTCTTTGAGCTCAAGTGACTGTTAACAGCAGTCATCCATCTGTTTGTCTCATCTGAGAGCAGAGAGATGGACCACTGTCCTGCAGGGTAGAAGTACTGACAACAAGCTGAGCTCCTAATAAGGCAGGGCAGGCTGGCCGAGGCACTCTCTCTGTAAATATCCCTCAGGTCTGAGAAAGACAGAGGAAAGGAGCTGGGGAGGAAGAGGGAAGCGGATGGATTGCAGCCTTATATGGACAAAGCACTGCTTTTCCCAGGGTTTGTGGCTCTGATCCCCGGCAGGATGCCAGATGTTACAGAAACCGCTCCTCAGCTCCACCAAGTGGTGTAACGAAGGAAATGCTACAGTTGAGCTGAGAGTGAAAAAATGTCTTGTCGATTACAGTTTTTTACATTTTTGACAGCTAATTTTCCAGAACCACTTATGTAAAAGAAAAAAAATATTCACAAGAGAAATATTGTGCTGTTAACACAAACCTCAAATTATTCCTTTATTTGATAGCAACAGTAGAGAAATGACATGCAAGAAAGGACCCCAGATGAATGCAAACAGAGGATGTTGTAGTTTGTGGCCAGCACCTTAACCTCTAGGTGTACTATGTTTCAAAGATTATTTTAGGGCATTTTTAGGCCTTATTCGACAGGGCAACTGAAGACATGAAAGGAGAGAAAGAAAGGGGGGGAATGACATGCAGGAAAGGGACGCAGGTTGGAGTCGAACCCTGGGCCGCTGCGTCGAGGAGTAAACCTCTATATATGGGCACCCACTCTACCAACTGAGCCATCCGGGCACCCCAGGTGTACTATGTGAAATTAAAAAAATGTTGATCGTGGGGGCTGCATAAATAACTTCCACCCATTGCGACAGGGGCAGCCCTACCTACAACCCTGATTATAGTGATAACAATATAACATTAGTAATATTTATTTGTAGAGTACTTTTGAAAAACCAGGTTACAAGTGCTTCACACAATGGACCAAATAAAGGTAAGAGTAAATAACAGATTTCAGTAAATTAGCAAATGAAATATCACCCAGAAGTACTACTCAGGTAAAAGCCAGTTAAATTGAACTCAGAATAAGCTCTCCCATAAAAGCGTCATGTTTTAAGAAGAGAAGTTCTATTTCCCCAACCTCAAGCAGGTTGTTCCAGAGGCTCTGGGGCCTGCTAAAAAAAAGCGTCATCCCAAATGATTGTGTAGATTCCATGGGTAAGGAGTAAAATAAGAGCTAACAGCAAAAAAGGTAAAAAGGGAGTTTAGAGCGACTCGTAAGCAGAGTGGAGATGACATGATTTAGTTTGGAGAGAGTGATGTGATACTTCTTGGAAGAGATAGGATGGAAATGTAAACACCTCTCACTGTGACCTGCAGAGTATTTTTACAGTATCAGCCAAGTGGTCCTAGTGTTTTAATTATGAATATGTACACGCTAAGTGGCAACCATTACAGCCTGTAACAAGACTGTTCAAACTGTCCAACTGTAACTAAAACTAAGGTGTATATTTATATTGTTAAGACTTTTTAATAAAAGCTAGGATTTAACTTACACATAGTGTGATAAGTGCACTTTAGTGACATTTCACTGAAATCTAATGAGCATGTTCAATCTGTAGTAGTTCTATCTATTAATCTAGTGCAGGGATCTTCAACAGGGGGTCCGGGACCCCTAGGGGGTCCTCAGAGTCAATGCAGGGGGGCCTCCAAATTATTGTTAATATTAGAATTTATTTAAGTCAAAGTAATATATTTTTGCAAATATAAATCCCCACTGAGGACAGGCCTACTGGCCTATAGTTAAGGTAGTCGCCATCCACAGATAGTTAATCCTGAGGATTTACTGTGCCACAGGTATGTTTTAACATATAAAATCATGCCAACAATTATTAGGCTAGTTTAAAAGCTTAGTATTCTATGCAAAGCAATGTATGTATAAAGGCATCAGCCCTACACGTTATTGTAGGCCGTTTATTATGTAACTTAATTTTATACAATATATGTAGTAGGGGGTCCCTGCTCCATTTCACTCTTAGTTAAGGGGTCCTTGGCTTAAAAAAAGTTGAAGACCCCTGGTCTAGTGTAAACTGCACAGCTAGGTTTAGACATTTTCTGCCTTATCCTCCCCTCCACATGAAATCCATGCCATTTATTCCAGCAGATCCATAATCATGTCCAGGTTTTCTTTGCAGCATAGAGGGCTACATGGCCTCCTCCTACAGCTTTGATACTCGACACTCCTAACTTGAACCCATTTTATCAGCAACTTTTGAGTTCATTGCTTTCAGTAGGCATGAATTGTGAAGGGAATTACAGCACATAAGCTGTTTTTTTTTGTAGGATAAACTTTATAGAACAAGCAGTTTGGGAACTTCTGCAGGTTTTATCTTCAATTTGCTTTTTTTTTTTTTTTCAGAACTCCTCTTTGTTGCAGAAACAGATGCGTCTTCCTGTTCATGTGAGAGTGAAATATTCCATCTGTAGTAGTAGTGTGTGTGAATTAGCCTATGCTGGACGTTTATGGAGACTGACGGCTAACTTTCAGGAGTGGTTTAGCTTGATCGCTGAGATTGAATGTTTATTTTTGTTGCCAATGAATATCTTCAAAGCAATTATTAATTTCAGAAATGCTTAACTATTGAGGAGTTTGTGTCTTTTTGTTTGTTTTGTTGGGTGCTCATTTTTAAAACTTTCTGTCCACCTATTTGCTTGATGATGTTTTAGGATGACACATGTCTTGTGACACAAAAGTGCCAAAGTACACAATCTGCAAATAGGATTTACTGGCAGGAGCATGTGAAAAGTGTGTGTGTGTGTGTGTGTGTGTGTGTGTGTGTGTGTGTGTGTGTGTGTGTGTGTGTGTGTGTGTGGGTGTGTGTGTGTGGGTGGGTGGGTGTGTTCCACATTAAATGTTTCTAGCAATGATCTAATGTCTCATACCCATGCAACTTGAGATATTTTAGTTTAGTCCAGTAATATTGCATAAATACATCACATAACCATTATAGTCTCATTGAGCAAGTATGATGTTGGAAACAGAGGACTGATGTCAAAATATAGATGTTTTCAAACAATGCTAACTTGTAGTAAAGTGAGATAATTGTTCATTGTTGAAGAGCTAGGACCCTCTCAACAAATCCTGACTGCATTGGAGAAAACCAGACTTCCAAGTAAAGACCACCTCGTCGCAATGTCCTGTGACAAAGACCCTTACATCTTCTCCAGCAACACTCTACCCAGTGACCGGCGGTTCCTCCCGCCACTGGCCAATGGGCTTCTGGGATGGAGGGTGTACAGCAATACCATGCACATGGGTGGTGTATATAACGGGGAGGGTGGACGTTGTCACCGGGCAGATGTCCCCTGTCCTCTCACTGTGAAGGTTGAGACAGATGAACCAGCCCAGCACACCTACAGCCTGGACACCCACACAGGTAGCGTCTGCAGTGTTTGACTGTCTGGTTGCAGGAATCTGTGTTGTGAAGAGTTATCGTTGGTAATAGTCTCATCTTCTCATCCAGGCATTTTTACCCACACTCTGAGCTCAGCGAGTGTAACAGTCACACAATCTCTGTATTCACACCGATACTACCCCAACCTAATGGTGATGGAGATTCTGTTGGTGCGTCAGGTGACTTCAGAGGAGCCAGTCACTGTTAGGCTGGTCAGTTCGTTCACGCCTCAGAGCAAAGACATTGTTTTCGAGTCTGTTCCTGATTACAAAGGAGGAAGGTAAGGTTATCAAAAATATGTAAAATGCACTATAAAGTACAAGTATTATATCTTACACAGTCAACATCCCTCTCTCCCTCAGTCACATCCAAGGAAAAGTAACCACTGCTGAGTTCCCAGGAGGTTCCTGTCCCACAGTGCACCTGATCTGGACCCACATACCCCCCACTCTGACACTGCTTCCAGAGCAGAGCCAGGCTCGCTGGGGCTTCGTCCTGGTTGTGGCCAACAGTTTAGACACTGCTGAGGCCAATTTTGACGAGGGCCTGAATCTGATTGCGACTGGTAACCTGCGTCCGTCTCACGAGAAGGCCTGGAAAGAACTGTGGCTGGAGAGCCAGGTGGAGGTGGCAGGGTCAGAGAGACTCTGCAAGGCTCTGATTGGCTGCATGTTTTACCTCCTCAGCGCCTTCCCCTCCATACATGACACCTCCAGCTCGTTTGGTGGAGTCAGTCCAGGAGGGTTGTCTAATGGTGGGGATGGTCAGGACTACTGGGGCCACGTTTTCTGGGACCAGGTAAGGCTAGTGGCAGTTGATGGCTAGCTCTACATGCTGTTTGTTTGGGTTGTATGATGACCCTGCCTTCCTGTAACAGGACATCTGGATGTATCCTGGCATAGCCCTCTTCTACCCCAAGCTAGCCCGAGCTGTGCTCGAGTACAGGGTGGGAACTATAGATGGCGCAAAAGACAACGCCCAAAAGCAGGGCTTCAAGGTATGATTATTAGTGGGATATAGGTGTCATCAGAACTCCTCTGTTTCACTGACTATGCATGTAGGTGCACAACTCTGCAATGAACACACATTCCCAACAAAGGTTGAAGAGAAGAGTTGGTCTTTGTACTTTTCTACTGGGAGCAGTTGTAAAATTGTAAAAACTGTTAAAAAAAATATGACGAACTCAATGGTAGGGGTGACAAATCAGAAAATAAATTTGATAAAATAAACAAAAGTTAGAGCAAGGTGTTGTAACTATGTATTTGTACAGGAGCAGAGCCTTCATTTAGCTTAGCTGTTTGTTACAGTATGGATTAAACAACCAAAATGCAACATGTTAATATCGGCATTTTGTTATCTTTGTACAGAACCAGATTAGCTGTTTCCTAGCTAAACTAATTGACTTTGTGTGACTTAGTGTTTTTCACTTTTTTATAGCTGTGTGTGTAACCTCAGACATCTTACCTGGACATGTTGGTATCTTTGCTCTTTGACCTGTTTCTCTCAAATGGTACAGTACAACAACAGTTGGTGTTTGTGAACAAAAAAAGGCTTTCTGAGCTTTCTCTATATAAATACTGGATATGTTCACTAACTAGTCACCTGCTTAGGCTTTCAGCTAAAATTGCAATCAGCAGTGTTTGATAGTAACACTGTAAAACTGTAACAACAGTTACCTGTTGTATTAGCAAAACATAAGCCTCAAGCACCCATATATATAGTAATAATAAACAACAGTGTTGGATATATTTTAAGGCTGATTGTGTGTGTGTGTGTGTGTGTGTGTGTGTGTGTGTGTGTGTGTGTGTGTGTGTGTGTGTGTGTGTGTGTGTGTGTGTGTGTGTGTGTGTGTGTGTGTGTGTGTGTGTGTGTGTGTGTGTGTGCTCCTGTTCTATATTTTAACAATAACCATGAAACTAAGTCTGAGTCTTCTGAAGAAAAGATATTATCTTCACAGGGACTGAAGTTCCCATGGGAGAGTGCAGTGTCAGGGAGGGAGGTTTGTCCAGAAGACATTTATGGACAGCAAGAGATTCACATAAATGGAGACGTCACCCTGGCCTTCCAGCACTATCTCTACCTCACTGAGGTACGCTTCTTTATGCCCACTCATCGTCACAGTGTCTCACCCTGCGTGATAATACTAACAGAGCTCTTTGTTGCAGGATCTGTCCATGTTCACAGAGGGCCGGGGCAGGGAGGTGATATACGGTGTGGCTGATTACTGGGTTTCTAGAGCATCGTGGAACCCTGAGGAACAGAAGTACCATCTCTTAGGTATTAGCTTTTTTATTATTATTTTAGCTTTACATGGTTACCACACTAATTCTTTAATAAAAGCTAAATTAAAGACATCTGACTTCTCTCATCTACTACTGGAAAAAACCCACAACACATGTTCTGTAATAAGGTATAACTTTGCTCTCATTGTTAAAACCTTTTTTATTATATTGAATTCACTTTTTATATTGCCATTGTAATGGCAGATTTATGTATTAATATATTTATACATGTTAGATACCTAAAGAGATGATGTGAATTAAAATGTTATGGCTAACTTGGAAGCATAACTGCATGATATGCATGTAATTGATAATATGTAACTGCATGGCTGTATCTATGAAAATATTATGAAGCACTTCCCTTTTGTGCCATTCAGGTGTCATGCCACCTGATGAGTATTATTACAATGTCAACAACTCTGTGTACACAAACACAGTGGCCAAATTCAGGTACTAGTATTTGAATATTTCCCTGTAGTGCATATTAACCCATGATTACCAATAATACAAAATGTTTCTCATTTGTCAGTCTCCAGTTTGCTGTGGAATTGGCTGACCGCCTCCAACATCCCGCACCAAAGGAATGGCAAGAAACGGCCGAACACCTCAAAGTACCTTTTGACCAAGAAGCCCAGTACCATCCTGAGTTTGATGGCTATATCAAAGGTTCATATTTGTTCCTTTCTGACACTGAACTGTGGAAGAAAATTATGTCCATAACAAGCTGTCAGAATGTCTTTTGTACCTCCCACAGGTCATCCAGTGAAGCAGGCAGATACAGTGATGTTGGGTTATCCTCTTGGATTGCAAATGTCCCCAGAGATCAGGAGAAATGACCTGGAAGCGTATGAGCCAGTAACAAACCCTAATGGTCCAGCTATGACATGGGTAAGACACAGCATGTTGTATGTGACTGTATTAGAGATGTATTGCAGAATGCACTTTCTTTTTAAGATTACACTTATTTATAAAATAAAACTGGGCAGTGGTAGAGGAAGTGTTCAGATTCTTAAAGGTGCCCTGCCACACATATTTCATTACTTTGTGGTAATGTCTGAAGTTCTACCATGGACTCTGTAACATTTTTTGTGGAAAAAATGCCTTGGTTACCTTGTTTAAAGCCATTCTAGCGTGGTATAGAAAGCCTGCAGAAAGATTTGTGCCAGTTCTCATTAATATTCAATGAGCTAAGCTGCTTGACTCTGATTGGCTAACAGCTAGCCAATGAGAGCCTGGCTATCAGCATCCTTTACCCAGCGCAACTGGGCGAGCTCATGAATAGCAATGAGCTCATATATTTCAAAAAAATACAAGTAAAAACGGTTTTGTGTGGCAGGGCACCTTTTAACTAAAGTAGCAATACTACAATATAAAAAATACTACAATACAAGTAAAAGACTTGCATTCAAAATATTACTTAGAGCTGCTGTAATCAATATTTCATATTAACAAAAGATCAAATGAGTACACATATGTGAAAGGAGTTTCCATCAGCTCTCACATTTTCCAGCTAATTTCTTTGGTTTTATGGCTTGCAACTTTATTGTTTTGGTTGACTCGCACAGCTTTCATTAGCACGGTTTTCAGCAGCAAGCAGCTGATTTCTGGCCAAAAAAACCAAAACATGAATGCAACTTTAAAGTACAAAATCTATTTAAAAGTATCAAACGTGAAAGTACTTGTTATGCAGCAGTATGGCCCGTCAGCGTTTTATTGTAGGATTTAAGTATTAGAATCAAATAAAATGGTGGAGGTGGAGCTCATTTCTATAACAATTGTTTGTAAAAGCTCATCATCACAGGTTGTGTAAAATCTTGATCTGCAAGTAACTAGTATCAATAGTTGTCAGGTACATGAGTTAGTATAATTTTATTAGTTAGTTTTTAGTTGCTTGTCGTACACATACGGTAATTATCTATGTTTTACGGTGTCTCCTTGCATTGACTATAAAAGCCTGTTGCTGTTAATTTACTATAAATTAGTGTATTTTTTGTTCCAATGCTTTTGCTTTCCATTATAAGGGTATGTTTGCAATCGGCTGGCTGGAGCTGGGGGAGGCTGAGAAAGCTCAACATTTACTTGAGAAGTGCTTCAAAAACATCCAGGGACCGTTCCAGGTGTCCTTCTGACTCACACAGCCACACAATGTTAATAAATGCCTCTTTACTGGATATCCAGTGAATGTGTAATTACCTCTTCACCCAGGTATGGAGTGAATCATCAGATGGCTCTGGTGCAGTCAATTTTCTTACGGGGATGGGGGGATTCCTGCAAGCTGTGCTGTTTGGTTATACTGGCTTCAGGTCAGTTAACAATACAAAGACACTTAAATATGTACACAGCACGTAGGCAGTAACATAAAGATTGACATGCTGTGTGTTTTTTTTTTTTCTAGAGTTCAGAAGGAATGCTTGGCCTTCTCCCCTGTTCTTCCCAATGACATTTCTGAGCTCTGCATCCGTGGTGTGAACTACCTGGGCAGTCAGATGGACTGGATGCTGAGGAAGGACGAAGTTTGTATCATACTGAGGGAACAGGCAAACGGTGCTGGCAACACTCAGTCCTGTGATCTGCAGGTTATCCTGAAGGCATCAGGAACTAAAATCCCTCTCACACCAGGTAACACACAAGCAAAAACCCCACCCCAATCCAAAATAATACATATGTATCCATAGAGGGGAAATTAAATGTTACTGGACAATTACACTACAAGGTATTTGTTTGAATTCATGTATGTGTATTTTTATATACCAAGTCTCATGTGATTTTATGTAGAACTGTGTTTATCCTTACTTTGTTCCTTGATTTCATATCTCATATTTCTTAATGGCACTGATGCAGTAACAGATTATTATTAATTTACTTGTATACATCTATATTTTCAGGGAAGCCGGTAACTTTTCCTCCAGAGCCTGGGTGTGTTTGTAAACTGGTTGTGACGTCTTCCTGCTGGCCGCTCTGAAACGGAGACCATGGCCCTCCTCATCATTCCATTTACCCACAATAAAATATATGTTGAGCAAGTTATTTTATATCTAAGCTAAGTTGTATGCTGCCATTCGTTTAGGAAACCATGGACAAAATGTATGAAATTCTTACAATATTATATTATAGTATTATAGTTTGCTACATTACAAAACCATTAACAAATGATATATTTTAATTCAAATATAATTCTTTACATTCTGTGCATTTTTGTGGATTTGTAGCAAACAATACAGATAAAAAATGTTCACCTTATGATAAATACCTGTGACTACTGCAGTCATTTGTCCCAGGAATGAATGTTGATTGTAACCTTTCCAACTAATCACAAAAGCTATATGTTGGTCTTTCTTTTGGTCAGTGTCATGGCCTGGCTCTTAGGTATGCCAAAATGTGGAGAACACACGTTTGTTCAATTAAATCAAGTTTATTTAAATAAACAAAGGTAAACGTGCTATCAGTTCATCAGTAATGTGTGCAGTGTATGGATGTGTAAAGGTATAGCAATGTTAGAACGCACAAGTAACTCAAACCAAAGTCCAAACAAACCAAGCAACCTTGAGAGAGAGAGAGAGAGAGAGAGAGAGAGAGAGAGAGAGAGAGAGAGAGAGAGAGAGAGAGAGAGAGAGAGAGAGAGAGAGAGAGAGAGAGAGAGAGAGAGAGAGAGAGAGAGAGAGAGAGAGAGAGAGAGAGAGAGAGAGAGAGAGAGAGAGAGAGAGAGAGAGAGATTGATTTTCTGCCCTGGCACTCCTATTTATGGACATGTGAGCAATCATGTGATGCAGGTGTCAATCAACAGTCCTTATTAGACAATCCCCAGATCCCAGCAACAAAACGGACTTACCGGTAATAGGTCTTGAGGCCTAGGAGCCGTCACAGTGGGAAAGGGGTATAAGTGTGCTGGATCACTACAGTCTTTGTTGTGTCACTTCAAATATCCTGAACCCTTGTTTACTGGAGGGAGGCAGCAACCGTCCTACTGCAGGAGAGGATGTGACAGGAGGACAGACAGAGGTCATCAAATTTATCTTCACTTAATATATATTTAAAACACAGTCTGTGCCTCTAAAATTGCCCTATCATGGTTATACTTTAGAATGTCTTAATACATTTCTGCGTGTTTCATGGCATGAAAAAAGAACAGGAGAGGAAACTGTCACACTGTTTGAGTTAGGTGGGCGGAGCTGAGCAAATCCTGCCAAATATCAATTGGTTGATTTAAAGCTGAGCAGCGCTGTAACTCCGCCCTGATCTTCCGTTGGGTTTGCTCGATTTGTTTTCACGTGTTGACGGTTTCCACATCCCGTGCCATCGCTCGCTATTGTTCCGAACGGCGGGGTCCGCCCTTCCGGATAGTCACGAACAACACATCGAACAACCCCTTCAAACGTCACTGAGCTTCTCCTCGGGATTGGCTGGTAAAGTTTTGAACACGGTGAAACGGTTTCAGCGGGTTAGTGGGGAGAACAGGACTGCAGTAGCTAGTTTAAACGGGCTGTAAAGGAAAGTGGAATTTCTTTCAGTGTAGCACGTTTATTTTCACGTCAGTATGCGATTGATTTGACTTAAAAAATTAGCGGAGCAACGAGCATCGGATTCCCCTGTTAGAGACACGTATATCAAAGGTAACGCTATTTATTATACGTCAAAGAAAATTGCTAGCTAGCTAGCTAGGTAAGTTAACGCTAACGTTAGCTGGCTAACATAACGTTAGTACCGTTAGCCTTTTAACATTGCAGAGCAGCTATACATAAAAAAATAAGTTGTCGCCAAATCAGTTAAATTCATTTATCATATATCTATGGAAGCCTCTCACAGTATTAGGTTAGCACTTGGCATCGTTTGACTCTTTGGTGTTGCAATCGTTCATCGCATTTGAGTGATTCATGTTAACTTAGCTACCTTAATGTGTTACCTGGGAAACGTGAACGTTAGCTAATTCTGTTCACATCATAAAACTCTTGGGATTATGTCACCATGTGCTCTGTATTTATTGTAACACGATGTGTCAGTGCTGCTGTAACGGTAACATGAAAACGACGTTATGTTATTGTCGACCACATTGTTATTAAATATCTAACGTTACAGCCCATACCAATCCGTCCGCGAAAACAGGACACTGCGAATGCACCGATTAGCTACATTTACAAAGACCAGTGCAAAATGGATCTGACAATTCAAGACTAAAGACAACAATAAATACGCATAGGTACACTTATGCAACTGTTTTGGCGAAATTACTTTAGTTACTTTGTTTGATTATGACAAGAGTATTAGCTAGCTACTTTATCAAATCCAACTTTGCAAAATATTAAACATATTATAAAAGGTTTTAGGCAACAATTTACCCAACATTGGCTGTCATTTGAAAATACATTTAGATTTTTTTAGTAAAGTTTTAGTAAAGTTGCTTTTTTTGTGTGAGTGATGTTAAAGGACGTTAACCTTTTTAAAGGAAACTGTACGTGTGCGCGTGTCCCTTTTTTGTACATGAGGATAAATGACCAACGGTCAATGCGATATTTATTTACTATGTCGCTATGATGGAAAATGACTGTGTGAAGCGTCAATGGTAAACATTATTTGTTGTCAATTCACTTTGACAAAACAAGGACCTCTTTTCAGATTCCCCATGAAATATAACATGTTCTCTGTCGATAATTGCTGCAGTAGTTTTTGGTTAGTTATTGATGCCTAACAAAATGTAAATGGCTTCTGTTGGCTAGATCATTTCACGTCTGTTCCAGCTTGTCCTGGTTAACGGTGCAATCTTTCCCCCAGGTCGTCAACATGAACTCCATACGATCATCTGTACAATCCCTCATGGAAATGTTTTATGATAAAGCACAAGAATTCACCAGTGACATTGATAATGTCCACATGGTTTGGCTTGAGGAGATCCAACAAGAGGCCAACCGCATGTTCTCAAGGTAGGTTTGAAGAAATGTCATAAAACCCCACTAAATAAACCTTTAGGTCTGTCATTACAAGTTTTCATCTTCAGAAATCTGTTATTCTTCTTAAGGATTGTCTTTAAGGTTTAGTGAAGCGGTTTCCTTTTTATTTCAGAGATTTTAATGCTGAACCAGAATTGATGCCAAAAACGCCATCTCAGAAAAAGAGTAGTCGCAGGAAGCGTGTATCCTTGGCACATCAGGAAGAAAATCAAGCCAGACGAAGGTTTGTTGCTTTCATTACAGTTTTAGTAAAATCAGAAGTTACACATTTCTTCAAACCTGATCATTTTTTAAACCTGATGTCCCTCTGTAACTGTTCCTGTCCAGATTTTCAAAGGGGAAGCGCAGTAACCTTCGTGGCTCCTCTGTCAAGTCACTGAACTTCATTGCTGAAGAAGAGACAGTTCCCAAGGCTTCCACCTCTGAAGCCAACACCACCACACAGCCTAGACGCACCACTCGCAAAAACAAACAGACAAAGACTGAGGTGGCCGAAGATGTAAGCCAGTCACATGGCAGCTGTACAACTGAGGAGGTGCTGAACAAGAAGCCGGAGCTGGTGGAGGAGGAGGAGGAGGTGGACGAAAATTACAAGGAGAACAATGCAGAAGACAAGCCGGACTACATGCGTAGCGCCGCCAAGTCTCCACCTGCGATACCTTCGCCCGAGGTTGTTGTCAGCATCTCGTCATCAGACCGATTGTCTGCCGAGTTTGCTAAAAAACTGCAGCCTTCTCCTGGCCGTACAGCTGCAAAGATTGCAATAGCAGGCGCAGCTCAAAGCTCCCGGCGGAGCTCTGTACGGTGCTCCCTCAAGCTACGTCACTCGCTGGCCGGTCTGCGACACAGTATGACACAGGAGTCTGTTCGCCGCGCCTCACGCCGTTCCATGCTTAAGAGGAAGGAGGCTCGCATGGGCAACTCCACATTTAACAGCAACGTTGATGGTGAGAAATGACCTATATTTGGTTTATAATGACATAAAATGCAAAACATTAGAAATTCTTCCACACATTGTTTGCCACTAATCTGTAAATTATATTTGTCTATTTTTTTGTGATTTGTAGAGGACTCTTGCGTGGACTCTGCAGAGGAAGAGGATAGAGAGGCGTGAGTAATGACTGAATATATTGCCATCTTAATGGAAAAGAAAGATCTGTGTTTTTGAATCTAGAATTTCAACTATTTGCAACAGTGACTGCTAAATTGCTCTTAGTGACTAATGTGACTGGACATGAATGTTATCTTTGTATTTGTTTTGAAGGGTTTCTTACCCATATTAATTTATTCACTGCTATAGCATGTTAGACGCTGTTAGTGCCGACACAGAGGATAATGCTGCAGCTGAAGAATTGAAGGAAACTCCAGAGGTATGAATATGTCTTTGTCTATTAAAGTGTCAAATTTGAATTTGTCCTTTGGTTATTGCTAATGTTTGTGTTTTACATTATTTGTATCAAACAAATGTAGGTCCAGATTAACCAGAACTTGCATTCGTCTCTTGGGCGCGTTACTCGATCTGTGGCTGCAAACTCTGCTATACTTGCAGTGAGCACTCCCAACAAGAAAACAGGTATGGGAACTTGCCATTTTATTAATTGGATTTATAATTAATTAGATTAGAGTTGATGGTTCTGGTTGATTGTAAACTTGAAATGGTATCCAATGGTTTTGTACCTACATGTAACTTGTATCTGGTAATTACATGTTTGTGTTTCAGTCGCTGTAAAGCACCAGACTCCACAGTCAGGTCGCAGGTGAGTGCTGTTTGTGTGTTACTAAATGACTGCACTGTCGGATGTGTGCAATGACATTAAAGCACATATTAAAGGTGCTCTAAGCGATGTTGGATGACGTTACTTCTTGTTGACGTTCAAAGTATTTTCAAACAAAACGGGGCTAGCTCGCCCCTCCCTGCTCCTCATCCCGTCCCCTCCCTTCCGTGCTTCAACGCACTAACCCCCCAACAGCGGCCCCCAAATCCTTCTTGTTGATTATTGGCTTGAACGCTGGAAGATGTGTTTTTGTGGCCCAGGTTGGGCCAGTTTGTTTTTCTTGGCATTTGTGGAGCCTGGGCTGTCTACAGAGACCGCTTTTTTTTTAAATTTTTTTTTTTTTTTTTTTTTTTTATTATTATTTTTTTTTTTTACAGTGTGTTCAGGGGACCGGCAGCTCTCGGATAGCGAGGAGATGTTTGCTATATGTGACAAAAAAATTGTTGTAGCCTAAAAAACACGTGCCATCGCGTAGAGCACCTTTAACTTGTTCAGACTGTTAAATAAATTCTGTGTTGTGTCTTTAAAAAATATATATATATTTCTGTCTCCAGTTCACGCCTGAGTACCAAACGCAAAGCACCAGACACTGGAGAGGAAAGTCCCACAAAGAGGCACTCTCCTCCCAAGAAAAGTCAAAGTGTAAGATTAAAAAAAGTCTTGCCGAAGGTTAAGAATTGGAAAATATCTGTGTCTATATGTACAAAACAATGAGTGGATCAAATAGTTATCCTGTGGAACTTCTTCTCTTTTCTTATTACAACATAGGCAATAAGACCAAACATGAGATCTTTTCTCCACACTGTGCAGAAGAATCAGATGCTAATGATGGCTCCAAATTCCCTCGGCCGGACTGCTGTTATCAAATCCTTCATTAAACACACCACTCCTCTAAAGATTGACCCGAAGGTAAGCTATTCGCCTAACTTTTCTATGCAGTGGTATGCTCGCACTGTGGAGCCCATCGGCAACGCTGGCAGGCTGAGGGGGACAAAGCATAGTAGAGTTCAGTAAGGAAAAGCACCAGATCTTGATCTGCTTTATTTTTGCCCACACTGATGCTTCCAAGTGGGTCCAGATTGGTGCCATAACAATTTTAGACATCTCAACTTACTAACTAAAATCCACTGGCTCAAAGTGATGTCTTTTAGAACATGTAACTTGCAACAGCACACACAAACTCACAAACGACTTGAAATTGTTGTATTAAAAATGAGTGTGTTCTTAAAACGTATTGTGGCTCACATTTTTCTTGAGCTATCAAATTATGTGGTCCTCTTATTTGGATGTTTTTGTTTTTTTCTCCCCTTCCCCAGTTAAGCGTTGGTATAGTGGTAAGTGTAATGTGGAAGCACGGTTTGTTTGTTGTTTGTGGTCATTTGATGGTGTCTAATATCCCACGGTGTAACTTGATTGAATGTCGCCACATTTACCACATACCGTGGAGAAGCCCCTTTCACACTTCCCCATGTAAATGGCATTTGTCTGAATCGGTTTGATTTAGAAAGATTTCTGTTTAAATTTGGGCTCTAGTGAGAACGGAAGCAGCAACTTTCCCGGATAAATCACTCGAAAGTCGAATGATGTGTAGGACCGGACTCTCATTTACGAACATACATGTAAATGACTCAAACCATATCACAGTAAGTGAGCCCTGCAATTTTGCAGGGTCTATTTGTGAAGGGGGCTACTGTATTTCACCAACACCCCAAACTGCACTTTAGCACTCTAGTTGATGGCGTCTCTGATCCCATAGGTCACTAAAGCTCATTCTTTGCAATCTTTTAATCTAACAATCCTTTAAACCACCTAAAATGGCTTTGGTAACCTCACTGTTTGTTGACTTTTGAAACACACCTTCTTCAGAAGTAGAAATTGAAGTAAAAATCCATCTGAACCAGAAGCCATTTCACTATTTGGGTCGTTATTAAACGGTGTCTAGCGTCAGTGGATTACAATGTACTTGGTGGGGAGATCACACTGCAGCTGATGTCATTGTGCCATTTTGGGGGGGTCTGGGTCGTGTTTTGACGAGTAATGTGTTCTTGTAATCAGGTGGCATTCAGTTACGCGTCTTGGGGGGGACACTTGGAATGATGTGCTGGGTATTTGCCTCTCTGCTGTGTGTCTGTCGGATAAAACTATTGTTACATTAAATACCATGGACATGACTGGAGCTGTGTTTTGCTGGGTAATGTAGCTTGTTTAAAGGTACACAAGATCTGTCCTGAGTATCACTCTTCCGTGAGCAGTGTAGGCTTTAAAGATGGCTGTAAGTCTGTATTTTGTTATTTTAACAATAACTTGCAGTAATGTCTTTCTCTACACTTAGTCTGTTGAAATAGTCCACACAGTAGTAGTGGACTAATGATCAAAGGACGGAAAGACCTCTGCAGTTCAGCAGTCTTAGCACAAAATTGATTTAACTCTTTAAGACCATGGTAATAACAGTGTCAGGATGGATTTTTGCTTCATCCGTAAACTCCACTGCTATGGTGATCGGTTTCCACATGAATGAACTCTACCTGCTACTTTGGGTTCTTTGGGCACCTATTACAATGGGTTCTAATTAGCTGATTTTCTGTCAACACAAGTTTCTTAAATCCTTATTTTCTCATTTCTCAGTCAAAAGAGCGTCACAAACTGGAAGCACTTAAGAAGAAGCAGGAGCAAGAGGAGGAAAGAATGAAAAAAATGGAGGAGGAGAAGAAAAGGAAGCAGGATGAACTGAAAAGGTTAACACTCAACGTCTTTACTCGCTCTTGACTAAAAGGTTTGGTAATCTGTTCTTTGTTTTGTTTTATTTTCTAACTTTTAAATTGTTGTGTTCTAGGAAGAGGGATGAGAGGCTTAGGAGAGTGATTGAGGCCAAAGTAAAAGAAGAGCAGAGGGAGGAGGAAAAGAAAAAGAAGATTGAGCAAAAAATGGCTAATATTGACGAGAAAAATGATAAGGTATGCAACAAATTTGGTGACTGAATCTGTATGTTCACTTAAAAACGGATGGAACCCATTTGTCTAATGCTTGTTGTTGTGCCTCTTCGTGCAGCGTCATGCAGACGAGAAGGCCAAGAAGAAGGGGGCCGTGAAACGTCAAGAGGAGCTGGAGCAGAAGAGGAAGTTGGAAGAAGAGGCTAAAAGGAAGAAGATTCAGCAAGCAGTGAGACGACGCACTTTTATTCATTTTTGTAGTCATTTCTGTTGCTGGAGCTGCGCTTAGTATTATATATATATATATATATATATATATATATATATATATATATATATATATATATATATATATATATATATATATATATATATATATATATATATATATATATATATATATATATTATCAGTATATCAATCTTGTGCCACTGCAAATAATGTTGTTGCTATTACAGACTACATGTAGCATAAAGCTAAATGTCACTATTAAATACTTGCATGCAGAGCACTCTCCAGTGCATTTGAAGCCATATCACATTTTCTGAAGAGTGTAAATTACTTTTTTACCCTGAGGAAAAAAAATCATCTCTTGTTGTGTAGGGAAATGCGTGTTTTTAGTAAATAATTTTTTTGTCATTACATACTGCAATCAGGCTTTTCTTGTGTTTTTTTTAAAACCTAAGGAGGAAGAGAAGCGGCAGCAGGAGTTAATGGCGAAGAAGAAGGCCGAGGAGGAAGAACTGCGAATTCGTAAGCTGGCTGAGGCTCGCCGAGCGCTGGAGCTGAAGAGAGAACAGGAGAGAGAGAGAGAGCTGGAGAGAGAGCGAGAGCTGGAGAGAGAGCGACTGGCTGCTGCTGAAAGGTATTATATTGTCTTTAATTATCCTAACAATAGTACCATGTATTATGGTACTATTGTTAACTACTACTTTATAAACTAAGTAGTCTAATTATCTTTTAAAGTAAAGCTGTATTAAACTGAAACTTGCATTGGTGAGGACAGTGAAAGAGGTATTTTAATTGTATTTTTTTGTATTGTATTTACTCCAGAGTTTGTTTTACTGACTTGATGTCTCGTTTTCAGGGAGCGAGTGGAAAAAGAAAAAGCTCTCGCTCTGCAATGGGAGCTGCAGAGAGCAGCGAGGGAAAAAGAGAGGAGGGAACTGGAAGAGAAAAAGGTGCTTGAGGAAAAAATAAGACTGGTAAGAAATGGAAATTTGGAACCAAAAATGTCTTAAAAGTGTCTAAACAGTGATAGTGCACCAGCCAAGAAACGTAACAAGTTCAAACACTGTCATGTTTAGAACACATAGTATTTTCAAGGAAGTTTCAGCATTTGTGATGTGTTTATAGAAAGGTCTTAAAGGTGTCTTAAAGCTAGGGTAGGAAGTTCTTTGGGCAAAAATAATAATCATTTAGCATGTTGTAATTCAAGTGGTCTGAGAGATAATGGACTTATGCATTTCCTCCTCGGCTCTGTATTCATTAGGGATGGGAAAATGAATTGATTCTTAGATGCATCGCGATTCTCTCTAGAACGATTCAATGCTCGCTTCTGACAAGTAATTTTTTTATATAGAGAAAAAAAAAAACACAAAAATGGCCAAAAGGAAAAATAATACATTTTGTATGTATACACATAATATGACATACATAAAATAATTAGGCAAAACACATATAGGCTGTTCATCTACTTTATCACATTACATCTGACCACCTCATGTTTCATGTTCTAAGAAGCCAATTATCCACCTTTAAACATGACTGAGCCTCTGACATGGAAGATTACTGTGAGAGAAGGGGACTTTCACAAGCATGTTTAAGGCTTAAGCATGCCAAACCTCAGTAGACAAAACATTTCATTAAAACTTGTGTGTGACAAATATGTCAAAATCTAAGCTTTGTCTTGCTGCTTTTGTCTAGGAAGTGATTAGCAAACTGAGTAGCAAACTCAGATTTATATGTATATATTTTTTTAAAAATCACACATGGAAATGCACATTAAAAAAAATTGCTGCATCAATAATCGGTTTAGAATCAAATCTTAAATATATCCCGCAACGGGGGCCTTTGGCCAATCACAGGGCCAAAGTCTCCAGAGAGACAGCGTTCCTATTGGCTGTTCTACCAGTGCAGACGTGCTGTCCTTCGGTGAATCTTCTGTTTACCATAGCCAAAGGCTCAGGGCTGCAGCTAATTCAAGGCTAAACCATTAGAGAAGAATGTATTGTCAACAATATTTATACAGTACATGGAGGACAGAAATTATGTTGATAAGTAGTCCAGTTTATTGTCCAGGGAGCGGACATTCGCTGTGTAAACAGTGGGGAGTAAGCCTGTAGCCTAGCATAAACACCGGCCCGCCTTTGATGTCGCCCTGTTCGGATGGCAGCAGCCTGCTACGAGGACCAGAGGCCGAGGCTGCGACTGCTGGGGGAGCCTCATGCTAACCCTAGCTCCTGGCTGCCGCTAATTCAAGTTCATGTTTATGTACCTAACTAGAGCCTTGATTCAGTGTCATCTCAAAAGGCTTTACAAAGAAAACAGGATAGTAATTGCAGCTATATAACGGCATTGGGATGAAATGAATAAGTACTCTTACAGGTACAGGAGAGGGGAGATGAAGAGCTGCAGGAAGAAGTCTCACTCTACTTCAAATTCTGGTGTTTTTTTTTAATTTTATTCTACCTTCCTAGCATTGCATTCAGTTTCCTCAAAAAAGCTGTTCTCTCTGTTGGCTATGAATATTTTTATCTTTGATTCTGGGCTGTTGGGTGACATTTTCAGCAGCTCTGCGTTTGTTATTTTGGCTGCTCGGCCGTCTGGTTGTTGATTTGCCTTTTTCTTTGTTCCACTAGGAGCAGCAGCAGAGATTAGCTGCAGAAGAGAAAGCTGCCAAAGAGAGAGACGCTGCTGCTAAAAAGGCTGCTACTGCACAGGTAAACCTTCAGGGGTAAATTTAAGCTTTAGTTTAGGTACACCTGCACAGTTAAATTTTTAATCTACTTAAAGAGGTCCACCAAAATTACAAACATGTTTTCTCACTTCATCTAACCATGCAGATAGGTTTTATTTCCTTAGCTTGATTATTCGACTTAGCTTTTGAACACTTTTTGTTGCATGTTATTAGATTATCCACAATATGGTTAACAGGTGCTTTAAAGTGCATAATACTGTAGCAGCCTACATTCTGTAGCTTAATGTACCTCTGTTTTCCCCCCTCTGTAATGAAGCCTCCTGCTGGCCTGAATGTGACTGTGGATATCGAGGTAAGAATCCAATCATAGACACTCTGAAAAATCTGTTTTTACTTTTGGTAATTTATCAACAGGATAAACGTGAACACTTTGGAATTTAACCTTACATGCAAAATAATCGTCTGTGAATATCATCAAAACGATTTACACCGGCAGCGATGCGAGTTCGCGACAGTAAAAAGTTTGGGATATTGGCGCCAGCTCATCTACCATGTCGGTGGGTCCATCACTCGAGTGATGGGCAGTCCCTCATTTCCTTTATCAGTCACACATTCACACACCCTCTGGTCAATCTCACCGAAAACTGCCGGTTTGGGGACCATGGTATGCTTTTTTCTTTTTTTTTTGACAGTTGGTATTTTTAAAATGTTTTTTTTTTTGGTACTCGCCATCTCTGTACATTGCAGTCTGTAACACCATGTTTCTTCACTGCTTGGCAGTTGTATGACGACTCTGCTGCGTTTATCACCATCATCTTAAAGTTGGCATCAAAACTTTTCATTTGTTTGCAAACTTGCCCTACTTTTGAGCCGCTTTGTTCGGGACGCTCACCGTGTCTCAGCATCTTTCGGGCCCCCTGGCCCTGTTTTTGGTTGACTGCTCCGGTCATGAGGGACACATTCAGGTTACTGCTATTTGGCGCCACCTGTTGTTGTGGATGTATATTGGTGTTTAAAAGTCTAGACCCTGAAAATAGGACAACCTCACCTTTTCAGATATGTCCATAGGGCAAAACACATCTTCTATTATTTTTGGCATGGTTTACATCCAGGATTACTAGCTTGCAGTCTTCTTCCCTCTCTTTGTTGGCACATTGCAGCATATGTTGGACCTGTTGATCAGCGAAATAGCGTGACAGTAGTGCACGTACGTCCTCGCGCACAAGATTAACTAAATATCCATTGTACGACTAGAGGCCTAGAACTCAACAAGAATTTTTTTTTTAAGCAATAGTGAAAGACATTCACCACTTCTTCTTAATCATTGCAGCACTCAGTAATGAGCACGCCTGTAGGAAAAGGTGGCGGCCTTAATGTGACCGTGGATATTGAGGTACATTTTTTGTTTTGGCACATGTATTGAATACATTGAATACATTTCTGTCTTAAAACATGATGAAAATAATTTCTCATCAGCGCAAAGCCTCCTAACGTGTATTTTATTCTTCTCTGCAGCAATCGCCACAATCATACTCTATCACTCCAACGGGCAACAAAAAATCCTTAATGTCCAAAAGTGCAGAGGATTACGGGATGGACCAAAACAGTGACGACTCTACTGATGATGAGTCTGCCCCAAGGAAACCTATTCCATCCTGGGCCGAAGGTAGGCATATTTATTATTGTAACTGTTGTTTATTAATAATTTCTTATTAAGCGTAGCTTATAGGTTTTTCCCTGTATCAGTGTGATGTCAGTCTCATGTTGTATGCATGTCATATTTTAATTGTTCCCCTTCCAGGTCACCATCTGAAGCAGATAATTATGAAGCAGTATTTCAACCCTCCTGATTTAGACTCTTTCTTCGGAACAATTGAACCGCCAAAACTGGAAAACATATTTTACAAGAGCAAGCCTCGCTATTTTAAACGCACCAGCTCTGCTGTGTGGCACTCTCCTCCAATTGGAGGCAAGTAATGTCTGTACACGGATACACGTCGCTGTATAAAGTTTGATCTTTGTTTTAAAGCCTGTTTCCAATAAAGTAACATGTTTTTCTGGTTGTTTTACTGTGTTAGGTAATACATGCCTACAGGTAATGGTCATCAATGTTTTAGGAATATTCTTACTAGTATGTGAAATATCATGGTGATAAGTGAAATTGATGCTTCACACTTGGACTTGAAAATGGGTGTGTATTATAACTGAGTGGGATGTGAACGTTTAAATGTTTTTTCCAAGTGATCAGTAAAACTTTCATTTGTATAATGTGTTTACCGACTGTAAATTATAGTAGAACTCTTATGTTTGGATTTATTCAGGTGCATTAAAATGGTTCAAGAAAAAAAATGTGTAGGTTTCAACTTTTGGTTGGATTTGGTAATACATGACACCTAAGTAAATGCATATAGCCAGTTGAGATAGCATACTGTGATTTCAAGTTCATGTTTATAAATAAAATCTGTCAATATCAGTGAAGTGTGAAATATTTAGCCTTCCGCTGCGAGCTTTTGGCTACGGTTAGCAGAAGGCTTTAGTATTAGCAACATTTACTGAGATCTTATTAGTGAATCCAATACAGTTGAACATTTCTGTGGTTTTGAAGGCACTGCACCCAGCAGTTGCAGTTATTTTAGCTGATTGGACCTCTGCTCAGGTGTCCGGACTCTGTGGACTAATGAGAATGATAAAAGTATTTTTTTCACAGGTACTAAAGAGTTAAAATCACCTGTGTGGATGTAGCATGGTTTGCAGGGTCTTTTTAAATTAAAGATTAATTAAAAATTAAATTTTATTTTAGCTAACTTGTGTTGATAAACGCCCTTTTCATTAGGAACTTCCCCATATTTATATCCCAGTAGTGTTTTTTATGGCAGACATTTTGATTTGCTTACCTATCTAATGGAGATCCATGTCAGGCAAGTATCCTGGAAATGTACTTGATCCAGACTACTTGAGCTGTATCAACAAGTCATTACAGTAAGGCATTGTGTACTACACCAGCTCACTGTAACATCTGAATGGAATGTAGCCATTTATCATGTTTACACGTCTTTCCTGCTATGGCATGTCGAACTGTCTACCATGTAAAGGGTCTGCTTTAAAACGACCTATGTCACCCAGCAGCCCATAACAAAATGGCTTAATATTTGATTGTACCTTCTAAATAAATTGACTGCTTGTTGTAAACATAGACTGTACACATTAGTCTATGGTTGTAATTCATTAATTGGCAATTTGTCAGCATGGAGGTAAAGTCATTAAAGAGGTTAGATAAATCCACAACTGGGCAAACTTCATCTGCTGAGGAAGACCTGCTATTATAAAAAGCTCCAGAACAGCAACTGGACCTCGTGGTAAGATTGTTGTCAACTGTATCTACATTTGTGGTTAACTAGAAACTCTTTTTAAAGTCCCTTTCACCTAGTTAAGTATATTATCCAGTTTATTTACACTGTGCACAAGTATTTGTATGGATATTTAATAATTTAAATGTACCACCCCGCCCTTTAATATCACTAACGCTAGAGGGAACGACGTTATGACGACAGTGCGAATTGTTTGCTGTGGCAGCAGGCGACGTTAGCCAGTCTGTTAACTTCTGTCGTGGGAAACTGAATATAGTTAACGTTACTCAACCAGTTACTTTTCTGAAAAGACGTAGCTAGATCAACAAACCAGGTACGTTACATAACCGGTCGATACACAGCCATAGTCTACAGCCTCCTAGCTAGCTTGCAAATTGCCACCTGCTGTGTTGTACCCATACACAGTCATTGTAGCTAACGTTAGTGTCTGAAAGTCAACTGATGGAGATTTACTAGCTAACGGTGCCTAGCAACGGTAACCAGGGATGCTTGGAGCTAGCTAGTTAACGCTAGGCTCCATTAATACATCCATGGGCTCCATCAGTAACTTTACTAAGGGCTACAGCCCTCTTTAACTTAATGTTAGCTAGCATTTTCATCATTTATCAGTCCGCCTGAAGTTTATTAGTAACGTTACATGTAACGTTAACGGTCAACATTCTTCGTCTGTCAGCCATCGGTGCCGCTTTAACACGGTACTTCCTGCAGTAAAGTCACGTTATTTCATTAATGATGCCTTTGTAATAATGTAGCTAATAACTAACGTTATATGTCGTTAGCTGTCTGCAGATCGAAGAAACAAGTGTTTATTTAGCTTTGTTACCGATGGCTTCTCACTTAAAAACACACGTTATATAGCTAATGCTGTGAGATGAAGGTAAATTGTGTCTGGATCAATTTGAATGCAGTTATGCCCTACAGGGTCGATGCACCCAAATCAGCATAGCCCACAGGCCTGGAAGTAAGTTTGTTTTGGGGCAATGTGTTTGTTACAGTAACGTTACAGAAGTGCGGTCTTTTGGAGATAACGTAATTCTGTTAATTAAGGGTTTCAGTGACACAAGTACTTTGTAGATACTTAGTGAGAAGTGTATGTTTCATTATGCATGTTACTTGCATAATGTGTCCAAACAATAATGTAATGCCTGCATGGAAATGTGTTCACTCATTTATTCATTGTTGTAATTTCCACAGAAATGAGTTCGCAAATCCGACAAAACTTTCACCAGGACTGCGAGGCTGCCATTAACAGACAGATAAATCTGGAGCTCTATGCCTCTTATGTTTATCTCTCTATGGTAAAAAAAAAAATGCTTTTAACAACAATGCAATGTGCTATTTGTGTTCTTTTAGACTCAGAGACATAAAAAGGGGTCTCTTCTTTATTTTTGTTGGTTTTCTAGGCATACTATTTTGATAGGGATGATAAATCTCTATCAAATTTTGTAAAGTTCTTTCATGCACAGTCCAAAGAGGAGCACGGACATGCAGAGATGTTGATGAGTCTGCAGAACAAGCGGGGAGGCACAATTTTTCTGCAGGACATCAGGGTGTGTACTGATACTTCTTCCGCTCAGTTAACAATGTTACAGTGTTTTTCAATGGGGTTGGTGTGTTGGTTATTTTTGTAAAATCAGTATAACACCAGTGTTGAATTGTCATGAATTATTTATGTCCATCTTAGAAACCTGATAGAGATGAGTGGGGGAGCAGCCTGGAGGCTTTGGAGTGTTGCTTGCAGCTGGAGAAAAGTGTAAACCAATCCCTGCTGGACCTGCAGAAAATGGCGACTGAACACAATGATCCCCATGTAAGGAGCAGACTGCGGCACGGCTGCCAGATGCCTGACTATAGTGGCGTTCAAGTTAAAATTCATTTTTAAAGATGACTTTTATTGGCTTCTGACTTTTTCTACAGGCATGCACAGCAAAGCGATTCTATGTTATTCAGAGGATCTGACAGTCTAATGAGATACAACATTCTGTCTTTTTTTTCCACAGTTGTGTGACTTCATAGAAACACATTTTCTGGATGAGCAGGTCAAATCTATCAAACAGCTCGCTGACTGGATATCCAACCTGCGTCAGATGGGAGCCCCTCAGAGCGCCATGGCTGAGTACCTCTTTGACAAACACACCATGGCTGACCAAGACAGTTAAAATACACTTCGACACTTATGATCATCCTGGTCAATGCATGCCACCCTGTCCCTGCATGTAATAGAGATAAGGCTGCTTATTTTATTGTTTGTTAGCTGTCAATCAACTGCAAAATTTGCAAAAAGGCATAGATGGCTCTCTAAACTGGACTACTGCAGACCTCACTTCATGTTACACACCAGATTACAATGGATCTAATGTTGCTGTTTTATAGAATTATTGACTGTGAAAACATTAATACATGCCAGTTATATGTTCATACTTCCTGATATTTTAATAATTGTTTCTGTGTTTTTGGAGTTTACAAAGTGCGGTGGCTAAAACACTACAATTTAATTTCTGAGTGGAACTTTAAAGTGCATTTTGTTTTTATATTTGCTTCTCTCTGAGCAATAAGTATATGGCGGGTGGACTGTGCCGATGTAATATTTCAATGCTTTTATAATTCAAATTACAATTACATGAACATTTATAATTCAGCTCTGTGTATGTTATTGTTAAAACAATATTACAATTTCAATTTTATTTGTAAGGGACAATGTGCAATTGAAACATAAATGTAACCATTTGAAGCCTTGCACCATAGTTAGCCTTTGGCTAATTTACATCTGCAGTATAACAGTAGTTATTTATCAATAATAGATTTGCAAAATAATTAGACATGTTTACTTTTATGGTACTTCATTCTACACCTTTAACATATGATCTACATTTGCCTCCTGATTTCGCATTTGCATCTTCTCATAGTGATACCTAATTACCATATTCTCATATATTTGTACACTATATTGTTCCTGCAAAGATTGTGTTATTGAGGATACTTAAGGGGGTGGGAGTCCTGAAAATTGAAGCTGGCCATCATTTTACCTGCTGCTCCTTCTGTGTTCTTATTTTATTGGTAGACACATTAGTGCTTTTAAATAATCTTGATAAGTAACTACTAGGGATAAAATTAGAATAACACACTTAACTTTCAACATTCCACTTATTTTACCTTTTTAAATGCATCAGATTTGAGTTGCATCCCTCATATTTATGGGTTAACTGTATAGTGACTGTGTAAGCTGACTGTAGTTGCTTTAAATTAATGTTATCTGAACGCACTGATTTGGACAAGCAGGTGAAATCCATGAAATGTTTCCTCAACAATTTTTTTTGGGGGGGACAGGTCGGTTCTCTCTGCAGTTGTCTTATATAATATGATTTATAATTATTTGTAGTTATGTGTACAGACAGTTTGCTTGTATAATAAAATAAAATAGTAAATCATTTCAAGGTTTTTTATTGAAAAACAAAAGAAACAACATATACTTCTTAATATTTATTAGAGTACACTGATGGAGACAATGCTAAAAAGAAGAGTTGAAGAATATACTCATTTTGGCTTCTTGTTGAGGTTCAGAAGTACTGAAATGTGTTTATTTTTCAGATAGTTATTTTCTCAAGGTGTTTGTTGCGCTACAAGTAGGTTAATAGGTTCTACAAAAGTTTAACAGAAAGTAGAGATTAACTCGGTGTTTGCGACAAATACTTCTCAGTTGTGTGTAGGGTACCAGCTGACTGTAAGCACTTTGTGTTCCAGTTTTATGCATGAATTGTGCTATATAAATAAAGTGTATTATTAGAAATGCAATTCAGATGTAACAGATCAGTGCTTGTATGTGTGAAATATTTTGAATGCCACATTTTCTCAGTCCTGCTCCCTCCCTCCTGCCGCCTTGTTCACCCCACCGTCTACCAAAACACCTAGCAGGTCCCCTTCAGCCAATGAGATTCCTGAATCATTGGGTGAGTGTTGCTGATTGGTTTCTTGCTGCGATGATGCTGAAGTGGAAACTGTGTTCATGTTGTTGCTCAGCCCGCCGTTGGTGCCCCCGCTGCTTGCCCTCATGTTGGTGCTAAAGTTCCCATGGTTACTAAAATTAGTGTGACTTGTACCGTTGCAGAGACTTCCCATCGTGCCAGCACTGTTGGTGCTTGTTGCATTAATGCTGCCAGAGCTGCTGTTGGGATTACTGGGATTTGCTGCCGCTGTGCGAGAGGGAGGAGTGAATGAGAACACCCTTTCTCCTCCGCTTCCAACCACCCTAGCACTTAGGGGTCCCGGCTGGCTGTCAACTGAGGGGAGGGTGTCCAGATTAAGACGGGGAGGTGGAGGGCGGCGGGACAACAGGCCATGTCCAGGTCTCAGTTTGGATATTGGGCAGAGTTCAGGTGGTGGGTCAGGGAAGGAAAAGGTAGTGGCACTTGACACCTCGCCATCTGCACTCAGCCAGGGGAAAGCAGAGGATGGTGGTGGGGGGATGTGGTTAGGGGTGTCGGGAGGCAGCAGCTGTGAGCCCACTATTGGGGGAGCGAGGGAGCTGCAGCTGCGGTCCCACTCATTCTGAGTTCGCCGGGCAGGTCGAGGGCGGGGCATCGCAGGGGGCACGCAGTGGATGGGTGTTTGTGGACAGCTGTAGAAACCCGGTCTCTCATACAAGGGCATGGTGGAGAAGGCATAGTCTGGATCTCGCTCGTGGTTCAAAGGCTGGCGGCCTTGACTCTGAGTTAATGGCCCTTCTGGGTGCAGGTAAAGAGGGAAGCGGCTTTGTGGAGCTCCAGGGCGGCGGCGCAGCAGAGAGACCCGGGAGGAGCGAGGAAAGTTAGGGGACTGGACACTGAGGAGACGACCCAGCCCTCCGAGCAGCGGGGTGGAGTAGTTGGCTTCCTCATGTTCCTTGATTTGCTCCAGATTGGACTGAAACTCCATCTCATCCTTTGTAACACTAGTTTAGATTAAATATGTGGTTGGTTAGGGGAGTATTTTTCAGTATTTAAGAAGAATTTTTGTCTGTCAGAAAATAAAAACATTACTGAACCTGATATCCAGGGCTGATCCCATGAAGGAGGGTTTGCGGTGTTCAGCACTGGCAGCAGTGTAGGGAGGCTGAGGTTCAGACTCATTCCAGTACATATCCCTCTCGACCAGCGGCAGGCTGTCGTACATCTCATCCACAGACAACAAGGACACCTGGGAAACAACAGAAACCACAGCAAGTAGAACAAGACGGCCTCTGTCTGCGGCTGATGAAAAAGTGGCAAATAGTTTGAATTTATACCTGTAAATTGCGATCAACGAGCCAGTTGGTTTCAAAGTCATCATCATCTTCACCAAAAGGATTAATGAGTTGCTCAGCCACCTGAGACCACAAGCAGAAAAGACCACAATACAGCTCAGTAGGACAAATGAGTAACAATCGCGGTGCAGCATGAGTGTAACTAGATCATAAAATGAATCCGCTGTTTTCACCTTCAGCCAACCAACATAGAAGAAAAACTGCAGCAGGGTGAAAACAGGCAGGTAGAAGTCCAGATCGTGACCGGGGTAACCCTGAGCTGGATCCAAGAACTGACGACCAATCAGACAAGCCAGGAAGAAGCTGTAGACCGCCACTGTTGCCACCTAATTAAATAAATTAGTCAGGTGTGTTTCACAACTAAGTCTCTTGTCAAGCATCGCTTCTTGTTTTTGTTTTTGATTTCATCGTGTTTTGTGAGGTCAGAGTGCTAATTTTGATCAAACTAAGGTTAATCATTTTTGGTACATTATTTTGATGATTATTGTAATGCACAAAATCACATTCTTTATAGCCCACCAGCAGCTTAATATTAGCTCTGCATCCTTGTCATTAGCAGTCATCACTTTTTTGACACCTAATCATTGGACATTTTTCACTAAAGGAAAACTATTAAATCAATTTGTTCGACCGTCATGCATCTACTATATTCTAGTTACAGCAAAGTATATCAACAAAACCTGAGTATAGACAAGAGGCAGGCTGATCCAGTCGTAACCATACAGCTTCATACACTTTGCCCGTAAACTATTCAACTCCTGAACAGAGAAGTAAAAGCAGGACAGGCAAAAAAACAAACAATTTTAGAAACTGTTTCAGACCTAAAATTGCCACAACGTAAAGATGTCCAGGCTCTTTTGGCCTGCAGATATATGCACATGAAGACCTACAGTGAGAATGGCTGTGAGTGCCACATCGTTGTTGATGCGACCCTCAGTCCGAGCCCTCAGAGCCAGGCTGACAAACCACATGCAGGGAACCCAGAACTTGTTGTGAGGAGAGCGCAAGTCCTCCAGGTGCCTCAGCTCCTCTGACGTCATCAAACCTGAGAGGCACAAACATGGAAATTAAGAAATGGCACAAAGAGAGAAAGCATTTAAGATGTTTCCATGTCTTTTTTAAAGATAATTTGGGGGCTTTAAATAACAGGACACCTCGAAGACAGGAAAGGGGAGAAAGAGAGGGGACGACATGCAGCAAAGGGCCATGGGTCGGATTCAAACCCACGGTGCCAAGGACTCAGCCTATATGGTGTGCACACTCTACTTGGCGAGCTTGAGGTCGCCCCTGTTTCCATGGGTGACTTCAATATTGGTTCCTGTGATGCACACTGTAGTCAAGCCTCTCAAAATGCAACAACACACATGAGCCCTGTCTCTGTGTGTAACAGTGTTTTTAACGTTAGACAGCCAATCGCAAGCATTATTAGATCTTGGTACAGGCATACTGCGTGCTTGTTGGCTCACAGACACTGATGAGATTTAGGGCCTACTCCTTAGGTATTGAAATTTTGTATTGAATGACGAGGCATTTTTTGATACTCAATAAATACTATGGGGGCAATTCGGCCGTTGCCTAAAAGTATCCAAGTTCAGTACCCAGCCCTAGTTCTCAGCTGTAACATCACCAAGTACAGCATGTAACGTACAAATGGTTCATCCACATCAGATAGAAATACACAGAGTCTAAACCAGTGCCATGCTGGACCTCTTCACACAGTTTCTTCAGGACTTTTAAATAGTGCAAACAGAAACTGCTTTGGATGAGTTCACTGCGTGTGATAAGACTGCCAGGACCAACAACAGAGAGTTTTTTGTGTTTCCATCCTAATGTCGTACCTGCATGCACCACATGCTCCATGGTGGGGAACCTCTTGTAGACGGCTGTGCTGACAGAGCGGTAGATGAGCACACCAGAGAGGTTGGCGTATCGCATCAGAGTCCGTCGGGTCAGCCTGGAGGCCTCGTCAGTTCCACGAACATGACCACCCACTAATGCTGCCAAGCGGTCCGGCCAGGGGACATTCTCAAACTGGCCCCACCAACGGGACACGACCAAGGTGACATAGAAACCTGACGAAAAATGTGAAGAATTAGACGATAACTTCCTGGGATGGTTTCCATGTTTCCATGTTTCCATGTTTCCATCCCTTGGAATCTAAAAGTGATCAAACAATCCGCCTCAACTCACCCAACACAAACGACACGGGGATGAGCTCTGCATAGCGGTCACAGTATATTGACAGCTTCTCAAACAGCCTTTTCTGGTCATCATTTAACACAAACCTGGTGAAGGAAACATATATTGATAACATTCACTGGAATTGTACCTTGTACTATTTCATGTGACAAATAAAAATCAACGAATCTCTAGAACAAGACACATGCATTGCTAACATACCTTGTCTCATTAAAACAAGTCTTTTTTTCTGTTAAAACATAAGTTGGTATGTTTTAATAACCAGAGAAGTCATAGAGTTAGAACATGGACAAGATCCAAAATTAAAATGAGATAATTAAAAACTTGTTATAACGAGAAACTGAGCAAATGCTTGTTTCGTCATGGTGGCAGAAATAAGCTGCTTTCAGAATTATCTTCTTAAACCTGGTCTTTACAACATTTTCCCTTAAATAAATCCAGAAATGTGTACTGACCCCGGTTTAAGAATGTTTGTCCAGTAGGAGTCTACTTTAAGTAAGTTTTACCTCATATGTGTAGATAACAGCAATTTATATATTTAAACATGTGTCCTGATACTATAAGTTATCTTTACATGCTTTATTGTTTATTGTGTTATTGTTTATTTCTAGTAACCCTAAACTATCAAACCCCTGAATGCTAAATCCCAGCTGTAAAACGTCCTACGTTTGTTGAGTAAACGAATATTGTTAAATAATGTTTTTACTGGAGCTAATAAATCAGCCCGGGCCTGATAGGCAGCCCATATTCATTATCAAAGATATATTGTTATCGGCATATATGTTGGCTGATAAGTAACATGAAACTGCAATACACAAATAGCAAAAATGTTTGAGATAATTTAGATAAAGTCTCTGTTAAATAGTTTGTCCACCAGAGAGCACTGACACGTTTCAGCTGGAGAATGTCCTTCTTAGTAGACCTACATATTCTGGGCCCAATTCTTTCAATTTACTAAATTTAAATGATTCGTAAAATGTTTAGGTAAAAAAATTAACATCAGAAGATATATCGTTATCAGGTTTTTTTTTTTAACTCAAATATCTGTATTGGCCTCAAAAGTGCTGTATGTGTCAGGCTATAGACACTCTTATCTGCAGACTGGAGGACATGAAAGATTATTATTGGAGTTCACAGTGTTTTCTCTCAGAAAGTACCTATAAACAATACTGAAGAAGTAGTAGAGAAGAGTGAAGATGATGAGCTCTCTGTAGAGCAGTTTATAGATGCTGCCCTTCCATCGCAGAAGCAGGTGAAAGAAAGTCCCGAGACCTGCATCAGCAACCCTGCGAGAGTACGTTACTGTCATTGCTGCTGCTGCTGCTGTTTGCTGGCCAACTTGCTGGCTGATTGTGGCGTGACATGAAGAAAACCAGTGTGGTGTTTCGTCTGAGCTCAACGTCAGCGATCGACCTGGATCTCATAAGGCCAATTAGGTCACAGATCTAAAATGATAAAGTAAAACAGCAGTCTATTAGCAGTTGTTTAATTTATGTTCTCTACTTGCATAAGTTTGGATTTACAAAAGCAACTGAAACTGTTTTATTTTCATTCTGTAAATGCTTAATCATTCAAAATAACATTCCCTCATTTTATAGATCTTAAAAACACTACTACATCTGAAGAGATGTCCACAGGGCTACAACAGGCAAATACAATATGTGATGGTCTCAAACACAAGGCTGTGAAGTTGTTGACACTTACCACACAAATGAGAACGTCTGGCCATCGTACTCACTGTGGCTCGAGATGTGTGGCGGCAGCGTCTCTTGGAATGATGTTGGAGAAAAGGAAGCAGGAAAGTAAAAGAGAGCAAGGGACTCCTACACCTCCGGTCACTTGATGTGTTAATCTGTTTCAGCAACAAAGCTGCATTGTGAGGCCGGGTCCTGTTAATCTTAACAAATCTGAGGACAGCAGAGCACCCACACTGCCACAAATAGGTTGGTTAAAGGCATGAGTGCTGAGTAGCTGTGTTCAGATTTTGGAAATATGACTCTAAGAAACCATCTTCAAAGTTTAACAGTTATTTCTCTCTGCCTTTTGCTGAATCACAAACACGTTATTTTCATTTCATTTAAATACCTAGAGGGAACATTGATTGTTTTCTGTTTGAAGCCTCATTCAGTATTTACTCATGGAAAACTCTTGATCAGGTGAGACTGTGTGTTCTCCCCCCTCTGCTGGAAGAAATGTGTACAGCTGGGCTCTAACTGCCTAAAGGGTGTTAGTGATTAACCCTTCCTGTATAACCAGGAGACCAACAGCGAGGTGGAGTGCGGACAGAGTTCAATTTTGAGATTATCAAAGCACAATTTCAGCAGTTTTGACAGATTTTGGATGCTCTGGCAACAACTGGGGGTCAGCTTTGAACACTTTGGTAAGTGTATTCTGTGTATTCTTTTTTCCTTAAATCAGCCTGGATTACGTCTCTTGCACACACCACATGTGTGTGATACTTGCATGATACTGTTTCTTAAGTAAGTTGTGTTTACACTGGATATCACACAAGGAAACAAATTCCTTTAGCATGACAACCTGCAAATAAAAGAGTCTGAGCTCCTCTAGCTCTGCAGTATTCAGAGAAGAAAGAAGTGTGTCAGTTATTCAAACACTGTAGAGGTCATGGTCATGGCTTGTCACTTTGTAACTGAAAGACTTTGACTGTGAGGTTTGTTTGGTGCAATTTATCTAATTTCCATGTGATTTTAAGTTGCTGTATGTAACTTTGTGTTCTGCATTGTAGGTGCTTGACACCCACAGGCATCAAGATCATTACATTTAAATGGCACTAAACGCATTTAACAAACTGAGGGTAACTTCAGTGGAGACATCTAGTAGTTTCTGATGAGTTTCTGCACTTCGTGAAAGAGAGACATGGATGCTTTTGAGGGAATTCACAGCGTCCAGATTTCCTCTTCTCCACCGTCTTCAACAACAGCCAGCCCAGGATATGAAATCATCAAAGCAGGGAGATCTGGAATAGCAGTATATTCCTCCTCTGTGTTTTTCGGCACACCTGATGTCCTTGGACAGCCAGCCACCAGACGCGTGCACAAGTGTAGCATGGAAACTGAGGAGGGCTGTGCTGTTGGACGGTGAGTGTCAAAAGGAGATGGATCTGTATTGGCAAAACATGACTGGTTTAAAAGGTAATTTTGAAGGTGTTTCCCAAAGTGTAGACTAACCGTATTCCTAAATGTTACCACAATGGCTGTATATAAAGGATTCAAATGCTTCACTCTCTACCATATTGGTACCACAGTCACCTAAGAGACAGTTATCATCTAATTTTGCACAATTGTCCAACAACAAAAATCTTCTCATGTGGTTCTATTAGTCATGATGTAAAGCCAAACTTGTACTCATACATATTCATCCCTTTAGAATTCTTTATGCGTGTGACCCATCACATTAAGGTCGTCAAGGCAAATGACTACATATGTAAACTAGCAAACAAGTCTATTTTAGTCACTAGTTTAACTCCAACAATGCATTATGTTGTCTAAGGCTTGTTTTGCATGTAAAGTCTTTTTCTGTATTACAGCCATCAGACAAATGTAGTGAAGAGCATCCATGCAGCATTGACCGAGAGACATGTTTTCGGTCTGCTGCTGGGTCAGATCAGAACATGTTATTGTTGATGTTATTTCTTGCCTTTATTATAGGGTACAATGGGAAGCTGACAGGAAATGAGGGAAGAAAAAGAGATGAACGATGATATCTCAAAGAACCTTTTACTTATTGGTCAACATAGAGGCTGATACTGTATGATATCGACCGATTTATCAGTCTATCTCTAGTGTGGTAAGACATTTCATTTTATGGGAAATAGATAAATTATGATTCATTTGTGTTAAATGCACTTAACTATAACCAAAGTGCTTTATTTAGTTTGGATTATTTTGCATGATTGCACTACAATGTTTTAACTTTGACATGTATTGTCATGGAATTAGTTGGGTAAAACAAATGCAAACTATATATTTATTTGATGGCCAATAAATACTCTGCAAGGCTGGACTACCAATCGTTCAAAGCTGGAAACTAAGCTTAGGCTTTAGGCTACATTATTTGGCTTGTGCTTCAATTGAAACTTTTATCAACTGAAATAATAAGGGCCTGAAGGTTGGTCCTGCTTTATTACTCAATCTCGCCTGTCTTGAAGAGAAACCTTCTGTAAAATGCTGTTTAAAGGCCTTTAATTGTGCTTAGACTATATTTTGCACGCTGCTTAATTCATGTGTTTAATCAAATCTTTAATTAAAAATGTGGCTTAAAACTGTGTAAAAATCAATTTATGACAGCTTCTGGCAGACAACCACAACGCTGACGCATGTGCAATGGGGATATATGATGCCACTGACTGGGTTTGAACATTGTTGGAAACATTTGGGATAATATAAATACACAACTCTACGAAATATATAACATAGGTCTAGTCGTTTTTAGGCATTTTAATGCGAACATTTTACTACTTTATTGGGGTCCAGCACCTCGTTATTGCCCTGGGGCCTCCCAGCAGGACAATCAGGCCATGATACTTTGAAGTAATTTTAAGTTTACTGAAAAATGTTTGGCCTTGAAACCCCAAGTTTTCTTTAGATGTAACTGTAAGAGCCTCACAAACATGATCCACTTATAGATAAACATAACCATATGATGCGTTACTGTACAGATGCTGGATGTTATCTTGAATGTGGGCCTCAGTATGTGGCGGTGTGCTGCGGTGCTGTCTGCTGCTCCGGGCCGGTGTTTGTCTTTTGTCGGTGGTCAGGGCGTTGGGGAGTGGAGGCGCTGTCATGTGACCGGTGAGAAACAGTCACAAACGTAGCACAGATTTGAGACACTCGTTTTTCTTGCCTGGGAGGAAGGACATGGGGTTAAGAAAAGAAACAGCGAAGGACAGGGTTGTAAAAGTGTTAACAAAGTCGGCGTTACACTTTTAAATCGTTTTTGTTGTTTCTATCAAACCGCTGCGGTTGTCGGTTGGCTACGTCAGTGTCCGCATTCCTCCGCTGATTTAAACGGCTGGGATTAGTTTAACTGAAACCAGCTAACGTTAGCTCTGTCAGTAAAGTATTTGTTAATTTAACAACAACAACAACTACTACTACTACTGAAGGACACTGGAGGGGAGAAGTTGACACCTGGCACTCATACACAGACAGGGTAGGAGGTTTATATCTGCTGTCCTGGACACTGACAGGGTATAAGGGCGGATACTGGGGGGAAACCTCTCCGGACTAAAAGTTATAACTGTTAGCTAACAACTAGCTAGCTAAAAGCCTTGTTTATAGTTTATGGGTAGCTATTGCAGCTTTGAGCATGAACATTGTGGGTAAACGACACAGCAGTTAATGTTCATTTTAAATGTTAGGATTGCTAATGCAGCTGCAGAGGGTCTAAAGCTGTGGTCTGGGGTCCCTCAGAGGTATTTAACTCGGTGAGAAAATCAGAGCTATGAAACAAGATATTTTGATTGTCAGACACAATTCTGCTGTCAAATATCAAACTGAACATCGTAATGAACTTAATATTGAACTATAAAGTGTTGTTGTTCGGTATATCCTAATGTTTTAAACTTTTAAAGTGTGTATTTATCAAATTTGGCATCCTAATTCTTAATATAATAGTAAATAAGATACTCAGTTGCAGGTGTTTAGTAGGTAGCTATTGATAACTAAAACTAATGCAGTCTTAACGTCCCTGCAGTAAACTTCTTTTATGACCAATATATTATCTGGGCTGATGAATTGGCCAATATTGTCTAAGTGCATCAGTTTTTTTGTTGAAACTTTGGCTATAAATGGAGTTGACAAAATATCAGAAACACTTAAAAGTATAACAGCCCAGCCTCTAAAAAAACGTAACAATATATTGTTACGTTTTTTTTGTAAATATATAAACATCTGAATGTATATTAGTATTGGATGTTTTTTGATGATCATATCTATTTTACCCATATTACCCACTCTTACATGAAAATGATGACTTGCTGTAGCTAGTGGTTTCATGCTCTTCATTAGGGTCACTCTGTTTGTTTATTTATTTATTTGTGAATGAAAAAAAAAACATCTGAAGCCCCTTAGTGGCCACAATTAAAACATACACACACTGACATATAACACAAAGCAAACAGGACAGGCAAATTGTGGGGTAATGAGTCATTATCATTACATCAAGCCTATATCCTGATCTGTATTTATAGCAACCTAGTTTAAGGAGTGGACATGAAACCTTTATGTTCCCTCACTAACAATACTGATTGTATTTCTGCTTGTGTGAAGGTTAGTAGATCTGGATCCAGAGCCAAAGTCCAGAGTGGAGGGAGGAGGCCAGGCTGGGCCCACCTCAGGCAGGGACCATGGCGACCTCTCTCTGCATCGTAGCTCCTCGCTGGAGATCAAAGAAAAAGAAATCCGAGAAAAGGGTTCGGAGATCCTCAGGGAACAGCTGGACGCTGCAAAGAAGGTGTTGTAACCTACTTTATGCTAACGCGTACAGACACAAAGCATTGTGTGTCCTGAAAACAAGCTGACAATGCAAATGTCCTTCCTCGTTAAATTTGGTTGTGACCTCTTCTCATCTCAGGAACTGAAACTAAAGGACAAGGAGTGTGAGCGTCTGTCGCAGGTCAGGAATCAGCTGGAGCAGGAGCTGGAGGAGCTGACTGCCAGTCTGTTTGAGGTAAGCAGTAATCATTGCTGGGATGCATCATGAGTCTTCATATTGACAATTTGCATTGCAGTGAAAACATTTACTGCAAGCTTAACACCAATATTTCAACTTTTTCACTGTAGGGAAACAACATATTTTGAGATGAGGGTTCACTAGAAAACCCTCAGCTGGAATAGTTTAAATCTGCACATTATACACATGTAACATAATATACATTTTACGATATGGATCAAATCAGGTCAGATGACTGTGTGTAATGTGAAAGGGATCGCTTATAGTGAGAGAGTGACAGAGAATCATCACCAGACTCGTCAGCTCCCCCCCCCCCTTTACAGAGAGTTCTACCCTCTTGTAGCTCATTGTTTTGGTTTTCTGGCCCCAGAGCTGCAACCATCATTTAAATTATCAATTAATCTGTCTATAAAATGTCAGAAAAAAGTGGAATATGTTCATCATGATTTTCCAGGTGACTAGTTTTGTCTGATTGTCTTAAACCCAGATGTACTCAATTTACAATATCAAATTGAGAAAAGCACCAAATCCTCACCTACGAGAAGCTGGAACCACTGAATGTTTGTTTTATTTATTTGGTTTGCACATTACAAAATTACAATTATTATAAAATACAAGATATGTACACAAAGACATGCACATACATACAAACACACTTCTACCTACATGTACATGAATTTAAAGTAAACAAAAGCTTGTTCTGTGTTGTTGTGATATTATCGATGTTGTGTTTTCAGCTTGTTTTGCTGCCCCACGTGTCCAAAAACCACTTATTACTGCTTTAACTTTTTAATAGATAACCTTTTAAACAGATAACCATTCACCATTAGTGAATTATCAACCATTATCTTATATCTTCTGATCAGAGATTTCAAACTTCCTTTTTTCACAGTATAGTATGTCACAAAAAAGTCACAATATAGTACTGTATGTCATGAAAAATGCCATAGAAATGTGATGGAAAAAGTCATAGTAGCGTCAAGCGTCTGTCAGGTTAGGAATGACAACTTGTAGAAAGCTACTGGTTGCATGGCAACTAGTGGCATATCGCGGGCATCGCAGTAGTTACGTTCTGTCATTAATGCTAATGTTAGCGTTTTCGGTGGACAACTCGGCAGTTTAATGTGGAACTGAAACGGAAAAGACATTTTGTTTTATGTGTGCACTTTTCTTGTGCGGACCTCAATCATATGCCGGCTCACTAAATTAGAGAACCTCTGGTATAGATGGACAACAGACCTTGTGTTAATGTTTCAATCTTCATCACAACAGGAAGCTCACAAGATGGTACATGAAGCTAACGTCAAACAAGCAGCCGCCGAGAAACAACTGAAGGAGGCTCAGGGAAAGGTGTGTGAGGTTGATTCTCTGTTTCTGTACTGCAGATCATCAACTTAAGATGATGATTTATGAGCGGAGTGATTTTCATGACCCCTTGTCCCATTAATTCCTTCAAAGCAGCTGAACTATTTTTGAATTGAACTGATTGGCTGTTGCTATTATTATTGATTTTTCCATCCATTTGATCATCTGACTTTCGTCACTTTCCCAAATATATTTTTCTTCTTCTGTATTTTTTCTGTCTGGCTCATAGATTGATGTTCTGCAAGCAGAGGTGACGGCGCTCAAGACTCTGGTGTTGACATCAACACCATCTTCACCAAACCGCCAGCTGCATCCACAGCTGCAGCCGTCAGGAACCAGGGGAGCGTACAAACACGTCGGGGGTCACGTCCGCAACAAGAGCGCAAGTGGTGGCTTTCCATCCTCGCCTGGAAAACCAGAACCCTCCTCAGTTTCCATTCAGCCTGCGGCCAAAGAGGACCGAGAGGTAACCTGAATGAAGTTTGTACGTTTTGCCTCTCTGCTGCTCTATAAATTTCTCTGTTTCTACCCCTCATTCCTGCTTCCAGTCACTTTTAGTTCTCTGCTTTTTCTTTTCTCTCAGTACTAACCTTTCCCTGACTCGTTCTTCCTCTCTGTCTCTGGTGTTTCTTCCTCTCTCAGCCTGCTGTTCCTGCTCTCCTCTCTCTGATACTCTGCCTGGTTCCTGGCCAGTCTGTCAGTGTGACCTTTGACCGTTACTGGCAGGAGCGGGAGGAGGGGCTGGGCACTGACAGCAGACAGGTAACTGCATTTAGTTGCTGGCAGACTGTTTTCTGCAACTGTTTTTATGCTTTTTATGGGAAAATGAGCATGTTATTTCTTCCTCCTCAGTACAAAGTGACAATAATACACTGTATCTCTTGAAAAGTATTATTAGTCTGAGAGCATTAGTCTCTAGTAGGCCAGAGTGTCTGTTTTCAAAGTGGCTGTGAGACAGACATGGACCTGATAAACCTGAAAAACTTCTCTTTTTTTTTAATCACAGCTCTAGTTAAGACTTGATGTTAATGCTTGAACTTATTAGTGAAACATATCTATGGTTGACACAGTGTGAAGCTCAACAATGTTTATGGCTTCTCACTGGTTTGGAAAGAGTTGGTACTCACATTTGACTGTGGAAATATGCTGGTTGTGCAGCTGAAAGTGTGCAGCAGGGACAGAAGCTTCACTTTGAAGAGTCAGGGAGGTGCAGGTAGAAAAGTGAATGCATAACCTCCTTACACCTCTTTCTCTCTGTACAGCCTCAGAGCTGATGGCATGTCTTTGTTCTTGCACTTAAGTCTTTTAAAGTCGTGTTCCCTATCTTTCCTAAATTGTGTTGTTTTTGTTTTAATGTATGCGTTGGGTGGTGAAGCCAGATACATTTTGGCCAATAAAGTTTCTAAATAACTAACATTTTGTCAGCTGATGTTTCTAGGTGTATTGATCACTACCAATGTTTTAATGTTCATCTTTTTTAAAGTTGCTGGGAGGTCTTTACCTTTTAGAGTATCTTTAAAGTATTTTGCACTATTGGATAAGTTAGCCAGTTTACCTGTCTCTATTTTGAAAATGTGATTTTTTTTTATCTCGTCGGTTGCAAGCATCTGTAAGTTAACAGGGTTATGTAGGGTGGGGGGTAGGGACTGTAGTTGCCTCATCAGACAGGCAGATTAATACGTGAGTGATGAATTGTTTTCTTTTTGCAGATGGACTCCGTTCTGTATGCAGAGTTTTTGATGTGGAAGGAGAATCCAAGTGTCGAGCGCTCCTCTGCCTTCCTGAGTCGCATCTACAGAGAAGACATCGGGCCCTGCCTCTCCTTCACAAGATCTGAGGTCAGAATCCCACTGTTTCTTTACATAAACACAACAACACTGCATTTGTTGTATTACCGTGGTTAAGGTTATGTTAACATAATTGATTACTGTTCTTCACAGCTGTCCCAGCTGGTGCAGAGTGCAGTGGAAAACAATTCTTTGACTATCGAGCCTGTTGCCATGTCAGCGTTACCGATGGTTAAAGCCTCAGCTATTGAGTGTGGCGGCCCGAAGTGAGTTATCACGTCTACATATCATCTATCATCCTGTCCTCTCTTACACCATCCACTGCTAAACAGTGGCTAAGTCAACACTAAAAATCCACTCTTTGCTTTTGTATTATCCCCTGATAGCAGTCATAGTACGTATCTGAGAGGGGTTTAATCAACGGGCACATTTCTAATCTCTGTCTGATTTAAAAAAAAAAAAAATAAATAAAAAAAATCTTTTTTTCCAGTGGCTTTAGAGCAGCAATAGAGACGTAAGTCCTCTCAGGAACAATCACCTGTTCAGCTTTTCACTAACACAAAGTACTGTAGCATGAAATGAAGTCTGTCTATCCATCATGTGAAAAGTTGTAACCAAATCTGTAAAATGAGTTCTGCATGTCTGGATATACATTAAGGAACCTTTTCCTCTTCCCGTGACTAACTTTCTTTGATTGTGCACTACTATTTTTTGTTGTTGCCGTTTCTCTACTAAAATGTATGGTCTCACTTATTTAGTCTTAATTCAAAAGTTACCCAAGTTTCTTTGTTAATAATACCTGATGGAATGTAACATCGTGTTTGCTGTGATAAATCGGTGACACTGTGTATCCACGTCTTGTAGCTGTAATTGTCTGACAGCTGATCTGTTTGTAGAAAATGTGCATTAAGCGGCATGTCGCGCCTCTGCCGACATCGCATTAAACTTGGCGACAAGGGGAGCTACTATTACATCTCTCCTTCCAGCCGAACACGGGTAACTATCACTTAATCTCTGTGACCTTCATTAGACACACTGCCGTTAAGTGTTGCTTCATGTGACCTCGTCCTTATTTCACCTTTCTAGATCACTGCAGTTTGCAATTTTTTTACTTATATCCGCTACATCCAGCAGGGCCTGGTGAGACACGATGGTAAGTTAACACCAACATGTATTTAACATATTATATATTTTTCTTAGTATAAGTCGTTTTCCTCCTTTGCTTCTTGCTTTGCCTACAAGGGTTTTATTCAGACAGCTGACATTTTGTATCGTGTGTGTGTGTGTGTGTGTGTGTGTGTGTGTGTGTGTGTGTGTGTGTGTCCCCAGCGGAGCAGATGTTCTGGGAGGTGATGCGTCTCCGCAGAGAGATGACTGTGGCCAAGTTAGGTTTCTACCTCACTGACCAGGGCTAGAAGACCTGACAGTCCACTGAAACACCCGACAGGACGGCATGATGTTGATTATTCAAGGTCAGGGTTAAACTGTTTTTGTAGCAGGGGTTGTACAGCATTAGCGCTGCAGCGGAGGTCGATCAACAAGGGAAGCAGAACATGTTTGTGTGTCACTTTTATGCAATAAGACAGAGTTGAACCAGCACAGCTAGAAATAAGTGAAAATAACATGATTTTAAAGATATTGTTATTCCCCGATATGTAAAATATATATTTTCTGTTCAACTGCAGGCTTCCAGTTATTCTCTCCCAGGTGAGGAGAATTGTTTCTGTTCTGAACCTCCCCGGTGGAGTACACACAACTTCTCATGTTAATACAAATAGACTCTATGTATTTTGTTCAAGGCGATAGTCTGTTGAAAAGATGAGCACAACGCATGAAAGCAGTGTAGAGAGTTTAGTTGGTCTCTTACCTCAAGTATTACATTCTTATTTAACTATGTAATGTAATAGTTCTACTGTGAGATTGACAGTATCCACATGGTTTCCACAGAACAATTATTCGGGTTGTTTTCTTTATTCTTACATAAATATAATGCTCACTAGCGTCTCTTAGTTGCTCTATTATGGCCTCAATTTTGTTGATTCACTACCTGTTCTAGATGCCTTGTATAAACACACACATGAAACAGCTTCATGTCAACCTGACCTGTACTTTATAATCAGAAATATAGTTATGGCACCTCCAAGCTCAAAATAGTGACAGTTTTACAATATAGTCAGAAAATGAACAAGCTTTAATACAAGTGATTGCAATATGCACTGTAACTGTAGTTTCACACGTGTGCAATGAAGAATGTGCACACAGTAAAAGCCATACATGACTTTCCATGAATGCAGTATAGCCATATTATACAATGTATATTGGTTGTACTTCGGAATATCGATTTATTATATGGCCACATTTTACAGAAAACTATCTGTTGAAGGCAAAAATGAAGAATATTGTCTTAAAAAGTGCAATAACTGCTTCTTATCCTTCTTTAGGGCTTTGAGGTTTATAACCTCCGTGTACTGATCATTAAAACACTCCATTAAAGACGAGGCATTGTAGCCTCACTACATCACCTTTGTACTGTGTTTAATTTATAGGTTGTTTGAACGAAATCTGATAGCAGATACATGAATCAGCTGGTTTGACTTAGATGTTGGCTCTATGAAGTTTGAGATTGGGAACAATGACTCATCACTATAATTCATTATAACACAGTCCAACCAGATGACACAGAGACCTACTTCTCTTAGGGCACAACACGGTTACGGTACCTAACAGGTTTGTATAAGCAGGAATCAGGCACACAGATACTGAGACGATATCCAGCTCAGAGGGGCTTCATGGTATGAAAATCTGTTTTTATATCAGACATTCCAGTAAGATTTTAGTTTCCGGATTGAAAGGACTTTTGTAAGCTTGTTACGTAGGTAATGAATGAGCACCGTCGGACTGGTCAATCACATAATGTGTAGTCAGAGGAAAAACGTGATCATGTGAGCAGGTCATGTCATGTTTAATGGTCAACAACAGGGATACTTATTAATGTAAAACGTTTGTCCAGCTTTTGTGTTATATGGCTGTTATAAATTAACAAGACAAAATATTCTACTACTATAGACAGAAAGTCCACACATCAGTATATTTGCAACTTAAAATAATTAAGACGGTTAGATATTTTTCATTTAACATTCTGCAGAGGAACATTAGAACAAAATTTGACCAAACTTTTTAACTTTTCCCCTGGCAACATCCAGCATTGACTAACTCTTCTTTCTTGGGAAAATATCTGCAAAAGAGACATTTAGTTATTTATATTTCACTTTAAAACTACTTTTATGTTTAATTATGAATTAAAATAACACTTATTTCACTTGTATATGTATGGATTTAGCAGTGGTAGAATGTTGACTAAGTACATTTAGTCTTAGTACGTACTGTACTTCAGAAATTCAAAGTACTTGTACTTTAGTTGAGTAGGTCCATTTTATGCAACTTTAAAGTGCTCATATTATGCTAATTTTCAGGTTCATAATTGTATTTAGAGGTTGCACCAGAATAGGTTTATGTGGTTTCATTTTCAGAAAACACCATATGTTTTTGTTGTACTGCACATTGCTGCAGCTCCTCTTTTCACCCTGTGTGTTGAGCTCTCTGTTTTAGCTACAGAGTGAGGCATCTCACTTCTGTACCATCTTAGTTGGGAGTCACACATGCGCAGTAAGTACTGCTAGCTAGTCAGTTGCAGAGTTTGAGGGCGTGCCACGCTAGCAGCTAGGCGAGCATTATAACGTGTGTTACAAAGTGACGCACGTTCGTCTCTGAAGTAAAGGCTGGACTACAACAGAGCTGTTTGGAGCAGTTCGTGAACAGTGTTTTCTGTTGGAGATGGTAAGTCCCTTTGGGCTGGACTTTGGGCTTTTTCACTTTGTAAACCTATAACGTGCACAAAAAGATATATAACTCAATAAAGGAAAGGGGAAAAGCCAAAAAGCATAATATGAGCACTTTAAACTTGTACTCCACTACATCTCAGAGGCAAGTATTGTACTTGTTACTCCACTACATCTGTCTTTTAGCTTTAGTTACTTGTTTCTTTTCAGATTACCATTTTTATATACCCTTCCTGTCCAGTGAAAACCATGTATCTCCAAGTTTGGTTTATTTTGAATTTGAAAACAGTCTCCTATTTCTTTTAAATAGAACTAATTAAAAACCCTCATGGATCACTTTTTGGAGATCCAGGGTTCTCACAGGACAGCGCAACTACAAACATGATAATCTTATAGACTATGATGCATTGCCATAAATTAAACTACCCAACATTATAAATTATAAAGTAGCTAAAGTTAGCACAACCTTAAACATCTACCTTAGTAAAATACAACATACACATTAATGCAGCGGTAATATTAAACCAGAAACATCAGATGTACCGGTAATAGTAAAAGTGTGGTATTAGTACTTTTACTTAAGGATCTGAATACTTGTTCCGCACAGGGATTTAGTAGTTGTTGAGTGTTTTTTAAGATTGCTACAGAATATGTAGGCAGTCCTGTAGTATTTGTATAAAATAGCTAAATAGCTAAAGCTGGACCCAGATTGTGTCCATAAAATTTATTTGTATCTTCAGTGACTTACCTTCGATAACAGAACATGATGATCAGCAGCGCAGCCACACCACCGATCACCACCATCACTGCAGTGACGACAGAGACCACAGACAGCGAGGAGGTTTCTGGATTAGTGCACACAAACGTGAAGAAACGTTTAGGATGGGAAATAAACAATGCTTTTATATTGTGCATGTTTAAATGTCTCAGCAATGTAAGGAATGAAAGATTCATCTACTTTTCAAAAGAAAAGTTACAAAGTGCTTCACAATAAAAGCATTTGGCACCAAATTTCTAATGTGCTTGAAATAAGGGGCAGCATGCATTATAAAATGATCTGAACCAACCTGAGCAAGTAAATGAACCTAGTATGTTGAGACACTCCAGGTTTTGTGGGCAGAGAGACGTTTGTTCTTCACATTCATCAATATCTGCAACAATCAGGCAAAAACACTGATATCAATGCTCCAGAACAGCTAATAAATGGACTTGGTTGTTTTGCTGATGACGGTTTACAAGATCAAGAATTAGCTAAAGAGTTATGGTTCACATCTGAATCTCAACATCACCATCATGAGATTTTGTTAAATGTGATTTTGAACACATAAGCCACATTGTGATGCACTGGTCTTTAGAAATATACTGATATCTGTTCCAGCCATGTCACCAGGCCCTAGTTTAGGCGTCATACCTTGACATGTTGGGGGTGTGGGGCTCCACTGCTGGCTGTTTGGATCACAGCTGACAGATAAAGATCCCAGCAGCTTGAAGCCAGAGTGACACTGGTACAGAATGACAGAGTCACAGAGAAGGGAGTAGCCGTATTGAATCCTGGGTATTGGACCACAGCTGGGATCTGGATGAGAAAGTAGGCAGGTCCATGTGAAAACACAACAAGACAAATCCGATATCACTTTGATTTCTTTTCCAATTCTTCACCTGTGTCTGGTTCTTTCCATGGGCTGAGGTCGAGGTGGGAGATGAGCGGGTGTGAACAGGCCAGCATGTCCTCTGGCCTCTCGGTGCGTGAGAACGGGTCAGCAGGGACGTGAGTGATGCGGCTGTTGTCACAAATGATGCGGGAGAGAGAGACTGTGTGGACGTGTCTCCTCTGGGTGCTGGTGAACACTCCTTCCCTCTCCCACCAGAACCTCGGGAGACAAAAGATTTAGATTCCTCTTCTTGCATTGCAATGGTCATAATGTTACACCAGTGGATTTAGTTTCACCTGTCCCCGTCTCTCAGCGCTCTGAACTGTTTCGCCAGCAGGCAGGACAGCAGTGGTCCGACTCGACCTCCGGGCAGAGCGGGCTCAGAGATGGCCCCCACCCACACGTCGATGTTGTGTGGCGTCCCATACAGGAGCTGGAATTTGTGAGCCAAAGTGAAGTTACTCAGAATTTCGGCCAGTTCTGATGTAGTGTTGGGAACAGACAGGCTGCAGGACTTTCTCCATGAGCCGTATCCTGAAGGAGGGAGATGGGACAGGAAGTGAGGGGAGAGCATTTAATACAGGGTTTCAATGACCTGAAACAAAGACCACCTCTACTAAACACCAGAATAAATGAATACACTTCAGTGATTAAAAGATGAGAAATTCTACTTCAGCAAATACCATATATTCAAAGAATTTTCTCGTCTACTGTTGACTCCGCTGCCAACAGTTTATTCAAACACTTACTACACATTCCTACATCTGGAACTGGTTCATGAATCAACACACTTTTTTTTCACAGCTGACATTCAAAACCACAGATGTAACTAACACCAGGAACGACAGCTGCATTTGTTTGGTGTTCAGGTTCCAGAGGCCTGGTGTTGTGTATGTTGACTTACTACTGTATACAGAATGCACTAAACTCATTATTAAAGTGTACTATTTTGGATTTAGGACACACACACACACAAAAAAAATCATCTTTCTGTACCGTTTAGTACAAACAGAAAATGTCACTGCCAATCAAAACTTTCCAAGCAGTAAAAAGATTATTTTTTAAGGTTAAAGGCGTTGTTTTTGTTTTCCTACATTTTTCTGTTGCGCTCTCACCTTCCCCACCTTATTTTAAATGTTTTGCAGCTGTGAGAAACTCCATTTCCTGTATGCATTGCATGGTGGTACATTGCATCAAAAGCACACTCTGAAATCAAGCATTATTTAGTATGCATACTGACATGTCGAGTTTTCTTATCTCTTTTCTCTCACTTTTCAAGTTTAAACAGACAGTAACAACAACAGTACTTTAAAGTGCTCATATTATGCTCATTTTCAGGTTCTTAATTGTATTTAGAGGTTGTACCAGAATACGTTTATGTGGTTTAATTTTCAGAAAACACCATATATTTGTTGTACTGCACATTACTGCAGCTCCTCTTTTCACCCTGTGTGTTGAGCTCTCTGTTTTAGCTACAGAGTGAGGCATCTCACTTCTGTTCCATCTTTGTTGGGAGTTGCACATGCGCAGTAAGTACTGCTAGCTAGTCAGTTGCAGAGTTTGAGGGCGTGCCACGCTAGCAGCTAGGCGAGCATTATAACGTGTGTTACAAAGTGACGCACGTTCGTCTCTGAAGTAAAGGCTGGACTACAACAGAGCTGTTTGGAGCAGTTTGTGAACAGTGTTTTCTGTTGGAGACGGTAAGTCCCTTTGGGGTGGACGTTGGGCTTTTTCACTTTGTAAACCTATAACGTGCACAAAAAGATATATAACACAATAAAGGAAAGGGGAAAAGCCAAAAAGCATAATATGAGCACTTTAAAGTAAAAACAAAGGTAGATGATACATTGGTCTGTGTCAGCGGGAGACTTTCAGTATAAAGTAATACATTAACACTGTACTGTGCCAGAAGTAAGATAGCTGGTACCAGGCAGGCCGTGATCCCGGCCCCTTTGGAGGTTAAGGGCCCCGAGGTCCAGAGGCATCCCTCCCTGTGCCTGAAACAGCCTCTCTGTCAGCTCCTCCACCATCATCTGACCTGGAGTCTGCAGCTTGGCCGGAGACAGCAACAGACCGCGCAGCACAGGGTCTATACCACCTGACACACCAGGAGAAAAAGACAGATAGATAGAAACCGATGAGGTTAGTAAATGGCATGCAATTTGAGTTGAACTTATGACAGCATCGTAGTTTTACCTTCCTGCACGACCCTCCAAGAAGCAAACAGTGAATGATGCAGAGGCAGCGAAGGATGCTGGGAGTTGGTGGTGTATCCTGGCCCTAGCCTGGTCACCACTGGCCGCACGGTGACGTGGGCAAATCGAAATGCGGCAGCTGCAAAGACGTTCGCGATGCTGGGATCCACCTCGGGATCATAACCCTCGTAGGGAGGCATCAGACGAGACATGGCACTCTCACCGAGGACCCGCGGCAGGTAGTGCTCCCATGTTAGGATCTGGAAAAATAAAGGAAGCAGGTCAGAGTGCTTGGAATACTCAGGAGGTGAATGGCTGGAAGCAGCTAGAGATACCTGATGAATGGCTCCCACGATCTTGCGGGCCTCCTGATAAAGTGTGTCAGGGCTCCAGTGAGGGTTGAGCAGGTGCAGCTCTTTGACCAGCCGGTTGTGCTCTCTCAGAAAGAGCGTGTGCAGCGCAATCATTCCCAGATGCTCATTAGCTCTTGAATCACCTGTGAAACATAAATCATAAACAACTGCTCCACTGAAGCCTGCAGAGAACAGACAACTCATTACATTTACTTGCTCACCAGCTTGAAAGCAGGATGTGGCGTTCTCCCGGCGCCTGGATCTTTTTAATGCCCCTAGGGTGGTGGCGTTTCGGGGGCCGCAGGGGTCCAGGTGAGCTTGCAGACGTGGCAGGAATGGCATGTAGGCCAGCTGCTGGTCTGAGTGCTGGAAGTTACGGGCCATTGAGCCCAGGGGAGAGGAGCGGTTTCTCAGATCCGAGGCCAGACTGGTGGAGCTTCCGTAGACCATACTGGCATCTACAAAGGAGGTGATGGCGTTGAGCTGCTCTCGCTGGCGATCAGACCGGACCCCAGTAACACAGCTGGGAGCAGAGCGGAAGAAAGGCATACAACTCTGGAAGCCATTGCGAGGATCTGACAAAGGAATCTGGGGAGAGAGGTTTTATTTATATTTATTATATTTATAGTCAACGATGAGGGGAAAACAGACTTGTTTCAACCATAAATATATAATGTATACCATAATAATGTATACCTTGTTGTATACATTATTCATTGCTTGTAATTCAATTAAATTCAATTAATTAATAATATATTTTTATTTCTTTTAGTGTATGTATCTTGTATTTATACTATGTACTGTATGCATATATGGAATATTCAAACTATTAAAATATTTATTTTAGTATGTATATGTATATTTGAAGATGAATAAAAGTTCTGTCTTATCTTGTAAAATTAAACATACGTGATCATCAAGCCAAAAAACAGGTACACTGAGAAGCAGCTGATAGTAATGTGCACCTGTATGGGGAAGCAGGGCATGTCCCGGCTGCAGGTGAGTGTGCAGTCAGCTCCTGTCTTGAAGGCGGCTGTACTGGGACTCTGAGGCGTCAGTACAATGTCGTGGTCTATCCACTGACCCCACTCCACTAGCAGGTGGGACAGAGTGGAGTCCAGAGAGATGTTGTCATTGTGAGTGAACAGCACTTCCTGGGACACCAGCCGCACCTGGACAACACACAAAGTCAGGAGTTACAGCAGCTGACGGGACAGAGGATGACTGAGTGCTGCTGCAAAACTCTTACTGGAGGCAGAGTGGCGTTATGGTAGGTATGCTCTGGGTCCCAGCCTCTGGGCATCCCCCACACATCCTCGTACTCTGCAGGCAGCCAGCGGGAATATGGGATGTTTGCAGCCCCCCATCTGGGATTCTGTCTAAGGACAAGAACACATACACAGTTATCAAAAAAACAACACAAAATCTAATCAAATCTATTCTAAATTGCATGTAATTTGAGTTTTACCTTCCTGGACGACCCTCCAAGATGCGTGCTTTTGTGCTTTTGTGTGAGCGCTAACCTGTTGTTGCACTCTCCTGTGATGGATCTGTAGCGCTCAGACAGACAGCCGGTGTCACAGCTGGGTCTCTGCAGCTCAGCGGAGCAGCCAGTCACCTGCAGCAGATTCTTCATGTCTCCTTCACTCAGCAGCTCTTTGAGAACATACAGTAAACACAACACACTGTTAAACGTAGGATCGGTCTTTGTGTTGAGGTTAGACCTGCAGAAAAGTTAACAGCTTTTTGTCGTATGATATGAGGATAAATTAGGGGACAGTTAAAAAAAAAAAACAATGCTCATCTGTAGCCTGGAACCTACTAAAAGCCCATGTAAGGAGGGCCTGGCATGTTAGACAAGTACTAGATGTAGTGCTCGTAGACATACAGGTGTAGACACATCTATGTGTTGTGTTATGTTGCTGTTTGATACCCTGAGGGTCGGGCTGAACCATAGTATTAGTGTAGACCATCTCTCTGATCAGCTCCACTGTGTTTTCCAACAGTTCTGCAGCCTGGATCTGAGTCCTGGTTTTGGCTTCAGTCTGTTTAAACTGAGCCAGCAGGTCACTGGGTCTCAGAGCGCCTTCAGACTGAGACTTCTTAACCCTGGAAACATTAATAGCTTTGTTTTTAGTGCCAACACAATGCCTAATAGATGTAAAATTATGGTTAAAAAATATTTCCACAGTGACCCAGTCAATTTTACCTTTCATTTGTGCGGGCGTAAGCAGCATCAGTCAGCTCAATCGCCCTCTGAAGAGCCTCCTTCACAAATACAGATCCTGGATACACAGTTCCTGACATTACCGCACAGGATAAACACAGACGCAGTTAGAAAAGCTCCCAGATATCTGGTCTTATCCGTAATAATGGACCAGAAATCCTACCTGAGGTGTTGTCAAATACTTTGTTCAGTGAAGCATGCTCAGGGAAGGAGAGCAGGACAAGAGCCAGTCCAAGCAGAGAGACGGACATCTGAAACCAGAACACATCTCACTGAATATCCTAAGAAATGTACTATTTTATTCTATTAAATTAAGAAGGGGGAAAAACAGGAACTCACCATGAGTGCTGCGTCCATCGAGAATGTTAAAACTATTCAATCCGTGCAAAAAGGATTCACTTCAGGATTAGAAAACTAATCATGCTCATAGTATCTCACCACTATGCTGACCGTGACTCATCTTCAGAGCCAACCTGTGTGTGTGTGTGTGTGTTTGGCTACGAGGGTCGAGATTGCCATTTATACACTTGCAGCAGGGCCAACAGGTATGTGCAGAATCCCCTTATCTGTCCTCCTGGTGACAGGAACCCAACATCAAACACTGGCCTCACTGCCTCAACCTAATAAAATTTCAAATCAAATTGACTTCTGTCCTCATGATGAAAACCTTCTGTCATATTTGGATCATTTCAATTAAAATAAACAATTCTACCCATCCCTCGAGAGAATATTTCTTTGTAGCAGTGAACACAGTCAAACACACAAATACAGGCAGACAGAAATATGGAATGTGCAAGTATAACTTTAAAAGCAAATGAAAAGACAGGCTGATTTAATATTATTATTAATATCAGGCAGCCAAATGGAATTTCAAGGAGATGCAAAGTACACTTTATGTGGATCATTTTCATTACAAGTGTATCTGCATCTTTGCCACATGCCGAAACCTTTAATCTGATTGTCCCTGGGCCAATGACACAAGACAGGTGGGCGAGCTAGAAAATGAGGATTCTGGGAAATGATTGAAGAACCAGGGATGAGGATGAAAATAAGAAATGCATTAAGGATCAGACAGAAAGGTTTCAGTTAAACCAGAGTAGAGGATGTGACTCATATAGCGCGGTAGTGTCCAGTATAAGCCTTTAAAGCTCAAATGTGAAGCACCAGGCTGTCTGCGTCTTCCCTTTGATGCTCCAGGTGTGTGATACCATCAAATGAGTCATCCATCCCATTTCATTACGATGTTATTAATATCATCTCTGTTGACCCACAAACCCTATAATCTACTCTATGTGACGTTCAAGATCTGAAATGTCTTCTTTTGTTCGCAAAAATGCCCCGTTGAAGAAAACACATGCAAATACTAGACATACAGGTAGATGAATGGGCGATTTATTCATAATGGTCCCTATTTGTGTGGATTATTTTAGGTGGTTGTTTTCTCTCTCAAAACCTCAACAAATAAACCAGAGCTATCTACATGGCTGGATACTAGTGATGCGTGGGATTAAATTACCATTAAAGAAAAATAATTGAAACTTTTTTATGGTCTACAGAAATAAACAAAAGCACACAATTATTAAATAATCTGCTGGTTGGATTAGAGCCACTCTGGTGTTTGTCATTGGCTCTTAATGTGGATTTCCCCCGTGTTATTGATATCCATACATGGGGAAACAATACACATTCACCAGGCTTGACAGAAACCTTTTGTTCTTAAAACAAAACAAAAAACTAAAACGCACACAGCTTTTATTCACATTTTATTACCCGGTTAGAACATTTCACTGTTCATACAGTTCATTTTTTGTTATAGAGATATTTGATTACCTGTACATGCAAAAAAAGCATTTGACCTAAATCATAAAAAACGTTCAAGAGATAATACTGTTTTCAATAAATACCTTCATTTAAACTGGGAAGCTTTGAGAAATATTACAGTGCATAAATTAAGTTGCAGCTTCAACAGCAGTTACTCAGGACATTTACACACAGTGTTATCGTGTTTGGCGTGGAGAAGCTGCAGCTGATCTTTAGTTAGGCGTGCTGAGACCACAGGAACCGATCACAGCGCTCGAGCATCGTCTGGATCATCGCTCTGAAACAGAAAACAAAAGAAATAGTACTGTAATACATACAAATGAAGTCCATTCACATTACACTGATTCTTGAGGCCTTTTTTTTATGAAAAGCAGTCCCTGTACTCACACACTCCAAACCACTGAAATACCTCTCAAACAATTCATTCTGCTCTCTTCAAGAGGCACATTTAATGAAGGCAATAGATTAAAAATAGCATTTCCCCCAATATTTTTAAGCCTTCAAAAGAAACAGAGGAGCTACAAGAACGCCTGAAGAATTTTGAGTTTGGTTGATTTTTATTGTTGTCTACAACTAAACACATATTTGAATAACAGTGCTGGAACTCCTTCCCATACTGTGTTTGGTAATTGGCACCCTGACCCACCTCTGCCTCTTCTCAGTGACTCTCAGCAGCTCACAGACCAGTTCGGAGTGCGGCGAAAGGACCAGCTGCACTCCACATTCCTCCAGGACGGCCATGGCGCGGTCAGGCCCAGCTGTCCGAGCCAGCATCAGGGTCAGGTTCTCTGGGCTGATCTTTCCACCACAGTCTGCTGAGCCGTTGGACCAGCTACTTCCATTCACACCTGTGACCTGCTCTGAGACTCCCTCACTGCTGCACCGCTGAGATAACTGGATCAAGAGCTTCCACTCTTCCAAGGTCTGAGGCGCAACACCTGGAAAATAACAGAGGGACAATACAGACATGAGACTATGATAGTGTGTTTTTTCTCTTCATTCTTTTTGGCAAATAGGTTTCAAGCCAGTGTCTTTTATTTTGAGTGAGTTTTATTTGAGTGGTTGCCAGAGAAGCCATTCCAATGAGTGCAGACAGTGCCATTAAGGAGCTACTAATACTACTACTACTAAGGTTGAATTACCTGGATTTTTATGTATAACTACATGTATAACTACACCCTGAGTGCGAAAAAAAGATGAACCGTTGTTTGGATCAAGAGAGTTCACCCAACTGTCAGTGGAATTCTGAAAGCCAAACTGGTTCTGAATATTTCTTTTAAAAAGAGATTTTATAGGTTTGTTTTGTTTTTTCTGCCCTGTCTAGACAGACGTTCATAAATTGTAATTAGCTGTAATGTTTGCAGTTTCATAACTTGTGTTGTGATACAGTGGGTAGTTACGTTCTGTACTACTAAAGTATCACGTGTATGTACACTGGATTTTGACATAGCGGACGTGGTTTTCAACATCACTGTTATGAACTCTCCTCTCAGCCCATAAAATATTATAATTCTGCTTCTGCCTTAAAGTTTTACCATCAGCTTCCTCCAGCAGGCTGAAGTCATCCAGCTGACAGATGGTGGAGAACGCTTCTGTGCGACGCTGCAGCTCACAGCAGAGGTAAATGTAGCCCGTCCAATACCTGCACACATTCATTATACAGAAGGTTACATATGACAATGTAAACTCACGAACATAAACAGCAAAAAAAAAAAAAAGAAAAAAAAAAAAAAAAAAAGACTGTTGAGAAGTACCCGTGACTGCGGCAAGTCTCTGCCATCTTCTGCTTGGACGACAGGTCTGCAGGAAGACGAATCAGGAGAGATAGGAGGCGTCCGTAACCCCAGCTGAAACAATGAGAATGCCATCTGCGGGAGGAGTCACATGAATTCACAGTTACATTTATTTATACTTCACTTTCACTTTATTTATTTGTTCACCTTGTTATGGCCTAAATAGAATACAAAAGGGAACCAGCATAGTATCTTAATTCATATCCATTCAGGCATATTTTCAAACTGAAAACTTACTGGGCCTTTAAGTAAATATTAAAAATTCATTTAAATGATCATAAAGCTTATTTTGCATTTTTCCCACACTAACAGAACCAGACCTGGGCTGTCCATCAGAAGTCAGAGTATCACAGTGTTGCGGGGCATCGTGGGTAAGTGCCAGCTCCAGCCAATCCTGTCTCAGAGATTCTGGTTCAAGAAGGGACTGTAAAAATGACAACCTAGAGGAAGAAATCAATGTAAAATGAAACAAGGGGAGTCTTTTTTTTGTCTTTTACAAATAGATGAAACTAAAGATGTACCTGTCCTCCTCAGTTTGTGATTGGACCAGATTATCCAGGTACGCCAGGAAGTGGCTTTGCTGAGCCATGGTCATTACATCAGCAGGCGTTATCGTAGGATAGAACTGAGTAAACGAGCGTACAGCCGCCTCCCCGTGCTTCTCATACAGCCTGCATAATGACATAGCAAACTTACTTTACAAGGTCCATCACAACTATGCTGACCAGAAAGAAGTACAAGTACTGACCTGTGTAAGTGAGCGAGTAGAGGAGGTGCACGCCAGGGCTGCAGCTCTCTCAGACTGCGCAGTGATCTCAGCAAATCACCTCTCTGAATAACCTCCACCACCTTACTGGACTGAGTGAGATCTACAGAGAACGACAAAAATTGATTTTCCAAATAATTTTAAGATATTAGAGATGATTTAAATGTTTAGTTACTAGATGAGGTCTGAAACAAACAAGTATTAGTGTTGGATATGGTTGCAGAAAAATATTCTCCATGTTTTAAAAATGGTTCAATGATGAATGAATGCTTTTCATAATTCAAAAGGGAACAGCTACACGGATTTGAATCTCGTGACGTTTAAGGGTTTTTCTTTTACTAATATGTGGAAATGTGATCCAGTTTTAAAATATATCGTATTACTTAGACTTATTTTTTATTTTCAAATAGCAGAAGTGCACTATTTTGTTTCTTGTTTAAGTGCGTCTGAAAATAAACAACAGGAATACAAAATAAATAAACCAGACATTTGAAGAGAAGCTTCTGACCTAGCATGGCCTCAGTGAAGGAGCTCTGCACCTCCGGCTGCTCCTGATAACACAGCAGACACATTCTTCTCACACGCTCTTGGTCCAGCAGAAAGAAGTAGCTGCGCAGGAAAGTTGTGCACCCCGATGCTTGTTCATTCTCCTGGCTCCTAAAGCAGCTTAGCTCCATGTACAACGTTGCTAGCTGGGTGAGATTAGACAGGAGATCCGATGGTAGAGGTTTGGGAGACACCACCCGAACAGGATCTGGAGGGCTCCCATCTGAAACTTCAGGCTCCTTCTCAGTGGAGTCGCACTGGTCCTCTTTTTCTCCGAGCTCAGGAGACTCTTTTCTCTTCTCCTCTGTGATGCCCTCTGTTGGTTCTCTTGAGGAGAAGGAATACTCCTCTTGTTGCTCTGAGCAGGTGTTTAGATAATCCCACCTCTCCTCTCCTGGTCCATCCACGCTTGAATCCCCCGCAGCAGCTGACCCGTGCTCTTCAGGACCGAGTATTCGCTCCAGCACCGCCAGCCACTCCAGCAGAGTTTCTCTCAGGCAGACTGGATCCAGTAGCACCAAAGGATCTTGGATCTGGGAGCTGAAGTTGGGAAAATGTGAGTATGTAAGTTCCGTTTCTACTAAAAGGCTGTGAAAATCTTGCAGTTGGAATTCTATCAAAACACTTACATTGCTCGCTCTGTCGCTGATCGAAGTTCCTGCATGTTGGCCTCTGTGTTAGGCATTTCGTCATAAACTCTGTGACGACAAATAAGACAAAGAAAAGAAGAAATGAGTGGGGACTTATTTCTGCACAACACACAGATCAGATGCGTCTGTGTGTGTCTGTGTGTTGTAGAAACAGGTTCTAGTCCGCTTTTATGTGTCTGTACTTACTCATTGTCCATTTCCTCCGAGTATGGAGCTGTGGCCGACAGTTCAGCCTGTCCGCCCTCTCTGAATTCAGGCCGCTGCCAGAGCTCAGAGTTCATCTGGAGGGTGTTGATCTTCTCTGTGGTCTTCTTAACAAAACTAGAAACACTGAAAAAGACAACGAAACAACCTTTTACCAACGACATGGGATTACAATCTAACAACCAGAAAGGCAAAAACAACTCCAAACATGTTCATGTGACAAATGTGGAAATGAAACCTGCCACGTGTCGACACAGATGAAAAATACCAATTAAAAAAACTATATGTGGGTCTTCAGTGGAAAGGGGAAGTAAGTCGTTTAAAAGCACAGCTGCACTTGAATAATTTATAGTTATTGTAGTTTCAATCCACAAATAATTTCATCACTGTTGAATAAAACCTAAAGCTATCTAACATGACAACGTAATGTCTTCATGGCTTCATCTTGTATTAAAAGCTGTTAGGAAGTCTGTCCTTTATTTCTCTGGATGTTCACCTGTCTTTGACGGCCTGCAATGCGATGCGAGGCGGTTTGGGACGGAATGAGAGGGGGAGGTGGAACTGCAGGCCTTGCTCAGATCGCTCAGCTTCCATACGCTCACTGCTCTGTGGATCTGAATAAAGATGGGGGGCAAGAGCCAGAGGACAAACACAGATGGATGGTGTACTGAAGCGGAATGATTAAAGGCAGAGGACATAATGCAAGCAGATGGAGCAAAGGTGCCAGACACCACTATAGAGAACACATAGATTAAATAGTGCACAATGAAAAAAGAAAACCCAGAACCAAAATGGTGATATATGTGTGATACAATGGAACAGACAAGAAACTTGATATTAACAGCTTGGCAAAGTGAAGATTGTATTTGTAAAGCATGTCAGTGATAATTCAGCTCAGCAACACGACTGATTGAATGACTTTATGTGTTTTTCAAATTAAAACAAAATCTTAGTGGCAAACATACAAGACTGTATCAGAAACAGGTACATATAACATAACAGAGATAAAGTCAAAGAGTAAAATTATTGTCACGTTTATACTGACAAATCAGCAGCTAGAGATGCTCCTAATTACAGATAACTTTTTTGGCATTATTCCTCCATGTTTTGTTTATTTTTATTCAGGTGTTTTAATAGAGCAGCAGATATAAAATTGAAAAACTGAAAATAACTTCACTCTCTTTTCACATTGAACTCAGCAGAGGCAGAAAAGGAGTTTGTTCCTGCTATATGTGTGTGTGTGTGTGTGTGTGTGTATATATATATATAAATATTATACATACACACACACACACACACACACACACACACACACACACACACACACACACACACACACACACACACACACATATATATATATACACACACATTATTACAAAGGAAGAGAGTCAGAAAAAGATGAAAACAGAAGAGTGAACAAAGAAACATAAGTGGTTTGCTGTGGTTGTTGTTCTAGCATTTAATTAGTTTGATATCCACACATTTTTTGTGTGCTGTCTTAATAAATTAATATTGTATAAATAAAGCCCCTGGCCTTATTCAACTGGATTCCATTTGATAATTGTTATATTACTGCCACTACTTTTAATTGTTAATATTAGTAACTTTTATATAAAGCTTTTAAAACTACCTGTTTATTCAAATTCAATTTAAATTAGTCGCCCTAAGGAGGCAGTATTGACAAAAAACCCTAAATTTGAATAACAATTTTATACAGTATGTTTTTGAAAGCAGGCATCTTTAGTGACAGCATTTGTTCACTTGGCAGCTGATGATCTCTTACCATGATCCACCTGATCATCCTCCTGCACAAAGCTGAACTCTTTGAGCCGCTCCTCCTCTGACATTGACTGATTGATCAGGGAGCTCGTCTCCTCATCAGACTGACTTCCTCTGCGGCTGATCACACGATAGATTCCACAGTCCAGGACATTGAAGCTCTCCTGGATAATGACATATCTGATATTAGCACACTAATTTGTTACATGTGCATATGGATTTACAGAAGCTCCGTGCTTTAGTTACAATAGGCTCATATCATTTAAAATGTATTGGAATGGCCAGTATTCAAAGCATGTATTGTATACAGAGAAACTTGTCCTGATCAACTAAATGATATCCATAGCAACAGGATTCAATGGGTCCCACAGAAAAGTAAAGACAAATGGAAGTGGGATGTATATCGTCTACAGTTATGGTGGTCACCATTTACAGAAAGTTACTTCAACTTACATGTGAGGAGATGCTACTTCTACGGCTGCTGGAGGCGGAGTCCAGAGGTTCTAGTTTAGTGATGATTTCCTCCAGCTGGCCAGTCAGCTCCAGGTGTGTGCTGGAGCTGAGCTGGGACCTGAGATGTTCAAGGCGGTCGATGGGAATTGATTTCCTGGCCTGAATTAAACAGGAACGATGAACAAGATGTCAGTAATGCTGTATCAACACAAATCTAGTTAAGATTCTTGATTTGTAAAATGCTTGATTTACTTCAAACTTTAACCGGTAGCATGCACATTTCACATTTGGTTTTCACCATCTGCACAAACCCAGACTCACTGAGGACATATGTATCGGTATGTTTAATACAAACTACTATGCTCTGTAAAGTCAGGTTATGCATGTGTTGTGTTAAGAAGATCATGATGTTTACTACTGAGATAATCCCTTTTTACCTATGTGTTGAAATAATAATACTCTTAAACGGAGCCATATCTAGCACCTGCACATTTTTGCTTCTTTTGAGGTGGTTTATACCTGTAAACCACCTCAGGTTTACAGGTATATTGTGTTTTATCGTTGGGGTAAAGGAAGTCTGAAACTTGTATGAACATCTTAGCCCAGATAAGACTGGAATCTACACTGTACACAAAAAACAAAACCAGTTAGCACGGCAGTGGCAGCCATCTTACCCTGCTGGTGGTGATTGTGTGCTGGAACATACAGCAGACCACAGCAGCTAGAGGCCAGGACTCCCTCCGTAGAAGACGCTCAACACAGCGCTCAGCAGATAACAGGGAGAGGTGGGACAGACGTCCGCTGCCATGGAGACAGAAGAGCTCGTTGCGGTAGACTGCAATATCAACCAAGTCTGCAAAACCAGAAAACAGGTTGGATCAATTTACAGTAAATCAAACAGGAAGAAAAGGTCTATATGATCAATGCTAACATGGTTTAATATTATAATCCTTTCCTTGTTAATAATAATGACTAGTGGTCCTTCGTTCACATATTTACAGCTTGTGTGTGTGTTTGCTAAACTACTCCAAAGGACCGCTGCTAGTATTTTGGGAGGAAGCAGCACAAACACACCTTTGACTTCAGTCCACAGAAGCACTTGTCCGTTCTGAGGTGTGAAGACATAAATAGCTGAATCAGTCCAGGTCAGCAAGTTTTGGTCTCTACACAAAAAAATAAAGTGTACAGTTATTCAAGAGATTCATTTGCACTTATTATTTAATAATAATGGGATGTTTTTTGATGTTGTCTGTAATCAACATATTTGCCTCTAATTCAATAATGTGCATATGATAAAAAAAATATTGACAAGTCTAACAACTCAGATAATAAAATATATAAATTGTATCTAACATTACCCAAAATAAAGCAGTTTAGAGAAGGCGATTGACTGGGGGCTCTTCTGCACTGGGTTGTAATGTGGCTCATCTCTGCAGGTAAAAGGGGAACAAATAGCATATTAAAAAACAAAAGACAAATTAGGAGTTTGGCCTCTTAAAGGAGACTATGTAAAAGTAGGAACAGTCAGTACTTGTAAGTGATGAGAGGTAGAGAAGGACAGGCCAGTGGCTGTTTGAATTGATGGGTGCTTAGAACCTCGCCATTAAAACTGGCCTCCCATATTCGAGATCCCGGCCGGGCAGAGTACAGCAGGGGCGGCTGACCAACTAATAAGCCCCTGTTCTGAGGGAAAAAACACGCTCCATACTCCCCATCACGCTCCTTATTTCCAACACGCCAGAACTTCTCCCTGAAGGCAGGTAAAGACAGAAAAATACACCACTGCCGAAAGATGTTCAGGAATTATTTTCAGGAGTAAGCAAGATGATTAACATTAAGAACATTTTTGACAGAGCCCAATTTAATTAACATTTTCTTCAAAAATAGTACTGTATAGTATGTCTACCATTGGGATAAAAAGGACACTTCACTTGGGACAATATTTACCAATATGAGGGCATTAACATGGGCCCTCAGAGTATCTCCCCCTAAAGAGAAGTAGCCATGCTGGTACTCACCTCTCCGTGTCACAGAGGTAGCAGCGGCTCAACGAAGACACCAGCAGGCGGCCATCTTGGTACCCGAGCTGAACCACTCTGGAGTCCACAGTGGTGACGGTCTGAACAGGGAAGATAACGAATGCTGACCCCTAGACACAAAGAAAACGATGTCTAGTATTAATGGCATCTATACGAATAAGGATATGTAAAAAATGGTCCATTAAGAGGATTGGAACACAGCCACGAGTGACATCGAATCACTTTGAAGGGCCACAAAAAGTGTAAGTAAACTGTTTGTGGCCAGTAATTATGGGCATATTTCTTAAGAGCTTTTTCACTAGTGCACCAACTAGAAAGTGCCTTAACTTTTTCAAAAGCCATACATAAATAAACATTATTATTGAGGAAACAAAACATTTCCACTGTGACTCAGCAGTCACTACCTTGCCCAGCTTGGAGGATCCTGCACGTAGAAAGGACACCTTGCCTCCTGTGTCCCCGACAAAAACTCTCAGCGCGCTGGTGTCCCAGCAGAGTGCAGTGATGGCCTGACCTCTGTGCTCCCAGGACACACTGACTCTCTCTGGACGCCCCCGTCGCTCCAGCTGCAGCTCCCACACCACCACCAGACCCTGACTGGAGCAGGGACAAACACTGTGAACAATACAGGCAACACAACTAAACACAGAGATATGTAGGTGATTTCTTGACTTCATGGAGACTCTAACCTTGTTGCAACAGCAATAAAGTCTTCATCATGAGGACAACACGCCACTTGAGTAATAGATCCCTCCTGAACAAGAGTGCACGATGGGTTAGAAGTTAAAAAGAAATGAGGAGAAACCGACACTTACGAACAATGTATTCCTTATTATATGCAGCTGTATCAGTTAACAGCAGGACAATAGTCAACCCTGCATTTCTGCACAATAGGCCCTCAGTCACAGCTTACCTTGTGAGTAAGGATGAGTCTTTGTTTCCAGCCCTCTTTCTGGATCAGGTGCAACCCTCCTGCTGATGTTCCTAATGCGAGCCACTTCCTTGACACTGCCAGACAGGTACACTGTCACACAGAGTACAAAGAGTTTACTCATCTGTTCACGTACAGTAGATCGTACAAAGTTTTGTTGATATCATGTTGTAATTTGCGTTCATAGTGTAGCCACCTAAGACTTAGACAAACTGATGTTTTAATCGGCCGGATATTTTTCTGCCTTTAAAGTCTATTGTAGTAGCTGTTGGGGTTTTGATCAATGTTTGGCAAGTACAAAGTACATGAGGTACAGGACAAATAACTGTTTGTAGTAAGACTTAATCAGTAATTTTTCACCCTGTAGTACATTAAATAATAAGCTACTATAATCATCTATGTGTGATTTCATTATAAGACTAACTTGGACATGTGAAGGTGAAACCTACCTTGAGCCTGCCGGAGTCCAAACGGAGAGCAGACAGAAGTGGATCAAGGCAGTCAAACTCTGCCAGAACATGACTGTGGTTCTCTGGCACAACTTGTATCAGAGGCATCTTCACTGGTGATCCTCTGCAACTGAGAGAGAATGAGACAGTCAGCAAAGAATGAAAAACAATGTGAGGGACTTCAGGAGTTACTACTCAGCTTCCTCGCATACCACGGTCCTCAGCCGCGTGGCAGGCATCATATGACTTTTAGTAGTGTACCTACCCTCTCAAATTGACCAGTGATGACTCCAATTTATACTGTCTCCACCCTGGTGTCATCAATCATCTCTAGTTTACCATAAGTGTTGTCTCTTGTCCTGGAGCTGTCAGTTAAATTAGCCAGAAAGACCATTTTGACAGGACCAGAGGTCACCATTTCAGCTCAAACTGCAGCACAACCAGTTTTGCTCTGGTTTACTTGTTGTGGTTTTAAGTGAACTTATGAGGAAGCAGAAGCAAAACTACAGCTGCAGGTCATTAGAATAATCAGATACTATTGGCAAAAACATCAGTGTGCATGCTACAAAAATGCTATAAAACAAAATTACAAAAAACATAATTGCTCCTAAGCATTAAAGTAGACACAAGTATCCCAAAAGAAGGTGAGAAGTAGCAGTCAACTCTGACCTTTGTCTTTGTATTTGTTAACACTCTACTGCAACAGGAATGTATTTGGGGATGAGAATGTGCACAGATCTGACCATAGCTGAATTTACCTGCAAAGAGACCTGGGACTCAAATCTACATCATAATCCAGAGACATTCATAAGGCTCTGTCTTTGTAAATGACTGTGCTTGAATTTTGCACTCTGACAAACAAAATTGCCCTTAATCACATTACAACTAACATTTTGAACCTGAGAATCTCAAAGTAAAGTTTGATTAAAAGTAGAAATAATACACTGTAAATAATACTTTAAGTTTTAAGAAGTTGAAGTCCCGCATTGAAAAAGTTAATAACATCAATTTTCAGTATCAAAGTTATCAATACAGACAAATGACCTATGTGAGCGTTAACGTTACTAATATTGTATTAAAAGTGATGCATTGCTATGTAAATAGCATGTTATTGTTTTAGCTGGTAAAAGTAGAGCTACTTTAAGGTTGGGAAGTTTAAACCAGCGGTTCTCAAACTTGATCAAGGATTCCTAAACTGACACAAAAGACCACGGACACCCATTTTATACGTTTTAGTCCCAGGGGTGCCCATCTGATAGGAGTTTCGCTTTTACATGACATGGACATACCCAAGGGAAGTACCGTCAAGTCTAGCTATGTATCCTACATGAGTAACGTTGCTCATTAACGTATCGTTAGGCTAAATGTAACGTTACTACGATAGCTAAAGAGGTGTAATTTTAACACACACGTTCTAATTAACCGTTATTGACCGTCAACAAACTTAAATTTCAAGCTTTCCTGTCGTTTAGGCTAGCTATGTCAGTTACTGAAACTCAGTCGATTATATAACTGGCCGACTCTTCTCGGTCAAAGTTTTTGATAAAACACAGTAAAATTAGTAACACTGATTTAAGTTGCTGCGCTGCAAACAACTAACCTAAAGGGGCGATTCATACGACGGATTCTCGCAGTCTGCATCACGAGACCCGTCTGCTGACACTGATGTCAACGTTTCTATTAAAACTAATGGAGCTCCAAAAGTCTAAAATAAATATACATGAGCACGGCATGGCTAAATATATATGACGGTTTATTAAAATGAAGATAGCTAGCTACATCTGAAGACTGTTCAACTCGCCTTGTGTCACTATTTGCAATAAGTTAGCAAGCATGCTAGCTAACGTTAGCTAAGACAGTGATGTTGCCATTCACTTAAGTCTATAGTAAAAACTCACCAAATGCTCGGAGTGACACTCCAGATACTGCCTACAAATCGACACCAAACCGCAGCGTTACATCGTGGTTATGCTCATTTGACTTTAGAAAGTCAGTGGTCAGGCTCAGTATGCCACTCTGACTGCAGCCATCCGACCTGTCACGGCTCCTCTCAGCTGATGTGCTCACACTTCCTGGCTGAATGTTTTGTCACAATGCTACGCATTTTGACAGGAAACAAAAATATACGGATCTATTGTAGTTTATGAAGTACTACAGTAGAACAAATTTCGTTCTTGCAAAAAAAAAAAAAACTACAATAAAATGAATAAAAGGAATACTGTACTTTCAATAGACAGAGGTATGAACAAAAGCTCACTTTAATTCAGTGACATTGTTGTCTTCAGTGCAGACAGAAGGTGCAGACATTACCACACACACACACACACACACACACACACACACACACACACACACACACACACACACACACACACACACACACACACACACACACACACACACACACACACACACACACACACACACACACACACACACACACACACACACACACACACACACACACACACACACACACACACACACACACACACACACACACACAGGAACTTTGTTCCCCAAATCGATGTAGTGCTCAGAGGGTAGCTTGTAGCTCGATTTCTCTGCTCTGTGCACTGACAAAACACGTGTTGGCTGTCCTCTGCTTACATTTCACACATCAGCCTGTCCTGAGTGCCTTTCTAATTTTCCATTTGAAATTTGGTCATGTTACACAATTTTAAAAGTCCCATTTCACCATTACCGGCACCAATCTCTCAACCACTGAGAAAACACAAACAAAAGAGAAAGAAACTAATTACAGTTATTGGTGACTGAGATGCAGTTAGTCTCGGTTCAACAGTTGGGGATGTAGCAGCGTCCATCTATATCCTCTGTGAATCTTGTCCCATTAGGCTGTGATCTGTGTTCTCTTCACAGCAGTCTGGAGAAACTTCTCAGGTCACTTGTCCTTATTACTGTAATGTCTTCCTTGTCCTCTCTTTGACAAACCACCAGACCTCAGGTTTTCCTCAACATGCGGCGGGTTTGCCAGACATGGAACTTGCGATAGGCTGTCTGCAACATTTCCTCCAAATGCCCTGTGAGCTGTGGGGATATGACATTTAATACAAGTGCCACCTGGTATAAGACATTGTGTCATCACTGATAGCTTAGAGACTTACGTTTGTACTTAAGTACTGACGCTGAATCTTCTCCTGAAAGGGACAAAGCTTGGTCATCTGAAATCTCTCAAGGTTTGACTTCATTTTCATCACCTATATGAAAAGGTATGATGAGAACAAATCTGAAGATGTTTTTTTTTATAGCATCAAAATTGATTTGTATGTAAGATGAGACGAGTATTAGACGTGCCAATTGATTTTTTTTGTTACCAAAATCATGGGTATCAATACATGGAAAAAGGGAATGACTTAATGTTACAATAATAATTTGACCTCTTTCAATAAAGTTATTATTAGTCACCTTCTCCTCTAAAAATGGTGTGTTTACAGGAAAACAGGACCAGAAGTGTCTCAACAACTCTCCAGCAGCTGCATAAAGATGCTTCAACTCTCCTTGAACCTCAGTAGGTACCATTTCTGAAAAAACAACAACAAACAAAGATTAAAAAGAATAGACAAAATAGACAGCAGTCAAATACCCCTTTTCACACCCAGGGCTCAACCAGGGTTATGCCAAGGTCGACTGTGTGTTTGAATGGGTTAACTCCTAGTCATTCGACTCAACTTTGCTGTGAATTGCACACGACCAGGGTCGCTAACAACCTGGGCAGGACAAACTATGTGATTGGTTGGAAATGAGGGTGGAAGCAACCTCACACACGACAGATGTGCTACAGACACCCACTGGTCAGTGATCACAAACTTTCAAAATAAGTAATAATTATGGTATTTAGCAATTGTACAACACACTTACGATTTATGGCTTGCTGTGTTGCTGCTTGCATGAGGACGCCACCTGGAGAAAGTGCTGCAATGGCAGAACTGGCTGTTGTGCTGGACAACACCTGCAAAAAGTATTACTGTGTTAAACACTTTGAAGGCACCATTCATAGTTTGAACTATTTACATTTCTTAAAACACATTAATATTCGAACATAAATCAGGTGTTCATGGCATTAAAATCATGTTCTTAGCTTTGAAAGGTTTTATTATAGTTTGCTATAGCCAAACAAATAGTGCTGGTGGAGTTGCCAAGAAGTGGGAAACCTGTTTGACTGGAGTAACAGGCTTCCTAATCTTAACCTGAGAATGTGTTATTGGACTTCTGAGCTGTGTATGAATGGATCAAACTACAAAGATGATTATAAATATTTGTCCAAAGGGCAAAATGATTGTTGACTCCCAATACAGGCTGTTTGTTCTGTGCAGCCAGCCTAATTTCAATATGTAAAACACAGTGTGTAGGATCTAACCTGAGTGAGGTTGGGTTTGTAATTAAGCATCTCATGCCGGATGTAGTTGACAGAGTTGATGATATCCTGACTTGTCGTATAGTGTTGGGACTGAAGTGGCACAGGACCATGAGCATACCTTATCAAGAGAGGGAGTGAGAAAAAAATACTTTAGAACACGTCACCATAATTTTCTGCGATTCTTAGCACCGCCCAAGACGATTGTGATTGGTTTAAAGAAATGCCAATAAACCAGAGCATGTTTTCCTCCCATCCCCGAATGCTATGTGGAGTAGCCACCAGCGGGCTGTGGAGGAGGGTCTCGCAAAGCGAGACTACAGATTTTAAAATGCAGAGTGGAGTGGAGCGGAGTGATACGCTGCAGCTCTGAGCAGAGCTGCAAGCATATCACTCCGCCCAAGTAGCGCTCAGCAGAGCTGCAAGCGTATTACTCCGCCCAAGTAGCACTACTTCCTTTTCTGAGAATATAGTTCCCACTTTGTATACAGTTAGAAGATGGCTGTGTCTCAAGTGACGTTATTTGTACACGCTGTGACTATACAAATCACAACATGTAAATAGGAACATGTTGCTGTTATTTTGTCACTTACTCGGAGCAGTAGGCTAGTTGGAGCCGGCTACCTCCAGGATCTGTGCTAGGCTAAGCTAACGGTGGAGCCGTCAGACAGAGTTACGACACGCACGGAGATGAGAAGGGTATGTATCGACTTGTCTAACTGTCGGGGTTCCGGTGAATAAGCTAATGTCCCAATAAGTCGGCGTGTTCCTTTAATACTGAGTTCTGTGACAGGCTGGAAAACAACATCATCACCCAACGATAATGTATGATTTTTGATGTGCTAGATGAACATATTAAGATGAAAATAATCTACAAAAATATGTTCAATAATCACAGCCATTTGGAGTTAATAATTAACAGTTACCCTGTACGGAACAAAGAATCAAAAATAAAATGTGGACAATGTACCTGTCAGACTTCTTGAGGTTTAATGCGACTGTTTTTGGTCTCTTTTCCCTTTGCAGATCTTCATATTCTATGACTTCTTGTACTTTAACCTAAGGAAGTTTGCCAACAGAAAAAAAGTGTTACAGAGTAATATAGCATATTTTGGAAAAACTCTGTTAAAGCTGCAGAGCCATCATACCTTCTTTACAGGAGGCTGGAAGAAGTCAGAATCCCTTGAGTTTCCATCTGTACTGCTTGTCTCACTAGCATGGTCAGCTGGTGTTTCCCTTTAAAAAAATATGATACAGTTAGATAAAAATTGAATAGCAAGTGATATTTTTTTCAAAAGTAATTTCTTTACCCCTTGCGTGAGCCTGCTGCTAGCACCATGGCACTGTGATGGTTGAACCGCTTTATAATGGCAGAGTTGCTGCTCTCTTTCACTGTCCTATTCGAATTGGAAGTTGATGGAAATGTTTTGCAAAATCCATAACCCTGTGTCACAGAAAACACCAAGGTTAATGGAGGAAGAGGAAAAGAAAGCTATACAGGTAAAAAAAAAAAACATGGCAGCGATTGGCTAATCAATCAATCTCACCTCATCTAATGTTTTATCCTCTAACGACAGGAGGTCGACTAAAGGATTCTTCACTCCTTGAACCACCATAGACTTTAACCCTGCATTAGACAGTTTTAAAAACACATGAAAACAGATTTGTGGCTTAGTGGTTTTGTTTACAGTAATTCATTAAATGTTAAAGTAAAACATGTACTGACATCTGTAGAAAATCCTTGCATTTATATGATAGATTTGGACCTGAAAAGGTTTTAAAGTCCTACCCTTTTCATCCTGCTTGGCACACTCGGAGAAGATATCCTGCGTTCCTGTGTTGATGCGGTCTCTGTGAAAATAATGGGACTGGAAAAAGCGGGTCCAGAACTCCTTCTCCGTCAGGTTATGAGGCACATTTTCACTATACTTCTCCTTCACTGCAAGTACAATGCAGGTCAATATTAATATATTTAGTACTATCTAGTTGCAGTGTCTAGGAACACTTGCTGCACATTTAATATCAGTCACTGAGGTAAACAGGAATACACCAAACTGTCTATCTAAAGATATACCAGCTGATTTCACAAAGCAATTCTCCCTCTCTGGCTGGCGGTGATTGTTGTAGTTGTTAGTTGAAAAGAAAATCTAAGCTTGTAGCAGCCTTTTACTGGTCCATCATTGCTGTTTCAACTGATGAGCTAACTCCAAAGATGAGATGTAATCGTTTACCTGCAGGGTATGTTCTGAAGATGGATTCAATAATGTCAGCTGTCAGATTATATCTCAAGCCATTGCAGCCATCTGTCTGAGGTCTAATGTCTGCCTGTAATGCACACAAATTATGTTTAAAACTATGTTTTTAATGCTGAAGTTGCCCATGCTTGAATCAATTATGAAATGTAAGATTGTTTTCAAAATGTCAGGTCTAATTATGCCACACTTGATGTACTCACCAGAAAGGCTCCAGATATACCGACGTCCTGTTTATTGTTGGATAAAGTGGGGTCTGCGTTGTTTATGTCTCCTAACCGGTTGGCCCAGAATTCATCTGCACTGATCACCTGGCTCACCACAAGATCCTTATACAACTGAAAAAGCACTGGATCTTCTTGAAGCATCCTACAAGAGAAATTATAGGAACAATATTTTTAAACAAACATTATTAATGAATATATTGCCCAAATTCCTCATAAGTAATTTAGAGATGAAGACATTAAGGAGCAAAGTGAGTTTTTGTTGTGGATGGATTTGGTGCTCTATTGAGTAATGCATACACAGAACTGTGTATGTGGGATTGACTCAAAATAAAGTACAATGAATGTGTGGCTCACTGGTGTGTTTTTACATAATGGAGCTCTTTGGTTACACAGACAATACTTGTTAGAAGGAGAAATTCATTGTTGGTTTTGGTTTTTTAATGCAATTTGATAACAGTACGAAAAACAGACATGAATATTAGCAGATGTATCCTTAAGGACAATCATGTTAAAACAATTGAGTCTCACCTGTTTTTCTCCTCCAGTTCCTTGTTGGCTTTCTTCTTGAACTTGGGCAGCAGCTGCTGCAGCAGCTCCTTGGCAGCCTCTCTGTCTTTGAGTGCACTGCTCTCATTGGAAAAGTGGAATGTGGTACTCTCGCCAGTGTGAAGCACCAGTTGGAGCTGAATTTTGGCTTTACCATCTGGGCTGATCTTCTGACCTGTATAGAGAACATATAAAGTGCAGCTTGATCAAATCACCAACACATAATTCTTTTAGCACTACTTGTAACTGCATGGTATCGAGTACTCACAGCGAATATCTGCATATAAGTGGCTGACTGTAAAGCGGTCTTTGCCCTCTGGACCCCAGGCTATACGTTCAGCCATCAGATAAAGTGTGCCATCCTGCTTCCTCTGGCGAACCTTTTTCACCACCAGCAGCACCTCCTCTGATAGTGATGACATGGCTCAAACTGAAAAAGAAATGAATTATCATTAATAACCATGTGCTGCACAGCAGTATTGGTCTAATCGGTGTGATTAATCTTACAGATAAAAGGATAAACTGGGCATTAGAAAGAACCGTGTTAACTCATAACACGTTGACCTGAAGTTACAGATTTAACATTAGCAACATTAATGGTAGCAAGAATAAAGCAAGTAACGTTACCAGAAGATAGTAAGCCCTTTGTATGATATGCAAGCAAGAACTATTTCAGTTGATTTCACTACAACATCCTCAATAAATGCCATTCTTCCTACAAAGCGTTATCCTCTGCTAGGTAACGCGATCTTAACACAAGCAAGCAACTGTTGTGTTGACGGTTTTATTACATTAACTTAGCTAACCTGTTTTACGTTAGCTAACGTTAACAATCAAGAAGAGAAAAAGCCTGACGGAGAAGTCGTCACTAAACTTACTTTAACGTTACCTCATAAATCGATACTGTGACGGTTACCTCGTTTCTCTTAATACACAATCTCAAATCAATGTATTCTTTAATATAAAAATAACTGAAATAGTTATTTTAAACAGAATTTTGACTACTTAAACAGTGAGCGTCCTGACTTCAACGCCGACATGACATGTAGCAGTGTGCTACACTAAAACTGTTCCGGCTGGATAACGCGATAAAGAACCAGTTCCAGTCAGAGCCCGGAGTGCTCTTTTCAGCAAAATCCAGATAATATTATAATTTTATTTTATAATAATAATAATAATAATAATAATAATAATAATATATCAGTTTAACCAAAGATTCTCTATAACTAAACCGTCTCTGGTTTAATCATAACACATCTACTACCACTAATGTGAATGTTATTAATGATGATATTAAACGTAATTGAAATAGCACATTTGATAAAATTTGGCACAATATAATTTGGTTAAGCATAGATATGAATCTGTATTGTATTTAAAATTGAATATGAATACAATGTATTGACTTAATTTGTATTTATACATTATTTTCAATTTGCTTCCAACATAGGTGAGGGCAGAAAAGAAAGTTTGGAAAATGTAAAAATAACTTGCAACTGATTACAGGCTCCTCTATTTATTTCGAATGCATATCATATTACAGAGACGGTTCACAAATTCATTTTCTCCCTTTACTTCGTTTATTAGACGTCAAAAGTAAACCACCTTTCTGAATTTATCCTGCAAAGTCCTTTGGAGGGGCCTGGTGTCGAAATCTAGTTGTACTGTATTCTTTTAGTTTATATTGGTGCACATAAATAAAGTTGTGCTTATTCAAATTAATCTGAGGCCAACTGCTTTAGAGGTTAACTCAGCTGCTTGTTAATTCAACCAAGAAAAAAAACAATGTGCAATTAGCAACAACCAATGCTCCCCAGGTTTTGATTGTGCACCTGAGTGATTGTGTGATAAGACTAGAGAAATGTGCACATTACATAAATACAATGTTTGCTTATTGTGGAAAAGGTAGGCTTTTTGTCAAACATAGAAGTATCACTTAATAAATAAAAATAGATTAGTTAGTTGATCCATTATTGGAAGTGGACTATAACTCAATGTACTGTATGTGTTTGTAGGTGACCAACTGTATGTCTACATATCAAATAATCAAAAGGTGTATACATATAAACTTATAAATTATGGTGCCATAGGCAAAATAAATGTTTTCTATTGAAATGAAGAGATTCTCCTTGCTAACAACAATGCACCATGCAAAGACAAGACAAATCCACATAAAAATAGCTAAGGAATAAAAAAAAAACACAAGAACATATGCAGCAAACATGAGAGTTTTAATGACACTGAAGACATACAGATTTAAAAGATTTGAAGATAGTTTGGATATTCTTTACACTCTTTTCATTATATATTCAATGGGTTGTAAGATCATTTACTTTGATGGTGCTGTTAGAAACAATCAAAAAACATTTCAGATGAATCCATGTTTTAAATCTTTCACACTTTTACACAAATATAAGACCATTCCCCAAAAGACAATGCCAAAGTACTGTAATATCTAAAGCCATTCATGTGTCTTTTATCTCTCAAGTCATTTATAGTAAAAGTAAGAAAAAGACACTCTAAGTCCGAAAACACCACATTGTTTAGTTTGCGAAAAGATCAACCTCTTTAAAAGCTAAAAGAGACACCAGGACACAACATCTCTGCTGTTTAAAAGGTTTAACTTATTCACCCTTATTTGGGGATGCTGAATCCTAAGGAGTGTGTGTGTCTTCACATATTGAGTCTTGACTCTAATAGTTTTTGGAGAGGAGTCGTTTAAGTTTAATAAAGTATGTTAGTTAGATTTCCCTTTAATTAAGTTTAGTTTTAAATGTTGTCTTTACATTCAGCGACTTGGCAACCACACGTGTCAACTGAAATGTAGGAGTGCTCCATCGTGCTGCCATCAGTGCAGGTCATAGTCACTTTCTTCTCACTGGTGGTCATTTCTTGACAGCATGAGCATGAATGCATCAAACGGTTGTTTTCTGCAGAGTACCTGTAAATAGAGACAGTTTCCGAAGGATCAGTGTCAGCAAACATTTATCTTAAAACTTGAAAACAGGTGGTTTTGGCATGATTGAGTAAGTAGTTTATACTGTAGGTGCTTTGTTATGAGTCTCACATTGATGAGGACGCTCCACAGGATCCTGCACAGGCTGTGATTTCCACTGGCACAACTGACTTGCAGTTCTTTGTCTGCAGATAGGTGGTGTTCCTGGTCATTTGACAGTTCGGAAGAGGAGTACCTGTAAATGACACGTAAACATCTTTTTCATCTTGCTGCAAAAACACACATTATCATTTCAGTGGCACAATAAAATAAGGCATCTAATATGAGGAGTTTTAGCCTCTGTTTTTATGCAAAAACAGCATTAAAGGTTTTAATTGACCACAGATGTTTGCCCATTAATGAATCCAGAAGATATTGACATAATAATCAATAATGAAAATATTCATTAGTCACATCCCTACAATTTTCTTTTACCAGTGTCGACACAAGGTACAAGTAACAGAGGATGGGAGTAAAATTGTGTAATTTGAATTTATTTTACTAACTCATACTTACAAGTTTTGCAACAACCGTTGATGTCACTTTGTTCAGTTCCCTGTAATACAGACAATATGGATAAAAAAATATGCAGATTGACGACAGATTTAAAGTCACACATGAGTCACTATTATTACTGTTTTTTTTGCAAAAGACAATATGAAAACCTCTTCACTATATATTGTGTATTTCAGCACATTTGGTGTATTTACCTCTCTCATATTAACCATATACATTACCTCATAGTATTTATCATTTCAGCCCATTTACAGATACATTTATTTATATTTGGCTTACAGTGTCTTTTTTATCTTCTATACAATGTCAGCACATCTAAAACCCAAAAGTTCTGTTGGAATAATTTAGCTTTAATTAAAAGTCTATATCAGAAAGGTAAATGCTCTTTGTGCATTTTACACATATCATTAGCAGAAATAGCAAAACTTAACCCATTTCTACAGTTTGATGCAAAGTAACCTGTAAGATAGGGCAGCATCAGTTCAGAGTGATTAACAAAGATTACAGCTCCCGGAAATAAGAAATGATACTCGTTTAAAGACTGGATTATACTCACAGGAACGCAGTTCTCTGGATCAAATGCAGGACATGTTGTTTGTTTTTTAGAGGTTATGAACTCATTCTTCACCTTTTGGCAATCATACTTGGTACAGTTGTCATTTGGTGGTGACCAAGACTCAGAAGGCTGTCAGAGGTGTAGAAGAGGTCAATTAGTCAACACAAACAATTCTGACTGATACCACCATTTTAGGTTACAGGCTCTGATTCTTAAGGTGTTTCCATTTCCATACTCTACTTACCTTAATAATTATCGGAGAAGTGAAGCCTGGGACCTCCATAACACAGCTTGTTTTTTTACATGATCCACAACATTGTCCAGGTGTGTTTTCATACACATAGCCCTATTTGAAAAAAGCACAAATCAACCTTAGTAGTATTTACAGAATATTTTCCCCCCTGAGGATAGTTTCATCCAAATTACAAAAAGAGACATTTTTTCGTACTTACCCCAAAGACGTATCTAACTGTTGGGATGTGCAATGGTTTAAGATATCCATCTATGAGATTCCTGCTGCCACTCAAATCTAAATGCAGTTTAGTTTGTGATGCTCTGAACACTAAAATCCTTTGTTGAAAAGATTCAACAGCAACATCAATTGTTAGATAATCTAAAGTATAGACCGTATAGACCGTCAACAATTTCTTGAGTAGAAACATCACCTTAATTTATTCAGATAGCAGCAGAAATCTCACAGACGGATGTCTCAAACCTGAAAAAATAAAACCAAAACCAACTTTGCATGACTAGATACATACGACATGGGGAAGTGAAGAAATAGTTAATTTAAGACCGCATTCCCAACATTGACATCTTTAAATCTATCATCATGTGCACATAAATAACAAAGTTTATGCATCAGCAACTGTTAAGCAGTACAATTCTTGTAGAATTCTGAAAGTATAGGATATGAGTGAGTGACCCTATATTTAGCATGTGCTGTCATGTTAAATATTTTTGTATATTATTAACCTTTGCTGACTTTAAATTATTAAAAACTACAATGCTCATGCAAACATACCTCTGAACACAGTGTGGAACATATGTTCACAGGACACACAATAGTGTTCAACTTGCTGTCGGGATCCTGACTTTCAGTACAGCGGCATGATTCACACAGGCTTTTGAAGAAATCCATACCGGGCTGTAAACAATACAATGTGAAGTCTAAGTCATATTTTAAATAAAGCCCAGCAAAACAAAAATCACTTTGGTCTGATGACAGGGTGAAAATACAGACGAATGGGGGGCTATAATGGGGGCTATATTTACTTTAAATACTATTCTTAAGATTATTTATAGTATACTTAATTTGAAGATTTCAGAGTTATTGTAAAACATAAACAAAAATATTATTAATAGAGCACATTTCAAAAATATATTATTCCTTACCTGGTACTCAGTACCATTGAAGACACAGACATGTTTAGGTACTAGAGAAAACAAAATGTTAACAAAGATGATTACAATACAGGCTTAGTTTAATTTAGTTTAAAGTATTTCACACACTTATACTGTGCAAATGGAACGGAAACCTATATGGAAAGCTTACCACAGCGGTAAGATTGGCAGCAAGTGTTATTTGACATGTTGATTTCTAATTCAAATCCCAGTTGGCACTTCTGTGTCGGCAATGAACAGCGGCTCTTTTGGCATTCTGTTGGTTGAAAGGTAATATAATTTCAAGGGTTGGTGAGTATAACAGAATGAAACCAAGACGACCAAAAATAGTCAGTTACAGGGTTAGTTAAATGATTATAGGTACTCCTATAAAATAGGCAAATACTTGTAACATATACTTACTTACAGCTTAAAATATGAATGGCTCTCTTAATTGAATGAACACAATTTCCACTGATTTATTCACTGACTCATTATGGAAAGCAACAGACACAGACACACCTGCCAGTATAATGCAATACAGCTCAACAGCACCACAAACTACATCCTCCCAAATGATCATAAAGTTGAAACAACACCTCTCTCGAACAGTTGCAACAAAAACGGAACGCATTTACCTTAATGAATGTATTCAGGATTTATTGCAGGACTGCTGTATTAGACTGCATCAGTTTTAGCAAAGGGAACCTAATAAACTAGCAACTGAGTGTATTTTCTCTGGTTTTAGACAGCTAATACACAGAAGAGGAAAGGATCAAAAACTGTTTTCACAAGCTAAGTAGTACTCCCTATGGAGAGAAAACTGATATTTGTGTGTAAAATCAGTGGAGTTCCAAGAGTGTGTATCTTCTTTATTTAAAGATCCAATATAAAACATGTGAGTAGATGTGTAAGTGTGATAACTTTGAATCACTCACCACAGGTCAGTCTCTCACAGCAGTCCACTGTGTGGGCCACCAACACCTCTCCTTCCTCAGTACAGGTTATTGGTTCTTTAGTTGGACACACGAGAGGCTCACACCGAACACTCAGAGCGTTCTTGTCACAAGCACACTGGTTACAGCCACTCTGCCAAGTCTCACCAAGCTGTTTGAGAGATGGAAAAGATTTAATGTCGTAATAGCAATGAACACTGTGTGAATAATGATAATTAGTCATGTATTGTAGCTAATTACCTGTTTAGGTTGGCCATCAGGTCCAGTGCAACCTAAATCAACAAAAACAATCAGTTTACCTCAACATTAATTCATTCACAAAGAATTAGATTTTTCTTCAAAACAGAAAATGCTCTTACAGACGGAGACACAAATGTCAGAATTTGAACTGAACAGAGTCAGCCCCTCTGGGCAGAAACATCCCTCCATCAAGCCAGTACAAGCTTGGTTGTCGTGTCCATTTACTCCCTGGCATGTTTGTGCATACTCGTCATTGTATCTAAATATAAAGACAATTTATGGTGAAAAACAGACATCATTATTTAATTTTTTTAATTATAAATGATCAGTATAATGCAGTGCAAACACCAAGTATTGGCTAGCGGTATGGCTCTAGAGACAGCAGTGTTGGTTTGCTGGTCCACCACTACTGGTTATCTAAGTTACTGGATGCCTAAAATTTCCCTCAAGATGAATAAAGTATCTATCTATCTATCTATCTATCTATCTATCTATCTATCTATCTATCTATCTATCTATCTATCTATCTATCTATCTATCTATCTATCTATCTATCTATCTATCACTTTGGTTCAGACTGGAGTATTTTAACAGCTATTTGATTAATTGCCATCAAATTTTGAACAGACATTCATGGTCCTCAGAGGATGAATCCTAATAAGCCTACAAGCTGTTGCCATTTGTGGTTTTAAGTGAAATGTCTCAAAACTATTGGGTGGATTGCAGTGCCATTTGGTACAGACATTGATTGCCCCTTAGGATCAATTATATTGACATTGGTAATCCCTTTACTTTTCATCTAGTTCCATCATCAAATCAAAATGTGAATGTGTCCAATACTTTGATTAATGACTAAATTGCATTGTCATTGTGTGTATGCTGGTGTTTACATTTGATTCAGCCTAATAACAGCCTCTAAGAGTCACCAGCATGGCTATAAACTCTAGTCTTGTTAAATGACAAGCTGCAGGGGCACCTAGGTAGCTCCCGTGGTTGAGCATGCGCCCCATGTACAGAGGCTCAGTCTTTACTACAGCAGCCACAGCTTCGATTCTGACCTACGGCCCTTTGCTGCATGTCATTCCCCCTCTCTCTCCATTTTCCTGCCTTAAGCTATCCTGTCAAATAAAAGCCTAAAATGCCCAAAAAAAACATCTTAAAAAAAAGACTAGCTGCTGACACTATTTGATTCATAATATTGATTATAGAACTGAGCAATTACCTTGCATTGCAAGTTTGTACAACAGTTGGTCCACAAGCCTTGTAGACCTTGTTTTTTGGACATGTATATTCTACAACAAGAGAAAGGGGATTTAAATATCAAAATGATAAAAAAGGTAATCTGGACGTCTCAAAATAACAATGTTAGCTTTCTAGTAAAACAAACACGCCTACCACACAGTCCGTTTGTAGCATTCCTCCAGGGTATGCATACAGATGCTCCAGCACACATTTTGGAGTACGCGTCCATACTGAAACAACCGAAGTTGGGTTTGGACTCGTGGCAAACATCAAATTTACAGGCCTCATAAAATGGTTGTGGTGAGAGTACTTTGTGGCATTTCTCAAACACCCTTAATGTACAAATAAAAAGAAAGTAGGCTGTTAATCATAGTGATATGCCAGAATGAATTGACGTATTGTGTTCATATTTATTCTGTAACTTCTTACTTGCTGATCAGAATTTCACAAATGTCAGGTTTGCAGGGTATGTGTGTAGGTGTTGGTGCTGTGGTTGGAGTTGAAGGCTGTTTATCACAATATGGCTTGTTCTTATCTGGTACAGACCAAATTCCCATATCTGAGCATGTAGGATTAATCTGGCCATTTGGTAATCTGCAGTCATTTTTCCTGTTATTGTCACAGGTACCTTGTGAAAGTAAATATTAACATGACAGTTATTACAACCCATGTGGGACCACATTTGGTGCATCCATTGGCACTTTCATATGTAATCTAGCACTGTTTATACATTTTCATCTATGAACATAACAAGCAACCTAATTTGCTGTTCAACATGTTTATTCTAACAGAAATTTGATTATCATCTTACCACACTGTCCCTCTGTGTTGTTGTGGAAAAGGGCAAACGGCAAGTTAACGCTGAACAAAAGCCCTTTGAACATCACAACTGCATTAATTGCTGGGATTTTCAAGAGCAGCTCAATTGCTGTACTTGTTATGATGAAGTCCTTATTAAGGTAGGTTGGGACTACCTGCTTGCCGTTGACATACACCTACACAATTGCAACATTGGTTAGGTGAAACAAATCATCATCATTACCACTGCATATAATTTAAATAAATTCAAGTAAAGAGAATGTTTGTAAATAATTTACCTTGTTCAAGGTCTTTGGGATTCTGTCCTGTGTAAGAATAACTTCATAGTTTTTGTAATACACAATCAAGGATTTAGCACAGGTCACAGTTCCAGAGGGATCACAGTTTTCATTGTCGATAAGAATCTTTAAATTGTATTGAGGAATGATCTCTTTCATGAGGACATATGTGCAGTTTTTCTGCATGCCGTAATACTGGCCATCAAATGTCAAATAATGAGGATCTCCCCAGCCAGAACAAACACCTGCAAATATCAGATGAAGACTACATAGTTGTCATATCACAGAAAAACTGCATATATTGTAGTTTCTTTTGGTAGTGTAGCAGTTTTAGGACATTGCTTGAATGTGACATTTAAAAAAAAGCTTTCATTTGAACTTACAAGTGCATTCATAGTGGAAACAGCAGCCTCCTTCATCATAAACCCTGACTGGTTGGAGCCCATTTTCACATACAGTCTCGGTCACCGGTTTACATAGAACATGTTCTGTTATTACCTTTTTATTGTTGCATGTATTTGTGGTGCAGTTATCTAAACTCCAGGACTCGCCATGCTGTAAAGGGCAAAGTAGTAGATATTATTAGATATTATGTTTAAGCCCCCCCAGGTGCACACATGCACAACATATACATCTATAATTTATGTTATTCATGAAACAAGAAAATGATTCTACATCAATCAGTGCTAATGAAATACAGTATATGTACAGTTGTTTACATCAATCCATCTATTTTTTTAATTTCATTAATAATTATTATGTTGGAATTATTTGTGGGAGTACTTTAGTGACATATCAGGTATGCCACAATGCGTTATTACTTACCTGTAAATTATTTTACTTATAGAGCTTTTTTTTAAGACTATTATTCTATATCCGAAAGAACAGCTGAAGACAGGAAAGGAATGGGAATGGGGGAATGACATGCAGTAAAGGGCAGGGGGTCGGACTTGAACCCTGGGTCGCTGTGGTAGAGATTGAGCCTTAGTACATGGGGCGCACACTTAAACAGGTGAGCTATCAGGGCACCCCAGCTTTTTGTTTGTTTATAATATCTTGTTCTGTTAGTTTGTCTGGTTTTGAATGTTGTGAGTTGGTGTTAGGGTGTTTGAACGTGTTTTTTTGTTGTCTGTTACTGTAGTGTGTTATTAGATCCCAGGAAGAATAGCCTCCTTTTGGATTAAGCTAACCCCATTAGTTCCAAAGAAGACCTTGTTTCAGGCTTTCTCAGAATAGAGACCTTGGAAACGACGAAAGTTAAGATAAAAACCTATGCAGTTTTGATTAATTTTGGTGTTAGTATGTAATGACAGAATTGTTTTATTTTACAATGATCTGTTTCTTGTTTCTATAACTAAATTTAAATACCTTTCTAGGTGGAGTAAGATATAAACAGCCACTAGGTGGTGGAGTGATTGTGGTAGTTTGAGGAGTTGGTGGAGCAGGAGAGCTGCATGGTCTAGCAAGCTTCTCCACATTGCATGTCAAATCGCAATATGCAGTGAAACACCAGCCTTCTCCATCAGTCCTATTGTACATGAATTTACCTATTTGAGAAAAAAAACAAGGCATTTACGTAAAAAATGACTAATGATGTGAGAAACACAAGTGACAGTGCCATGGTTACAGTTGTCTTTATAATGCAACTTTGGTGAATACAAGTCTAAGCTTAATGGACACTTAAAGTATATGTGAGGATCTATGATCAGATCTAAATTTAATCTAAAATATCATAAAAAGTTTTTGAATAAACGTGGTTCTAAATGCCACATTTGGCAATAGATGACAGTAGGAACGTGGTCAACACCGAACTTTCTAGTTGTGGTCACGTATCCTTCCACTGCACTGTCCACAGTGCACCATGACTGACCATGTGAACACTACTGCATGGACAAATATGAAAAACTCTTTCGTAAACAGAATGTTTTGTTGTAACATATGGACATAAATTTGACCACATCTTGGTTTGAGTTTTGCCCATGATTTAAAAGGAATGCAGGCCAAATCAGAATGTGGATTATGATAATAGGCACATTTGACCTCAAGAGTTTAGGCTGCCTGTTGTGTTTAGATGTGCCAGGTTGCATTGTGAGGACAGGTGTAACCATGACGAAAATGTTTATAATGATAATATGAACAACAATTGATGGCAATAGCTGAATGCTTACCAGGAGAAAAAGGTTGACCCATGTACTTGCAGAAACATAAAGTTGTTTTGCCTGATGTTGATGACTGAAGAGTTGAAGGTGTTACAGTTGGAGTTTCGGTGGTGATGGTGGGTTTTTCTGTGGTATATTTTTCCGTCACTGTCGTTTTTTCTGGGGTTGTGGTAGCAGTAGTGCTGGGTTTTTCTCTCACTGTCGTTTTTTGAGTGGATGTTGTTGCAGTAGGTTTTTCTGTGGCTTTTGTGGTAGGTTCTCCTGTGACTGTTGTGGTAGGTTTTTCTGTGACGGATGTTGTTGTGGTAGGTTTTTCTGTGGCTGTTGTGGTAGGTTTTTCTGTGACAATTGTTGTTGTGGTAGGTTTTTCTGTGACTGTTGTTGTGGTAGGTTTTTCTGTAGCTGTTGTGGTAGGGTTTTCTGTGGTTGTTGTTGTGATCAAAACCACTTGTCTTGTTGATTGTGATGTTGTAACCACTGTATTTGTTACTACAACAGGGGTTGGTGTGGTAGGTTTTTCTGTGGCTGTTGTTGTGGTAGGTTTTTCTGTGGCTGTTGTTGTGGTAGGTTTTTCTGTGGCTGTTGTTGTGGTAGGTTTTTCTGTGGCTGTTGTGGTAGGTTTTTCTGTGACTGTTGTTGTGGTAGGTTTTTCTGTGGCTGTTGTTGTGATAGGTTTTTCTGTGACTGTTGTGGTAGGTTCTCCTGTGATGGTTGTTGTGGTAGGTTGTCCTGTGACTGTTGTTGTGGTAGGTTTTTCTGTGGCTGTTGTTGTGGTAGGTTTTTCTGTGACTGTTGTGGTAGGTTCTCCTGTGATGGTTGTTGTAGTAGGTTGTCCTGTGACTGTTGTTGTGGTGCGTTCTTGTGTGACTGTTGTTGTCGTAGGTTTTTCTGTGACTGTTGTAGTAGGGTTTTCTGTGACTGTTGTGGTAAGTTTTTCTGTGGCTGTTGTGGTAGCCTTATCTGTGGCTGTTGTGGTAGGTGTTTCTGTGACTGTTGTTGTGGTATGTTCTTCTGTGACCGTTGTGGTAGGTTTTTCTGTGACGGATGTTGTTGTGGTAGGTGTTTCTGTGACTGTTGTTGTGGTATGTTCTTCTGTGACTGTTGTGGTAGGTTTTTCTGTGACAGATGTTATTGTGGTAGGTTTTTCTGTGACGGATGTTGTTGTGGTAGGTTTTTCTGTGACTGTTGTGGTAGGTTTTTCTGTGGCTGTTGTGGTAGATTTTTCTGTGACTGTTGTAGTGGTAGGTTTTTCTGTGATGGTTGTTGTGGGAGGTTGTTCTGTGGCTGTTGTGGTATGTTCTTCTGTGACTGTCGTTGCTGAGGTGGTTGAGCTACACATGTTATTGCAACACTTCACTCGTATTTCATAGTCATAACAAATAGGAGGTATTGGTATTTGGTCTTTGTTATGACAGATCAGTCCATTTGTTGAGTCACATGTTACTTTTTGATCAAGTTCATTCAAAGATATATCCTTGTATTGTGTTGCTCTACATTCTATTTCCAGAGGTTTTCTGCAAACACTCAGATCTATATCAATAATTTCTTCAATGGGTTCATAGTCTCCATCACCTTTAAAACTAGGGTAATGATTGTTTTTCCAGTCTGACCACTTACAATTGCAATCAGGTATTGGAGTAGATGTTTCTGTGACTGTTGTGGTAGGTCTTTCTGTAGCTGTTGTGGTAGGTTTTTCTGTGGTTGTTGTTGTGATCAAAACCACTTGTCTTGTTGATTGTGATGTTGTAACCACTGTATTTGTTACTACAACAGGGGTTGGTGTGGTAGGTTTTTCTGTGACTGTTGTTGTGGTAGGTTTTTCTGTGGCTGTTGTGGTAGGTTTTTCTGTGGCTGTTGTTGTGGTAGGTTTTTCTGTGACTGTTGTTGTGGTAGGTTTTTCTGTGGCTGTTGTGGTAGGTTTTTCTGTGACTGTTGTTGTGGTAGGTTTTTCTGTGGCTGTTGTTGTGGTAGGTTTTTCTGTGACTGTTGTGGTAGGTTCTCCTGTGATGGTTGTTGTGGTAGGTTGTCCTGTGACTGTTGTTGTGGTGCGTTCTTGTGTGACTGTTGTTGTCGTAGGTTTTTCTGTGACTGTTGTTGTGATCGTTTTTTCTGTGACTGTTGTAGTAGGTTTTTCTGTGGCTGTTGTGGTAGGTTTTTCTGTGGCTGTTGTGGTAGGTTTTTCTGTGACTGTTGTTGTGGTAGGTTTTTCTGTGGCTGTTGTTGTGGTAGGTTTTTCTGTGACTGTTGTGGTAGGTTCTCCTGTGATGGTTGTTGTGGTAGGTTGTCCTGTGACTGTTGTTGTGGTGCGTTCTTGTGTGACTGTTGTTGTCGTAGGTTTTTCTGTGACTGTTGTAGTAGGGTTTTCTGTGACTGTTGTGGTAGGTTTTTCTGTGGCTGTTGTGGTAGCCTTATCTGTGGCTGTTGTGGTAGGTGTTTCTGTGACTGTTGTTGTGGTATGTTCTTCTGTGACTGTTGTGGTAGGTTTTTCTGTGACGGATGTTGTTGTGGTAGGTGTTTCTGTGACTGTTGTTGTGGTATGTTCTTCTGTGACTGTTGTGGTAGGTTTTTCTGTGACAGATGTTATTGTGGTAGGTTTTTCTGTGACGGATGTTGTTGTGGTAGGTTTTTCTGTGACTGTTGTGGTAGGTTTTTCTGTGGCTGTTGTGGTAGATTTTTCTGTGACTGTTGTAGTGGTAGGTTTTTCTGTGATGGTTGTTGTGGGAGGTTGTTCTGTGGCTGTTGTGGTATGTTCTTCTGTGACTGTCGTTGCTGAGGTGGTTGAGCTACACATGTTATTGCAACACTTCACTCGTATTTCATAGTCATAACAAATAGGAGGTATTGGTATTTGGTCTTTGTTATGACAGATCAGTCCATTTGTTGAGTCACATGTTACTTTTTGATCAAGTTCATTCAAAGATATATCCTTGTATTGTGTTGCTCTACATTCTATTTCCAGAGGTTTTCTGCAAACACTCAGATCTATATCAATAATTTCTTCAATGGGTTCATAGTCTCCATCACCTTTAAAACTAGGGTAATGATTGTTTTTCCAGTCTGACCACTTACAATTGCAATCAGGTATTGGAGTAGATGTTTCTGTGACTGTTGTGGTAGGTCTTTCTGTAGCTGTTGTGGTAGGTTTTTCTGTGGTTGTTGTTGTGATCAAAACCACTTGTCTTGTTGATTGTGATGTTGTAACCACTGTATTTGTTACTACAACAGGGGTTGGTGTGGTAGGTTTTTCTGTGACTGTTGTTGTGGTAGGTTTTTCTGTGGCTGTTGTGGTAGGTTTTTCTGTGGCTGTTGTTGTGGTAGGTTTTTCTGTGACTGTTGTTGTGGTAGGTTTTTCTGTGGCTGTTGTGGTAGGTTTTTCTGTGACTGTTGTTGTGGTAGGTTTTTCTGTGGCTGTTGTTGTGGTAGGTTTTTCTGTGACTGTTGTGGTAGGTTCTCCTGTGATGGTTGTTGTGGTAGGTTGTCCTGTGACTGTTGTTGTGGTGCGTTCTTGTGTGACTGTTGTTGTCGTAGGTTTTTCTGTGACTGTTGTAGTAGGGTTTTCTGTGACTGTTGTGGTAGGTTTTTCTGTGGCTGTTGTGGTAGCCTTATCTGTGGCTGTTGTGGTAGGTGTTTCTGTGACTGTTGTTGTGGTATGTTCTTCTGTGACTGTTGTGGTAGGTTTTTCTGTGACGGATGTTGTTGTGGTAGGTGTTTCTGTGACTGTTGTTGTGGTATGTTCTTCTGTGACTGTTGTGGTAGGTTTTTCTGTGACAGATGTTATTGTGGTAGGTTTTTCTGTGACGGATGTTGTTGTGGTAGGTTTTTCTGTGACTGTTGTGGTAGGTTTTTCTGTGGCTGTTGTGGTAGATTTTTCTGTGACTGTTGTAGTGGTAGGTTTTTCTGTGATGGTTGTTGTGGGAGGTTGTTCTGTGGCTGTTGTGGTATGTTCTTCTGTGACTGTCGTTGCTGAGGTGGTTGAGCTACACATGTTATTGCAACACTTCACTCGTATTTCATAGTCATAACAAATAGGAGGTATTGGTATTTGGTCTTTGTTATGACAGATCAGTCCATTTGTTGAGTCACATGTTACTTTTTGATCAAGTTCATTCAAAGATATATCCTTGTATTGTGTTGCTCTACATTCTATTTCCAGAGGTTTTCTGCAAACACTCAGATCTATATCAATAATTTCTTCAATGGGTTCATAGTCTCCATCACCTTTAAAACTAGGGTAATGATTGTTTTTCCAGTCTGACCACTTACAATTGCAATCAGGTATTGGAGTAGATGTTTCTGTGACTGTTGTGGTAGGTCTTTCTGTAGCTGTTGTGGTAGGTTTTTCTGTGGTTGTTGTTGTGATCAAAACCACTTGTCTTGTTGATTGTGATGTTGTAACCACTGTATTTGTTACTACAACAGGGGTTGGTGTGGTAGGTTTTTCTGTGACTGTTGTTGTGGTAGGTTTTTCTGTGGCTGTTGTGGTAGGTTTTTCTGTGGCTGTTGTTGTGGTAGGTTTTTCTGTGACTGTTGTTGTGGTAGGTTTTTCTGTGGCTGTTGTGGTAGGTTTTTCTGTGGCTGTTGTTGTGGTAGGTTTTTCTGTGACTGTTGTTGTGGTAGGTTTTTCTGTGGCTGTTGTGGTAGGTTTTTCTGTGACTGTTGTTGTGGTAGGTTTTTCTGTGGCTGTTGTTGTGGTAGGTTTTTCTGTGACTGTTGTGGTAGGTTCTCCTGTGATGGTTGTTGTGGTAGGTTGTCCTGTGACTGTTGTTGTGGTGCGTTCTTGTGTGACTGTTGTTGTCGTAGGTTTTTCTGTGACTGTTGTTGTGATCGTTTTTTCTGTGACTGTTGTAGTAGGTTTTTCTGTGGCTGTTGTGGTAGGTTTTTCTGTGGCTGTTGTGGTAGGTTTTTCTGTGACTGTTGTTGTGGTAGGTTTTTCTGTGGCTGTCGTTGCTGAGGTGGTTGAGCTACACATGTTATTGCAACACTTTACTCGTATTTCATAGTCATAACAAATAGGAGGTATTGGTATTTGGTCTTTGTTATGACAGATCAGTCCATTTGTTGAGTCACATGTTACTTTTTGATCAAGTTCATTCAAAGATATATCCTTGTATTGTGTTGCTCTACATTCTATTTCCAGAGGTTTTCTGCAAACACTCAGATCTATATCAGTAATTTCTTCAATGGGTTCATAGTCTCCATCACCTTTATAATCAGGGTAATGATTGTTTTTCCAGTCTGACCACTTACAATTGCAATCAGGTATTGGAGTAGATGATTCTGTGACTGTTGTTGTGGTAGGTTTTTCTGTGACTGTTGTAGTGGTAGGTTTTCCTGTGATGGTTGTTGTGGGAGGTTGTTCTGTGGCTGTTGTTGTGTTAGGTTTTTCTGTGAAAATTGTTGTGGTAGGGTTTTCTGTGACTGTTGTAGTAGGTTTTTCTGTCACTGTTGTTGTAAAAACTGTTGTGGTAAAAACAAAGACTGTTGTTGTTGGTGGTGCCTGGGGGGATGGAGTTGGACAAGCCTTCATGATTCTGGTAATATTTCCATTTTCCCCACAAAAAGCTGTGATACAGGTTCCATCTCCATCATTTGTGTCATAGACTGTATCTCGATACTTGTAAATGTGTCCTTTATATAAACAGGTGCAAGCTGCAAAATGAATAATTATATAAGAATTATATAGATTTGTATTGTTTTAATAGATTCTTACTGTTGTTTTTTTTATTTAATCTGTATGTAATTATCAATAACAGAAATTGTCATAGCCTGCTTACCTTGGACGTCATAGCTGCACTTAACCTTTGTTGAAGAACAATAACTAAAGGCAAATGAAAGAATAAAAGTTTAAACAATGCATGAATGTATAGTGTACCATGTTGGTGTTGGGCATGGCGTGGAATGCAGCATCGCACAAGCAAACTTGTATTTTCCTGGGGGCAAGGGTGTAACTGGGAGTCCTCCGCCAAAAAAATGTTTTCTATTTGAATCCTATTTCCTGTATTTCAATATAAGTTTAGGGACTATGATGATACAAAATCCAGAAAATAATTAAGTTGATCGTAATGATAAATTCTTCCACAAAAAAGTAGTGCTAAACTATATATACCAGGGGTCTTCAACGTTTTTTAAACCAAGGACCCCTTAACTGAAAGAGAGACGGAGCAGGGACCCCCCTATTACATATATTGTATAAAATTATGTTGCATGCAACTGGGCCTACAAATACATGTAGGCGGCCTAAAGCCTTTATACATAGTCTTTTTGCATAGAATACTAAGCTATAAAAATAGCCTAATAATTGTTGGCATGATTTTATAAATCATGTTTTAATGTTAAAACATACATGTGGATTATTAATTAATTAACTATCTGGCTATCTTAGTGACTACCTTACCAATGGGCCAGTACACCTATCATCAGTGTGGATTTATATTTGCTAATGATTATGTTGGATTCATGTTAATTGTGAGGGCCCCCCTGCATTGACTCTGAGGACCCCCTAGGGGTCCCGGACCCCCTGTTGAAGATCCCTGATATATACAAAGAAGATGTCTTACTTTATTGTTTAAAATAGGGGCCGATCACCAAGACTATAAAACAAATTTGAAAGGAGGGGGGGGGGGGGGGGGGGGGGACACAAACTGGATATTGAAAAGTAGGGGGGACATGTCCCTCCTGTCCCAAGTGGAACACACTCTAGCCTGGGGGGCTACTTGACTGCGCTGATTTGGTATCTTGGTAACTTGCTGTGCAGCCAGTTGGAGGGGAGGTGCAATAGAAGGTGTGGCAAGAATTTTGTAACTTTATTTCACAAAGGCACACTTATATAAACCCTGTTAATTCATGTGTTGGTCATCTTTTAGTCTACATTCTTCAACCAGCTGACGTGATCTTACTAGGAAGAGATAAAAAAATAACAAGTGATTCCTACCAGCATCTTTCATCCGTTATAGCAAGCAGCCCATACTGGCAGCCTTTCAATAACTGCACACTAGTGAGTCTCTTTACATCTATCTGAGGGAGGTGGGTGACTGTTCTATCTGCAGTCTTTGGAGTCATGTGCACTGTCAAGGGACAATAACACTTGGCAGATCTACTAGTTAAATTGTGTGCACCAAGCACCAGACTATTGCAAAATAACCACAGAAACCTCTGTGCTAATGCACACATTTAAGTTATCCTATACTTTATTACTGTACAGTTTATACTGCAGTGTGAATCAACAGGGATGTTGGCTATTGACACAGTTCACACAGTTCCAATTAAAACTTCCCTTTTTGCTAATAACTCTCTCAGGACCGTCCATTCCTGCTAGTTTGGCCCTGGTGTCTCCACCGTCATTATTTTAAGAGTCTGACCAAAGGACCAGCAGTAGCTTTACATTTTAAATTACAATACAGGCAGATGTGAGGCTGTGATGCGCAAAATTATGTGATATAGATTGTTAACTGTTAACTTTATAATGGTCTTCCCAGAAACAAAAGAGTGTTATTTTGAAAATCCTAATTTATTTGTGGGTCATTACCAGGATGATGTTTAGGTTGCAATATGAAGGTTAAACTTGACTCAGTATAAAGTTCACTGGATTACTGTGTTGCAAAATGGCAAGCAATTAATGAAAAAAATATGCTTTGGGGCAGAACAAATGATGTACCACTGTGTACAATGACTCTCTAACGTATCAACTCGTGTTTCCCTGGAAGTTAAAGCAACTAGAGGGGTTAAAGGTTACATGACACCATTGACAGGCAACGAAAAGTAATGGACATTTACCTGAATCAAATTGGAGATTATTCTGGGTTTGAACATTGTTGGACACATTTGGGATAATGTCAGTACACAACTCCAGGCGTGTCTGGCCACAAAGTTACCAAAAATGCAGTCTGCACACCTCTGACACACTGGGAAAGGCACACTTAACTGATCTGTGCTGCTATATAAATATGTATATAGGATAGTTTTTCGGCACTTCATAATATACCTAAACCATGTGATTTTATAATATTAGTATAATTATTCCATTATGCCAGCTTTTGTAAAAACAATATAAAGTTATTATTAACTTTTGCACCTACTGAAGCATTAATAAGATGGAAAGTGACCTACCAGTTTTGACAATTTTCGCTTGGAGGCATGACCACACCTTCTTCATAATGCTTCCCTTCGTTATCATAGCAGCCACATTCCTCCAGTGACACACACTGCATGGTATCTTCTTCCAAATAAGAGCGTTCAGATGGGCAACTTGGATAGCAGCCTTAAAAAGTTAAATGTTACTGTACATTGCAGAACTAGCACAGGTACAGACAGAAAGCTAAATGTGTGTAGTAACAGTAAATGGAAAGTCAATAACACAACAGTAAGCACAATGGACTTTACTAGAAAACATCATGCATACTCTCCAATTCTAACCTTTAAAATACATACACTGTTACTTTAATGTAATTGGTACCTTCTAATGCTGGAATGTGATTGTAGCATAATCCTGAGGGATTCCGGCATGTCTTCATGCATTTTTTTCCACAAGGCTCATAGTGCCATTCACACTTTCCATCAGGGTTGTAAAAATCACAGAACAGAGCTAATAACACAAAAGAAAGGTATATTGACAATGTACAAGACCAGATCACTTAATTATGTATACTTTTTGATAATAAAATACAAGTCAGACTTTATTTTTAAAGTCTATAAGTTAAATGACAAAGGGGATGCTGACAGATGGTGATCACGATCATACACTGTATTCTTCTGTTTATCTCCTCACAGAAAAAACAAATAACACACTCACGACAAATTGTGGGAGTTCTCCATTTCACGCAAGCTCCGGCCTCATTACAGGCTGCTGCGTATGCTGCTACAGCCGAGCAGAAACACTCACAATCTCCTCCTGTGTTGCAGGAACATGTGTCTGTCACACAGGCATCATAATAGTTTTTTGGATCCACCTTTTTGAAGGAAACCATTGTTAATGTAAGTAGAGGCTTAATTATATTATGCAAGCTAATTATACAGAAAGTCATTGAGAGACAGTGAGATGGTTTTGTTTACTTACCTTTGAGTGGCAACCAGCAAATACTTTGCTGTTAATAATGCTGCAGTGTTTTAATGCCCATGCCTGCCTGTGTGAGTACAGCATGCAGGGATTTTTCAGTGTGATTGCATTAGGGCAGGTAGGTGACACTTTCCAGCTGTTTCCAAACTCAAGGGCTTCAACCACAACTTCTTTGTTTCTGGTGGTAAAATCGTTCTTGATGTTTCCATCATAATTCCCACATAGACCACAGACTTTCCCCTGGGATATAATGAGATCTAGTTAATTTATAAATTGTTAACATGTATCTGAACACTTGTATATCTCCTCACCCACCTTGAATGTGGACTTGAGTTGGATCATGAGTGTTGTCTTCCTATTCCAAATGAGAACAAGACCATTCTTTGCCTCAATGACGAGATATATGCCCATAGTGTGGACTTGATATGGTATGTCCACCCCTTTGCTTTGTTTGATAACTCTGACACTTTCCTCTGAAAGAACAATTTCATGGTTCTGAAAGAAATAAAACATGCTCATTTGTAAAACTGCAATGTTATTTTCAGCATTTTAAAAATAATTGTAAGTGCATATAATAGTGTTATGTACCCCTAAGTAGAGCTTGATAGCAGTCGAGCAAATGCTTTCAGTTGTTCCACATGGGATGCTCTCAGTCAGGACCCTAAAGGTGCCATTCATATCATCCCCACAGTAATCCTGCAAGATATTGATGTCAGTACTTCAAGACTGACTTTTAACAAATCATGAAGACTAAATAAAAGTCTGTGCAATACCTTAGCGAAGACGTAGCCACAGTCTCCATTAAAGGAGAATTTCTTATCATCAAAAGTGATGTAATGCCCTTCTCCATATATGGTACAGGTTCCATCACACTCACGAAGTGTACAATCCCATTTTCTCCTTTTGCAAGTGCTATGATTTAAAAAGATGAAGTGATGACAAGTTATACAGTATATACAAAATCAAAAAACACACACAACTGTGAAATGACAGAGCACTGCCTTGGTGTGGAAATAATGAAATGGTTCACCAGGTATTGCAGTCCACAGTGACAGTCTGTCCAGAATTATAGTATTCTCCATTATATGTGCAGGGACAGTCCTCCTCTGTAATACAGCCTCCATTACCATCAGACAGCAAGCCAGCAGGACATACACAGCCTGACATACACTGTGTACTGACCTACAGTATACAGTGAAAAAAGCATAGCATTTTCTTGCTTTAGTATACATGTGTAGAATATTCAACAACAGTCATGAAACAGTGTCTCAATCTTACACATTCTGTGTCCATTGTCTGGCAGCTTTTTTGGCACTCTGATCCTATGTCACCTGGCTTTGCCCTTGAGCAGTTGAAAAAGACCATTGGCTCGGTGCATGCTGATGACAATTATAGTGTGTTAAAAAAGAAACCACTGTATGCTTTCTGTTGCTCATACTGTGCTTTGCTATATAAGGAATAGTATGATGAGCTAAGTGCTTTGTACTTACATTCACTTATTTGGCTTCCTGTACATCTTAGTTCTCCACTAAGACAGGAGCTGAAATGCATAGAAAGAGACGCAAGTTTAATTCTCGCTAGTTTTTGCTGTTTGCAGGGGAGCTGATTATACAACCCCAAATCAGAAAAAGTTGGGACAGTATGAAAAACACAAATAAAAAAAGAAAGTAGTGATTTCTAAATGTATTTTGACTTGTATTTCATTGCAGACAATGTGAACACAAAATATTTCATGTTTTGGCTGGTCAAGTTAATTTCATTTGTAAATATACATCCTTTCCTGTCATTCAGACCTGCAACACATTCCAAAAAAGGTTGGGACAGGAGCAATTTAGGGCTAGTAATCAGATAAATTGGTTAAATAATAATTTAATAATAATAACAGCAGCATCCAAGAAAGGTCTAGTCCTTTAGGAGCAAAGATGGGCCGAGGATTGCCAGTTTGCCAACAAATACGTGAGAAAATTATTGAAATGTTTAAAAACAATGTTCCTCAAAGAAAGATAGGAAGACATTTGACACATCTTTTCCAGGGACGTGCATGCATATTTCAACAAGATAACGCAAAACCACATTTTGCACACATTATAAAGTCCTGGCTGCGGATGAAGGGGATACGGGTACTTGACTGCCCTGCCTGCAGTCCCGACCTGTCTCCAATAGAGAATGTGTGGCGCACAGTGTTGTGCGTGAACGAGTTCAAAAGAACGCGTTCATTGAACACGCTCATTTTTTCGTGAACGTTGAACTGAACGCAACACATTTTTTAATAAAGAACTTGAACGTGAATTAGTTCACATTATGTGTCATGAACGGCAGACATCACTGTAAATGAACGTTGGAATTTGTTTTCCATTGAAAACTGAGTGACATCTGTTTTCTCTTTTGAAACGCAACGAGAGAAAGTTCCTCCCTCCTGTATTCTCGCTGGTGCCGCTTAAATCATGTATCACCATAGACAGTATGTGTATCACCAGACAGAAATGGTTTTGACATTGTGTGCGCAATGCATTGCGGGCAACGTAGTGTCCGGCTGAGAATAGTTGAATAGCATACTGGCTTCCGCACAACGTTACCCGTGATGAATTGCAGCAGAGCGGGGTAGGCATAGCAACGCCGCGTAGCAGGCAACGACGAGAGCGCGGAGGGCTAGAGGAGCGAGAGAGAGAGAGACAGACCAAAGACGAGAGTGAGAGAAAGCGCTGCAATTTTCATCACCTGGTAAGAAACCCACAATTGCAGTGTCATGAGCAAATGTCTACAATGAGCAGCTTCAAAGAACGTATAGTGATTTCTAGCTCGTAGTGTGAAAAAAAGTATTTATTTGAATATCTCACGAAAAAAGTAAAATGAACTGAACTTTGAACTAGTTCAGAATTAAAATTGTGAACTTTGAACGTGAACTGTTCACTTTGAGCATGTATGAACTGAACTTGAACTAGTTCAGAAAAGCTGTGAACACTGCAGTGGAGACCCTCAAGAGACCACTATGATGTGCAAGGCAATCTACTTTTGGAAAACCGCACTTCAAAAATAAAAATAAAACACTGTGCCGGATAAATTCCGCAGAAAAGTTGACCCACACTTGGGACCCACTAATCTAGGATAATTTCGTTCTGTTAAAAATAAGTGCTCTAGGTGAGCCTTGATGGCCTGGGTGTTAAGCATCGACCATGAACCACAACATTCCCAGTTCGCATTCTGCTGGAGACTGTTGTCGCATGTCATTCTCTCTCCCTCACTCTTCTTGCTATTTTCAGGTGACTAATAAAAGCATAAGATAACCGAAAATATTGTTTTGCTTTAATTTTACTGTAAATATTGAAATCCTTACCAGGTTTGTCCATGGACGTTGATGACCTGCCTGGGGCGTACCAGTGTGTCTCCCACATGGCAGGAGCATTGTGAGGCTGACACACACTCACCCTCCTCATTCAGGTAAGTTCCTTCAGCACAGCCACAGCCATCAAGCGGGGTAAATTCAACCGCACATGTTAAGTCTGACTGACTAAGAGAGCGGCAGGTGCGACCACAGCTTGTCATTTGGTAGCCATACACAAAAGTAGAAGGGCAGCCAGTCGTGTATTTCTCTTTTGAAATGAAACAGGTTTCATCAGTGTTTAAATATTATAAACAAACACAGGCTTTATTTATTTCACCTTCAATAGTTTGGATTTAACTTACCGCATATGGTGTTCCTCCATCCATTAAATAAGACACCTTCAGCAGCACATGCATGGACATAGGAATATATGGCAGCACACATGCACTCCTCACTGTTATCACAGGCACAGGTGTCATAAATACAAGACTGTGGAGAGAAGCAGCAACAAGCTAAATCAATAGTTGAAATGTTAAATTGTTAAATAAGTGAAATAACAAATACATATACACATACATTAGAATGTATACAAAAATAAATCACTGCTTACATCTTGATAGCGTTTTGGGTTTATTACAGAATGGCACATTGCAAACATCCCTTTTGGGTCCGACAGCAAGGCGCACCAATGTTTGGCATATTTCTCTACAAAAACAAATAAACATGTTTATCAGTAAAATATTGTGAAGATTGATATTAAAATGTGGAGTACGATGTCTGTGACCTACCATTGTCTACGCTCAAAAGGCAGGGGTCCCCAAGTATGTTTGTCACATCAGAACAGCTTGCCCTGGTCTTCCATGTGTTGACAAATGTCCCAGCCGTTCCCTCAGTTAATCCATTTGTGGTTCTGAAGTCATCAGCTTGCACATCATTAAAATCTCCACAAATACCTGAATAAAGATATTGATACTTAATACTTTATAAAATATCCACTGCAAAAGGTGGATATTTTACACTTTAATCAAAAGAAGTAAACACACACCCATGAGTTGTCCCTTATTGGAAACACTGGCTTTGATGTAAATCTGCATAATGGGTGAAAGCTGAATCTCGAGATCAAGCCCATAGTTGGTGTGGATTACAATAAAGAATGTCGATGGCTGGAAGATTGTAATGTCATCTGTGGGGGAGGAAAACATTTTCACATTAAATAAAGAGACTGTTTTAATTTGAGCAAACTAAAACAATTGTGATTTCATTGTAGAATGAAAAACAACAACAACCACTCACTCATGAAAAGAGGCAGCTGAGTGATCAATTGGTTATATGAAACATGTCCGCTGGCTTCTACTACAATCATCTGCAGTAGGAAAAAAATGACAATATGCTAAAAACCTCAGGGTAAATCTAAACCTTTCCAACAGATATTAAATGGAGAAAATCCTATAAATAACGTTGTTTACTTTATTAGGAGAGAACCATAATATATTGTAATTTTACCATGTATTTAGGCAGTAGTAGGGTGACAGCATTCAGGCAAGTTGATTTATCTGATACTTTACATGTGGTCAGGTCACCAAGGACACTGAAAGTCCCATTTGTTTCCTAAAGCCAAGAAGATAAAAAATGCATATAAAATATAAACTGTTTGCTTAGTTACAAGTATTGTAATTTTGTCTGTGAATTAAATAATTAATTAATTTAAGTTTGAATACCTTACCTTGGAAAGAACATAAGAGCAGTCTCCATGGAAAGTATAAGTTTTACCATCATAGGTGGAGATGTGGGAGCCACCCAGCACAGAGCAGACACCAGGACAGTCCATATCTTTGCAGCGCCACTGACCACTGGTACAGATGCTGTCAACAGAGTTCAGTCAGTTCAATTGGACAGATCATTGTTTTTATTAACATTATATTGAAAATAGGGAGTCATTACCAGTTTCGACATGCCCTTGAGTATGATTCCCCTGGCTTGTATGGCTTGCCATGGTGTAAGCAGGAGCACGAGTCAACAGCAACACACCCACTTTGTGTAATGTCGTCAAAGACAGTCCCTTGGGAGAAACACAATGACATGAATAGTCTGGTCTGTAAAGTAAACTGCGATTAACATGCAAACCCCAATTAATATTTTTTGTGCATTAATTAACAGAACATACACAATATTTTTTTTAAATCATTTTAACATATGTTAAAGCAGGGATCTTCAACAGGGGGTCCGGGACCCCTAGGGGGTCCTCAGAGTCAATGCAGGGGGGCCCTCACAATTAACATGAATCCAACATAATCATTAGCAAATATAAATCCACACTGATGATAGGTGTACTGGCCCATTGGTAAGGTAGTCACTAAGATAGCCAGATAGTTAATTAATTAATAATCCACATGTATGTTTTAACATTAAAACATGATTTATAAAATCATGCCAACAATTATTAGGCTATTTTTATAGCTTAGTATTCTATGCAAAAAGACTATGTATAAAGGCTTTAGGCCGCCTACATGTATTTGTAGGCCCAGTTGCATGCAACATAATTTTATACAATATATGTAATAGGGGGGTCCCTGCTCCGTCTCTCTTTCAGTTAAGGGGTCCTTGGTTTAAAAAACGTTGAAGACCCCTGTGTTAAAGAGATGTCAAAGATAACATTTCTTAATAGACACAATCTTGAGTATCTCCACATATCTCCACATATCTCCATCCAAACTCAAAACCAAGCTGCATTAAATCCAAGCACCTCATTTAGATTTCATTGTCCATGGCCTGACAACATTCACCATTAATTTGCAGTACATTAGGCTACACCATTGTATACGTGCACCTAACTGATCACAGCCAAAGCTACATCCAATGTAGCATCTCAACTAGAATAGTGTTGCATGAATTAATCAAATGTGTGAACTAAAAATAAACCCTTTCACATCTGCTGGACTACAAACCTCATCTGTGCTGGTTTTAAAATCAAGAAACTTACCATTTGGACAGAAGCATCCATCTACGCAGTGATCCTCGCACACCTGGCTTCTCTTTTGGTTGCTGCAGGTGTCAGTACAAGGACTACTGCATTCCTTATGCTCCATGTTGAAAGGGCATGTTTTTGCTATTTAACATACAAAAAAGTACAACTTAGAAACAGTGATTCTGACATAAATACAGTAAAAAAAAAAATCAAACCGTACACTCAAACATATATTTTATAGAATAGTTTTGATTGTAGTTCTTACCACACAGTTGTGCTGTCTGCCATTGCTGTGGTTTCCCGCCTGCATGAGCACACTGACGGGAGTACTCTGATATGGTTGAACACAAGCATGAAGTACTGTTTTTACAGCGGCACAGGTCCTTCACACAGGCTCTGATGAAGGAGTCAGTAGCAACCAGGTTTTGACAGCTGAGCAATGCAGGTCCTGACAGCAGGTTCGCACATAAGTCTTTGTGTGGGTCAGCAAATCCATTTTCATTTACTTCACTTGCACAGGTCTGTGTGGCTGGTGAGGAGAGTTCTTCACATTCTTCAGTTGGACCATTGACCTTCCAGGCCTCTCCATAATATTCAAGAGTTACGGACTCCCCTGTTTCTAGGGGTGAAATGGTTTTAGCAAATGTAAAGACTGATTTTGTGCAGACTGTTTTTAGCTTTATTATTTAGTATTTACCTGTTTTGATGAACTCATCATAAACCTGTATTCCGTTGAAGTCACCACACAGGCCACATGTCTGATTCTTGAATTTTGCATCCAGCTCAACCTTAAAACCAGGTGAAAATGAATGATGTGCAGAAATGAAGAAATTTGATTTAACATGGATTAATCTTTATGTTATCTAAGTAAATTCTCTAATCTATTTAGCAAAACTAAATATAGTGTATATATTTTCAGGGCTCAGTGTCTTTGTTTATCTGTAAGTTATCAAAATAATAATACACATCAATATCAGATAGTATTTATACATAAGTGCAATGGACAGCACATAATGAATACACATACCCATAGGGCATCTTTTTCATTCCACATGACGACCAAACCCAACTTTGCCTCGATTTTGACATAGGAGACAACTCTTTCAATTGAAATGCCAACCTGGCTGAATGGTATAGTGACACTAGAGTGGGACAAAAAACAACATCAACCATCACTGCAACCAGTACTTAGAGCATAGACAGTTAAAAAAGGGTTAGAGCTGGTAATGAAAAGTCACATTATCAAAACAGACTCACAGTTCATCATTGACTTTGATGGAAGTGTTGGCTAATTCCACAACGACCCCCTCCAGTTTCATGGTGACCTTCTCAATGGTGGTGACCCCATTCATCTCCTGCCGTTTTAACTGGATATTGAAACTGTCATAGCTTCCCTTACACTGGGATGCAAGGAGGTAGTTGCAAGTGGAGGGAAGCTGGAAGAAATCACTGTCGAAAGTCCTGAAATGATAGTTACCCCATGTACTGCAGATCTGGTTGTTGTGAGCGAGTATCATTTCTTGTTTGTGGAGAAAAAAAAAACATTAATTACACTTTAGTTCAAATTCTACACGATTTTTGGTTTGGTATCTTTCATCTTTGAATTTTTTTTACCTGTAATTACTGGCATTTTGGTCACCATCTGAACTGTAACTGAAAAAAGAAAAACACATGTCAATAATGTCAGATATAAGCAGACTTTATGTTTGTATTATCAGCTATGTGCATGAAAAAACAACACCATTCATCCAACACTTTAGGTAGAATTTATCAAATGTTATTCCCAGGATAGAGTCCTTCATACTCAATAGACAGTGCCAGACAATAGGGTTGGATTTGATAGATTCAGCTCTCTTTGCGTGCCACTGAGTGTACATACCCGTGCTGGCTGCAGATAATGGAAGGTAGAGAGTGAGCCATGGTATCACCCATTCAAGTAGCATCCTGGCTGTTCTCATGATCCTTGAGTATTCCCTAACCTGACAGGGATGGTTGAGCCAACTGATCCCACACTACCAGTGTCATGTAATATAGTCCATTGGGTATTTGCAGTTAGGGTGGGGTAAAAGAGACATTCTGGGTGTCATCCACTGTGCATTTTGTTGACAAAACCTTCCCTGCACAAAGCACGTCAAAGTAAACACAGTTTTTTGTTTTCTTTGCATGCAGTTATGCAAACAGCTTGCTATGGTGCAGAGTAAACCGAAAAACTTGCTTTGACACAGTTACTGACAGTAATTTATAAAACTTATAAGGTGAAATAGGGGTGTTCATGGATATGCGTTGTGTGCGTGTAGAGGGTCTTTCTGAAAACCTCAAACATGTTTCTGAGGTTCTCTGTCCATACAGGCTGCCCGTGACCTTAGATTCTCTGTATGTATTAGTAACTACAACTAACTATGGCTAACTCAGTGTGTATTATTTCATTTGTAATCGTAGATCGTTATGTTTTTTTTTTGTGTGTTTAGTATTTCAATGAATTTAATGTAATTTCTAAACTGTATGTATTTCCAATGTATTTATTATCTAGCCCTCCTTCCCTTTCCCTAAGTGGCTTTGCCACTTGTCAGGATGCCATTGTAAATAAAAAACCTGTTCTTAATGACTTGCCTGTAAAAATAAAGGTGAAAAAGGTCAATGCAAGCTATTCCACATACACACTATAAATAATGCATGGGGTGATGTCTTCACATCATTCTTTTGCTATTTGTTTAAACATGTAGTATGAAATCATTTTTCGGCTGTTGCTGAATTAAAAGCATGTGAAGTATTCCAACACACTACTTTGTTTAAGCTTGTTTGTAGAACAATCCTGAAGGTCATGGTAGTATGTATAAGAACACAATGATGCTCCCTGAATCAATACTTTACATCCTGTTACAGAGAAACTACTTATGGGCTGAAATGTGTTCCACCAGAAACTGAATTTGAATCATTTATATTTGAAGAGACTTCATTTCCTGCATTCTGACACATTTTCAGGCACAAATGTATGGCAAAAACGTCTTGATTTATGTCAACAAAAATACAAAATATCTGTAAGCAAACAAATTACTGTTTTTTATTCGGTCTTGCTTCAGTTCAGCACAAACTAAGGACTGTACAAGTTCTGTTTATAAAGTTAATAGTTCAGCACCTATATTTGCGACATTATCAGGTTATGATTGTTTCTATGGTTGCTTTTACTACATTTTGAACCGGGAGGTAGCAGGCCTACTGTGCCACTGCTAAGAGTTACTAATATAGTCAGTAACAATGCTGATTCAGTGTAGTCAGCTTAGTGTTCAAAATACGTTTCTACGTGTACTGAACACCTCTAGTCGAAACCAAACCATCTGCTTGTCCAAAGAGGGTCCGCTAGGAAACTTCGGTTACCCGAAAGATGGCGCTGCTCAGCGGCTGCACTCACACGGGAGCTCTGATTGTCCGGTCAACGTTTCTTAATATCTGTTGTTTTTGTTTGTTAATTATGGTCCCTCGGTGTGAAGTCGTGTTTTTGTATGTCTCGAATGTAAACGTCTGCAACTGGATGCAAACAATGGACAGTAACAATGGTGACAATGCAAGCGAATGTTTATTTGTGTTAGACACAGTTAGGGATGTGTATGTGTGGTTGTTTGTCTGTGTGTGTTTTATAGTTAGTGTATGTATAATTGTTGTGTTAGGGAGAGCTCCGATGCAGTCTGGGTATTGGATAAACAAGAAGATAACAATTACTGGTTGAAACAATGATGAAGTAGTCTAAAATGTCAAGAAAAGGTCTGAAGATAGCTCACATCAACATCTGTAGCATCAGAAACTAATTAATTGAAATCTCTGAAATATTAATGCTTAATCAATATTTTCACTAATGCAGTTGAGCTATGCTCAAAGGCATTATCTATACCGACTGGATGTAGTGATCACAATTTAGTTGCAGTTGTTAGAAGAGCAAAAGTGCCGATCAGCCTGGACCTATAATACAAAAGAGATCAAACAAATGGTCTGTCTAAATCAGGACAGATTTAGAAATGACGTAAAAGAGTTATGTTGGTCAGATGTATTACTGAAAACAAATCCTGATGAAGCACTGAAAAATGTTATTGATATTTTATGCCTATGAAAACCATGCTCCAGTGAAGAAGTTTACGGTCAGAAGCATCAGTACACCATGGTTAGATAAGGAGTTAAAGGAATTTATGGTGGAACACAATTTAGCAAAATTAACAGCAATAAGATCTGTTTATCAATCAGACTGGCAAATTTATCATAAATTAAGAAACTTCCTAACTAATTTAAATAGAAAGAAAAAGAAAATGCATCATAAAGCCAATTAATGATATTAAAAATGATAGCAAATGATTATGGAATACGTTGAATATCTTAATGGGAAAGAGGACCCAACAAACTCCATCTTTTTTGGAGATTCATGGAAAATTTCCTCACCAAACCAGCAGAGATTGCAAACCATTTTAATAATTATTTTACATATAAAATAAATTATTTAAGAAATAATATGACAAAAATAGAGAATCGGATATCTTATTTATTGATAAAAGAGAAAATCTTGAGAGGCAAATATTGTAATTTCAAATTTGCTAGAGTAAATATTAATAAAGTAGAAAATATGTTGAAAACTTGTATAGATAAACCACCAGGTCTGGACGGCCTTGATGGTAAACTTCTTAAATTGGTTGCAGACCTAATTGCGTCTGTTATCTGTCATATTATAAACCAAAGTCTAAGTGAATGTCTATGTCCTCAGGAATGGAAAATAATGAAATAAATAATTAAAATAATTCCACTGCCTAAAAATGTAAGGTTACCATTCTCAGGGTCAAATAGTCATCCTGTTAATTTATTGCCTGTCTTGAGTAAAATTATGGAGAATATAGTATGTGAGCAGATTATAGAATATTTTTCTTTGAATGACTTAACCACTGATTGTCAACATGCATTTAGAAAGGGACGCTCAACAGCTACCGCTCTAACTCATATGACTGATGACTGGCTGAGAGATATTGAGCAAAATAATCTAGTAGGTGCTATTATGCTTGATTTTACAGCAGCATTTTATATCCTTGATCATAATTTAATATTGAAAAAACTTGAATGTTATGGTTTCTCTCAGTCAGCAATGTTATGGATGAAGAGTTATTTAACAAACAGGCAACAACTAGTCTTTTTTAATGGTAGCTACTCGGATGTTAGAGCGGTGAGATGTGAAGTTCCCCAGGGGAGTTGTCTTGGGCCGCTGTTGTACACTATTTTCACAAATGATGTATCACTTGTTTTAAAGAAGGTCAGTATATTTATGTATGCAGATGATTCAACTATGTAATATGTCTTCATCTACATTTCATTTTTCATATCACAAGAGCTGCAATCAGTGGTTGAATGGATAAAGAAAAATAAGCTAGTTCTTAATGTTTCAAAGACGAAAAGCATGATGTTTGGTTCACATTATATTCTTCATAATCATCCTGAGTTGAAGCTTTGCATAAATGATGTTGAACAGGTCCATGAGACAGAACTTCTAGGAGTTATTTTAGTTATTTTAGATAGCAAATTATTATATTTATTAACAAATAAATAACATGGTTGTTAAGATGGGAAGTGGTGTTTCTGTTGTTAAAAGATGTGCACCATAATTGTCACAAAGCTCAACCAAAGTATTAGCTAAAGCTTTAATATTGTCTAATCTTGACTATTGTTCAGTAGTATGGTCTAATGTAACTCAAGAAAAAATAACTAAATTGCAAATGGTGCAAATTAGAGCTGTGCGTACAGCGCTTAGGTGTGGATATATAGGACAAATATTGTTACAATGCACAAATGTTTAGGTTGGTTATCTGTAAGAAATAGATTACTTTATTCATTATGTGTTTGTTTTAGGAATATTCTTGTTACATAGAAACCATCTATTTTGTAGAATAATTTACCTTTCAGTTTAGATATACATGACTATGCGACTAGACATGCCACAAGAGGTAATTGTACTTTACCAAAAGCAAAGACAAATACTGTTAAACGAATGGTCATGTATAGAGCAATGCAAGAATGGAATGTGTTACCTGAACAAATAACACAAGAAAGCAGTAAAAGGCGATTTAAAACATAATTAAAACATATCTATTGATTAGAGAAATTGAGTAGACATAGAAACAACATTGGTTGAGGTTTAACAACATATGTATGTTTGTTCAATTGTGAGATTGTCCAGAGAGGATGAACGAGATGTTATGTGACGATAAGTATGTGGATCTACCTGTCTTAAAAATGTGTTCAACCTAAAAGTAAGGAATGCCCGATGACTGCAATAGTGGAGCTGTCTATGTGTCTGTCCTTGTCTTATGTGTGTGTATTGTGTTATTTTATATGAGTTGTGTCATGAAATGATAGTGTATGTTTAGTTTTTGTCTTACAATTTTTATTTTTTATTGTTTATGGTGTTGTTATGTGTATTTATTATTGCATTGCCACATTTTCAAGTGAGTTGTAAGGACCTCAGGAAGAATAGCACCTGCAATGAGGATCCTAATAAACAAAACATGGCTTACTTGGAACTCTTTCTGGCGATCATTCTACTCTCTCTACTCCTGTCAAACGCCGAGCCATTCAGGATAACCTACGGCAGACATCAACTACTTCAGCTGGGCCTAGCAACAGAGCTGCCGTGGACACCTCCAACAGACTTTCCTTTTTAAACGCTGCGTTTGTGCAAGAGGATGAAGAAAATTTAAACCCCTACTACCAGAGATGGGAGTAAGTCACACATGGGAAAGTTACAAGCACATCTCAAGTCTTAACCTTCAAGTCTCAAGTAAGTCCAAGTCATTTTTTGTGACAATCAAGCGAGTCATGTCAAGTCATAGCTTGGGTCAAGCAAGTCACAAGTCAAGTCAAACAAAAGTTTCCATTTTAAACAAGCTAAAGACCGTGGTTATGAACTGCTGGAGTTTTATTTGCATTTTTTCCTACTCAATATTCAAAAGACAATGCGTCCAAGCCACATACATCTGAACAGTTTAAATGTATACAGATACAAAAACACAGCCTAAAACTGATATTAGGCCAACAATAAATCAACATACATATTTGTTCAATATGCCTCAAACATGACATCAAATGATGAAATTCATTCAAACTATTCAAGTATAATGGTTTCTAAGTCAAATAATATTCAACATGCCTCACTTGTATGGGACAGAAACACATCCTTCAACCTTTCCTTTTCTTAAAGGTCCAATATGTAATATATGTACTGTAATAAATCCAAAAATTACCCCAATGCCTCATCAGATATTAAGGAAACATGTTAAGCTGAAATACTATCTTTTCTGACAAGAATGCTAATGTCAGTATTTTTTCTTTTTGAAATTTACATGACGGAATTTATGTTTATGTTTTGGCCTGTGAGTTGTTATAGGGTGACCAAACGTCCTCTTTTGCCCGGGCATGTCCACTTTTTACGTACTGTCCGGGGTGTCCGGAGGGGGGTTATAAATTCATGAAAATGTCCGGTTTTTACTGTTTTTCATAGAACCAAAAGCGTGTACTTAAATTGACTGGCGCGTTGCACACAATACTACGGTACCTTGTTGCGTGCTGCCTTGTGGGCGGCTCTGACTGCGACGCGCACATACACTGGGAGCAGAGCAGACAGCGAGTAGCATTGCACACAAAATGCCGAAGCGTAAGTGCAGCTTCACAGTTGAACTAAAGATTAAAAGTATTATAGAGTATTATAGTACTATATATCCTTTTTGTTTGTTAAGTTAGTATCTTTGTGAGACTGTTTTATTATTTATCTTATTACATTGAAAAGGCATTAAGAGATATTTATTTGAAGCTGGATTTTCTGACACAGAAGAGGTCATATTTAGAACATTATTTCATATTTTTTATTTATTTGAAAATAGAGTTATTATTTTGTTACAGTTTATAACAGATTGTATTTTATTTTATTACAGAAGTTATTTTTGTAACATTGACGCATAATAAAGTATGTTCATTAACCTCTGATAAGCCTGTCTTCTGAATTTGTGTCTCGAGGCCGGGCCGGGTGTCCTCTTTTTTGGAAACCAAAATCACCCTAGTTGTTATCAAATGCCCAGTTTGACAGGCTGGATTGCCAGATATACCTGTAAAAACGTAAACCCAGCGCGCTACAGCTGTAATGTTAGTAGCCTACAGCCATGAAAGCAGCAAACAAACGAACGGGATCAACGGAGATAGATTCTACTAAAACAGGATGTTTCTAACAGTTGCATGACCAGAGACGTTAAAAACCCCGGGTAAAAATTGGAGATGCATTTGAAAGATGGAGACAGCTTAGAGCCCAAAAGGACGCCGAGTTGGCTAATTTCCTCTTGAACCGTTCAAGGGTTAGGGTTAACTATTGTTATTATGAATTACTTTTATTTTTTTATTTTATTTATTGAGGAGAAGCAGCTGCTGTGAAAGTGTGTAATAGGAGTTTGTTGTGTGTGTGTGTGTGTGTGTGTGTGTGTGTGTGTGTGTGTGTGTGTGTGTGTGTGTGTGTGTGTGTGTGTGTGTGTGTGTGTGTGTGTGTGTGTGTGTGTGTGTGTTTAAGAAATGTGAGTGTTTGTTCTTTTTTTATTTTTATTTTTTTATTTCCTTAGAAATGCCCAACCAGGGACAGGAGTTGAAACTTAGCATATAAACTCTATATGTTTCGCATCAGTTGCAGGCTTTGTATTGCAACTATGTTTGATTGTATGGTCCCTGTTAAATAAACAAATACATTACATTACATTCTAAACAGAGGCAGAATATAAAGTAATCTCAGAGATTATTCCTTCACAGCGCTGTGCGCTTCGAGAAAATCTCAGAGCTGAACCGGGCAGACACATCACTTTTCGTCAGACGTACTCACCCCGGGTTAATTAAGTGTACTGCTAACTTATAACACTAATAACATTACCGAATCAAATCCCTTACTTCACCGTTAACTGTCAAGCCACTTAAACTGTATGGAAATTAACACCTCTGATGAAATGTTAAATGTGTTAACGATCATACGACACGAGACAACACCGTCTCTCTCTCCCTCTCTCTCTGCACACACGCACAACAAACCTCTTATTACACACTTTCACAGCAGCTGCTTCTCCTCAATCATCCCTTTGGGATTTGTATATATTTCAAGTCACACTAGTCACCACTGCTGAACGCCCCAACCACACAGGGGGCAGAGTGAGGAGGGCCCCTAACCCTGTAAGACACTGACACCCTGTAGACGGTAGAGACAGGACACGCTCTTTCTTCCCTCTTTGCTGAGTGTTATGCCTCAGTTATTCACAGGCACACAAAACACACACACACACGCACGCACGCGCACGCACGCACGCACGCACGCACGCACACACGCACGCACGCACGCACACACACACACACACACACACACACACACACACACACACACACACACACACACACACACACACACACACTCATAACGGGCGGGTGGGTAGCACACTGCCATGAGTCCATAAGGCTAATGTCTGATTACTCCACATTGTCATTGTGATATTTTTTTTGATTACATTCTGAATCTGCAACGTTCTCTGTCAGGTATATCAGTAAGTCAGTAGTAGGGTATACAGGGGAGTTGCATATGAAGTGGTTTGGGGTTTGGGGCCTTCTGTAAGTAATTCTGGGGTACAATTTGGTTTTGATGAATTCTACAAGCAGCAATACCACAGGCCAAGCAATGTGCCTGTTCCAAACAGGCACATTTTCAACGAGCACTGCACCAATTAATTAAACGAAGCTTTGAGGCAAATAATTTTGCATCGAGGATCTTTAGTAATCAAATTATTTGAGTTACTCGAGGAATCGTTTCAGCCCTACATTTAAGTTTGACTGCTATAGTATCATAGGTCAATGCAAGCTATTCCACATACACACTATCAATTGTTCATGGGGTGATGTCTTCACACCATTCTTTTGACTTATTTGTTTTAATATGTATTACAAGTACAAATACGTTAATCCACCTCAGTGACATGTACCGGGTATGTCAGTTTGTTTGTAGAACAATACTGAAAGTCATGTCAGTATGTATAAGAGAGCCTCCCTGAATCAACACAATACAGTACATCCTGTTACAGATAAACAGACCTTCTTCATCATGTCCAGCTGAGGGAGTGGTCCAAAAGAGGTGCTCGGTCACGGAAGGCTTGTATCATGTGGGTGTGCCAACGGTTTTGTTGTCATTACTTATAATTAGTGTGGACTCATGTCTGTGGGTGGGGGGTGGTAAACATAGTTAGAGTGTGAAGGGAAAAGTTGTCTGTATTCAATTTGTTGCTCAGTGTATTGCTACACCCTGTTTGTGGTAAGTTCTGCTTCACATTTGTTGTATTAAAAAAATATCTTGACCTAAAGCTGAAAAGGATCTGAAATGATTTGAATTGAATCAATGAATTGAATTGATTGTACCCTTTACAATATTTGTTTTTGTGTCATAATTAAGGTATTCTTTATCTTTTTTATGTTTTCTAGTTAAAATTCAATCTGTAATTGAGTAATTGACACTCAGCAAACACACTCACCTCATCTTGACTTTGGCCCCATCACAACCGTCCAATGCAAAGTTATAAACACCCTGAAGTTCTGATGATTTAGCATTTTAGTGAAATCGTCTTTGGGGTTTAAAAGTTGTAAAAGAAAAACACAATAAAGATGTTGCACATGAAGGTGTACTGCAATCTGACAGCATGGTAGATTAAGCTTCAGCACAGATATTTTTGTATTTTAATCAGCAGGGTTTTTCCTGGCTCAAAATGGGCCTTTGGAGACACAAAGCGGGGAGTCTGGGGGCCCTTCCCACAGGATATTTTGAGTGTCAGAGACTTCATCTCCTGCATTCTAATACATTTTCATTTGATTAGTATGAACAGGGCATAACGGTAACTTTTTTCTCAAGGAGCACATTTAGCTCCTAAATTGACAAATTTAGGATTGACTTACATAAGGTAACTACTATTACTCTTGTAGCTAATTTGTAGACTAATGGACTACTTATACTACAATACAGGAAAACCCTTGATCAGTTGCAAAGCCTATTGACACAATAAACAGCCTTGGGCTCCAGATTGTTCCTTTGCTCAACTGAGATCTACATGTTGCACACACTGTCTGTAAACACCTACAGCACACATCTGGATTATGTGGTTAATACATACTGTATCCCCGAAGTTACAAAACCTAAAAGAGGCAAAATCTCTCTTTAGTGTAGATTAGATCATTACAAGTACAAACAAGCACTAATATTCCTCAACATTGACATTTATAATTACTACTATTTTTCAGGTTGGGGAGCTCCTAAATATTTCCTTACCATCAGGTTTGGCATAACATTCACAGTAAATGTGGATTAAAACCAGTTACAATAGCCTCTGTTTGTGCCTCTGATGTATTACATTGTAGTCACTACTACTACTACTACTACTACTACTACTACTACTACTACAACTAGATAAGATAAGCACCATTTTTTTCCTAAAAGATACCTGGCAATATTTAAAAAACACACTTTCATTAAGGTATTTTCTGTCCACTGCACAGTGTAAAAGATTTCAACATGATGTATATTTTTGCGTGTTATACAGAAATAAAACATTGTATTATGTATGAAAATGATGAAAGTAAAAAAAATAACATTAAAATAGATGTATCTGTGATAAGACGCTTTCATTTTGGAGAGATGCATCAATTCCAGGCTGCCATCTTTTTTAAGATTTATTTTCCCCCTTTATTTCAGAGGGACAGTGGATAGACAGGAAAGGTGGGAGAAAGATGGGGGGTGACACGCAGCAGAGGGCAGCAGGTCGGATTCGAACGCGGGCCGCTGCAAAGGCCTCAGCCTATATGGGGTGCACGCTATTACTGGGTGAGCTAGAGGTCGCCCCCAGGCTTCCATCTTTGTTTGGAGAGAGAGAGAGCAACCACTGTTGTGAATGTTCACAGCTAAGCTAAGGTAACCAGTGACCAACAATTTGTATATGTTTCCAAATAACGCTAAACTATAAAACAATCATTACTCGTCAACTTTTCTCACCATCAGCAACAGCTGCGACCTTTAGTTGAACTTCCGGTAGTTCCAACTGCCCCCTCCACGCTATGGTTCTACAGAGTACACCCATAACTGTTAAAAATGGGAATGGATGGCAGGACTGAAACGTAGCTATAAAGTAAAGTAGTAGTAGCATAGACTGTTTAACAATGAGTAGTAGCAGTAAGATAAGTCAGATATGTGTATACTGACAGATATTTACATGTTCACATTATGTGAAAAAAAAAAAAAAAAATATAAGATAGGATAAAACTTTATTTCTCTAGAGATACATTCTGTTTAAAAAAATGATGATGATGTAATGAGCCTCTTGTTCTCTCTTCTGCCATTCTCTCTTCTGTGAAATCCTTGAATTTTCTGTAATTATTTTTTGAGAATAATGTCATAACTATATAAGATAAAACCATAATCCCCAGCAGGGCAATTGAGCAGCACAGCTAGAGACCAGAGAGCTAGGTAGAAACAGGATACAGATAAGTAGAGGAAATATATTAAAAAAAACTAAAAAGTTAGACATTTTTACAGTACATTTGACCTTTAGATAAACTTACTTTCTTGTGTTAAAATGTCTGTACCTGAAGCTTACTGATGGACAACAGTAATCCTGCCTCATTTACTCATATCTGCCCTGCCCTGTTTGCTTAGGCAACAAAACAGATACAAATAGCACACATGAGTGAATAAAACAAACAATAATTCAATTGTTGTATTTGATAGCATCTGTCTGAGCAGTATTGTCACTCATTCACTACCTCTGAGAAAATCACCTACACACGTTGCATATCGTCTGTGCTCAGACCATGCACCACATATATACTTTATTTTAGATTCTAGCTGAGATCATTTTTTTCAATTATACGAATATGTCAGTCTGAATTTTGGGGAAATGTGTATAAAATGATCCACACGATATCTAGAATAATTCCAGCTAGAGACCAGAGAGCTAGATAGAAACAGGATACAGATAAGTAGAGGAAATATATTCAAAAAAACTAAAAAGTTAGACATTTTTACAGTACATTTGACCTTTAGATAAACTTACTTTCTCATGTTAAAATGTCTGTACCTGAAGCTTACTCATGGACAACAGTAATCCTGCCTCATTTCCTCATATCTGCCCTGCCCTGTTTGCTTAGGCAACAAAACAAATACAAATAGCACACATGAGTGAATAAAACAAACAATAATTCAATTGCTGTATTTGATAGCATCTGCCTGAGCTGTCACTCTGTCACCTCTGAGAAAATCCCCTACACACGTTGCATATCGTCTGTGCTCAGACCATGCACCACATATATACTTTATTTTAGATTCTAGCTGAGATCATTTTTTTCAATTATACGAATATGTCAGTCTGAATTTTGGGGAAATGTGTATAAAATTATCCACACAATATCTAGAATAATTCCATTTGACAGAATTGTGCACCCATACCTTTTCACACAATGTAAACATCATGTACATGTAATGAAGATCTGGAACAAGCTGATACAGAATATACAGTAAAAATGTAGCCTACTGTCAATGTGGATAAGATGTTTTTTTCCCAACATAAAACGTACTTTAAAAAAAGAAAAACTGTATGTTCAGGAGTGAACAGTAACAGTTTCATTATTTTTTCACAAACATTGGGGCATTCACGACTGTGTGGCTATCAGATGACTAGTTAAGTCTAATCATATTCAAGCAGATGCACAGCAAAAGTCATCTGCCACATCTCACTATTACTGCTGACAGCTCATACCAACACTGTTTGCTGCCCCAGCTCGCTCTTGCATGTCCCTCCACAAACACAACCTCCTCTTTATGTGCTTTATGTTTTGGGTAATGTCCTCATGACTGCTTGGATTCATTGACAGATCCTTCAATGAGCAGAGATCCTTTCCACCAAATCTAACTGTAAACATTTGCTATTCAAGGTAAATTCGACACATCTATGATCCACACTAACAAATAATGTAATATTAATGAAGGTACATCAAACAAACGCAGAGACAGTACTGAAAATTATTAACACATTAGGATAACCCACACCTCTCTATTTCAGCACCTTGGACAGCACTCTCACGTTGGATCTTCAGAGAACTCCACCCGTCTCACTCTCTACCTATATTCACCTAAGATACTCCACTGAAAGCAGTCAACATGCTTGATTCTGCTGTATTGTATGTGTTCTATTTTTCAGTTTGAAACCATGTTTTATTTTAACAAAACGATAGTGTACTTTTCTTTCAAGGACCACATACTGTACGGTTTGGTTTATATTTTGAGTCTGTGTGAAATTAATAATACATCTACTTTTTTTAAATTGATAATCCTGATTACAAAAGCAAGTGTGGAAGTAACAGCAAAACACTGACACAATAAGCAAAATAAAAGTTGGCACAAACAAGACAAGTTAAATATGTGCTGTGTTTATGATGCATAATTTATGCAAAATTCAAAGTACATTTGTAGTTAATCTCATACAGTAAAAAAATAGGAAATGTGTTTAATCTAAAGGTTAAAATGAATGTGATGTAATAGTTAAAGATTTTAGTCCATTGTGTCTTTTTGTTCCTTTCGGAACTAAAGTTCTCTGTTGTGGTTTCCACTGCTAAGGAATTTGTTAATGAACCAAGGGAAATATAACGTGAGCACATGTTATGGCGCTCTGCTAATTAAGTTGGAGTTACACTGTTGTAGAAGGCCAAGGCAAACAGTAAAGGACTTTCAAAGGCTTTAAGAACCTCTTTTCAGGACAAGCAGCCAACAAGTTCCCTAGGCGTGACGTGGTTGCATTGAGGACAGAAGAGCAAAGCAATAAACGTCTGTTTCAAAGAACCAACCTGTGTCTGTGTTGACAATAGACAATAGAAGAGATAAGACGTAAACATAGTTGCATATTTTTATTTGATTAATTGATAAATATTCTCTCTTCTTTGTAAGAGATGTAATGATTGTTAAGACAATATGGGAAGAAACCCACATCCAGTTTACACCAGTGTGGAGCTTCGCCTCCTACGCATGGATTGTGCAGGAGCTCTGGTGCAGTCTGTGTGGCCGCAGCCACACTCCTCCACATGAATGTAGGAGTACAGAACCACATCTCCATTCAGGCAATGCAAGTCGACAGTGCGATTGCTAGAGCGAGTCTCCGTACAGCAGGAACAAGAATGCTGCATAGCAGCTGCTGCTTCAGAGTACCTGAAGAAAGCAGAGACAGTATTGATTAATAAACTCAAAATCTGCACAAACTACTCCTAAACATTTTAAAAATGTCCATATCTTAATGGGGTTGTGACCATGCAGAGGAATGAGAAATATTAATGATATCATCCTTACTTGGTGAAAGTGTTGCAGGATCCTTCACAATATGGCATATCTACCTCCTGGTAGGACTGGCAGCCCTTGTGCATAACGTGTGTTTTCATGGGTACCACCTTGCAGGCCTTCTCCCTCTCCACACCTTTTCAAAAGAGACACACAATTGGCTTGTTTTCATTTAAGTACCCTATACCACAAAGTAAAGAAAATACCATACTCACAGATTTTACAACAGCCATTTGCTGCAGTCTGAATTGTGCCCTATGGAGGGGAATTCACAACAACAACATAATTAGTTTTAACATGTGTTCTCACAGACGCAGACAACCCAGATTCATTTGTTGAAAGTCATAAATAATACTTACAGGTTGACAGTCGCTCTGCTGGAATGGCGGGCAGACAATTTGTGAATTGAACGTTGTTAAAGTGTCACCGACCTCAATACAGGTGTAATGCTGACACTTATTCTCAGTTGGTGACCAGGTCTCTCCTGGCTATAGAGTAGTGAAATGGATGTACAGATATCAAAAGGTAATTTAGGCTATTAAACATTATCATGTGGAATCAAAGCCAACAGAGACTTACCTTCAAGAGCTTCTTGGTATCATTAACACTGACAACACAGTGTGTCTGTACACACTTTCCACAGCATTCATCTGAATCAGTTTGCACATAATCATATCCCTGAGAGAAAAAGGGGAAATTAAGTCGCCAAGTCCAGTTTTACAAGTTCACTCTCTCAGAAAAGATATTCTGAGAAAAACAACTTATTGTATTGTATTGTATGTATTGTGTGTATGAATATAATTTGTGTAATTTATCTTACCATGTCACAGTCTTCTTGACATTTCTGAAACTCACAACGTATTTTGAATAGACCAGAACCAGGGTCCACCTCATTGGTGCAGGCACAATCCTGACATAGAGGTGCAGGAACTGAAGAGCCAGGCTAGCAAATAAAAAATAAATATATTCATACTTTAGTGTTTTTAGCCATATAGAACTCGTGCAGCAGAAATCATTAAAATAACATATATATTTTTTCTCCATTTCCTTATTTACCTGGTATTCATTGTCTTTGTGGACACACACTCTTTTAGGCTCTAGAAAACAGTAAGACAATGGAAATTACATGTGTTAAGTGTCACTACCATCATTAGGTTTTATGAACAAGCAAACTATGAATTAATGCGCTTACCACATGTATGCTCTGGACAGCATTTTCCATCAGGAACACTGACAACTGGCATATATCCTACCGGACAGTTCATGTTGGTGTTTGGGCAAGTGTTGCTGTGGCATTCTGTGCAGATGATTAAAGGGGGACAGTAAATAGTTCAAAAAAATCACGATTGGTATCAATGTATAGCATTCTGAAAACTCTGGAGGCCAAATGTGCATTGATGCTAAATGTCTTACGGCAAACCAAAGTAGAACAGCAGTGGTCTGATGGCATAGTTTGGTTGACAACGACAAACCCGGGACCAGTGCAATTTGTTATCGGTGGTGTTGGGCATGCCTTTGGCTTGCAACTCACAGTCTTGGTGGACTCCTCACAAATGCAGTTTTGGCATTTGTACTCAAACTTCTCATTAAACTGAAAGAATATACCACAGTAGTGACTTAATTGTCGCTTGCAAGTAAACAACACAACAGTTTAAAAAAAAGTTAGGATTTTAACTGAACATGACTGGAACTACTCACCTGACGAGGAATGCCCTCAGGATCAAGACATCCTGTTGAAAAATAAGCCCTTCATGATTGATACGATATATTCAGCTCAATGTTAAGACTAGAGGTTATATACACCACACTTACCACATGTATTAACACATATGCCAGAGTCTTTGTTGAAGAGTTTCATTCCATCAGGACAAAAGCAGCCCTCTGTAGTGTAGTTCATGGTTGGTTCATTAAGACTGTAATATTGAATCATCACGAAAGAACAATTAGTTTATGTTATTTCTTTAAGATCTCTAAAACATAGTTAATTTAAAACACTGTATTCTACTCTACTTATTGCTACGATGTTGTTGACAAGAAACATCTATTGCCACTATCCATTAGGATTTTTGTCTCAGAAAATGCTAATGTGCACAATGAACTGTAAATAAAAGTACACTTGATTTTTTTATTAAACTTACTTGTCGTCACAGGTTGGCTGTTCTGCAGGACCACATGGCTTGTAAACTTTGTTTGATGGGCAGTCACTTGCTGTTAGTGAAGAAAAAAACTCAATTAGATATTTTTTAAATGCATACTGCCTACGTAGTGTATATAATAAAATATGCAGCTGCCTGTTCAATATGTGCTGGAAGCAACAAAAACTAAAAGAATTAAGTTGCCCCTCTTGATGTCACTGATCCCAGCATTTACAGTAAAATAATGAGGGGTTGCTTACCACACAACCTGGTGTGGTTCCTCCAGTGCAGACAAACCCCAGCCTGAGCACAGGCAGCAGCATAAGTCTGCAAACTTGTACAATCCACTGCTGGGTTGGAAACATGGCAGCTATCAAAAACACAACCTCGATAGAAATTCTCAGGAGAGACAAAGGGATGGCACGCTGCAAAGAGACTGTAAAAGTAAAACACAAATAAAAAAACATACAAATTGTGTTTTAACTGCAATATGTCAGACTCATGGGGATACATGTGAATTGCTACAACAAATTAGATATTTGTCTACCTGCTCTTAAGCAGGTGACATATGGAATCTGGCTTGCATGGAGTTAGGGTTGGTGGAGGTTCAGGCATATTGGTGGGCAAAACAGAAGGTATGTGGCAGTTGGGTTGGTAAATGTGTTTTGCAGGCCAATAGTCGGCCATCACGGCGCAATTTTCCACCAGCTGGCCTCCAGGCAACCTGCAGTCATCAGCCTGGTTGTTATTGCATGTTCCTGACGGTAGAGTCACACAACAGTTAATATTACAGTCTTACTTCAAACATATGATTTACCATATGGCTACTGCAGAGAGATATGTTCTTACCACAATGTCCCTGTGTGTTACCGCCAAAGGATTCATATGGAAGGGTCACACTAAAGCCAGTTATTCCAAATGTAATGACCACTTTTAAGAGAGGGATCTCCAAAACCAAGTTAATGCCAGAGTCCAAGATCTTAACACCTTGTTGTGAATAGGGGAGTTTCAGAGGCACTCCGTTTTTCAGTGCCTAAAGGTAAAAAGTGAATACATTATATGAAAAGAAAAAGCAAAAAGGATCCATTATTGCTATTACATCTACATTGGCAGTAATACTCTTCTGGAAGTTAGTCTGGTGAGGTTTTCATAATATAAAACAAACTTTCATATGACCATAAATACTGTTTTACCTCCAACTGTGCTGCTCCAAGAAGGTTATGATTTAAGAGTGTGACAACTTCCCATTTGTATGATATAATTATTGATCGCGGACAAGAAACATCTTCAGTGGGATCACACAAGACATTGTCAATATAAATGTTCAAGTTATGTTTTCGTAAAATCTCTTCCATCAAGACGTAAGTACAGTTTCCTTGATAACTGTAGTACAATCCATCAAATGTAATGTAATGAGGATCTCCCCAGCCTTCACATACACCTAAAAAACAAACAAAAAATTCAGATCAAAATGTATTTTAAAGAGAAACATATGAGTCAATAAACATGCCATACATCCTTTTAACAACAGAATGGCTTACAGTCACAAGCGTAATGCTGGCAGCAGTAGTACTCATCATACACAAGAACTGGTTTCTTTCCATTGGTACAAGTGATGTTCTCAAGGGGTGGACATTCATATGGAATTATTTCAATTGTATTGTTCTCAATGCATCTGGCCATGGTGCAGTTGCACAAAAAGAAGGTCTCATTTTGCTGATGTAAAGAGAAAAAAGAGAAAATCATATTTTGAAGAATTGTGCAATACATGCAATTACAGTATATATTTTAATGTGCTAGATACATTAAGATTCTTACTGTTACATTCCATTCAGGGCAGATAGGTACAGGTGTTGTGGGTGTGGGTGTAGGCATGCTTGTGCAATTTACTGTTGTGTTATGAATCTCACAAATATCAGAACATATCATTGTGAGACATACACCTGATCCAATGTCTTTCATGTCAAATATTACATCCCCTAAAGGTGAGAAAAAAGATGAAAAATAGATTAAACAGGAGTAAACCGTACAACAAAATTTAAAGTCATATAACTTGTCACTATCAAAGACATAATTGTTGTATTTTGTTCTTCTTACCTGGTCTATAATATGTTTCGTTAACAAAGCAGAAACATTCTGTAGTGGCAGAAATTTGGGGACCAGTTGATGGAGGCACTGATGTCGGTAATGTTGGACCAGTGACAGGTGTTTCAAATGTTGGTAAATGTGTTGAAACAGTTGTTGGACCTGTAGTGGTTGTAGTTGGCTCTTCAGTTGTGGTGGTAGGTTCAATTGGTGGCGTTGTAGATTTTGTGGTTGTGGTTGGCTCTTTGGTTGTTGTGGTAGTAGTAGGTTCAGTCCGTGGAGTTGAAGGTTTTGTGGTTGTGGTTGGTGCTTGAGTTGTAGTAGTAGTAGGTTCATATGGTGGGGTTGTAGATTTTGTGGTTGTGGTTGGCTCTTCGGTTGTGGTAGTAGTAGGTCCAGTTGGTGGGGTTGTAGATTTTGTGGTTGTAGTTGGCTCCTCAGTTGTTGTAGTAGTAGGTTCAGTTGGTGGGGTTGTAGATTGTGTGGTTGTGGTTGGCTCTTCAGTTGTAGTAGTGGGTTCAGTTGGTGGGGTTGTAGATTTTGTGGTTGTGGTTGGCTCTTGAGTTGTGGTAGTAGTAGGTTCAGTTGGTGGGGTTGTATATGTTGTGGTTGTGGTTGGCTCTTGAGTTGTGGTAGTAGGTTCAGTTGGTGGGGTTGTAGATTTTGTGGTTGTAGTTGGCTCTTCAGTTGTTGTCGTAGTAGTAGGTTCAGTTGGTCGGGTTGTAGATTTTGTGGTTGGCTTTTCAGTTGTAGTAGTAGTAGGTTCAGTTGGTTGGGTTGTAGATTTTGTGGTTGGCTTTTCAGTTGTAGTAGTAGGTTCAGTTGGTTGGGTTGTAGATTTTGTGGTTGTGGTTGGCTCTTTGGTTGTGGTAGTAGTAGGTTCAGTTGGTGGAGTTGTAGATTGTGTGGTTGTGGTTGGCTCTTCAGTTGTAGTAGTAGGTTCAGTTGGTGGGGTTGTAGATTTTGTGGTTGTGGTTGGCTCTTTGGTTGTGGTAGTAGTAGGTTCAGTTGGTGGGGTTGTAGATTTTGTGGTTGTGGTTGGCTCTTTGGTTGTGGTAGTAGTAGGTTCAGTTGGTGGGGTTGTAGATTTTGTGGTTGTGGTTGGCTCTTTGGTTGTTGTAGTAGTAGGTTCAGTTGGTGGGGTTGTAGATTTTGTGGTTGTGGTTGGCTCTTTGGTTGTGGTAGTAGTAGGTTCAGTTGGTGGGGTTGTATATTTTGTGGTTGTGGTTGGCTCTTCAGTTGTTGTTGTTGTTATTGTTGTAGTAGTAGGTTCAGTTGGTGGGGTTGTAGATTTTGTGGTTGTGGTTGGCTCTTCAGTTGTTGTAATAGTAGGCTCAGTTGGTGGGGTTGTAGATTTTGTGGTTGTGGTTGGTTCTTTGGTGGTCGTAGTAGGTTCTGTGGTTGTGGTTGGCTCTTCAGTTGTTGTAGTAGTAGGCTCAGTTGGTGGGGTTGTAGATTTTGTGGTTGTGGTTGGTTCTTTGGTGGTTGTAGTAGGTTCTGTGGTTGTGGTTGGCTCTTCAGTTGTTGTAGTAGTAGGCTCAGTTGGTGGGGTTGTAGATTTTGTGGTTGTGGTTGGTTCTTTGGTGGTCGTAGTAGGTTCTGTTGGCTTTTCAGTTGTTGTAGTAGTAGGTTTAGTTGGTGGTGGTGGTGTTGATTTTGTTGTTGTAGTTGGCTCTTCAGTTGTAGTAGTAGTAGGCTCAGTTGATGGGGTTGTAGATTTTGTGGTTGTGGTTGGTTCTTTGGTGGTGGTAGTAGGTTCTGTTGGCTTTTCAGTTCTTGTTGTAGTAGTAGGTTTAGTTGTTGGTGGTGGTGTTGATTTTGTTGTTGTAGTTGGCTCTTCAGTTGTAGTAGTAGGTTCAGTTGGTGGGGTTGTAGATTTTGTGGTTGTGGTTGGCTCTTCGGTTGTGGTTGTAGTAGGTTCAGTTGGTGGGGTTGTAGATTGTGTGGTTGTAGTTGGCTCTTCAGTTGTGGTAGTAGTAGGTACAGTTGGTGGGGTTGTAGATTTTGTGGTTGTGGTTGGCTCTTCAGTTGTTGTAGTAGTAGGCTCAGTTGATGGGGTTGTAGATTTTGTGGTTGTGGTTGGTTCTTTGGTGGTGGTAGTAGGTTCTGTTGGCTTTTCAGTTGTTGTAGTAGTAGGTTTAGTTGTTGGTGGTGGTGTTGATTTTGTTGTTGTAGTTGGCTCTTCAGTTGTAGTAGTAGGTTCAGTTGGTGGGGTTGTAGATTTTGTGGTTGTGGTTGGCTCTTTGGTTGTTGTAGTAGTAGGTTCAGTTGGTGGGGTTGTATATTTTGTGGTTGTGGTTGGCTCTTCAGTTGTTGTAATAGTAGGCTCAGTTGGTGGGGTTGTAGATTTTGTGGTTGTTGTTGGTTCTTTGGTGGTCGTAGTAGGTTCTGTGGTTGTGGTTGGCTCTTCAGTTGTTGTAGTAGTAGGCTCAGTTGGTGGGGTTGTAGATTTTGTGGTTGTGGTTGGTTCTTTGGTGGTCGTAGTAGGTTCTGTGGTTGTGGTTGGCTCTTCAGTTGTTGTAGTAGTAGGCTCAGTTGGTGGGGTTGTAGATTTTGTGGTTGTGGTTGGTTCTTTGGTGGTCGTAGTAGGTTCTGTTGGCTTTTCAGTTGTTGTAGTAGTAGGTTTAGTTGGTGGTGGTGGTGTTGATTTTGTTGTTGTAGTTGGCTCTTCAGTTGTAGTAGTAGTAGGCTCAGTTGATGGGGTTGTAGATTTTGTGGTTGTGGTTGGTTCTTTGGTGGTGGTAGTAGGTTCTGTTGGCTTTTCAGTTGTTGTTGTAGTAGTAGGTTTAGTTGTTGGTGGTGGTGTTGATTTTGTCGTTGTAGTTGGCTCTTCAGTTGTAGTAGTAGGTTCAGTTGGTGGGGTTGTAGATTTTGTGGTTGTGGTTGGCTCTTCGGTTGTGGTTGTAGTAGGTTCAGTTGGTGGGGTTGTAGATTGTGTGGTTGTAGTTGGCTCTTCAGTTGTGGTAGTAGTAGGTACAGTTGGTGGGGTTGTAGATTTTGTGGTTGTGGTTGGCTCTTCAGTTGTTGTAGTAGTAGGCTCAGTTGATGGGGTTGTAGATTTTGTGGTTGTGGTTGGTTCTTTGGTGGTGGTAGTAGGTTCTGTTGGCTTTTCAGTTGTTGTTGTAGTAGTAGGTTTAGTTGTTGGTGGTGGTGTTGATTTTGTTGTTGTAGTTGGCTCTTCAGTTGTAGTAGTAGGTTCAGTTGGTGGGGTTGTAGATTTTGTGGTTGTGGTTGGCTCTTCGGTTGTGGTTGTAGTAGGTTCAGTTGGTGGGGTTGTAGATTTTGTGGTTGTGGTTGGCTCTTCAGTTGTTGTTGTAGTAGTAGGTTCAGTTGGTTGGGTTGTAGATTTTGTGGTTGTGGTTGGCTCTTCAGTTGTGGTGGGAGGTGTAGTTAATGGGGTTGAATGGGTTGTGGTTGGACATATCTCTACCTCACAACATACTCTGATTTTATAGTTGAAACACTTAAATGGACGTGTAATCTGATCCTCTTTTTTACATATTAAACCATATCCCACATCGCAAGTAACAACCTGGCCAGTTTGACTCACAAAATCATTGAAGTCTTTGTCAGGGTTATCTGTTGATCTACAATCAATTTCTGTGGGATTTTCACACATTTCTTTACCACTATTTGTGATGTTTTCATATGTTTCCCAGTCACTTTTGTCCTTTCCTGGGTTATGCACATCATACCACTCTGACCAATCACACGTTGTAATACACGGTGTTGTAGATTTTATGGTTGTGGTTGGCTTTTCAGTTGTTGTTGTTATTGTTGTAGTAGTAGGTTCAGTTGGTGGGGTTGTAGATTTTGTGGTTGTGGTTGGCTCTTCAGTTGTTGTAGTAGTAGGCTCAGTTGGTGGGGTTGTAGATTTTGTGGTTGTGGTTGGTTCTTTGGTGGTGGTAGTAGGTTCTGTTGGCTTTTCAGTTGTTGTAGTAGTAGGTTTAGTTGTTGGTGGTGGTGTTGATTTTGTTGTTGTAGTTGGCTCTTCGGTTGTAGTAGTAGGTTCAGTTGGTGGGGTTGTAGATTTTGTGGTTGTGGTTGGCTCTTCGGTTGTGGTTGTAGTAGGTTCAGTTGGTGGGGTTGTAGATTGTGTGGTTGTGGTTGGCTCTTCGGTTGTGGTTGTAGTAGGTTCAGTTGGTGACGTAGATTTTGTGGTTGTGTGTGTGGTTGGCTCTTCGGTTGTGGTAGTAGTAGGTTCAGTTGGTGGGGTTGTAGATTGTGTGGTAGTGGTTGGCTCTTCAGTTGTTGTTGTAGTAGTAGGCTCAGTTGATGGGGTTGTAGATTTTGTGGTTGTGGTTGGTTCTTTGGTGGTGGTAGTAGGTTCTGTTGGCTTTTCAGTTGTTGTTGTTGTAGTAGTAGGTTTAGTTGGTGGTGGTGTTGATTTTGTTGTTGTAGTTGGCTCTTCAGTTGTAGTAGTAGGTTCAGTTGGTGGGGTTGTAGATTTTGTGGTTGTGGTTGGCTCTTCGGTTGTGGTTGTAGTAGGTTCAGTTGGTGGGGTTGTAGATTGTGTGGTTGTGGTTGGCTCTTCGGTTGTGGTTGTAGTAGGTTCAGTTGGTGACGTAGATTTTGTGGTTGTGTGTGTGGTTGGCTCTTCAGTTGTGGTAGTAGTAGGTTCAGTTGGTGGTGTTGTAGATTGTGTGGTTGTAGTTGGCTCTTCAGTTGTAGTAGTTGTAGGTTCAGTTGGTGAGGTTGTAGATAGTGTGGTTGTGGTTGGCTCTTCAGTTGTTGTAGTTGTAGGTTCAGTTGATGGGGTTGTAGATTTTGTGGTTGTATTTGGCTCTTCAGTTGTGGTAGTAGTAGGTACAGTTGGTGGGGTTGTAGATTTTGTGGTTGTGGTTGGCTCTTCAGTTGTTGTTGTAGTAGTAGGTTCAGTTGGCAGGGTTGTAGATTTTGTGGTTGTGGTTGGCCCTTCAGTTTTTGTTGTAGTAGTAGGTTCAGTTGGTTGGGTTGTAGATTTTGTGGTTGTGGTTGGCTCTTCAGTTGTAGTGGGAGGTGTAGTTAATGGGGTTGAATGGGTTGTGGTTGGACATATCTCTACCTCACAACATACTCTGATTTTATAGTTGAAACACTTAAATGGACGTGTGATCTGATCCTCTTTTTTACATATTAAACCATATCCCACATCGCAAGTAACAACCTGGCCAGTTTGACTCACAAAATCATTGAAGTCTTTGTCAGGATTATCTGTTGATCTACAATCAATTTCTGTGGGATTTTCACACATTTCTTTACCACTATTTGTGATGTTCTCATATGTTTCCCAGTCACTTTTGTCCTTTCCTGGGTTATGCACATCATACCACTCTGACCAATCACACGTTGTAATACACGGTGTTGTAGATTTTATGGTTGTGGTTGGCTTTTCAGTTGTTGTTGTTGTTGTTGTTATTGTTGTAGTAGTAGGTTCAGTTGGTGGGGTTGTAGATTTTGTGGTTGTGGTTGGTTCTTTGGTGGTGGTAGTAGGTTCTGTTGGCTTTTCAGTTGTTGTTGTTGTTGTTGTTGTAGTAGTAGGTTTAGTTGGTGGTGGTGTTGATTTTGTTGTTGTAGTTGGCTGTTCAGTTGTTGCAGTAGTAGGTTCAGTTGGTGTTGCTACGGGTGTAGTGGTGGCAATAGTTGTTGTTGGTGTTGGGACAGTTGTACGACAAGGTTCATTTTCATGTATCACTGTTGAATTCTTGCATATTGCATAGTAGCACATTCCCAAATTGTCAGTTACATTGTAAATAACTTCATCTTCCTCGTATCTAGTGTTGTTGTAAAAGCAACCTGAACATTCCTCCACACACATCCCGGTTTCCTCATCAAATATGGGCTTATCTTCAGGGCATACAGGGTAACAGCCTGTACAAATCACAGAATCAAACATAATACATCATTTTTTTTCACAGTAAAAGCATTGTTATTCATATGGGTTTATTTAATGTTGGACAGCTGGCCAGGTGGTCTAAATCACTTTTTGTTATATTGACATATAAAGCATGCCACATTGGATCAGTTGAATATTTTAAGATTTTAACCAGCACATTAATCAGAGGTAAGGTGAGACATTGCGAGTTAATCTCTTACCTTCCAGGTTGGGTAAAGGTTTGCTACATTTTTCTTCTGGATTCAAACAGGTCTTGTAGCAAGGTTTGTGGCAAGGGTTGTAGTGCCACTTGCATTCATCTGGGCTGTTATAGTAATCACAAAAGACAGCTAGGAAGAAAACATACAAGATATGTTATGCTTTAAATAAATAAAACATTGATGTGCCATTCAGTGAAAGAGACCCCAAACTTCAACGCCTCCTGATACATTATCACATTATATTTATTTTAGGCCTGAGGATTGCATTTAGTTTTATGTAAACTTGGGAAGTTATCAATCATTCGAAGACATCATGTATATAAATCATTGCAGTCTTTAAAAATATACTCTTCATGAAGCACTGCACTGATGCCCCTATAGTCTCTGTAATATACAGTATATGTTTATTATAGCTTTAATTACATTTGGTGTTCATTCACATATTAGATATATAATACAAATAATCAGGTTGGTATATTAAATGTCCTGACCATAAAGAAACAAATAGCAAACCATACATATATATGCAAACGTGACAAATTTCTAAATCTTTAAATGCTTGGGTCATAAGCATTTTGGGATCTAAAAACAGGTTCTAAGCACCAGAAAAGGCTGAAAAATCTCAGTTTAATCTGAAGGCAAAATTATTGTTTACTTACGACAGATTTCTGGAGTCCTCCATGCAACACAGACAGAAGCCTCATTACAAGCTTGAGCATAAGCTGCAACTGCAGAGCAGAAACACTCGCAGTCTCCTCCAGTGTCACAGGCACATGAGTCTCTTACACAGTTGTCATAAAATGGAAGGGGGGCTACCTGTTCAGTTATCAATAAACATGACAGATTTTAAAAAATGATCAAACTTTTAAAATAATGATAAATTAGAAATAAATGTATAATTACCTTATTGTGGCAGTCTTTGAATGTTTTTCCAATTATAATGCTGCACATCTTTTGTGCCCAGTGAAGTCGATTGGGTCTTGCTCCACAAGGGTCAGCATTCGTTTCCACATCTGGGCACTCGCTTGACACTTTCCAGCTGTTTGCAAATTCTATCGGATTGCTCACTACAAGCTGACCCTGAGTGGTGAAGTCGTTCTGTCCATCACCATCAAAATCTCCACATAGGCCACATACCTCTCCCTGTACAGCCAAGCAAAAGGAGTCAGTGACTTCTTTTACATAAAGACAGTATTCCATATCAATACTCTTTAGGTTTACGAGAAACACATTTTATAGGCATTTTTATACTTGCATCATGTTGACAAATAAAGTATTCACTTCATATGTTATGAATAAACAAGTTTTCAGCAATGTTAATATACTCAACATCAATACCATTGTTGTCCCAAAGCTTTAAAGTGGTGTAAGAAAAAGATGCAAAGAGAGATAGACTACAGATAACAAAAATAATACAAAATATCAAAACTCTAGGTCTAAACTCTTACTGTAACAGTCATCATCATTTAAACAATGCGACTCACGCTGTGCTGTGGTTCCAGGATGATGCGAACAGTTGTTTTGCCATCCCACATCACCGTCAGACCAATGGCAGATTCTACCACCACATACAAGCCAACCTTCCTTATTCTGTACTGAATCTCAGCACCATGTCTCAGGTCCACCTCATCATAATTACCCTTTGATAGTTTGATTTCCATTCGCTGTAATGTTAAGGAGATTTTTGTTGCTTTCATTGTAACTTTAAAAACTGCAGTTTTGATATATGATTGTGATCAATATTTTAGGCACATAATGCATATCAGGTGTTGGTATGAGGTCTTACCCCGAGTTGGATTCTAACAGTTTTGGAGCATGTGGTGCCTGTAGATCCACACGGTACATTTTCTGTGATTACTCCAAAGTTGTCCTGTACTGTTTTATTGCCACATTTGTTCTTAAGAGAGAAAGAGATTAACTTAATATTTTTGCTCAAATCCAACTTCAGCTTGGCCTTTACTAGTCCACAATACTTTAAGATTGTTAAAGAAAAGCTAGACCATGACATATAAGTGTAGTTGATACCCAGAAGAGTAAGATCATATAGTTATCTGCATTTGTTATTCATATTTCTTATTATGACAAGCAGTCATCTTAAAGTGCATCTAGGTAAACATACCAAATATTGGGTCTTTCAACCCAAGTATCTACCCAAGTAATTTTATAAATGTCATATCTGTGACTTTCAGAGATGAAACCTTATAGAACATTATAAGTGAAGTATAACTGTTGGCTTTGTCAGAAATCACTTCCTTTTTACTAAACAGTGCACCACATGTACTGTCTGCCATTTTATTTGTCTGTCAGAGATCTTAATGCAAAAATGACTTAACAGCTGTCAGTGACGATGCAAAAAGATGACTACTAAGTATGTAAGTGTATGTAATCTCAATTTACTACTCATTATTAAGTGTCCATTATATAGGCAGTAGTAATTGAGTGAAGAATGGCGTGATTACAGACACAGCCTGTCATTTGGATGATTTTGACATGCTTTGCTTACCGTAACAGCAACATAGGAACAGTGTCCTTGAAAGCCATATGTTCGCTGATCAAATGTATTGTAGTGACCACTACCATAAATAGTGCAAGTTTGTGGGCATTTATTCTTACTGCACTCCCAGCTTCCACTTTTGCAGGTACTAGAGCAGAAAAGATTAAATTGAATACAGTGTTTTGAATACAATACAATCACGTAAAAAATGCAAGAAAATATGATAATATTCATGCTATAGTATATTATACGTCTGATTAAAAACAAGATCAGACCAGATGTTGCACTGGTCAGGGATTTGTGATCCAGGGGCATAAATATGCCCATCGTGCTGACAAGGACATTCATTTTCTTTCACACAGGAACCTTTGCCATCTTCTAGTAGGCCAGCTGGACACCGACAGCCAGATTCACACTCTGTGGACTCCTGAATAATTAGAAAGATCACAGTGATAGAAAATGAGAAAACAATACTGATACTATTGGAAATCACTGTTCAAAACTCTCTAGAAGCTACTCTAGAAACTAATGTAACTATAGACAGTGCTACTTTTTTCACGTAACATAATGTTCACCATTAAATACAAATGATATCCAGTTATTTGAGACTAAGAGCTCACACAATCATTGCTGTCCAGATTTAAACAAGTTCGAGCACAGTGCAGTCCCAGCTCTCCGGTGCTCGCAGCGGAGCAGTTGAAAAACACTTTTGGAAAATGGCATGCTGTAACAGAAAAGAAACTGCTCAATATACATATTAAATATCAACCAGACCAGAATCAGTATCAACCACTTGTCATCAAGTGCTTGTGTTGTGGTAAAAAAAAAAAAAACTCAAAACAACGTACTTGATGAGCGCACTCTCCAAGAATGGCAATGAAGCATTCCATTGGTACACACACTAGAAAGAGACACCAAAGATATAAGATTAAAGTAACACAAAGGCACTTGAAAACTAACAATTTAGTTTAATTAAATTGTATATACTGCAGGAATTACAAGCATGCTAAATCCTTAGTCTCAGATAAATCAAGTCACTACATTGCAAACGCCTGACTTACCAGTGCTCGTCTTTGATGTTGATGGACTTTCCTGACTTAATGTAGACTTCGTTATGGTAGCAGGGACATTTTGCCATGGGGACACAGATGCCGTTTTCATTTAGGTAGAGACCCTTGGAGCAGGAGCAGCCATCCACAGGCAAGAAGTCAGAAGAGCAACTTGGCTGCATTGTGCCCAGTGATTTGCAAGTCAACTGGCATCTTTGATGCTTGTAAGAGAAGATCTGAGATGCTGGGCAGCTCCTTGTGTATTTATCTGTTTTGTGCACAATGAGAGGATAGCTACTTACTAACTTAATGACTAACTAATGATAGGAAAGACGTTCATCAAACTCCAGAAATTATCACTCAACTTTACCACAACATAATGAAAGAAATCCTTACCGCACACATTCTCTCTCCAGTCTGTCAAGATCACTCCCTTTGATGCACAAGCCCGAGCGTAGGAGGAGAAGACGGCACACAGGCAGTCCTGACTCTTCTCACAGTTACAGCTGGCATATGTACATCTCTGCAGAAGACAGCAAATCATTTTAGGGAATTATAGTCTCATCAAAATGTAATTCAATGAAAGACAAACAGAAAGGTTTTGCAGTACCTTGTAGTACATCTCAGGATCTACCGCTGAATGGCATTGTGCAAAGGTGCTGTCTGGATTCAGCAGCAAGGCGCACCAGTGTTTGGCATACCTCTCTGGAGAAACAATATGTGTTTATTTGTATTGTTTACAATTATGTTGAACTGTCTAATTGCCTAAAACACAACGTACTTGCAGACTAGAAAATTCAATAAGTGTTTAAAGCTAAGAATCAATCTAAGAAATACACAGAAAAAAACACACAAGACCAAGATCCACAAACCAGTTTTTTTGTTTTTGTTTTTTTACCATTTTCCACACTAAGGGAACAGGGGTCCTCCAGTCTTTCTTCTCTGTCTGGGCACATTAGGTTAGCCTTCCAGGAGTTACTAAAAGTTGCTGCTGTTCCCTCCACCATCCCCTGAGGAGTCTTCATGTCATCAGACAGGACCATGTTGTAGTTCCCACATAAGCCTGTAGAGATCAAATATTAAAGAATTAAAGAAGAATTGTATTAGCACTTATACACAGATAACCAACAATTGGCTGAAACTACAAAAAAAAACTACAAATAGCAAAACGGAAGGTGTCAATCACTGTAATGAGATGATAGGATTAGGAATTTGGTTAATTTACTTAAATTAAGATGAATATGATAAGAAAAACAGACATTATCACTGAGAATTGAGGGTTTGCAGAGTGGTATTATAATTGAGATTCCACAGTTGTATTCACGTAGAGAGCTAAAGGAGGTTGGAGATACAAGGGTTGTATATTATATCCACCCATCATTAACATCATTTACTCATGTTTTCATCTATTTTAGGTTTATTTGTTTAAAGGGATTCAGGGGTGGTGGGAAGATGGTGAGGGTAAAGGGTAAATGAATTATAGGCAAATATCATAATGCACAGCATTAGTATTGTAGGTGCTTCATTTATTTGTTATTGTAAATGTGCTGTATTCTGACATATGTTTTGATGATGCCAATGTTTTATGTTAAGATAAATGTGAAACGTACCACGTGTCTTTGCTCTGTAGCTTTGTTCCAGGCTGACATAGACTTGCATGACTGGCACATGCTGGATCTGAATTTGCAAACCAAAACTGGTCTGGAGCAAGATGTGAAAGGATGAAGCGTGGAATATGTTGATGTCACCTTTAGATCAAGAAAAATACAGAAACAGTCAGATCATTTGCTAATGTAAATAACAAACAAACAAATAAACAAATAAAACAACAAAGTTTCATCCAGAGTTTCCGACCCACCTGATTGGTACGGCAAACTGATGGTCTGCATGTTCTGCTTCACTTTGCCATCGGAAGTGAACATTAATACCTGAATAAAAACAGAATTGATCATTTGAGTTTTGCAGATATCAGTGTAGATCTATAAATTACTACAGCATGGTCTTGACTTTAACTTACATTGTTTCTGTCATTGTTCAGCAGGATTTTAAGGCTCTTTAGACAAGTGTCAAACTCTTGATTTGCACAGGGCATCAACTGAACCAGGATCGTAAACTGTGGACTTGCATGATCCTGAAATATACAGAGTGAGTAAAATTAAATAAATAAAAACACAAGTTATAAATATATATATATATATATATATATATATATATATATATATATATATATATATATATATATTTATATATATATATATATATATATATATATATATATATATATATATATATATATATATATATATATATATATATATATATATTACATCAGCTGAATATATATTTTCTGCCATTTAATTGTACAAAGCTATGGCTCATTCACCTTGCGTTCCACTTTGGCTAGGGTGTAGTAACAGTCTCCATGGAAGGTGAAGGTTTTTCCATCAAAGGTAGTTACATGTGAACCCTCTTCTACTGCACATGTAGCAGGTGTTTGAAGGCTCTCACAAGCCCATCTACCCTCAACACATGTACTGAAACAACCCATACAATTTAAGTTAACAATAAACATACACAATTAAGGAGATCAGATGAAATATTATATTGTTGAAATATTTGACATACCATTCCTCTCTGTCCTGTCGGTAGACCTCACCGGAGTTATAGATTTTGTTGTGTTTGCACTGACATTCAGATTGAGCAATACACCCTCTCATGGAAATATCATCAAACACAGTTCCTGAATAAGACACATGTGACATGGACATTCACAGACTGTGAAGATTAAATCTGAAATAATCTTTAAGGGTAATAAAAACTGAAACAGCACTAACCAGGAGGACAGAAGCAGCCGTCCATTTTGTGGTCCTCACACAGTGAACCAGTGTCCAGAAGTGTGCATGTATCCATGCAAGGAGAACCGCTCTCTTTATAAACCATGTTGAATGGGCACTGTTTAGCTGTAAAAATATGGTACAGTTGAAATACATTAAGGTAGATGTGAGTTTATGTGAATAATTCAATAGTGTATCATGGGTGTAACTCATTAGGTACCAAAAATGTTTTTTGTGTACTTATTTTACTTGTACTTGTGTCGTTTGAAAAACATTAATTTGTTTTTTGTTACATTTTAAATCACAACAATTAAGATTGAGGTCAGAAAAATTGACATATCTGGCCTTTCTTCTATGTAGCTTGTAAATGTCTTTTTTTCCAAATAGAAAATAATTAATCATCTCATGCTAGAGCGGCATGAGAAAATGTAATCATGTTCAGATAGAAACACAGTACCTTTTCTTCAAAGAACAATTCAAAATATTGTCTTTTCACTGAGCTGATTTCAGTGCATTAGTATGTTCTCCACTCCATACTGTATAAAATATAGAACATGAAACATTACCACCGAAAAGAGAACACAAAACATTACCACAGAACTGAGGTGTCCTCCAGTTGGGAGGCTGCCCTCCTGCATGGGAACACTGCCGAGAGAACTCAGACAGTGTGCTGCAGACACAGAAGTCATTTGTTCTGTTGGCGCAGCCACACATGTCCTGCACACAGGTCTGGATGTAAGGTTCAGGGTTGATCAGTTTGGTGCAGGAGCTCCAGGGCTCTGAACGCAGCATCTGGTTACAGGTGGTTTGCTAAAAGGAAAAGAGAGACAGAGTTACTCTGTTGCAAATGCAACCTGTGTATATGACCAACTATCACTATTGCTAACACTAGGTGGATAATAAACTCACAAACTCCTTGCATGAATCCAGCACAGCCTCCAGTGATTCATCTTCCTCCTCATAGGGGTCCTCACAATCATCATTTGGACGATGGACTTTGTGTTTGTTGCCAAACTCAATGGGACTGATTTTGCGACCTGTATTTGATAGTAATTAGTGTAAAATCAAAGATACAGTGGATAATTCTAGAAATGCATTAACCCATGAAGTGAATAACCATATATACCTTTATGAATGAACTCATTCTGGACAGAAACACCATTGAAGTCTCCACAAAGTCCACATGTACGATTTGCATAATCAGTATCCAGTTCCACCTAAGAAGTTATAACAAGTTTGTTTTTTCACAATTTAAATAACACATAAACAAAACACTGGTGAATTGTAATTGCCTCATTAAATGACATGAATGTAATACATTTTATGATTGTTATTTGATATTTAATTTCATTACTGCTACTGACGTATTTTTGATGTCAAGCATAACTCAATCAAGAAAGATAATTGACTGAAAGACAGTCCTGTGTAATTGATTTCTTCCCAGGAACCTTAGGGATTTATTCAAATATAAAAAATAATATAAACTTGACTGTGTCTCTGGATGGTCGGTCTGTTCCACATTAATTAAAAGAAATGTGTTCCAATGTCAGATCCAAAAAAAAGGAGACTTAACTTAAATGCTCATGTATTACAATAACGTGTAGTGTATATGCCTTATACAAACTTTAAGGAGAGCAGTGTAGATATATTTCTGCCTGGTGTATCATACCATGACTGCATCGTCACCGTTCCACATGACAGTGATGCCGACTTTAGATTGGAGCTTGATGTAAACAGCATTTTGTTCCACTTGTACACCTGCATTGTAGTATGGCATTTTGACACTGAAAAAAAAAGTATTTCTTTTTTATTATAATGCACAAATATCATAGAAAAGTTAAAAGTACAGTTGCTTACACAGGCTATATGGCTTTTTACTTACGGGAGGTTATTCACAGTGACCATGTCCTTGGTGAGGTAAAACAAAAGGTCATTGATGGTGACCACCACATGACTGACTGTAGGGTTTCCATCTTTGTCTTTCCTCTTCATGTGTACAGAGAACTCCTGGTAGGACTCGTGGCAGTCGGAGGCCAGGTTGTACTCACACATACCAGGGAACTGGTACACATCTCCGTCAAATGTCTTGAAGTGCTCTCTGCCCCATGTGCTGCAGATGCTGCTGACATGGTTGCCAACTGGGTAAGTTTTAAGTGTAGAAAACAGGTTGAGTTACTAAATGCTCTATAAGCTGATATTGGAGACAATGATATACATTATGAATTTGTATAAATAAAGCACAATGATCCATCCACACAGCATCCCAAAAAATCAGAGTCTTACCCAGTCTGGCTTGGACATCGATGACACTGGCAACAGACAAAGCCAGGAAACCCAACCACACGCATCTCCACCTCATTGTTGCCGCTGTAGGCTTTCTGTCACCAAAGCTGGTAATAGTCAGACTGCACTTGTCAGCCCTTTATATTAAGATTGCACTTTTCTTTTTGCTCACGCCTTCTGTCTGAGTGGGAACTGAAGATTTATTGCCAAGACATGGCAAACATGTGAACGGATCTCTGACGCCCTTCACAAGTCCAATATAATCATTCCAAGATCCTTCTTATCGCTTGATTGAACAAATATGCTCTTCAATTAAGAATTTTTATTCCTAGAGGAATGGGGCTGCAATAAAACAGTTTTGTTGACACTAGCTTTTATATTTCAGTCAGGAACACTCTTGTCATAGATTTACCCATTTATTGCAACAGATGGAAATACAGTTATGCTTGGCGCTGATGGCTCCGCTCTAATAATGCTCCCTCGGTCAGCCAAGCAGCATGCTAAGCTGAAACAGGGATCACAATGCTGAAACCGCCCCTGTAGAGTTGGCCCAAATCAAGACATTAAAAAAACATTTTAAACTAGGTAGGTGGAGGCTGGGGTGGTGGAAGCAAGCTTTGCCAGCAGCAGTAGTGTGAGGCAGCATTGATGTAGCAGGGATCAGTGAGGAGGAGGGAGACATTTAAATGGACCACCTTGATGTAAGAGTGGCTGTAATTGGTTTGTGACTGATAGAAATGATAATTCAATTAGTGGGTGCATGACTTCCGTGTCCTACATGAACTAACGCAATGCTTAATTAAACATATTCTTCAATAAGTAGTTACTTCTGGATGGAATTTGTAATACATCAGTGTGACAGAGATGAGGGTGCCATGCAGTGTCAGTAAATTGTAATCTATTTATTTCAGTGATGAGAACTTATCAGCCATGGTATCTTGATATGAGAAGTGTGTTATGGTATGATTAAACAGGAAATAAAAATATTGTTTTATCATTGGTTTATTGTCCAACCCTGTCACGCCCATGTCAGCTGGGATATGCTTGAGCACGCAACACTGCCCAGGTTATAGATTACTGATATATGAACAGCCCCAGCATTAATGCAAAATGACAAAACTTCATTTTCAGTAAGCATTACTATCGTGTATTTTAATAATAATGTTCATGATAGCAATACTAATATTAGATACAAAATAAAATGAAAATTTGACAATATGACATTTAGATGAACATAAATAAATACATTGAGGCACTTGGAGCACCAAAGAAAGTATAGATCTCATGTGTAAGTATGACCTTAATGGAGGTGTCAACCTACAATGACCTTAAACCTTGGCTGTGTGCTATAACAATGCTATAAACAGAACCTGCGTCATCCTATCTGCCATCTGCTTTATATATGATAGGCCGGTGGATCTGCGATTACAACACAATTTGAACACAATTTAAATAGGGTATTCATATTTAATGTAGTGACATTTCTCCAAAAATATCAAAAGAAAGGAAGGAAATGCATTCAATTTGTCAGTCTTAAAGAATACACAATGAAATCTGTGAGAACTGATTGAATACAAAACTTTACTTGTACAAGGTATAATCGTGGGTATTTCACACACTGGCGAACGGTCTGTGAGAGCGGTGTGGAGGCAATCCGAGCCCAGTATTCAGTATTTTGAGTACAGCCCCTTTAACTTTTGCTTGGTAAAACCATAAATTATGTTGAAGTTACGATAAAGAACATGTTGGAATTTATTTATTTATACAGTTTAAAGTTACAGGAACAGCACATTATGAGACATTTCTGCCAGTTAAAACATCTTGGCTTATTTTCAACTAATGTTCCTGGGCAGGTGTAATGGCAGCAAAAATACATAAAATATAAAACAAAGCACAATTCAAGTTATTTGAATAACAGAGTATGGTCACACACTTGATTGTCTTTTAACCACAATTTAAAATTCACAATATGTGTCACAATTTCTGATAAGTGTTGGCAGACTGTTCCATGTGTGAGCTGCTCTCACTGAAACAACTGACTGTCCAAAGGCAGTCCTCCCCATAGCTATTATCCAATCGCCTCTTCCCACAAAGCTAGTGTATTTATCATTAAAACAATTTAACATGACAAGTATATCAACTAAAATGTGGGATTACTGATTCATTGATGATTGCTTTCCAGAACTGTTGCAAATTTAACAAGATTTGGTTGACATTGAACATTGCTTAACAGAGATATTGGGGTTACAACTTAATTGTAATCCATTAGTTTGTAAATGTCAGACTATACTATAGGACACAATGAGGTGTTCGAGGAGTAGAATTATTCTTTTTTCATCAACTGCATTTTATAAACTTGAATATGAAAAAGACAATAGCTGTCGGACACTTTCAACCAATGACGAAACCAATTTGAATATTAGTTTTAATGTCGTAAGAGAGCATACTGCATTATCTAAATTGCATCAGTCACTGACTGTACTACATCCTTGATTACCGTCATCCTCTACCTGCTGTATCATCTTAATACATACAAACTTGGCATGATATCAAGTGGCAGGCTTTCCAACTCTTGGGAAAAAACTTGACAATAAGTTTGTGTTACGGTAACCATTTGTTCAAACACCATTTAACCAATTAATTAAACACCAAGTAATACCCAATTGTTATTGTAGATATTTGAACAGATTACTCAAAACCTTATTAATTACAACAGCTGTTGATCACGCACGTCATACTTGTCTTATCTGTGGAAAGTTATTTTGTATGTTCTCAAATAGATACTAAGTAAAAGCTCCTCCAAGTGCAAACAGGGCTTTGGTCCACTCCCACACGGAGACAGCTGCATGATGAGGAAGACATCTAGTTATTCCTGTCTGACAGCATAAACTGTGTTGATAAAGGGCAGACAGTACACTCACCAAATTACCTAAACATTTTTGATTAGAGGTGGGACTATTCAAGAAATAATTGAAATAATATCTAACATGCAACACTTTTCTAGTTCCCATAAAACAGACTGAAATTATGCTTTAAACTAGGCAGTGTGTCAGAATACAGGACAAGCTTTAACATAATAGAATATCAGAAATGTAAACAAAAAGTGATCACATTTGCTGAAGTATTTCTTAAACATTCATTTAGATTTTTGAATATGTTTTTTTTTTTTATTCAAGCAAGGTTTATAGTTTTCCATGGGCTAATAAATACAGTTTCATTTAAAAGTTACAGAATATATCAATCGTTAGTTAGGATTAGGTTTAGTCAGAGGAGATTTTTTTAACCACAGGGCAAGATTAGTATGCTGTCTCCAATTATTTAGAGAGGCAAAGGTGTGAACAGAAAAGCAAGCCTTTCTGTTTGCAGAAAAATATACAAAGACAAAACTTCTGTGCTCTAACAGCACAGAAACCAAACAATGTCTACTACTACAGTTTGGTTGAAAACTGCACACTGCATTATTAGTCAAGCAATCATTAGCAGCTGATGTTAATGCTAAAGTAGTCTGCAACTAACAAGTTGATCAGAATCAGAATTAGAATACTTTACTGATCCCCTCAGTTTAGTTGCAGTTACAGTCAAATTCAAGGTAAAAAAAAAGAAGTAAGAAAAGAGCAAAGTCCATAAGTGTATAAAGTAACATAGCTACAGTAAGAAATTAAAAGTAGAAGTAAATTGAAGTTAGGTTAAAAAGTAAGATTATGTTAAAAGTATTATCTTTCTAGCAGTGCCCTGCTACGCCATGAACTACTACAACTGCTATTTCTAATAATAGTTCCATTATCTTTATTGTTACTATATTTGCCACTGTTCATCATTTCCCCAACCGGCATCGTCAGACACCACCCACCAAGAGCCTGGGTCTGTCCGAGGTTTCTCCTCAAAAATAAGTTTTCCTCACCACTCAAGGTTTCTGTCTAAAGGGAAGCTTTTCCTTGCCACTGTTGAACTGAATGCTTGCTTTTGGCGGAATTATTGGAATTGTTGGGTCTTTGTAAATTATAGTGTGGTCTAGACCTACTCTATCTGTCAAGTGTCTTGAGATAACTCTAGTTATGATTTGATACTATAAATACAATTGAATTAAATTGCAGTGTCAACATAAATAAGTGCAGTGTAAATATAAGTAGCAGCAGTGAATAAATAACAGATATTGCACTGTAACTGATAAATTATTTCACCATTTTATTATACATAATTTTCCAGGATATTGAGATGTGAAGTGGAAATACGTGCTGTGAGTGACACTCTAAGCGTGTAACACTCAGAGGGAGGAGTTATATAGTCTGATGGCCACAGACAGGAACAACCTCCTGTGGCACTCTGTGGTGTATCGTGGGTGTTGTGGAGTGGGTGGGAGAAGATGTCCAGGATGGATTGTATTTCGCACAGCATCCGCCTCTCTGACACTGTCTTTAAGGAGTCCAGCTCCACCCCAACTACATCACTGGCCTTGTGGATCAGTGTGTTTACTATCATCAAGACTAAGGAAACCAACAATTGTTCAATTTATGAGGTGTAATGTTTTGATGTTGGGAATTAGAATTTTTTTAGTTACTGATTAATTTTCTGTTAATGGACTAATTCATTAATTGAGTAATCATTTCAGTAGGCTAGTAAAAAAAAAGGTAAATAGCCTACATTTAATGCTCTTTGAAGCCTCTGTAGTCCCCGCTGCGCACTGCAGGTGGCGGCATTAATTGTAACTTGAGGTGGTCTACTACAAGAAGAAGACTGGGCAGTGTGTACAACATTCGCGCATGCGCATCCAGGTATTTGTACTAAATGGAGGCTGTTTGAAATGTCGTCTGGAAACTGTAAAGTTACTGCGACTATTTAAAACCATGCGATGGTATTGCATTTAATATTTACCAGCCAGTTACGTTTGCAGAGAGCGGTCACTATGGGTGAGTTGACACGTAAGAAGTAACCTTACTGTTTATGGGTATGACAGCTTGATAACACCATCCGTTAATAGCGGAATGTGCATCTACTAACGTTAGCTAAATTGTTAACATGGTCATCAACTTGTGCAAGGTTTGCATTCAGTCACTCCATCGATGCTTTAGCTAACAGGTTGTGTTTAATAGTCAGCAGAAATCATACAGTCGAGTCGGTTCTGTTGAAAGTTACTGGGAGCCAAAATGAATGCTCAATGTCGCCGAGCTTTCTTTTATTAGCTTATAGCGTTATAGTTAGAGAGCCGAACTTCCTGTTCTGGATAATATAGCAACTTTATGTCATAATAAAGCTGGTAATTTTGCGGTATACACCGAGTTGCCATTTAATAGCTACATCTCGTTTAAACCAAGGCACGGACCCCACATTGACGACGATTAATTTATGGGATTGCTCCGGTGCCGCCGGAAGATCCGCCGGATGTCCCTCATTTTCGGCAGGATGTCCCTCACCTTCCGCTTTCCTTGTGTTGGCATTCTAAACTCTGGTTGATTTATGAGGACTCTGACTAACTGCTCCTCAGATCTCTGCAGGGTAAATCCAGACAGCTAGCTAGACTATCTGTCCAATCTGAGTTGTCTGTTGCACGACTAAAACAACTTTCGAACGAGCACTTCCACCAAAACAAGTTCCTTCCCGAAGCTATTTTGCAGAGGCACCATTATTGCATCCAACGCTTAGTGCCGCCCAAGATGATTGTGATTGTTTTAAAGAAATGCCAATAAACCAGAGCACATATAGGAATAAGAGCTTTGAGACAACCTTCACGAAGGAGGGCCAGAACAACCTCCGGTTTAACCGAGGAGCGAAGAACAATCAAATAAGGGAAGTGAGATTAAACCCAGATGTCTGTTTTTGCTGGTCCAATGAACATGAAATTAATGCCCAAATCCTCCCCATCCAATACTTCCATAAAGCAGTCCTTCTCATTGGTGATTTAATGCCACCTGTATTAACTACCTGTGCAAGAACCTCATGGTATAGTAATATCACTAATCTCTCATCTGTGCGACTGTTTGTTTTCCCAGACGACAGTGTTGATGGTGCTGAGGAAGTGGAGACTGAGAGATCCTCATCTCCAACTGGAATACAGTCTCCTATAATGGACCGAAACCCATCACCACCCCCAGACACAGCTGATGGAGAAGAGGACGGAGATTTGGATGCCATTGGAGACACCGTTTACAGCAAGCACTGGCTTTTCAGCACCCTGACTCGTCTCATCCATGTAGGGTGGCTGTTATTGCTAATGTCAAATTTGAGTTATGATACTTTTAGTAAGCACTGTTTCAATCACAGATGTACTGGAGATGAGGCAGTGAGCTGCATTTATTTTCTTGACCTATTTAACAATAGATTTTTTTCCGATCAGCTTAGAGACCACGAATTAAGTATTCTGAAATGAAAAGTTTCTATTCAATTGATGGGAGCATCTTTACTTCTTTACTGTATCACTCATTGTTTCCATGTGATGTCGCTCTCTGCAGCACACTGTCCAATATACCTAACATTTGTAATTTCATTGTAAAATGGTCATGTCTTGCAGATGGTGACAGAGCATTCGGAGGTGGACTCTCAAGGTCAGATGCAGCTCCCCGATGATGATGAGGAAAATCTATGTAGAGTCTGGGATATGGCAATGGATAAGGTAGAATTACTTATTTGTGTCCCATAGAATTTTGCATTCACCAAGATCAAAGTGTATTGAGACCGAGGCAAGACCAAGCCTTTGAGGGGTTGAGCCCGAGTCAAGACCAGACCAGTGCAAGTCCCAGACTGCCTGCCACGATACAACGTGGAAAATAAAAAAAACAAGTGAAGATTCTTCTTCATTCACCTCTTTTATTGCCATTAGTGTATCATGGGAAATGCCTTGATAAAATAATCAAAAGGCAGTTGTGGTCTTAAAAAATAAAATCCAAAGCCCTCTTCATCTGAGACCGATACAAAACCGAGTAAAAGCGCGGTCGATTCTGAGACAAGACCAAAACTTCCAAATGTGGTCTTGAGACCAAGACCGATCTCGAGTACTACAACACTGCTGGTCAGGGTTTTATTTGCCACCCTGTTATGCTGTCTTTTCCCTGTTAAAGGAGAATTTGTGTTATGTTATGAGCTAGGCCACATATCTCTTTTAAAAGGGTTCTGAAAACTTGCTTATTTAGGAAAGCTTTTGGTTGATGGGTTCTCACTAGCGTCCCTTTCTTCTGATATGTATATGCATTTTTATACTGTTTGTTCTACCTATTCTGTTGTACAGCACTTTGTGATTTTATCTGTGAAAAGCGCTTTATAAATAAATTTTACTTACTTACTTACTTACTTACATATGTACTACTACGATCAGTGAATTCACGATATTTAACCACAAATTATTAAATATGCTGCTGGTGTCCATTCATATACCATTACTTATAACTTAAACCATACACTCAGTTGGCAGTTTATTAATACCTCCTCTTCTAAAACTAATGTAGTCTAATAGTCTTGCAAAAAATCCTGTAAAACCTCCATGAAAGTTATAATGTTCACCCTTTTTAGAGGTGTTGATTCAACTTAATGTTTATTGGAGGATGTGGTTTTTGGGGCTGTTAAACTGTATTGCATTATACTGGAAGTTGTTTCTGTCGTTAAACAGAGTGAAAACATTGTAATTCCTCCTTGCAGGATTAATAAAGTATACATTATTACATTATTATTATTATTATTATTAGTATTATTATTAGTATTATTATTATTATTAATAATAATAATAATAATGAACCCTCATTGATATAAATGGGCTGGACAAAATAATTGAAACATCTCCCAGTATAATGCAATACAATTCAACACTTCTCTTAAAATGTTCCAGCGAACACACACACACACACACACACACACACACACACACACACACACACACACACACACACACACACACACACACACACACACACACACACACACACACACACACACACACACACACACACACACACACACAGTAAGATGTGAAGCATGTATATGTTTAAATATTTACTAATGACTGTTTATTTTCCAACTGTGTGTAGGATGTGGCTGGTTTTCTGCAGGAATTTAAAGCTACAGATATCCTTCTTGGGGTGATAGCCAAATCTCGTTGCCCACGTCTCACAGTGAGTGAAATCCTTTCCAGTTCATACATTCTTCATAATCATATGTAATGTATTTTAATTTTTGATGCTGTATTTCTGGGCTTTTAGCATTCCCATGACAGGTCATAGATTTTTGTTTTGCTTTTCTAGGAAATCTGTGTGGGAATCCTCGGGAATATTGCTTGTTTTCCTGACACTTGTCTGACTCTTAGCCAAAATGAAGACTTAAGGTGGGTAAAAGTAATCATCTGTGATTTGTAATAGCTTTTGTATACTATTTTAATTAATGCAACTCCCTGTGTGTCCACAGTGCTGTGCTGTTGCTTCTACTTGGAGATACAGATCCTCCGACCCTTTTGGAAACAAGCAGGTGACATTTGCATTATCTGCAGACATGTGAGACAGAAAGACTGAGCGAGAAGTATTTATCTTTTCTGATGATGTTTGCAGATTGCTGCTGACCTGCGTCTCTCAGAAAGATGTCTGTTCCCTGTGGCTTCAGCGAATCCATCAGCAGACGTCTGTGCGCTCCAACCTCCTTTTCATCATGTGCAGTTCTACCAACAGTACCGTGCTTTCACTCATTTCCTTTTAATAAGCTGATGATGTGTTAATTGTGTATGAAACAAATCTGTTTGACATACAAAGATGACTTTCATTAAGTCAGAGTCTGTGTAAGCTGTTTATCTTTAAAGGTTCCCAGTGGAGTTTTTAACCCCTAGTTGCGCTGGATGTCAACAATGCTGGATTTAAAATACTAATGCTATTGTATGTGTTCAAGAATGAACACAATGCCTTTTCAGCCAACACTGAATGTAAACAACTCTTGTTCATAGGAAAACTCCACAGGGCACCTTTAACTACTTGTAACCATATGTCTTCTTTCAAAAATGGTTATTACAATAATCCCCTGTGTGTTGTACAGCTGACCTGCTTGAGAAGGTTGGAGAGTTGGTTGACAAACTGTTTGACCTTGATGAAGAGCTGATGAAGAGTTGGATCATAGTTCAACCAAGTGAGGAAGAAGAGGATGAGGAGGAGGAGGATGGCGAAAGCCATCTGGATGTGGCCTCGTGTCTTCTTGAGGCAGCCAAGCAGCTTAGGTGAGAATCTGAAATAGAAATTCTGGAGAATGTTTTAAAATGTGAAATGTTTGCATGATTACATTTACTTTCAATGGGAGTAGAAAGGTTTTCCACAGAAAGCATTTTCAGTTTGAGGTTAAAACCTGTTACACCAGTTTCCAGAGATTAGAGTTTATAAACTGCAGGTCTGAATTATGGCCAAAACCTAAATTAACAGTTACTTTAGTCGTGATGAAATGCCCTCAGTCGCGATTTTTTTCATACTTGTATGTCTGTATGTAGTTGATACACTTGTATTTTTGTTGATAATACTGATGTGTCTATAAAACATTCTATTATTTATTGTTGGTCTGATACAGCAGTAGTAGAGTTCAAACTAAATACATGGTACTTATGATAGTGATGATTTTGTTGATGCTCAGTATTCAACAGTATTTAATTACTTTCACAGGTCAGAGAGCCCAAATGGCTTAGAGGTTTACCTTCACACCCTCCAACTCCTCACCACCATAGATGAAGGCATTCAGACTTTTGGTAAGAGCGATCATAACAGTTTGTATCACATCATAACAGAAGTTAAAGATGTTTAACATAGTTGTTAACTCAGTCAAATCTATCGGAAGACTGAAGTAACCTTTCAACAGACAAAGAATTTTAAATGTGTCTTCTAGCTGCCCTTGATGGACCTGGCAAAGCAGTGTGGGACTTTGTCTGTGACGTAGTGTGTGAGGACCTCTGCCAGCCAACTGATCTTCCAGTTGTCCTGCAAGAGCAGAAGACCATTTTGCTTCAGGCGTTTGCTGTGCTGCAGGCTCTTTATAGATGCCAGGATCAGTGGCGCAGCAGAAGTGACACAAGTAAGTTTTGTAACAGAATGAAATCAGCCTTGAGATCTGCCTTTTGAATGCATGTATAGTAAGTAGTACACGTAAGTATTAATGCCCGAAGATGTGTCCGTTATGAGGAATTAATGGACGACAGGTTGTCTCCGCTTAAATCCATTAACTACCTGATAACGGACACCTCGAAGGGTATTAATCCGCTTATACCATGGTCACTTGCTATTGAATATGTTTTAAGACCGTTCATTTATATTTTAATGCATTTGCAAAAGTCTTAATGTTTTTTCACCTGAGGGTTTGAGTGAGTGAATACCTAGAACTGTCATTCCCATCCCATTAGGTTCTTATGCAATGCAGATGTTCACTGCTCCAGTAAATAGAACGGACCTTAGATGGGACCTGGCAACAGGAGATATTTCTAGTCCGCTCAGCTCATACAGTAGAATCCTATGGCTCAGCTAACTTTAGCTAATGTTATGCTATGCTAGAAAGATTCAGAGTCAGTAACATTGCGTACAGTTGAAGAACAGTAAATATAATTTGATAGTGTGTTAAACAACAAGACAAGATAGCTATCCAGCCATGCCATTTTTCCCAAATCAATATCAAGACTTTCACAAACAAAGTATATGCCACATGTACTGTCGACCGCTGCCTGCAGTAGCGAGCTGAATCGCAAACGGGATGTGAGATGATCGTTGTTAAACGAAGTCAGTTCAGAGAGGCAGTGCAACTTACTTCTTGCAGATTGTGTGTTAGCGCCATCCTGTGGTGTTCAGAGGATGTGGCACTGAAGGACTACACTCGGTGTTGGAAATAAGATGTTCAGATTTTCTTTTTCATTTAATCTAGCGCATTCATTTAGAACAGTAAACAATCAGTTTCACTGGAACTCCTTAGAAGGAGTCCTATATTACTTTTATTCACCCAGACCATGTTATAATGAATGTTGATTTAGTGTTAGCTGTCGCATATTTGGTATTCAAAATAGATGTCATTTTATGGTAAATTGGGAATTTTCTTTTTTTTCTAAAATAACCCACATGAGGCCAATCAAGGCTTTTTTTTAAATGGTTGCATTATGCAGGAACACACATATATAATTACAATATAGAAGAAGAACATACCGCAAGGGGAAATTCACAATTTTCACTCTGTTAGTACAGATAACATATAAGCTAAGACTATGTAAAGAGGATATCCCCCATTTTAATATGCCCAGTTCTCATTGATGGTTTGATGTGTTTTGTCTTTTGCCTCCAGGTCTTCCCCTTATCGGAACCATTTTGCGGGTGCTTCAGTACCACAGTGAGGGCAAAGATGACGATACTAGCAAAGAAGACACAAAAGATGAACAGCTCCAGACTCTAGCAGAGATCACAGCTGAGTTTCTAGCTGACATCTGCGTTCATATTTCCAAAGTAATAATACCAGAGAAACGCTTTGCTAACTTTCCTGTTGGGTCAGATTGTTTAGATTTTTAACTGCAAAAAAGGTGAATCGGTGCTTTTCTTTGCTCTTTGAAATGCCACTGAACTGTCTGTTGATTCTTATTTTTTGTTCTTCGTAGGACACCTTGGCAGATTTGGTGAAGAAAGGTTACCTTACAGAGAGGACTGCTCTCACAGCTGCAGGCAGTTTAGTTCTAAACTTTAAGACTTCAGTAAGTGCTTTCACCAAAATGCTTCAAGTATAATTAGATATGTATTACATGCAAGTATGGAGCAACTATAATCATCCTGTCTACTTTTTTACTTTAAAATGAAGGTTCATTGTAAAATCCTAACAGTTCCCACATAACAATTTAAACATCTCATCTAATTAATGTCTAATTATACATGGTCATTGAATGTTATTTCTGTTGAAATTATAAGCTGAAAAAAGACCCCAAAAAAAGGGATTGTAAAATGTCACAAGTTTTAAAAAAATGTTATAGACACAATGACAAATGGATTTATTGGTTAATAACACCTTGAATTTTCTCTAATCGCCTAATCCTGTGCAAACCTCTGCCTGTGGTGCCATTGTTTCACAAAAGGATTTAGGATTTATTTTAGAGCCTGTGTCAAGTCAAGATGTGTGATGGACTGTGGCTATACACCACCAGCTCCAGTGGAAAATAAACATTATGTTTCCACCCCACCCTTCTTTCTCTTGTGCAGTTTCAGCACCTGTACTCCATGCTGTCAGAGACTGATCCCCAAATGGCAGACATGGTGAGGAAACAGTTTCCTGTCTGAGGCGCCCAGCAGATCAGTGTTCAGCACTCATCCAGACTCTCACCACTGCTTTTTATAGCATCCTCTATTTCCACTCCAAAGATCCTGCTTCAACTCACACTATTTAGATTTCCATTGGAAAGACTAAACGAGGATGGCACACCACCACAAGTGTGAAAAAAAAGACTGTATATTGTTTTTGTTTTTTATTTCGTATTTTGAGCCACACTTGGCAAAATTCAATTGTGATTCTGTTTAAAGTTTGTTTTTGTTCTGTGACTGATATTTTTGTATTAAATGATTGACAGTCTTTTAATAATATCTTTCCTCTAAGAGTTTGTGCTTATGCTTAGAAGCTTTTACTCTTCATCATCTTGGCAATCAGCCACATATAGACATATATCAAAAGAATTAAACAATAAAGGGTAAGTACAAAGCAGCTAGAAACCTTTTATATAATTTCAGGCCACAAGTTGGCATCCAAAGGTCATTCACATGTCACTAAAAGACACTAAACATCATTGTACATTTTACAGTTGTAAATATGTACTATGCAATTATAATCTTTTTGATAATTACATTGTTTTGGCTGTACTGTTTTTCTGTCCTCATCAATTTGCCACATACAGCCTTGTGTCTCCGTCACACATACATACAGTCTTTACAGTCTTTACTGCAGCTAAGCATAAAAGCCATTTTCAACCAAAAATTAGCAAAGCTGTTTGCATGTTAACGCTTTAAGCATTGAATGCATCCATCACAATATATATTATTTGTTCCTGTTTTTTTATACAATGAAAATATACATTTCTATATAAGATGAAACTACATTGACTGTGTATTGAGTCACCTCTTCCAAGCATATGAGTAATGGTACTAATGCTGATGACAACATCAAGTGTTTACCAGAGGGTGACAGTCACTCGGTAACGACAATAAAATTAGATGAAAGGCTCAAGCCTGGCAACAATGATCTCATTTGGTTTCCAAATGCACCATTTCGCCTACTCATGGAGAAGAGCAGGACAACCTGCGCATTTCCAGCAAGCTTACGAAGGCTCTGTGAATATAGCAGCTTTTTAATTAAAGCTTGGATTGATATGTAGAACGCTCTTTCTAATGGAAATCCCAAGATGTTCAGAGCATATGAGAGACAGAGATCACCCTATGGGAAAAAAACCCCCTGCTATCTGCACACGATCTGAACCTTGACTAGACTTGATGCACAGGTGCCTTGATCTGAGTCATGTCCTTTGTGCACTAAATGGCTGGAATGATGCAGATGTAATCATGTTTGGCCTTTCAAGATTGCTTGTGGCCAGTGACTTGCACTTTGCTGGGTCTTCAGGCCTCGCTCCCAGGCCTGTCATGTCACAGAGATCAGGGTGAAGCCCAGATGTTTCCTGCTGCCCTGCCACACTTCATTTTCAGTCTGCCAGTCTTTACAGCAGCTTGATATGATCCGACTACATGCACACAACATAGCAGGCCATTCCTCGTGTGGCTGCGGCTTTATACACATCATTGGCGCCGAGGCATGTCAGGCCTGTCTGATGCTGATGCTGGATGTCAGTTAACTTCTTTTTCTGATTACCTCTGCCCACACAACTTGCTGTTCTGTTAAATGACCGGACATTTTGCCTTACAGTGAAATGCGTTCTATTTTTGTCTCACATTTGTGTGAAAATGTACAGCTGGTACAAGTCCCTATGTAACCTGGAAAGAATATAACACTAAGAACCTGATAAATATTTTGATTTTGAACATTTTACTAAGGTTCATCAAGGGATTTGTAATATACAACTCTAAAGTAAAAAATCAAGTGGGATCAAAAGGCAGTGAAAGGAATTGAACTGCCCTCTCATGATGGAAGACGGTCTGTCATTCAACATAAGCAGAGATTTGCTAATAATTATTCTTGAGTTATGCTCTGAGATGTGGACTGACCTTTCCAGGATGATAAAAAATAAATGTATGTATGATTTAGTCAAAGCTGGATCATCTAAGTTAAGCCCTGAGTGTGTGAAATATCCCTGACACCGGTGTAGTACGTGTTGCTGGGTGAGCAGGAGGGATAATGGAGGGATGAAGAATGCGTGTGCAGCGTCACGTTCCCTCTCCTTTGATTCCAAGGCCTGGCCTATTCACAACCACCTGGTCAAGGCATGTTAATAAAGACACATGATGCTATTGGGTGCAATCAAAGCCCCCTTCAGCTCATTTCCTGAGTTCCCCTGGCTTTCTATCTCTTGTCAACAGAATCACAATGAAACTTTCCCCTTCGTGAACCCTGAATATCAAAGACACTGACGTTTCCTGCTCGCAAGAAGTGATGCAGTGACGTTGCGTGTTTGCATTTGCCTTAACTTCCTGTTCTGCTTCTTCAACCACCTTATCTGTTAGGAGGTTGTAAGGATAAAGCAAGGATGTTATACAGTGTACAATCAATGTAAACAATGTACTGTTTACTGTTTCTAACTGACTATATAAAAAAAGAGGTAGATAATAGAAACTTCTCTAGCATTGTCATGTTAGACCTACAAAAAGCCTTTTGATACAGTCGACCATTGTGTTTTGATGTATAAATTGAAAGCCATGGGTTTTAGTGAACTAGCACTGAAATGGGTGGGCTCCTATCTGGAGAATAGAACGCAAGTAGTGGACATTGGGGGGGAAATGTCTCAACCTAAAGGCATGGACTGGGGAGCGTTTTGGGTCCACTTTTCTTTTTGCTATATATAAATGACCTAACGTCTGCATGTTCATGCAGTCTTTTTTTTTATATGCAGATGATTCTGGGCTGGTTGTTTCTCACAGGGATAAAAATATGATTGAAAGCACACTTAGCGCAGAACTTCTAAATGTTAGCATGTGGATAGCTGATAACAGAGTATCACTTAATTTAGGGAAAACTGAATCTATATTGTTTGGAACAAAGATAAAGTTAAAGAAAGCCTCAGGTTTTAAGGTCCTAGCTGGAGATACTGTAATTACTGCTAAGGAATCAATCAGTTACCTTAGATGTATGTTAGATTGCTACTTATCTGGAGTAGGCTAGGTCAAGCCCAAAAGGTAATCACCAAAGTAAATCAGAGAGTTGAGGATCGAGTATCTCAGTTGCAGTTGGGTATGCTACATAACATGATTTATGGAGATGTTCCAAAATCTTTCCGAAATTATTTTAATAGAGTAAATAAAGTTCACAGGTACTCCACTACGGGTAGTTCACCAGATTTTGTACCCCCCATAGCTAAAACTAATCTGGTTAAACAGTCTTTTCTTTATGCTGGAACTACCCTTTGGAACCGGTTACCTGGTACACTCAAGACAGTCAGAAGCATAGGCAGTTTTAAACAAGGTTTGAAAGTATAACTTAGGTGCCAAACATAGTCATTACCTATTTTTATTGTTTTTTTTGTTTTTTGTATAACATGGATGAATTTGTTTAATGTATGATGAATGATTGATGTGTGATCTGCTGCCACTTGTCCTCTCCCCCTGCCCTTATAGGGACAACAATGGAAATAAGTCTTTGGGCTTTATTGTGTCATCCCTGACTATTTATGTATTTTAATGTATGACACAGAGTACTGTTTCATATTTTATATTTAAGTGGTCAAATAAAATCAATCAATCAATCAATCAATCAGTTACAGTGCAACATTTTTCTCACATTGTCACCAACAAAACATCAGTTATGCCAAGTTAGAAAAGTTATATATCACCAAATATAATCTTCTATGGGGCATATTAGGCAGAGTGATCCTAAAATCAATAAACATTTTGTTTTTTGTCTATACAGTGTGATGAAGGCAGCTTAACTAAATATAGAATACAAATGTATTAGTTTTTCAGTGAGTGTGATAGTAAATGTGACAATATTTGTGTGAATGTTTAATGTTTATTTATGTCTTCATTAATGAAGACATAAATGAAGATCAATCTACAAGATTGATATCGTATACATGACGCCATTGAATTGCTTCCCATAGTAAGAAATTGTAAGTAAATATGTTTTTATAAAACAACTATACTGCATAAAGTATTACATGTATTTGTTTTCTAAAAAGAACTGCTGTGTAAAACTGCCTTTATTTTTATTTTTTTATATGTTTTGAATTGCTTGTATTGGAGACATTATGAATAAATAAATGATCACCTAACCTAATTTATAATCAAAACACATTCAAAAAGCTTTCCAGAATAAATGCACAAGACTTTCAGTGACCCTTTTTTAATCTCTATATATTTTTGCCTTACATATCCTGTTTCTATTTTGAATGTGGCAGGTGTTTATGGGCGCAGCTCTGTCTGGTCCCGTCCTTGTGTACCGCTGACGCCTGTCACCAAGTGGCATATGCTCTTGTTTGTTCTGCAATGAAAGAATTGGAGCTAATTAAAGAGATGTAGTGTTGCCACAGGAAGTGTACGTAAGCAGACCATTCACTGCTCTGATTAGATAGTTGTTCAAACAAGGCTAAGGATCAGGTGAAAGACTGTAACTCTATTGATGAAGTGCTATTAGAAGACCTTGAATTCTCTGGAAATTCAAATAACACCAGTGTGGAGTGGAAAAGCAGACTGAATGTCCCACTCAAGTAAAACCACTAAGACATTCTCTTAAGTAGAAATAATAGTGTTAGAAAAACGAATCAAGAGTAGATCCCACTATACTGATGCTTCTTTTTTTAGTGTTACAGACAGATGGCATCTAAATAACAATTGTGTATTATTTCGTGCATTCATGTTTTATTATGTAATGTTTGCTGAAAAATTTAGATTTTTAACTAGATGAGATTAGAATGTATTAAAGTAATATACTTTAATGTTTGTATATCTATAGTTTCATGTTCTATTCATTTGGTTTTGGCCAATTTCAATGTTCTGCACATGACTAGCCGACTCAGTCATCGTGCATCATCCATATATAAAAAAATTAAATCAAAACAATTTCAGTTTAAAAAAAGATTTTAAAATGGTAGCTTTTTAATTTTAATTTATTTGTTAAACTTTTTTCAGTTTTTTTAATACGTATTATACCAAACCTATTTGGTGTGTTTCCTTTGCTGGTGTAACACTTAATTTTGGTTGTGTAACTGTTACCTTAGTAAAATACAAGAGTATGTCGTTTTTTACTTTAGCCATGGATTTCTCAACTAATGGTGGCGCAACTTCAAATAGACAACACAAGTATTATTGTAGTATTTTAGTAATATTTATCTTCTAAATGCCCAGAGAGATGTAATGCAGTTTTACTACATTCTAATCCTCATGTTGTCTTAGTACCAGGGGTAAGATTAGCCAGAGAGATCTCTTACAGCTTGGTACAGTGAGTAAATCCCTCTGATTAAAGTGAACAGAACTGGGACAGACTGGCAGACACGGTGTAGCCCTCACGCTCTCAGACATGTCTGACATGCAGCATCTACAAAAACCTACAGAAAGTGATTAGAAATAAGAGCTTGAGCAATGTTTTTTTTCTCCAAATAATAAATGCTTTAAATGAATAACTGTTATTTATTCATGTGAGCATTCAAAATAGTTTGGTTGCCTGGTTAACCTGGCAGCCCTTCAACAGCCATTCCATGGCTTTTTCCTCATAAGCAGATTATGTTTCAGCAATGAGATGTGTGAATGTATTGAGTACTCTCATTGTCTGACTGCAATAGAGCATGACGTGCCTTATCAGTAAATCAATACTGAGCGTAACTGAGTTCAGCTATAACTAAGGAAAGGTTTACAGTACATTTGTATATTTAAAAAAAATGTTGTTTTTTTTGCACAATGGTTTGCACAATTTATAGAATATAATGTGGAAGCATAGTTCTGCTATAGTTGAAATGGACTACGGGTGGTAATAATAGAATACTAGAGTTGAGTTCAGTCATATTATCTCATCCTTGAAGCTAATTATCTATTGACCACTATCCACATAAGGTCAATGGGTCACCAGGAGAGCGAACAACAATTCATGTTGCACCCCTGTCGAGGTACTCAATGGCTTAAAACATCTCAAAGCACCTATGCCAATTACCCTCTGAACGGCAGAGCAGACACACGAGCCACATCACATCATCGATAAAGGATGATAAAATTATAATATTAGAGTTAGTGTGCTGCATGAATTGTAAACCGGTTGCCACGTCTGACTCTGACATTAAATAAAGGAGATCTGATCCAGGAGTTGTCAAGACACGAGGAGATCAAAGACATGGCCAGAGCATGTGCAGCATAAAAGTGCTGGTTGTGAAAATGTATTTATAAGTAGATTTAGACTAGCTTGATGCTGCTGTGTAGAAGCTTCATGAAAAGAACCGTTCATTACTGAATCATGAACAATACCATGGCCATGCAATTCAGTAGGCTTTGTCCTTTCCCCTGCCTTTTCTCTCCTCTTGTTAAATTAGCAAGCAACACTACCCATTCTAGGAAAAACATTTCAACCTTTTTCCATATATTAGTCACAGGGTTAACATGTGTATAAGGTCCACAATGCGGCAGAACTACAAAGACAGTTTGTCTGAAAGAAGTCTCATTTGTCATCCTGCATTTTAGATGTGCACGTTTACTCTATACAGGAGGACGACTGTATGGATTAGCTTTAATTTTATCACGTTGTCAGAATCAAAGCACATTTGTTTTGTCCACCACAGAGCAAATGCGACAAAGAGAATCAGAGGTTTAGGCAACAACTGATGCTGTCAAGCTAGGAGGTGGCACCACTATATAGCTGGGACAACAACAAAAAAACATAATACCAATGCTTCTACAGAGAGAGCAGATCTCCTTAGATTCGTCAGTTCAGTACCCGTATTCAAATCTTTACTTATTAAAATGCTAGTTATGACCTTAATAGTAAATAAATCTACTGGTTTGTACCATTTAAGTTTTTTTTTAATAATATATTTCTACTCACACTATTATTTTGTTCTTGGGTCTTTTCAGTTTCTGCTCTGTTATTATAACATGACAATACCCCAGAGTGGGAACATCTTCAAACTGCTTGATTTTTCTGACCAACAATCAGTTTGCGATAATAAAGTTTGCGATAATAAAGCTAATAGAAAAGTGGAAAGTCCTCACATTTCAGAACCAGAGAATGTTTGGAGTTTTGACTTGAGATTAAATGATTAATTTAATCAATTAATTGTCAATTAATCATTTATTAATTGACTTGCCAATTTATTTGATTTCTATCGACTAATCAATTAATTGACTAATTGTTTCAGCACTAATAATTAGTTTGATGGCAACAAAAACCAGAGAGCGTCTGACTGCCGAGTGTTTCTGTAAGCCAGCCTGTGATTTTATAAGATTGCTATCTGATAATATATCATTTGTTGGCTGTAGTTATTATTGATTAATGTGACTAATGCTGCTAACTCTAAAATGGAGACAAAATGTTTCAGCTGACCTTTCAACTGAACAAAATATTCATTGTTCATTTGTAGCTCAGGTATATTGTGTTTGCACATTGAAGCAGAGATGTTTGCCTTCTGTTGGTGGAGGTGATAAAGCGCTTAAACCAACAGTCAGGTAAACATGTTCACTCATACTTTGGTAATGCTTAGCTTTATGAGCAATGCATACTGGTACATGTAGTTACTGATGGCGAGGCTCTTTGTACGAAGACTGGTTCCTGCGGTAATATGAATGGTGCCAGATGTGTTTTAATGACTATCAGAACAGACTGGATGCCCACATAATACGTTTACAGTGCTTTACTATTCTGTAACACGGCTGCATAATGAAAGCTTGACCTTGCTATGTCTTGACACAACATCTGAGAGCAGATCTGGATTCAGTTCCAGAGAAGAGGAAGTTCCCTTCACTGGCTCATTTGTTGCGTAAAGCATATGTCCATGTCACGAGTGACACAGGACAGGACCACCTGAGACAAACAGCATGTGCATCAGCCACATGTATCACTGCATTAGAGCTGGGAGGTACCGGCTGGCTGACAGACATTTCAAGTTTCCTACTTGTGAGGTGACTGAAGCTTACAGAGAACATTGGTGTTATCTGTTTAAAGTAATGAGGCCTCTTTAAGTTTAGTTCTCCCTCATCTTGATTCTGGTCCCCAAAGCTTTTTCCACTGATTGCCTTGATCTTATTAAAAGGGTCATGGTGTTAAAGACGGGAAAACGTGCAGATTATGTATGTCATGTGCAGGAGAACGCAGAAGTGCTTACAGTGCAGAGGGTTTTTAAAGGGGAGGGTAGTACAATAAAGGCAGGGGGGCTACGCTTGAATCCTCTTAAACCTTGACCCCTCTTAAACCTTGACCCCTTCTTAGTCTCAAGGTGTCAACAAACAAGGAGAATTAACTGCTTGTATCAACATGAAGAGTCCACAGTGAATTATTAGGTCTGCATTCAAACTAAATGCGATCAGTCTCTATATGATGAAACATTTTCCATATTTGGTTTTAATTGTTAGACATAAGAAAATATAACAACAGATCCTGCTTGACAACTGGTGCACTTTTTTTCCTTACACATTACAATATCTAATAAAAATTGCTCTCTCTCTCTCTCTCTCTCTCTCTCTCTCTCAGTAAAATCTGAATTTGTGATTGATCTCATTGAAGCTGTTTCAGGCCTTTAGGTGAAATAAAAGATACCCTTCTCCCCTAATGACGTGAGCCGTGGCGCTCTTTTTCCATTTGCTGCTGAGAGTGAGCTTACTGCCCCCTCCTCTTTCTTTCCGTGGTTAAATAGCAAAGCGCGCTGCTTCTCGTGGTAGACAGCCTACTTTACATAGATAATCCACCTGTAAGAACTACATAAAGAGGTAGATAACCCAGCAGCACTTTAATATGTACTCAAACAAAAACGAAGGACCGCGTAGAGGAAGATCTTTTGACTCCATGAACATCGGCTTGGAAGAAAAACTTCTGAACAATGAGGTAAGAAGAAAAGCCTAGTGTTTAATCCTTTGAAACAGACATCTGTCAGCAGCACGGTTGTTTTGTCCTGTTCATTTGCATGACTACTTTTTTGACAGCGGTGAGTAGATGGTCTTATTAAATAAGCCTTCACTTTCTCGTCAGCGCAGATTAATTTAAGCCGTTTTGTTATAGCTAGTGTAATTTGCGTCAAAGGGTTAAGAGGGTTAAAGTGGGATAGGCTACCTCCAAATTTAATGTCATAAAAGATTCATTATTGCTCAATCTGTTCACCATTCACTGATTTCCAAAGTAAAAAGACAAAAAAAGATAAAAGATAAACCGATCAGCCTGCAGGGATGTTTCCATTGCGCACACGGAAAAGGATACTGACGGGAGACATTTTCTAAAGCGATGTTGAATGTAGAAATCTATAAATCGCATAAATAACTACATGCATTCAGATTCAGCCTATTATTTTACAATCTTCGTCAGATGGGTCCCTTTTTTATTTCAAGGTTGCAAAAATGCTCAACAAAAAAAGCGGACAAACAACAAAAATACACCAAATAATCATGTTATTGGACAAGCGGAAGACACATTGTTCTCTAAACTGTGACTTAGCGTCCAGCTTCAGCAGGCAATCCGATTGTGTCTGTGACCTTCACCTGCAAACTTTGTACATGTTAAACAGAGTTCTTTATTAATTGTAGGCCTTTTCTGACAAACAGTGGGCTAATGCTCCACACATTCAATTATATCTAAAAGGGAATAAATGTGAAACAACAATCATCTCTCTCTCTTACAATGAGGATAAAAGAAAAATGGGTTACATTAAGCAGCAGTAATTGGACTTAACTGTAGATTAAAATTTGTAATAATCACATGGACTTTTAATGTGCATATTGAAAATAAATTTAAAGCTGTGCATACGTTGCATTAATACAGTTGGCATCAAGAAAGGTAAAAATAAGTATTTGATAAAGAACATGTGCACGTAAAATCATCGCACTTTGCAGCCTAAAACCTGCGGCGCGCTGCAGTAATTAAACTTACAGGGAGCTAATAATAGGCTTCCCCGCTGTCTAAATGAGATTGCAGTAAGGCGATGCTTTGAGACAGAGACAATATTCGTTAAACCGAGACGCAATGCGCTGACGCCGGGGAGCGTCCTGATCCAGTCTCCATAATGCTTTCAGGGATACTACCGACAAGGGTCCCCCGAAAACTGGTCTGCCGCACTGCCTACACAATGCTCGAAGGGTGGAATATGGTAGGCAGCAACTAAATGCATTTAACAAATGTACTCCTTTTCCACAAATCAGGCTGATCTATTAGACTGTGTGATATTTCGAAAGTCTAATGTAGTTGCACATGACAGGAATCAAATACAGTGTCTGAATCAGACGTTATGCTACGACTAAAGTAAACGAGAATACATTGCAGTCAATCAAAACAGATTAGTTTTCTGTGCTGTTGTTATTAATTTTCCGCCTGTGCAGCGCGTGCACAGCCATGCGTCAACGTGACAGCGCTGTCCAAGGTGCTGAAATACACAAGAGGGGTTGGTTCGCCTCCTGTGGTCACTAATATCAGTCTCTCTCTCTATGTATCTAATGTATTTGTATTACCTGTTTCATAAGTATGGATGTAAAGAAACAACCAATGATGCTTTTCCAGATCCAAATATTTAGATACTTCTGCAGCAGTTCTCTGTGACTCTCGAGCTCACTACTTACTACTTGTTGCGGGTGTTGCATGTTGTGCATTCACTTCAAGACCTGCCCTGAGTTATGGTTCAGTCGGGGGAAATGCATTGTGTAACATTGAAAGGTTCTCCAAACTATGCAGCACAGAACATGGGAGTAAAGTGCTATTTTCACAATAATGTTGATGCCACATTTTAAAAAGAGTTTATTTCTTTCATTACTGTTTTCAGATAAACAAATCAACATTCACAAAAATTGAGGAAAACACTGAAAAGAACAATACATCAGAGAAAGGGAGAGCAACAATAATATTTTCCCTCAAGAATGAAGTAGGAGGACTAGTCAAGGCGCTCAAACTCTTCCAGGTATGAACAAAATGATTATAGTCATGGTTCCTGTTTATATTAATGTATTTACCTGGAATAGAGTCTCCATTACAGAATAACAATTTCATACCATATAAATGTCACACATATGACTTATATACGTCTACCAGCAACTTATTCATTTATCATACTGATGATAAAGCTAATGTAGCAAACTTAAAAAATTAATCTCCATGTTTCTTGCAGGAAAACCATGTCAACCTTGTACACATAGAGTCCAGAAAATCCAAAAGACGCAACTCTGAGTTTGAAATTTTCGTGGACTGCGACAGCAACCACGAACAACTGAATGAAATAATCCAGCTGCTTAGAAAGCATGTGAACGTGGTAGATATGGATCCTCCAGATAACTCCTGTCTCGATGAGGAAGGTAAATGAAATCCTGAAGACACTGTATTACAAATATATTATATTAGACCGTATTATCAGCAAACAACTAATATTTTTTCTTCTCTCTACTCAGATATGTCTAATGTACCTTGGTTCCCAAAGAAGATTTCAGACTTGGACAAGTGTGCTAACCGTGTCCTGATGTATGGCTCTGAGTTGGATGCCGATCATCCGGTATGTACTGTAGGCACAAATCACACAACTGGTTGACTTAAAAAAAGGAAACTCCTTAATTTTGAAGCATTCTCATATCCATCTATGTTCCTCTCCATTAGGGTTTCAAGGACAATGTCTACAGGAAAAGGCGAAAGTACTTTGCTGATCTCGCCATGGCATACAGACAGTGAGCATTTCTTGTAGTATATTTTAATTGTTATTTTGGAAATATGTGCTGTTTTTACTTGATATTCATAGAATTATTCTTTCTTGTTGCAGTGGGGATCCCATTCCTCGTATTGAGTTCACAGAGGAGGAAGTGAAGACTTGGGGAGTTGTGTACAGGGAGCTCAACAAGTTGTACCCCACCCATGCCTGCCGGGAATACTTGAAGAACCTGCCACTGCTGTCAAAATACTGTGAATTTCGGGAGGACAACATCCCTCAGCTGGAAGACGTATCACGTTTCCTCAGGGGTAGGTTTTTAACTTTTACTTCAAATACAAAATTGGAAATGTCATTTTTAAGTATTTTCAGCTTTGTTAATGTAGTCCCTTACTCATCTGTGATTCAAACGTCTTATCTTCTCAGAACGCACTGGATTCACCATCAGGCCTGTGGCTGGTTATCTGTCCCCACGTGACTTCCTCGCTGGTTTGGCCTTCCGGGTTTTCCACTGTACCCAGTATGTGCGACACAGCTCCGACCCTTTATACACCCCAGAGCCGTGAGTAATATACAGTAATATATTTAGAAACAGGTAAAGTGTTCATATACATCTCTGGGTCCTAATATTCTGTTATTTTTCATTATCAAGGGACACATGCCATGAGCTGCTAGGTCACGTCCCGCTGCTAGCAGAGCCAAGCTTTGCCCAGTTTTCTCAGGAGATTGGTCTTGCTTCACTCGGGGCCTCAGATGACTCGGTTCAGAAACTGGCCACAGTGAGTGAGACTGATCAAATCAAATTCAATTTCTTATTCTCAAATATAAAATCTAAAATAATTGTCATTATCGTTTCTGTTTCATTGACTCTTATGTTACAGTGCTATTTCTTTACGGTGGAGTTTGGCCTATGCAAACAAGAAGGACAGCTGCGAGCATATGGAGCAGGACTGCTGTCATCTATCAGTGAGCTTAAGGTAAGATCATTTTAACAGGACCGTACAGTGGACATGTTAGCACAATCTTCCTCCTAATATTTTCCAACTGCGCACCATTAAATGTATTGCCTCACCATAGAATACACATCAAATGAACAGCTGTATATATTACTTACTATATTTACTTAAAATGGTTGCAACATCTGTTCTTTGTTTCTATATTACAGCATGCACTCTCTGGCAATGCAAGGATAATGCCTTTTGATCCAAAAGTTACATCCAAGCAAGAATGCATCATCACAACATTTCAGGATGTCTACTTTGTGTCAGACAGCTTTGAGGAGGCCAAAGTTAAGATGAGGTGAGCTTGGTTTCTCAGTAATTTAACATAATATATATTCATATTGATAGATCTTACATGGATAGATGAGAATTATCTACAAAGTGTTTTATATATAATTAAATATCTACCACATAAATTCAATGATGATATTATCTTCATTTCAGGGAGTTTGCCAAGACCATCAAGCGTCCCTTCACAGTCCGATACAACCCTTACACCCAGAGTGTGGATGTGCTAAAAGACACTCCCAGCATCAACAGCGTGGTGGAGGAACTTCGACACGAGCTTGACATCGTCGGTGATGCCCTAAGCCGGCTGAACAAGCAGCTGGGTGTCTGACTGCCCACATTCCAGTTGGAGTTATCCACATACAGTCCATCAACGCTTGCCATGTCACCCCCAAGCACCGCTGTAGAGATACTGCTTGTGTATCGCCCTTCGTCAGTACAATGAATGTGCACCGCTTTTGGCAAAACGCTCTGTTGTCCCCACTGCATGGTATACGGCTTATACAATTCACAGAGGTGCATAAGGTATGTTTAGCCACTTATATCAATAAAATGCACAAACCCAAAGAGCTGCTTAACCTGAGACACTGTTATGCTTCAGTTGTACTTGGCTCTATCGTCTTCTGTATTCCAAACATCAACGCGCTTTCATGGTACTTTAGTAACCTTTTAAAAATCCCCAGCTGTTACAAACACAGATGTGGTTTCCTCATCCTATCGTTACCTCTGCTGTTGTATATTATCATGTGCATTTTTTTGTATTCTTCTACTTCTTCGTCTTCACATTTAATCTTCCTCACTTGAGTGATGTGTATAAAATGTACCTTGTTTGTATTAAGTTGGTGTATGTATCATATTCCTTTTTTGTGTGCTGTTGAAGGAAATTATGAAAGTGAAAACTGGTGTTAGAAGAATGTTTTCTTGACTTATTACGACAGACTTGGCCCATGTAAACTGACCTATTTTATTTTATTTTACAGTGATGATTTTGAATACCTCTGCTTGAAGTGAATATAATTGTAGTACTCCTGAAATCAAAACATTATTTTTCTACTGTAAAAAAATATGAGTCATCATAAGTAGGCTATGTAATGAAACTATATATATATATATATACACACACACATATATATATATATATATATATATATATATATACATACACATAAATAAATAAATAAATAAATAAATGTTAAAGAGTTAATTGTGTCTCCAGTGTGTCAAATGATTTGTTACCTGTTGACTTACTTTTTGATGTCCTCATGGTGGGTTGGGGTTTGGTGATGGATATTAGATGCTGAGGAAGATGCTGATGATGATCATGGGGAATGATGACAGCGAGGACCCTGAATGTGGTGACAATAGTTATGTTCAGGTTGGAGTTTGTGTAGTCTATATCCTTGACCTTCCACATTTGGGTTGCTCCGGTGCTGCAGGAAATTCCGCCGGATGTGTAAGAGACGTGTTAATTCAACATTATGGTCATTTTGGAGGCTGTTTGTTGTGTTGTTGAACTGTATTGCGTTATACTTATATATATAGCACATTTCATACAACAGCTGTAGACTCAATGTGGTTAAAAAAAAGCAAAGATCATACATGACAAAAACCTATAAGAACATATACGATAAGAAGGTAGTGGCATTATTATTAAAAAGGGAACAATAAAATAACAATACTGATTCTAAAATGAAAGTTCTACCTGTTAGGTGACCCAAGAGGTGTTTCCAATATATATTTGTCCACCCCATTTATATAATTGAGAGTATAAAATAAAGTTAAAATAAAGTTTAAGCTAGGTGACTGTAAACTGGCAACTGATGTACTTCTAGGTAGGTAATTTGTATCAGTAAAAATATGAAATATTGAAATAAATCATAAATTGCTTTTCTGCTCACAAAATGAAAATCCATAATTCAATTTCTGAGGAACCAAACCCAAAACATCCGTTGGGACATTTAAAATGATGGATTATCCTTCCAGGACATTTCTACAAAGATATAAAGAGGACACTGATGTGGTCTGCTCATTTCGTCAGATAGTACCAGAAGATTAATGTCATCTTATTTTTAGGTCATGACCCCACTCTTTAATTTTTTGGCAAGATGTCTGAACATTTATTTCCCAAGACTCTGAATTTTCCATTTTCTATAAAAATGTATTGTATCTATATCCTATATAACATTTTTATGAACTAATTTGTGATTTTTGTCTATGTTCTTCTAATCCCCTAGCATGTTCTCTGTTTGTATGGTTTTATGCAGCGCTGGTTTTGTTTACCATGCATGTTACTTGGCAAAATGCTTTACGCCAGTGTCGCAAATCATAATGTAACGTTACTCATGGAAACTAGTTCACGGCCGGAGTTTTGTTTACACTCTTGGGTAAGTTCGTTATATTCACCGTTAAAGTGTTAAAGTTGTGTATGTCTGACCGTGTAGTTTAATTATGTCAAATACTCACCACCAATAGATTGACATTTCAATGGGGAACGTTTAGCACTTTTGCTAACGTTAGCTTAACTAGCTCCAACATACAACTAGCTCCAACATACAAGTGCAGCGAAAACAAACTGTCGTTAAGATTTGACTCGGAATTACTAGCTAGCTAGCTCTGTACGGTATTAACGTGATTAATGTCGTGTCCGTCAGGGAGCCAACAGCTACGGGCAGCTGGGACAGGGACATGTGGAGGACCTGTCAGAGCCCCGGCTCTCTGACACCACTGCTCTACAAAACATGGCAATACGGGCTCTCATCGGCGGCGGGGGTCACTCCGTGGTTATCACTGGTAGGTTAACTGTTCGCTCCTAAACCGCACGTTTCCTTTAAAATACAAGCCTGATAACGTTCAGCAATGTGAAGTCTGAACAATCATGTGTCGCCCCCTCCAGGCCAAATAAGTTAATGGTTGATGTTGTTGACTGTATTTAGTTAAGATAGTTTATTTGTTTTATTTTTATTTGACATACATTTAGCCAATTCCACATGGGATTATAAAACACCACTGTGTTTCAGACATCACAAATATACAGCAATACAATATACAACACAAATAGTAGAAGAAAGAAAGAAAACTATACTATTTTCTATTATTTGTGTAATTATATACACATCACATGTAGGTGAAAGGCTACTGGAAAATTGACTATTTAAATACATTATGGTTTGCAGTCAGTGTTTCTCTTTTTATTAATGTCTTTTCCTCATCTCCAAGCTCCAAGTAACTGTCTCATCTAAATTAAGACAGTTACTTTTACTAAGTTTCGTACATGAACAGCCAACTCAGCTGCATGGTTTTCTTATGTTTGTGGTGTATTTTGTGTTGGGCAGAGAATGGAGAGGTGTTTGTGTGCGGACAGAATCACCGAGGCCAGCTGGGACTTGGTCACAATGTAGACATCTCAACTCTTCAACTCTGCCCCAGCCTGACTCAGAGGGTCACAACAGTAGCCTGTGGTTGGGATTTTACTCTTCTTCTCAGTGGTGAGAACCATTTTACACTGGGATGTGGTGCTCTGTTTTACACATGCACTATGTTTAGAAGGATATAATAGTTTCATGACCGACGATTAAGCTTCTACCCCTGGTGTTCCTAATAGGCGGGATAATGGATAGGATAGGCATTTTATTTATCCTTCAGGGAAAATCTGGATGTCACAGCAGCCAAAAATGAGAGAGGACAGAAATTGAAATGCATAAGAAACAATTAAATATATGAAAGAATATGCAATAGAATGTGATTAGTGGATAACATGGCTGTAACAGTTTGATATATACTCGAATGCACCTACTATTACAGTAGATGACAGTATCTGGACAGTAGGAGCAGTCCTCACAGACTGATTCCACATTCATGTCTTAAAGAAGTTACTGTATTTCCAGGTTCCGACTTGTAATCACCATTTACGTCAACATCCAGTTTGTAATTACACTCAGGAGTTTTTCTGAAAGCCCTGATATATCCGTCTTGGCGCTTATACAGAAGTGCCTAAAAAAGCAAAACATATGGACTCACTACAGCTAGTTCAATCTTTTATGGTAATACAACCCACATTTTATGAATGTTTGGGCTATATTGTAAGTGTAGTTTTCCACCATCATGTAACCAACTCTGCAGTCATACGACTGTGTTGAGTTGTCTGATGACAGACACAGACATATGACATGAATGCAGCATTAGACTTACAGTCAAAGTGACCAGGGTTGTCCTAAAACCAGCAATAGCTTGAGGGCTCTCATGCAGACTAGCTTTGCCCTTAGGCCCCACCTTCTGTAAGTCTGCAATCTTGCTGTCTTTGAGAATTTATAGCACTGATGGTATGTTAAAAAATGGAATGATGGAGGAAGCCTGGAACTACCTTCTATCCAAAAGTTGAATATTTTAGTGTGATTTTTATATAGAGATATTTCTTTTCTTTTTATGTCACACCGAAAGATTGTGGTCGAGTACTGGCATGTGGCTCCAATGCATTTGGACAACTAGGTGTTGGACAAACAGTCACACACTGTGCAGATCTACTGGTTGTTGAGGTGAGCACAAAAAAAATAGTAATTTTCTGTTCTGCCCTCAGACTCAAACTGTGTCAGTGGGGGAAGTGTTTTACTTCTTCACAATATAATACACAATATAACCAGTCTAATGTTTGCCATACCTTTATCTTATCAATCCTGAGTGATCAAAACTGCTACAAACCAACTTCACCTCATGATCAGTTTGATCAGTTCCTTTGAAGCAGATGTGCTGTGTTTGTTCTCAGAGTCTGAAGGAGCCAGTGTTGAGTGTAGCAGCAGGACTCAGACATTCACTAGCTGTTACTGGTAAGTTTGCACCAAAGTGTCATTAGTGTGTTTTTATTTAGCAGTCAGTCCACAAATCCTAATTTTCTGTTCTGTCCTCAGTCTCAGGCTGCGTATATCAGTGGGGAAGTGGTCTTTTTAATCACGCTAAGAGAGCACTCAGTCCTCGCCCTGTCCCATCACACCTCAGCTCTACGGTACCCTCTCTCGTACCAGGTAAGTGAAACTCTGTACTAATTAGAAATAGGTACTGAAAAGAAAGTTTTTAGGCATTCCGTAATTTACAATGCCACTAATGATTGATAAATGTGACCACATACTTGTGTCTATGTTGCAGGTCTGGATCATAAGACCTCACACATGGTAACTGCAGGCTCAGCGCACTGTGTGTGCCTTACAGGTATGCCAACGGCATACACAGTACAGTTCATGTTACATTTGGTTTATTTAGCATAACTATGAGCCTCTGACTGAAAAAAAACATTCCTATCAGCCTGGAAATTAAAAGAATGATATGTTGGAAATGTTTGTGAGTTCCAAACTTGCAAAAGATTGCTAAACACAACCAACAAACAAGGCAGCAGATCTACTTCATTTATCAGCCCATATTAAAGAAAAAGCTTGATTTTGTATTTATTGGGATTTTGGATTCAGGCATCCCAGCAAGATATTTGCACCAGAAACAATAAGAAATGGCTTCCAAGGCTGACACCTTCTTTCTAACAAACAGTTCAAGTTTAGATAAAAGATGGGTTCTTCTCAGATCGAGGACAGCAAACTTCCAACACAAAAAAGGACAGGAGCACTGATGCTTAGAAGTGTGTAATTTCACTGAATGGACATAAGCGAGGCTATCGTTTGAAAGCAGATATGCAAAGCATTTTGTGCTGCTCTTTCTCTGTCTTTAACTTGATGTTCATACATCATGTCTGGCCTCCCTCCAGTCCTGTAATTAGTTGACCAGCAACACTCAATTACTGCTCTTTCTTTCTGTTGCTGCCTCTGCTGAATTAAGAATAATGTCGCTCCTGTTGACTGCGCAGGAGACGGTGATTTGTTTCTGTGGGGAAGCAACAAGCACGGCCAGCTGGCCACCACACAGCCCTTCCTGTCCTCTCCCACTCTTGTGAAGCGCTCACTGCTGGGTGGAGAGAAAGTTATCAGTGTGTGGAGCGGATGGACGCACATTGTTGCTCAAACAGGTGAAACATAATAACACATATTATGTCGTCAGTTTTAACAGGATTTAAAGGACAGTTGCCATACCTGAACAAGGCCATCATCTATTTCAGAGAGTGGGAGAGTGTTCACATGGGGCAGAGGAGATTATGGACAGCTGGGCCGACAAACATCAACCAGTCAGAACCCAGAGCTGCAACGGTCTGCTCCCTCAGCTGACGGTGGAAACCAGCAGGCTTGCCTCCCTGCAGAGGTTAATGTCCTCCGTGGAGCGACACAGGTCAGACTTATCAGTGTTTGACAACTCTACAGACTGAAAAACCTATAAGGCACATGACAAACGTTTATACATGTAGTATTGTGTTTTAGATTAATTATATACTGTATTGATTCTTATTGTTGTGGCCATCGCCCTCGTGTTTTAGCAGTAAATGTCACAGCAGCAGGGGGCAGCAGACAACCACAAACAAAACAGGTAGCTGAGGGTTGTTTTATGTGAGGTAAAACAGTGACTGAATGAGAGCCAAGCCCACTAAGAGTAGCTTCTTAATGGTTTGCATCACTACATCTATTGTGTAGAGTGCACACATACTGCCAGAGGACCACTTAGATTTAGTGAAGGCAGAGATCTCTTCTCCCATAAGGGCAATTATGTGAGAGCATCGTGGGATTGCAGCAGTTAAACTGACGTCTAAATGGCAGCTGTATTGTAGGAGATTGTTGCCAATAAAGTTGATGTCAGGGACAGGCAAGGGCAATCTCTGGGTCATTCTTCCACTGCACACATGATCATTTCAGCAGCACTGGCATATGTCAAGGCATAGTCACCTTGCGTGTGTAAAGCTGAAGGCAAGATGGATTGGTGGTTGGGCTTATGAATCTCTCAGCCCAGCCTACCATGTTAGTCCTCCTAACACACTCCATATACACCCACAGAGACAATATTTGTTACACTGTCACATTTTTATGAGGCCTATGAACATTACTGGAGTAACAAATTATAACCTGTCAGTGGTTCAGGGATCAATTGGTGTGTTTCCATTCATGGCTTGTCACAGCTGTATGCTTTATCAAAAACATTGCTTTATCAAAGCAGTTTAAACTGTATTAGCAAGGATACATAATTCAATGACTTTTATTGCTAGTAAATAAGAGCTCTGTCTCGTGTTTTTACTCTTGTTGAGCTTTGTAGGTTTCAGGATCAGAATTTAAACGTGTCCCCTCAGTTCTTATAGCAGTTATGAAGGAGAGGACTGTGAAAAAAAGGTCAGTCATTTATAAAAGCTTTTGGTCATCAAAGGCAGGCACACACACAGCCCTCCTGAGACAGTTGCATTAACTCCTCCGGTGTGTTCTAGCTTTTATGAATGAGCTGGCTTTTCTGTTCTAGTTTTCTGCTCTGCCGTCTGATGATGCACTGTGGAGTGAGGGCTTTGAAATATTGAAAAAAACTCTTGTTGTATGCAGTTTTGAATAAAAGTTGGATGACTACATCCTGACGCATGGAATTCTTTTTCAGTTTCAGAAAATATTTGGTTACAAAGTATCTCAATATCCATGTTGGCATAAGAAATGGTGGCTATTACAGTCTTAAAGTTGTCTGTCTGCATGTAACACACATTTAAAACCCTTTCTCTACAGATCGCATGCGGATCTGAACATAACCATGCCATTGTAGGTGAGTGTATTCTCTCTTCTCATTTTCTTTTTGTATGTTATTTTCAAAAACTGCTTTGTTTTGCTGAATTAGAACCTGTAATATTGATAAGCATGAACATCTAAGATGAAACACAAGTGCACTGGAAAGATACATCAAGGATAAGCGGTTTCTGAGAAATTAAGCAAAAATAGCCTAAACTTGCAGTTCTGATTTCAGTAACTGCATGTGCCTGAAACAAGAGACTTCACCTTTTGGAGTGACATGACTCTGGCTCTTACTAAATAAAAGAATAGGGAATACACATTGAGTCAAAGAATGAGTAAGGGAGCTGTCTAATACATTACAGTTAAACATGAGTGTGAAATAGTAATCCTTCTGGTAATGCCGCATTTCTGAGGTCAGCTCATTGCTCTGTGACCTTTGCATCAGGAAGTAATTACAGCATGGATAGATGAGTATCATTGACAGAAGCAATTACCCGTACAGGCCTGCAAAAGAGCTGAATTAACCACACTCACATTTACAGGCATGTTTTTCCAGTTCCAGATTGTTTGGAGAGCAGTCTCCCTTTGTCTACATAAGAACAGAACATAGACATCGCAGCTACACACATCCCTTATATAATACTAAACAAACAGACATATTTGAGTGTTTGTGGCTCCTTGTCAGATTTACAAAGAAAATAAATATGCTTTTATTCTTTCCAGGCTTGCCAAAAGTCTCTTGCTTTCCCATAGGCACAGACATTTTGGAAGTAAAATCTTCTGCATTAAATTTTGAACACTGACCCACTTTTATTTTTACGTCGGCATGAATTTATAAACCGCGGATGAACACTGACACACAAGCACAGAGTTCCATTAGAGAGGACACGCTGGACATCGCTGGTATTTCTACAAGCAAATTATTGTTCTGATCAATTTGAATAGTTAACTGGAAATGCCATTATAATTAAAGGAAATTGTTAACGCTCAGTGTCCGTCGTGATGGCACTCCTCACAAAGCTCTGCTCTGTGCTTTCAGAAGTTCAGAAGTGATGTGATGAGAAAGCAAAACCAGTAAATGGAGAGCTCATGTGAACCTCCTGCACCTCACTCTTCTGCCATGCTGTCCTCCTTTCCTCCTGTCTGGAGCGCAGTGGCAGGAGCAATGAAATAGCAAAACAGGATTGGAAGCAGAGACCTGAGTACTGCTATTTCTGGTGCTGAAGTAGGTCACATGGAAAGGAACCGAGAGCATTGCATGCTACTTGCGATATCTGTTGCACATTTGCACCTGAGGATGTGCTCCTCATGTATGAAATTCATCATTGTGGTCAGACGTGGACACAGCTCATCCAATCTGAGGAAAGATGTGTGTTTATGTGAACATTTGAACAGGAATGCATAGGGACAAACACCTTACATCAGATCCCATTTTAACTTGGACAGTACGTGTAGTATGGTGTAAGTCCTACATATTGTGTCACTGTGGTATTTTTAATTAGGTGTGAGATTTTAAACTGTCAATTGTAAAACCAAATGACAGGATTTGTTTACAAGGAAATGGCTTTTTGCTCAAGTGTCTTGATTTCTGTCCTTTTGTTGTGCAGAATATTGTGCAGGCACTTTGTTGCCATGGAAACACTGATGTGCTGTACTCCTGTCAGTAAGTCCATGAATTAAGCACAGCACCAAAACAAGGCTTTTTTCCCCCCAATGAACGAAACACGTCAAGACATTAAGCTAACTAATAATAATGAAAACCAGGATATTTACTGAATAAACCTAATCAAAGATGGAGACACATGCACTCCAGTTATAAATACATGTAGTATCTTAAAGACGGAGCAACATGTGCATTTGTAATGTAATAAGCCATATCTGGCAGAATGTCACACTGACATAAATGGCTGGCATCACATCTCGGTCTACTAACTGGCCAAAGCATATGTGTCACTTAGCGAATCCAAACCTTAATGCCACCAGTTGTTTTGAAACATGTGGAAAACGCAGGAAGGCAAAGAACCCCCCCCCCATGAAAGAAATGTAAAAAATGGCATGAAAGACACACAACAGCAGGATGGGGAGAGCTTGAAGATGTGTTACCCTTGAGAAAGCAAGCTCGCTTCTGTTGCCATGGCAATGGAGCCTATTAGGTAACTGTGTTGCCATGGCACGTGTCTCCTCTGTGATGCAGACCTGACCACACCCACCAACAAGCTCACCAGCTGTGAAGAGCAGGGAGGCTCTATTGCTGTGTGTGTGTGTGTGTGTGTGTGTGTGTGTGTGTGTGTGTGTGTGTGTGTGTGTGTGTGTGTGTGTGTGTGTGTGTGTGTGTGTGTGTGTGTGTGTGTGTGTGTGTGTGTGTGTGTGTGTGTGTGTGTGTGTGTGTGTCCGCATGCTTTCTGATTTTTTGCACCCAGCCTTTTTTCTTAAGGCTACTAATTTTAGGCTACACGGTACAGTGCTGCAGCCCGTCCCTCTCTCCTGTCAGCTCCACTGACCCATGACCCCTCTCCTTTTCAGGGGGTTGTCTTCTCTCCTGGGGCTGGAACGAACATGGAATGTGTGGAGATGGTTCACAGAGCAACGTCTTTCAGCCACAGCTCGTTTCTGGTCTCATACCTCTTCTAATTGGCTGTGGAGCCGGACACTCTATGGCAGTGTGCGCTGCGACGACTGACTCAAGACAAAACTCTGCAGTGACTCCACCTCAGTAACATCGGAGCAGGAACATTTATTTAGCACAAGGCAATCGGAGACAACAAAAAAAACGGAATGACTTTGTGAATGAACAAAATTCTGACTGATTTAGGGTGCTTATTGGTGCCTTGCAAAGCTCACATGAGTATTCTAAGTGCCTTTGAATATACTGTAACTTTCACCTTTTAATAGACTACTTGAGCTCTTTGAAAAGATCAGGCTTTAAACTGCAGTCATCATTAATAGTGTGGTGGACACAGGCTGAGTTATGTTACATGTGGACAGAGGCCATAATTTCCAGCCCATCACTTTGATGGACATGATCGGGGCCGATGACTTTGCAGGAAATGACCATGCCTGTGGCTCCTGGTCCACCTGCCATGTTTGTCTTTCTAAAGAAAGCCATTAAGAATCATGTAAGGCATGGGCTAGACTGGTGCTATAGCTCCATCTTCCTGCGTCAGCGGTTTTATTGCTGTGATCCTGAGTGTCAGAAGGCAGTCAATCTCTGCACATCCCTGGGTCATCTCATGATTTAACACGTAAACAGACAATGAGTGCAGTATTTTTTCTTTGGCAACTCTCCATCACTTATTTATATTCTTGGCAGTCTGTCATATTCTTTGATGTTCCATTTGTCTCATTTCCACCACTTTCATACTCTCTACTTTATTAATCCCTCTTGGGAGAAATTTGTCCACTGCATTTGACCCAACCTACATATTTATGAGCTTTAGGCAGCCGCAGTGCAGCATGCAGGGACCAACAGCAGGTCTGAAGCCAGTGCTATGGTCAAGGGCAATGGCAGGACTCAATGGTTAAAAAAGTTTTTATTTTATCCTTATGATTTATGCAAATTATAAATATAACAAAAACATATCACTGATTTATGCATTAATAAAAGTTGAATGAATGTGCTTATATCTGGATTAGTTTGAAAAATAAATCAACACTCGTTTAAAATGATCATTTCTGTGTTTTCTTTTATTTATCACTATTTATTGTACAAGCCTGAACTGTATCGGTCAAAAAAGACACAAAAAATCCCGAAACAACAAACCAATCAAAACGATCACTGAACACCTTATTGAGATAACTAACCACAAAATGCAAGGTGTTCAAAACACACACTCTCAAGTCTCACTAAACGGCACATTAGTTGCCTCTTAGTTGTGTTATTGATCCGTTTAATAACAGCTGCTGTTATTGTTCCATGTCAGATAAGGATTAGCACACTGTCCCCCCATTTGTTCTCAGCTCTATTGCTGTACCTGATCAGTAACAGATCTCAAGTTGTTGGCAGTGTGTTTGCAGTTGTTTGGTAAAAAGGTGGTCCCTTTTCACTAACTTATCCACACAAAAATGAAGCTGCTCTCTGTACTCAATGGCCTTCCTCTAGGTTTTTAATTAGGTATGCTCATTGCTTGACTTTAGAAACTGATCCGTATGGGGGTCCTTATTCTATCTTTGTGCTTTTTGAGTACCTAACTGACTTGTTTTCAATGGCTGGTGACTGATGACTAATGTCAAATAAAATGTACATTAATTCATCATGTTGGTTAAGCTATACTCCTGAATGGTAAGAAGAATTTGCATAACAGAGGCACTTGTCCAGTATGTGTGTTATGTTTTGGCAATGGTTAGTATTGCATACTATGCCAATTTGCATGTGTGCAGAAATATATTGTACCACAGAATAATTATGAATGTCTGAGCTGGTATATGAGTCAATGTATTTTATATATAAGCTATCTTTGTTAATCAAAGTGTAGCTACATATAAATATATGTCAACATTTAATGAATGTTACATATCTAGTATTCCTTTCTGAATAACCTCATTTAAGATTTGAATCACCAAACAATTATTTACTCTAAACAGCACACTTTGACATTTTAATGCCTCATTAAGTAAGAGTTAAGGTAAGAGTGGTGTTTCCTTTCTTTTTTTCTTTCTTTTTTTAAAGTATGACCTTTTTTCATTTTTTTGTGGATGTTATATCTGATGCCTGAAAAAATATCAAAGGAATGTTAAAGGTTCAGTGGTGCAAAACAGTGCAAAAGTCTACAAAGATGTGACGGTGACAGTGCAAAGTTAACAATTTGTTTTTAACTGTTAAGTCTGGCTGACGTGAGAGATTTTTTGCTGGGTGATTAAAATCGGAGCAACATTTTTTTTTCTTTCAACAGAAGAAGCACACATATATTTGATGATCATTCAAAAACATTGGTACACAAAACATCGGCACACAAAAAAGCGTATTTACAGCACTGGCACACACCAAAAATAGGCACACAAATTACAACACAGTAACCAGTCACAGATACTGAGCTACATAAGGCTTGACAACAAAACTTCCTCAGTGCTACATCTATGCTGAGTTTGTGATGTACAGGTTGTCGCTGTCCCACACACCCATTTAAAAAGACTAAGTAATACACACAACAATGTTTACAGCACTATCAGGTGGGTGATGGGCCATTATGAGTCATACACATAGTGGTTGGGACACCATGGTTCATAACACAAACTGACTCTGTTGGTTGTCTGCTCCGGTGCTGTCGCTGGGTCTCTATAAACATATAAAAAAACAATAACAAAAATAAATTATTACACAAATTATGTATAATGGTGGAAATGGTGGCGATGATGGATACCTCTGCAAGAGATGAGACATGACACAAGCTTGGAGAGTAAAGAAAATGTGCTCCGTTAGTTCCTCATGGTAAACGACAGGTTTACCATGTATTTCCCATGCTTAGCCAAGGCATCAGACAACGGTGTACTGTCTGTGTGCAGAGGTTAGACTCTGAGTCGGTTAATAAACATGCCCAGTCATGCTGCGTTTAACAGGTTGATGTACAGTAGTTCGGTCATTGTCATGCGTTTGTATACTTTGCGTCATGCTCTCACAGTCACCTTGTATGTTATTTGACCCGGACACAGGTAAACAGAGGGTCAAACAGCAGTTGAAAGCACTAGCTGTGAGCCAGTGGGAAAGGAAAGTTGTATGTATGCATGTGCTGTTGAATAAAAACGGAGTCTAAACGCTCGTTGTGTATAAAATTTATTTCATGCAAGGACTTGTATTTACATATTTTATTTGAATACTTTTCTGTTGCATAAATGGAAAATACATGCATTTACCTTTCCCCCAAGTAGACCCCTATCCCATGCTGTGTCGTATTGTACTTTTTTCCACTTGATTTGCATGAGCATATAAATCACCTGCATCTCTACATCAAATCTTCACAAGGTTTTTTTTTCTTAAATATATAATGTCCATTAATTACCACAAGAGACATGACTCGAAATGTAAAACTGCTCATTCAGAATAAAGACAAACCTTAGATGAGTTGCTATACTTATATCTTCTTCTAGAAATCACTGTTTTGTGATTGGTCAACATAACATTTGTTAAAGTGCCCTGAAAAACTTGTGCATAATTATTGGGACAGCATCAATACATTTAACAGTAACAGTATTGATGTTTTAAATCAATAGACATACATACTGCCGTAGTCATTGTGACATTTCTAGTAACTCAATATATTTTGGCTCTGTAAAGTTGCCTGGTCCCCTTTAATAATTTGTGCTTTATCATACAAACATTTTTTTGAGATAGGGAGTTTAAAGTTTTTTATTCAATTTATTTATTATAAAGTAATTTTTTCTGCTTGGAGCTCTGTATCCCCCTAAGGGTTAGAGCCTAGCATGTGTTAGCTGATATAACAATATTAACCAATTTACTTTTACTGTGATTAAGAGTACGAGGGTGGTGCAAAAGGTACAAGGTGCACCCTATAAAATAAAGCTTTTGTTACACTGTTATGAGCATAGTATAAACATTATAAAGTGTATTGATGCTACACTGGGAGCACGTATGTAATATTTCAATGTATTACTTGCTTTTCCTTTGACTCACCAGGTATGAAGGCACCGTTGTTTTATAATTCATGAGCCTTGCTTTAATTTAGGCATCACAGCAGTAATAGAAGTTGCTGCAGATTGCGGATACTGTTTAAAAACTAATAACTACCAGTAAATATATCTGTATAAAACTATTTATGCTCATAACAGCATTAGTTGGCTTTATGACATATTGTTTAAGTCAAATCACGCTATTTTAGTTGGAGGCCCCAGTCAAATGAATACAAGAAAATAAATATATGAATTTGGGGAAAGGCAAAGAATGGTGGCTACATACAAATCTTTGCTATGACTGAGTCTCTTCTAAAGCTGTCTCAAAATGCAATAAAAATGACAAAGCTTTTGAAAGAAAAAAAATCTTTTCTTTTCTTACAGGTACTGCGATAGATACAGTTAGCTTCTTGTTGAACATAATTTATCATGCAGTGCATGCAAATGAACACAACAGTTTTAGTTCTGTTGACATTAAATGTATTCATCACTAGTATCATAGGAATTGTCACCATCTTCATATTGCATTGAACATCATGTTCAAATTTCTTTTTTAATGGGCACAGATAACATTGAGCCTCGTTTGGATTGCACTTTCAGAATGATAACGTCTCTACTTTGCAACATACAAAGCACTTAAGAGGATTTCCCTTAACAGCTGGCAATGGTACCTTTTGGATATGTTTCAGAGCCATATATTGGTAATGTCCAGCATATTATTAGCAGGGGTTACATCTTATGAAAGTTTCTTTCACAAAATTGTAAAAAGCAGATGAGATAAAAGTTATTGGCAGAAGAATATGCGAGATCAAAAGCAACAGAGCAACAGGCAATGATGTAAAGGGAAAGAGTGAGTTTAGCCTGTGGTAGAAGTAGAACAGTGCTTTTTCTGCAACTGAGGTGACCCATGCAGAGTGGCAAGTGCCAATGCTTTCTAGTCTAGGATATGATGACACACCCAAGGAGAACACTTGGGTAAGCTTGAGTATAAGACACAGTTAAGATACAGTTTTCCAGAAAAAGAATGAAATAAAAATGAAACAAAAACAAGAGTGAAGGCAAGTGTAAAACCAAAATTTGACAGGTAAGAAGTGTGGACTGGCCTTCCAATGGCATTGTGTCTGCTACTGAACCATGCTACATAATGGATGGGATGGGGGAATGTGAGTGCTGCATTAGACAAGGTGGGCTGCAGGGCAGGGCGGACACTGAGGACACTCCAGAGGCATCCCCGCTCATGCCAGACATGCTGTTAAGGCTCCAAGGCTTTTCATAACCTTCAGTTGAAAAACAGAGAACGTTCTGAGTACACTGCAGCACTGAATCCATAACAAATGTTTTGGATGTTCCTCACTGGTAATACTACACCTGTTGCTTTCTTGTTTTTGTCTCCAAAGAAACAGGTCAACACAGACTTTGAGACAGATTATTCTCCATGCATTGAGTGTATCAGGAGTACAACAGCATGCACCGGGTGGTACTGGAATGGTTTGGAGTATAACACTACAAAAGACTCGAAAAGGTAGGCACCTCAGGCAGGGAATGTATTCTCAGCTACAGGTAGAATTTCATACTGTACGCTATTAACTGTTGATATGCTGGCTGCACTCACAGACTAATGTCACTTTCTTAGACGAATGATTTGTAGATTAATACTAAATAAAATAAACACAAAGGCTTTAACCCTGGTATTAAAGTGTAGAAATCAGTAAATTAGAATTTGGCTCTATATAACATTCATAACAATATTTGACATTAGACTTCCTCCATTTGTGTTGTGCTCCTTCACCATACTGATAGCACCCCTCAGCAAGACACTTCATGCACTGTTGTGGTCAAGAGCAATGTACTCATAAGTCAGGGTCCTGCATGGTATTTATCATTAGAACATAAATACATACGTGGTACACACATAGCACATCAATATTTTCTTAGGCATGTAAGACAACATATTCTAGACCATATAAATCTTGAAAATAGCTTTCTTACTGGTAAATAAATAGGGGTATTACATTATGCATGGTATCAAAAAATATATTATGTAGATGTGGACAATTATTATTGACATTTGTGGTGATTGTGCTTGGCTTTAATAGATGTTAGTGTGACTTGAAATATATACAAATCCCAAAGGGATGATTGAGGAGAAGCAGCTGCTGTGAAAGTGTGTAATAAGAGGTTTGCTGTTGTTGTTGGTGTGTGTGTGTGTGTGTGTGTGTGTGTGTGTGTGTGTGTGTGTGTGTGTGTGTGTGTGTGTGTGTGTGTTTTGTGTGCCTGTGAAAAACTGAGGCATAACACTCAGCAAAGAGGGAAAAAAGAGCGTGTCCTGTCTCTATCGTCTACAGGGTGTCAGTGTCTTACAGGGGCTTGTGATTGGCTGTTACTGTACGTACCCCTCCTCACTCTGCCCCCTGTGTGGTTGGGGCGTTCAGCAGTGGTGACTAGGAAGCAGGGCCGCTCTCTCTCGCTGGGGCTGAAGATTTCCTCTGGAGATATGGCCTGGTCTATATGAGGGCAATCTTCGTTGGCCAGCGCTGCGTTAGCTGCTTCACCGTTCAGCTTGGAATCTTATAAGAAAACAACAAAGAAAAAAATCTGGTTTCATATACCAGCTTTTATCAGAATTTAAGTGCCACATTTTTAATCTATCTTCAGTTTTCACGTTCTACTACCTGGATGCACACAGGGTTTAACGAGTGCAATAATACGGTTTGGCTGCTGTCTAATGTTTGCTTTGCATGTTGTTCTCTATGTTTTCGAGCACAAACTGTATCAGGTCACTTTATCTTTGCTCTAGTGCCACCAAAGCAATTCAAGAGGAAATCAAGTGACTCCTGCATCTACTTTCATGTTCTTAACATCACAAATACATGATTATTTTCAGACTCTCAGTAAGTCTTAAGAGAGAGGAGGAGTGAATCACTCAATTAAGATGTGCAAAATCAATATCTTAAGATTACTCACAGTCTGCCTGAAAACCTCTATTCTCCTATTCACATATGTTATTGATTGTTTTCGGTGGGAAACTCATTTGTTTAATCTTATGCCTAAATCATCAGCTGATTAAAGTGTGGAAACAGACAAACAATGAAAAAGCTGGTGATGTGGCTGCTTCAGGAGGACAGAGAAGTGATGAGACAACAGTTTATCAAAGTATACATCATCATCTTTCTTTCTTACCTTGAAACTTTATCTCGAAAACGTCGTCATGGGGTATGGGGCTCGGTTGTTGGGAGCTCATGCTTGACTTACAGAAGTTTGGAGAACCTGGTTGGGGTGCCCGAGGGATATGCCTATTCTTTTTCTTTGGTAGTTTCTGTTTTGCCATGGCCAGAGAGTAATACATTCCAAAGTTGTTGACAATCACAGGGACGGGCATGGCGATGGTCAGCACACCTGCCAGGGCGCACAGGGCTCCGACCAGCATACCAGAGGTCGTCTGAGGGTACATGTCTCCATAGCCGAGGGTCGTCATGGTCACCACAGCCCACCAGAATCCAATCGGGATGTTCTTGAAGTGTGTGTGATCACTGGCTCGAGGGTCGTTGGGGTTAGCTCCAATCCGTTCAGCGTAGTAGATCATAGTAGCAAAGATGAGGACACCGAGGGCGAGGAAGATGATGAGAAGCAGGAACTCGTTGGTGCTGGCCCTCAATGTGTGGCCAAGCACCCTCAGTCCCACAAAGTGACGGGTCAGCTTGAAGATACGCAGGATCCGCACAAAGCGGACAACCCTCAGAAAACCCAGTACGTCCTTAGCTGCCTTGGAGGAGAGCCCGCTGAGGCCGACCTCCAGGTAGAAGGGCAGGATGGCCACAAAGTCGATGATGTTCAGGGCGTTCCGAATGAAGTCACATTTATTCGGGCAGAAAGTTATTCGCATTAGAAATTCAAAAGTGAACCACACCACACACACGCCTTCAATGTAGGTGAGGTAGAGCGCAGTCTCAGTCTCCTGGTAGGTGCGCACCACTGTGACGTTGTCCACCACCTCCACCTCGGTGCGGTTAATGATGGGGTTGAAGGCTTCGTGGGTCTCCAGACAGAAGGTGGTGATCGACACCAGAATGAAGAACAGCGAGGCCAGAGCAACCCACTGAGCAGGAAATATATATAGGGTGCAGAAGCAGAAATAGAGGGGAGAGAGGAAGGGGAAGAAGGACAGAGAGGAGCACAGTAATTCATGCAATGTAATCAAGCTCAACACCCAGCAGCCATTCTTAGCACAACACAATGCAATTCAATCTATTATCAGAGACAGTGCCGTCTGGTGTGACAGTGGCATTGACACACTCTCTCACTCCCCTCTTCCTCACTTTCGCTCTCTATGTGTCTTGATTCAAAAGCGTCACTGTAAAAGTGACAATCAATGCGAGCTGGCCGTTCTCGCTTCTCTTCCCACTGCTGTATCTCCAAGGTCATGGCATTTTCAAGGATATGCTACATTATAATTACAAAGAGCCAGCAGCAGGATACGGGACATTAAACCACATGACTGAAATAAGCTAGGGCCTTTCCCTTCAGCACCATCCCTACAATAGGTTTTCCCTATTCAAGGTCATACTATCCATGATGATCAACTCTTGGGAATTGTAGTGAGCTGAGAGGCTTGCTGAGCTGATGACAGACGTGTATGAGAAACCTATATTTCCCTTAATGGCAAACGTGTACTTTAGCCTTCATTATGTATTGATTAGATGATCCCATTTCATCACATTTAGGCTATGATATGTCTGATGCTTACTACATGGGTGTGACAGATACACTTTTCATTACTGGGTATTGATTGCAACCCTGTCCTAATGTTATCCTGCTCTGATGATACTGTGCTGGTTTACAGTATTTGTTTGCTGTAGTTGGAATGGTAAAACACTACTATATCTTCATTGGTAATCGGAGGCCAATAGACCAGTGGTGGTGGACAAAGATTCAGAGTTAAAGAGTTAAGTCCATTTACAGTTTGTCAGTAAGGCAGGCATGTAGCACGAGATGGGAAACAGGCCCTCATCATAACATCTCATCACTGGCAATTCATTGCATTGCGCTGAGGAAATCACTGCTGCTTGTAAATGTCTGCCTCTTATCCATGTTAGTGTGGCAGTCTGGAGGGAAACTGTGCATTAGCAGATACAACAGCACACTGACTCCTGTTCTGTCAGCAGGGCTGTCCTCTGTTCAGAGAGACAACTCACACTGAGCAAAGAGGACACACATCAGTTTGGATGAAGATGGAGACTCGTTGCAATTTACACACTTTAATATGGCATGTGAATGGCTTTGTGGTTTTTTAAATTCTCTTTAAATTCAGTACAGAATGTCCATCTTTTTTAAACATACAAATAGAGTGTGGACTAAAAGAACACTTTGCATTTTAATGCAATCAGATACAAAATGTCCTTTTGTCAAGCTAATGTTAAGCTTTTGTCATTACAGTGTAAGAGAGATTGTGTGTCATTTTTTTAGGTATTAGATAGTATACTGTATGTGATGTTGTATTGGATTACATAATATTGTTGTTTTGTCCACCCCCTCTACAGTATGTACTGTACAAAATAACAAGTACACCCTAGAATAATCCAATCCAGTTCAACCACACTGAAAACTACGATCGCAAAAAATAACAGATTGGAATGAACAAAAAAATTATTTTCAGCTGCTTTGTAATTATTTCATTAATTGCAGATTTATTTGGGAGCGTATTGTCCATGTGTTTCTAAATATAAATGGTGCATAGTCCTGAATAACATTTACTAAATCACCTCAAACAGGTTATTTACACACAGCCCATTTCCTAGTGAGTTAATCCAACCCTGTCAACACCTCATATCAGTATGAAGAAATAGTTGAGGTTATTGACAGTGGGGCAGAAACGATAAGTCAATCGATTAGTTCAACAAAAAATTAATTAACAGCAATTTTGTCAACTGTCTCTACATAATAAATTGATAATTATTGCAGATTTTCTTAGTTTTCTATCATTGTAAACTGAATCTCTTTGGCTTTTAGATTTTTGGATGGACAAAAAAAACAAGCTGTTAGAATATGTCAACATGAGTTTTAGAAAGTTGTGATGGGCATTTTTCCTTATTCAGTTAATCGAGAAAATATTTGTCCGATATCTCAATAATGAAGAAAATCCTAATTGACAGGTGCTCTTGTCATTTTGTCCCGCGTTTCAACGTCCATTAGCAAGAGAATTGGTAAAGAATTATCACCATCACTGCCAGCATGCTTTAGTGCGATAGGGCCTCGTTCTTACAAGCTACTTTCGTGCCTCCTGACACATTGGTTCGCTCAGCCCTCTGAACATCCCACCCTTCCAACTGTTAAACAAACACTGCATCTAATCAGACCGCCTTTCAGTAAATGATGTGCCTATGTGACAGTTAGGAACAGTGTGGCCTGGAGAGAGGATGACAGATGAAGATTGTTTGCTCATTATTGGCTGAATCTCACTGTTGCTGGCAAACCAAAGGCCTACAGTGCTATGCATTGACAAGGGTTTCCACTGATGTATCCACTGTGACTAGAGTCCGTAATTAACTCTGATGCTCACATCTAATTAATCTTCTTGCCAGTCTTGGTGGAGCTCTGTCAATCTTCGCTCTGTGTTTTGTCTTGCTCACTGCTAAATGTGGGACACATCTGAGGAGTTTTCTGCTTTGGGAAATGTCCCTGCATGCAGAAGGTGAAATTTGAAAGAAGTGTGCATGTGTGTGTTGGTTAAACCACTTTCATTAATGCTTGCTGTAAGAGTGAGAACATGTCATTTACACTTGCTGGATGGGGTCTGGTAACTAATTACACCAATCAGTGTTAACAGCTGGTCAAAAAAGAACAAATCAGAAGGTGTAAAGTCATTTCATTGTCACCATTAAAAGGCATTATGCCCAGATGGAAAAGTGCCCATAAAAAAGACCAAAAATGTCACCTCGAACAGCAACCCCATTTTTGTCTGGAGGTCTGCCACTAAAATCCTGGTGGTGCCAAAGATCTGGTTTCCTATGTGTATCTGACCTATTAAACCAAAGAGCCAGCCTACTCATGGATTCTTGTGCACTGAAAATATCAATCTAAAGACTGAGATGAGAGCCATAATCACTCGTTTTCTTCTCCTGCAGTCTAGAGGAGGATGGCAGTAGTGATTTACATGTAAATGATTTTGACATATGAGATCTTTGGTTGATTTGTTTTACAGTCACGTCGCTGCTGTGGAGACCCCTGGGAGGGCAATTTCAAGGTAATCAAAAGCCTCTTTAAACCTCCCATAGCCATCAATCTTTGTTTCACCATCAGGGGGAAAAGGCAGACACATTTACAACTAAATTCCTGTTCATGCAGCTTTGACTGTTTCATACCAGCAATGAACAATTGTGTGTTTTTAGCTGATATTGTGCCCACAATTATTACTAATGAGGTTTCAGATCTTAAGTTAAATAAGAAGAACAAAACCATGACAAAAATCTTAGACTTTAATTATAATTAATTTAATAATTAATTGAATTTAATAACTGAATTACCAAGAGGGGGATATATGAAAAGAAAGATATGCCAAACAAAGGGAGTTATTTTGGATTGACACTTTAAATATCAGCCTCAACAAGGATTTATTATGTTATGTTGTAGGCCAGGATGTTTTCTTAAGTTCTGTGTAGAATTTGCGGCTATGGTTTATGATGGGCCTTTACTGATACCTCCAATGCCTTTTGTTCTTTTTTTTTGTTTTGAGATGCTTGTTTTTCTTATAGCTGGAATCTCTGATTAATGATGGCTCAAGCCTGATCCCTCTCAAAGCCCTATTTACTATGTGATGAAATTGCATGAGGTGCTTCCCGATTGTATATGTTTTTTCACTGTGTTCCACCCCTTTTTGTATTTTATAAGTGTGGCTTCCATTTGTATACATCGTGGTACTCAATTCAGTACTACAATTCCCAAGAGGTGGAGCTTCTCCCACCAGGATGTGCACAGGTGTTGCCTGTCCATTGTTGAATCATGTAGCTATGCTCTCATGAAGGTCTCTTAGACCGAAAGCTCAAAATAAAGTGAAACACTGCATATATATATATATATATATATATATATATATATATATATATATATATAAGTGTGCAGATATCTCTTCTAACAGTTTAAACATCTTAGACTTAAAAGCAACTCACCCTTGCATATTTAGTGGAGTAAGGGTCCTCAAACAGAGCCCAGACATGTTTCTGCCACCGGCTCCACAGGCTTCCACTCCTGGCATCATGAGTGTCTCCCTGCGCCAGCCTCCTTGTCATTTCATCCACATCATCCTCGGCAGCATGCTCCAGCTCCGGCTCCGCATCATCGTTCACCAGGTCTAACAGGCCCCCCCCGCCGAAACTATCAAGGGCCTCCTCTGCCTCCCGGTGCTGACGATAGGTCATCCAGCAGCATGGCTCCACGTCTGTCTCATCAATGCCCCAGAAGGCCAGTTCCTCCTCATAGAGGGGTCCGCAGACATCAGCCGGGCAGTGCAGTTTACCTGTCCTGTAGTAATTGAGGATGTGTGCAAACACGCCAGGGTGGCGGTCGAAGAAAAACTCCTCGATCTTGGCATCATAGTCAAAGTGGTTGGGTGCATCAGGCTCGGCCAACCAGGACAAGCGAGTGCCAGGTAGAGTGCGCAGGGTGCTGCGGTATGTCTGATGTCTGATCCCTCCCACGTTTATCACAATGCGATCCTTGTCGTCGCTCAGGCCCATTGCGTCCCTTAGGCATTTCTCCAATAAGTTCCCTTCATCGCAAAGGCAAGTCTAGGCGCCCCGTGCAACCATGCACAGTAGTGATTACACTGAAGGAAACAGTTACATAAAAGAAGCAGCGCACAAAACAACCTGTCGTGTATCACCAACTATGAAAGAAATCGGGGCTGCTCGACACGCAGTAGGCTACATTCACTCTAAACCCTGTTTTCGACAAGCACCTGTCATGCAACTGGAGGAGCATTAACGCTTATAGCTGCCAGACTCACTGGAGGGTATCAAATCGAAATCCAAAATGATTGCAGCCAATGGCATTACATTAGGAATGGACGTCACATCGTCTGTTAATCCAAGATGTCGTGATAAAAGGGCAAACACTGACAAATCCCCCCACCCAACAGCAGAATAAATCCAGCTCATTGGACTCCCAAGTTGCGGTAATTGATCAGATCAGTCCTGAGTAGGTTTGTGACTTTCACAGCAAGGTGACTGCGGTGGTGCTGAGCGGACAGCGCCTGTCCGGCAGCTCCTGATGGAGACTCGGCGCTGCTTTCACTTCCTCCTCTGTTGCTGCCTACAGACTCACCTCCTTCACACCGACGCTCAGCCCGCTCCCTCTCTGCGTTTAACGACACACTGTGCAGCAGCTCTTTGTCTCAGCACAGAGATGCTCCCCTGCTCAGGAACTTTCCCTTTCCTTCATGCATAGCTGAGAAGAAAACACACAGTCTATTTGAAGGGAGGAAAATGCTGTTTTGTGAGGTGCGTAGTTAAAGAAAAAGAAAGCCGGAGATGAAAGGGGGGCAAACCTCCTAAAAAAACGCCCAAACTGCCTGTTATTCACACCGTGCCCTGCTCTCCTCTCACACCAGATGGAGCATGCCCAGTGGACCCTGCATTTGTTAGAACACGCTGTCAAGTTCTCCACTTAAAGCTGTTGAATTTGCCATCGCTGCACATTTTTCCTCACTTAACGTCGTCGGGAGGGTTATGGTCGGTTAGCGGCTGTAACAGTCAGGAGGGACTCGTCATGGCACTGCTGGCTGGAGAAGGTGTGACCTCGAGCCATGAACGCGCAGATCCGCCCATATACCATCAGAAAGAGTCTGATCATATATCTTCTTACAGCTCCCTGATTTACGGATGTAAGATTCAACCTGTTGTTGACGGTCTGTAGCCTATAGATGCGTGTGTTGCTGCATTCACTGTGGAGATATTTTGAAACAAAGAGTTGAGAGAATTATTTTTATTATTTTTGCACAACTCTAATGTGCTGCGCTTGATCTGTAGGCTATAATTACCCCCCCCCCCCCCCACCTGTGTTTAATGTACCAACAGAGGGCGTCATTGCTCACTTTTTGTTCCCCTTTATGTTGTAGGCCATGTTTGTTAATTAACGCGAACTAATTCCACAAAAGAAAAAGAAAAACAGATTAAAAATATGGAAAATTAGGCCATCAAGTTTTAGTTTTTGGTGCAGATGAAGGATTTCTTAACATTGACATTTGTAGGCTATAGCTTATTTTGTAAATGTCCTCATGTAAAATAAAACGGAGGTATAGCCTACTAAACAGGATTTATTATTAAAAGATTGGGAATTGTAGGCCTACTTCCTTCCTTCCTTTCTTTTTTTCTACTCCTTTACCTCAGAAAAACATGGTGGTTTCTGTCCTACATTTCATCTGACCATAGCCTAAACCATTTTTAAACTTGCAGAGGAAGTGGGGCTCTCTATGTTCGCTCTTGCGGATGGGGAGCTTGTTGTTCCCTCAGCCTTCTTCTTCTCCTGTCCGCTTCACTTGGTGGGCAGTTCTCCGTCTCGGTTTTCACTCTGGATTATAAAGGAGGAGTTTGCAGCATAGAGGCGCCTATACCCCAACTGGCCTGATAGAGTCTGACAGAGCCTGTATGATCCGGGACAGTGGACTGACCTCACATAGTGTTTGATTTGGGCAAAAGGACGAGCTGATAAAATCTGGCAACATGGTTGTTGCGGGCTGCACGAAATGCATTAAATATATGTTATTTTTCTTTAATTTTATTTTCTGGGTGAGTTGAACATATATTTTACTCTGAAGTTGCTTTTGAATTTGCGCATTTGCTCTTTGAGTAGCCTAACTCCTGTTTTCTTAAAACGTTCTCTCTTGTTGTTTGATATAAGCTCAGGGTTTAAAGTTAATGATACATCCTACACAGTTTTCCCGCCCTGCTGTATTCATTCGGCTGCTCTGCCTTTGAGAGGAGAACAGCATCACAGCACACTAAACCTTGTCAAGGCAGGAGTTGAAATGCTCTTCATCAACAGTTGTTTTCTGCATGGCCGAGCACCAGTGCAAGGTGGCTGAGGGAGCACTCCAGACTGGGTGGGCTTCAGTCTCCTCACTGGGATAATACTGTTTATTTCCTCCAGCATGTCTCTCACATTAACTCTGCTTTAGATCTATCATTTCATTGAATTCACTTGTGTTCATATTAGTCATATACTCCAGACAGGAAGGTCTGATTTCTAAAGTTGTTTCTGATGGAAAACTGAACAGAATTGTCCCACCTGAATGATTTCAAGGAGTCTGGCTCTCCGCAGATCAAACACACATAAAAAGGGAGAGAGAGATTGAACAGGGCTAATAGAGTTTCTGGGGGAGGGGAAAGCTGTTTGACATTTCCTTTGTTCCTACCTGGTCACCAGACTGTAGCATTTTCTGCCTTTGAACATTTAAAGAGCTCAGGAAACACCTCATCTGATGGTGAATTTTTTTTATAATTCATTTGTTTTACATTCACTCAAACAGAACTGACTGCCTGGTTTTCTGAAAAGTTATTTCAGTAATACTTGCCACAGTAGTTCCAGCTGTCTGCATTTTACACTTCATTACATGATATCAGACTTCCTGCAGATGCGCCGTCCACTTTACGTGTACACCCGTGGCCTGCACAGTCAGAACTGATCTCTACTTGTTTGTGAATTCCCATTTAGTCACCTTTTTTTAGATAAGTCACCACATCCTGAACACTCCGCACTTGATGTAGTGTTTCCTCTGTTGGTTTTGCCTGTCATTGTGAAAAGTTTTTCTATTTTTCATGTTGAGGATTTAGTTTCCTGTTTCTTGGAGAACAATAGAGTGCAGTCATGGCACTAAATGTGCAGATATCTTAATATAAACATTGGCATAGAAAAAAAATCGTCCGCGTGTGAACAATAAGTTGCATTGGTCCTTCAGTAGTTATGCTCCATTAGCTTTTACATGATAACACTTTTATCAGGGTATTTCTGCTTTAGTATATAGAGGAGAGATCAAGGGAGACAAAGTTGAACAAACAAAGTTCTTGAGTTGGCTTTAAACAATGTAGTGAGGACGTGGTCTGTGCCGTAGGTCACTGAGGTGTCAGGATGTCCTTTCATCACTACAGGACAGCGGACAGTTCACAGCCTCACGCAGAAGCTGAACAGAGAGACATTAGCAGGAAGGTTTGGACATTTGATCTCAGGAGAGTCGGGCTTTGTGCACTTTCTCTTGATGGGTCTTTTTTAAAAGTCTTAAAAATTGATAACTAAAGGTTTGTTTTAATATTCATGCTAACATCTCTCTTGAGTATCCAACATTTTAAATGACGCTGGTCCTCCCTGGGATTCACCAAAGTAAAGAAACATGAAAGAAAAAGAATTAAAAGCCTTTTCTCTTTGCGACAGCTGGCCGGAGGCGTGATCTTAGGAGTGGCTCTGTGGCTCCGCCATGACAGTAAAACCAGCAACCTCCTCATACTCCAGTTTGAAGGCCAGCAGGCACCAGGCACCTTCTATATCAGTGAGTATACACCATCAACAGTAGAGCTTCACAATCACACCATACATTGTTTGAAAGTGGAAACTAGTTCCCCATGTTTTTATGATTACTGTACATCACTGGATTCATTTTTCATAGTTTCATAGGGAAAGCTGTTCATATTTCACGCCTCAGTGTTAAATGTTCATTGAGTGTAGTGGCCTCATTTTGGGTAGTTTGACAAAATAAAGCTTACAATATAGTCCAATCAACTACAGCAAAACAACAAACTATGGGCGCAAGAAAATACCATGAACATCAACTCCTCTTAACAGAGATAGACTATAGTCTTCACAAAATAAGTATTTATTTCAGGGCTACTAATTTGTTCTTGTTAATTTAGCTTCTTGTAAATTGCTTGGTCATCATCTTGTGCCCCACATTTCCTCACAAGTGTACGTCCTCCTTGAGTTATTCTTCCCCCTTGTACTTGGTAATTCTGTCCTCATTCCTTGTTCTCCACATGACAGGAAGCTCACTGTTAACAGAGTGATGAGTTAACTAAAATTCACAGAAAATACCTGTCTTTCACACTCAGCTGGAACCATGTGAGTCCAGAAATAGTAGGAGCGGCGTGACCTCTGAGAAAAGATCAGGAAACAGGACCTGCGTAAATCCGCAGCGTGACTTAAGAGTGGCACAGCCGGCCTCTACACCTCAATGTTTTTACTAAGCTGTCACTCGGATGACCACATACTATAGGTGATGTTCACTAACACAGATAAATATACATGTTTATGACTTTAGCCAGGTTCTTTCAAGAGAGAGGCCAGATGTTTCAGACAGATGTTGAGACATATGTGGGCTCTGATCGGTCTTTGAGCATGGTGAACAAGTAAAGCCATCATGTTGCTTGTTCTTTAAAGTGTTTGATCCACAGGGATTTCCAGGAGTTTTATATTAATGCAGTGCAGCATGCTCTCTATATGTCTTTGTAAAAGTATTGCAAAGATTCAGGAATATGTGCTTATATGTTTTGCTCACTGCATGAACTAAAGTCATAAATCATGTCTCCTTCCCTGCCCTCAGCAACCCACAGATTGGCCCTAAAACCTACAATACATGATATGATTTAAATATTTCAAAGGTCCGTCATCTCGGCTTGTTGTGGTTGTGAACTCTAGTGAGCCCATTCATTTACATTTGGGCTCCTGCTGCTCCCCCATACTTACCCCTCAGTAAGTATACAGAGCGAATGCGAGCCCATGCTTTTTATAGAGGTAAGGCACACTCGTGAATTTAAAGGCAGTGCGGCGAGAGAGGCCCACCCAAGCGAGATCAAGGGACGGTTTCTTTTTTTTTTTACCCTTCCTTGAACATACGCCCTTGCGTAATTCAAATAACCTTGTACATCTGCACATTACCCTTCAAATTAGAGTTTGGAGTGGATGTTTTTAGCATGCTGGCACACCAAAGTGGTATTTATGTAAGACTGAAAATACACAATCTCCTGCCTTTTAACCAGCGCTTGAAATCATAATTGGTGGCAGTTGTCAGTAGTCTGGTCTGGTTAGTACTCGAGCCTCTCATACTGTAGGAGATACAGTAAATGTGACAGATTTTACACAATATGTTTCAGTTGCTTTACACTCTATGTATAATGCAGAGCCTTGGCCTGAATGGCTTTTATGCATTATTTCATACAGTAGCTGAAAGATATAAACAAGAAGGTTGCATTTTGGCTGAGCAGGCCATGAAGGAAGGATTTGATAAAAATGTGTATATCATTGTAAACAACGGAACCCTCACAGCTACTGAAACCTGCTCTGTTGATACTTTAACTGCTTTGTCTTTATAGGAAATTTCTCCCAAACATCTCCCTCATGAAAATGGCTACAAACAAAGCTCCATGTTTCTTTAAGAAAGCTGTTTATTAAAGTTCAAACCAAAGACGTACACTGGGGCTTCAGCAGCTCTGATTCTCTCTCACTTCCATAGGCGTCGATTTCGGGGGGGACGGTCGGGACGTGTCCCCACCAGATTTTGTCATGAGTCATTTTTTACCCACCACTTTTTTTTTTTTAAACCTCGAGCTCAATTTAGTTAAAAAATAAAGTTCATAACACAGATACCGGCACTTACTGTACATGAGGAGCAATATGAGAGAGAAATGTGATCATTGATCTCTGTTTAGGTACATTAAACCACGTTAAGCTTTTTCACGTTATATTAAGCCCATGAGAACCGTGGGGAGTCAACCCACAGCCACTGCTGCTGCTGAAAATGTGAAGCAGAAACAACGCTTATAATGTCAGATAATGTCCATATAATAATTGGACTTTTGGTTCGATTTTTTCAGAGTTTTCGGTGGTTATAAGGAGCAATATGAGAGAGAAATTATTATTGTTTAGGTTTAACCACGTCGACGTCATATGTCATATTGTCATATTGTCAACATGGTACGAAGCAGAACATATGGGTCATGTCTAATGCTTTTTGAAAACTTAAGGCTGTCTTCTTCATAAAACGAGTCGGACATCATCACATTTTTGAATACATTTTTATTTATTTACATTAGTAAGCTACAGGGGCCTGTACTGAACCCAGGGTTTTCTGTACCACAACGGTGGATTAGTTGTTACCGGGTTCAATCGCCGTGGTAACTTAATTATGCTGAACGCCTAACCTGGTCGGGAGCAGGTTATGTTGGAGATTAGAGATCAACCGGTAAAAGCACCGCCTACTGATCGATCAATAGGCCTACTCTATTGATAACGGCATCACCATTCTTAGAAGATCCATTGACTGAATGGGTGGAGTTCAGTGAGAAAAAAAGAAGAAAAAGAAAAAGCTTGGTGCGTGTAGAGAGAGAGGAGAGAGAGAAGGAGAGAGAGAGAGAGAGAGAGAGAGAGAGGTGCGCTCTTAAAAGTTAAAACATTTAGTCTGACAACCCCGTTAACATTCCCTGATGTGTATTTTTATGAATGGTAGCCTAGGGCCTATAGATTTTCAGTGGAGGGAATAACGTAGGCCTATCTTTGTAAACTTCTTGAGCCGTGTGTTGCCAATGCTTGTCGGTTTGCAGGCCCCTGGACAACGTCTTTCAAAACATGACCTGCGCAAAAGAGAAAAAAATATGAATGCGTCATTGTACCCACCACTTCTGGAAATGCACTTCCGATTGCATATCTGTCCCCCCCACATTTCAAACCAAACTGACGCCCATGCTCACTTCAACTGGAAATCAAACTGCTTTCATATTCTTCACGTCATCTAACACTTCAACCGATTTCTACTCTTTAACTGACATTTAATGGAATAGTTCAACATTTGGGTAAATGTGCTTAGTCGCTTTCTTGACGAGAGTTAAATGAAAAAACTGTAAATATGAAGCTACAGCTTATCTTAGGTTAGTTTAGCATAAAGACTGAAAACAGGGGGAATCAGCTATAGCCTGGCTCTGTCCAAAGGTGTCACAATCTGCCTACCAGCACCTCTAAAGCTCATTAATTAACATGTTACATCTTTTGGTTTAATCTGTACAAACAACAAAGTGTAAAAACAACAAGTTGTGAGCTCTTGAAGTCCTGGTAGGCAGGTTTTGTTACAGCAGCTTTGGAAAAAAACAAGCCAGCTATTTTTCTGTTTTTAGTACAAATGCTAAGCTAACTGGCTACTTGCTCCAGCTTCATATTTAGTGCACAGACATGAGAGTGGCATCAATCTTATGTTCTAACTTTTGGCAAGATAGTGAATAAACAATAAACCATCTATTACTTTAAACTGCTGTCACTGCTTACAGACAAGTGACACTTCAACTATTTACAGTGCCCACTCTTCAATCATCTTAAAATGGTGAATCATTTTGAAGCTACTGTAAGGTGGGCTACAAACATATTGGGTAATTTAGTATATTTACTGCAGCAGGACAAATGTTCTCTCTGCCCCTTTTCTTCCAACTCTTTCTTTTAACAAGATGACAGGAGGAAATGTTTTTATGGAGCCTTTTTTAATAATTAATCCTCATCTCACCATTTATCCATTCACACACACCATTATTGGGTTCATCTCAGTTTATTGGTGTCATGCTCCGACAGTGTGAACATGACTTCCCAGCTCTTTTTAAAGATACTGGATGTGAAAAGTCCACGTGGGGCTTTTAGTTTGTCTTCACCTCCCCTTTTGCCCCTCTAGAGATTACACTGGGAGACAAGAAATAAATGAACTTCCCCGGTGGTATAAAATTGCCCGTCTCAATAGCCTTCAAACCTCAAAGGGTGTTGTCATAGTAATGGAAGGCAGTGGAAATAATGCCTGCTTTGCCGCATTGCTGGGTTACTGGCCATGGTAGCCGTTTCTCACTGCAACAAAAACCCGAAAGAGAGAAAGGGGAATAAAGGAGGAGGGTGCTGAGTTGAGAGAGAGACAGAGAAAAAGAGAGTGTAGATGTAAGTATGGGGAAAGCTAGTACGTGATATATGAGGTATAGTGTGAAGTGTTGGAGGCCTTGTCTTTTACCGGGTCTGTCTGTCATTTTTAGATGTCAGGCTAGAGCCTATGTGTGTTTTGTTTGCGTGTGAGTAAGAATAGAAAACCCAGAAACAGACTCCTCCCAGACCATCTTCCTAACAGCAGTGGTGTACGAAAGTATTCACATCCTTTACTTAAGTAAAAGTACCAGTACACTACTTTACACACTGTCAGGTAGTTTATTTCTGTGGTTCTGACTCTATGGTTGTGAATGAAAGGTGTCTTGATAATTTAAATGTAATCATTTGAGAAGTGAAGAGTGGAAATCTCTATTTGGAGGAACTGCTAACAACCTGAAACATGACAATGGGCCCCAACTGAGTAAATGTATTTGGTTATCTTCCACCACTGGCTAAAAGGATTTTACTTTTAAGGAGTTTTAGTGTTGGAGTTGGGAGGTCGCTGTGGGTCTGCTGAGGTTATGAGGATGGATTGAAGTCATTAGATCATTCCAAAACAAACTGTAGCTTCTCTGAAATCGCCTTCATGCAATTTATTTAGGCAGGTTATTGATGTTATTGACTCCTCCCGTTGGAACGGAGCCACTCAACCTCTAACCTCTAACCTCCGCTGCACCAACCCTTCCTGTAATCACTCTGATGGAAAGAAAAAGGACACGATTACAGGAATTTGTATTTTGGCCTACTAATACAGGCTACACTTTGAGAAACAGCACCTGACAAAAAACTCACCTCAAGGTCCATTCAGTAGCTCCAATAGCCAGTAATTAATGCCTTCATGTCACCTTTGTACTCTAAATTAAACTCACCATACAGCCAGTACAATATTTATTTACTTCATTCTGGGTCCTGAATGTTTTCCTTTCAGCTACGTTAATCATAATCCAGACCTGTGCTGTAATTGGAGCTTCAGTGCTATTCATTGACCTGTACTGGAGCCTGTTGCACACTCCTGTTTTCCATTAAAAGTCAAGGAAACTGTATTGTTGTCATCGCTATGGATAATGGCCAAAAATGTATTTCTTTTAAAGATGAATATGTTGCTCAAGCTCTCAGTATACATTTTTTAGACTCATATATCAGTTTAATCACACAAAGATTCGGTGTCTGTGTATTCACAGACACCGTTCCCCGTTTCCTGGGTAAGGATAATGCTCGGGGTCAGGGGTCAGTAAGAGGGGTTTTTGTGTGTGTGTGTGGAGAGGAGGGGGGGTTGCCTGGAAGGCATTTCCTGGGGTTTGTTTATCTCCAGGATGTCAATAGTGTCATGTCATCCTACTGAGAAGGCAAGAGAAACATGCAGGAAGTCCATTAGCAAACAGCATGTGGATCAATGAATTAAGTCACTGCTCTGACACTGCTGCCCCCTGGTGGTGCTGAGGACACAACACCGCCACTACATTTCTTTAAATTGTCATGTGTGATTGACAGATTCCTGTTGTCTCTGTGATGACAGATTCCTGTTGTCTCTGTGTTTACAGGTGTGTACATACTGATAGCTGTCGGGGCTGTGATGATGCTCGTGGGCTTCCTCGGTTGTTACGGTGCCATTCAAGAATCACAGTGCCTGTTGGGAACAGTGAGTATCTCTCTCTTTTAAAAAAAAAAAAAACTTATATCAGTAACTCTTTTTCTGTTACTGATACTTTGAGTTTGTTTGAATGAATTAATAATTTCCCTTATTTTCTTTCTTTAGTTCTTCTTCTTTTTGGTGATCCTCTTTGCCTGTGAAGTGGCTGCAGCAATGTGGGGTTTCATGAACAGGGACACAGTAAGCAACAAAAACACAAGCCTGCCACTGAATGTTTGATGTTAGCACCTCTGCTCCAGTGAACCTGCTCTGTTTGTTGTGTCACTGAAACGCAGATCTCCAAAGAACTGATCAATTTCTACGACTCCGCGTACATCAAAGCTGTGGACGTCTCAGGGACTCCCAGTAAAGACGCTGCCATCAAGGTGCTGGATGCCTTCCACACTACGGTACGTCATGATGCAAAATCACTTTACAGTTGTTTTGTCATGTGCGTGTAAGCGATAGAAATCTATTTTGATCATGTATTTTGTTTCTTTGTTTCCCCTTCAGCTCGACTGCTGTGGTAAAGGAGACGACACCGCTCTCTTCAAACAAGTCGTCAGCACCTTGTGTCCCAGAAAGTTTCAAGAAGATTTTCTGAAATCTCAGGTAAACACAAATTCATCCTGGAATTCACATGAATGAACACAGTACCTGGTTGATAAATGTCGGCAATGTTGTCTGCCATCCTTAAAATATATTTCAGTGGCTGCAGGATAGACAGGAAATATATGATTTATTAGCATCTTTAGAAAGGAGACATACATACATTTTAGCTTTTATGAAATTTCAACTTGAACTTAATTGAAACACTGAACCGAATGCAAAATAAATACAGCTATATGTGAAACTGTTGACCAGTGAGAGAGATGAGAAATGAAATAAAATATGATTATGTCGACCCAGTGTTGGACACAACCAGCTTAAAATTTACATCAAGACCATCACAAATGTATTGTTAGTTGTCCAAAGCGATGTGCAAAATATGACACACACACACACACACACACACACACACACACACACACACACACACACACACACACACACACACACACACACACACACACACACACACACACACACACTGTATTATTAACAATCAGTAATACATAGATACATGTACATGTATGTATTTAAAAAGAGAGCAGTTCACAATTATTCCATATTTACTCTTGGTAATTAATCGAACAGTAATATAAAAACTAACACTGGGTCCAAACAACAAACTGTCTTGGCTGGTTTTCTACCTACAGTATGGGTAATGGGTAAAGTTAACCCAGTTTTGTGTTGGTGCTCAACTAACCCAAATTGCTAGTACCAGCTATAAAGACTTTAATCATTTTCGACACCTCTCTAGTATTCATGTTGCTAATACAGATTACATAATGAGTAGTTCAGAATATTGCGGTCCGAAGCAGCTGATATTTAGCCCCTTGTTTTGACAGCAGACGCAGCTCTCCATTACATGTGATCCAGTACAGTGTGTGTACAGGTCGAGGGTTAAAACACTTCACTTCATTTATCATTGTGGCATGGTTAACGTTTCTATTTCTGCCTCCTCCCAGAGCTGTCACGATAAGCTGATTGAGCTGTTCTCGGAGAAGCTCTACCTGATTGGTCTGGCTGCGTTGGTGGTTGCTGTCATCATGGTAAGTTCAAATATGGGTATTTCACACCGCTGTGGCGTGAAAAGGCTCAAATCATGGCCAAACATTTCCCTGAAACTCAACGGCTTTTATCAGCCGTGATAAAACGTGTTGAATTACGCTGTTCTGTCCTTTTTCCCTTTAGATCTTCGAGATGATCTTCACCATGGTGCTCTGTTGTGGGATCCGTAACAGCCCTGGTGCATACTAGGAGTCCAACAAGCAACATCTGCTTATAATCAAATTATTTGATTATGTGTTTCTATGCATCGGCTTCTCTTCCTTATTATTATAACACAGCAAGATGGATAGCTCTCTTTTTTATTCTAGACTAGAAAACACAACTTGTTTTTAATATTGCTATTCCATCAACACTCTTTCTTACTCAATAATTTAGCTTCTCTCAGTCAGACGTTCTTTATTTATCTCACACTTATATAAATCTTTTATACATACGGTATGTTGTGAAATATCTCTCTGAGGTCAAAATGCTGTTTCTGTGGATGTATAAATTGTAAATATACTTGTCATATGTTAATAACACTTAGGAGAGTGCCTGTGTTCCCTGATTAATTGTTTGTGTTGCATCTCGCAGCAGTGTTACAGTGTTATAATATAATTTAAACAGCAGGGTTTCAGTGGTCTAATGTAATGTACTGTCTACTCTTATGATGATCAGGATGACAAGTTAGCCTTTGTGTTGTTCAGTCGACTGCGTGTCTCTTCTTTGTGCCTAATGAACCACCTTCATGCGTTCTCTCCTTTATTAACTTGTGAAACACCCGTCTTTAAATAAATAATTATGTCTTCTTCCGCAACCTGTTTTAATAATGCTAATAACTTGTGTCGCTGTTCTTTTTTTTTTTGGTGGAACATCCACTACACCGTTGTTTCCCAACCTTTAATTTTGCTTGTGACTCCATAAGATGAAGCAATTTCTTCTTCCACATCTATCAATTGTGATCAGTTCAATCAGAGAGGGATTTTCACTTTTTAGATTATTTCATTTGAATAACTTTTAGAGGTCTGAAGAGGTACAACTGTATTTTGCAAAAAAAAAGAGAGAGAGCAATGAATGGAGAAAAGTCAAGAAAATAAAATTATTTTGTGTTTCCAAATGAGTAGAGTGAGTTTGAGTTTTTTTCTTATTTCCTACAATCATATAGTCACCCACTAGATTCATCTTGTGACCCATTAAGGGTCCCGGGCCCCCAGGTGGTACACTGATGTTCTTCCAGTGACATTCTTCACTGTGAGATTGTTTTAAATGTAGGACTGAGTTCGGATTTGTCTGTGATACACATACTGTACAAGCTCTGTATTCTACAGTAAGATACTCAATCTGTACAACAATCTCTGTCTTCCTCCCTGATAGTTCACTTTCATTTCCAACCTTCACACAGGCCTAGTATTTTCCGTATGTAACCATAGGGGGGCAGTGTGATATCAACGCCCCTCTTGCTCAATCAGCACAATTTGATTTCCCCCTGCAGCACATTTGAATAAAAAAAAAGACTTTAATACTCAACTGACTTGTATTTCTGGTACTGTGGCTGCGGACACACCCAGTTCAATAAGTACACCCAGTGTTTGTTCTGCCAACAGGTTTACCTTCCCCTCAGAGCACACAGCTCTCATAAAGTGTGTTCAGGACCCCCCCCCCCCCCCAGCTCAAACATCTTTACTTATTTGTTTATCTGTAGAATCAAACATCATAAATCATAAATGACACACAAAAAATGGTACACAAAAGGAGACCTCTCGTTTTCTCTGTTTCTTCTTTGCTGGACTTAATATTAGAAACGCCTCTCAGTATAACACACTGCAAGTCAAAAGCAGCACAAACTGCAGCCTCCAAAATGATCTTACCACCCTACCTCAGCACCTGACCTCACTAATGATCTTGTGGCTGAATGAGAATTAATCTCTGCAGCGGACAGGCTCAGAAATCTGGTGGAAAGCCTTCCCAGAAGAGTGGAGGCTGTTACAGCAGAATGTTATTGCACAATGCTTTGTAAAGAGGTGTTCAACAGTCACTTATTTACTACAATCAAGTACATGTGTTTGATTCAGCATTGAAGTTTCGCAAATACAAATAACAAATAAATCACGTTGTCAAAATCAAGATTTAGTCAGCTCGAAACTCAGATCAGTACTGTGTACCTCTGACCTGGAGGAAGCCACCCACACCTTCATCTCCACCCGCCTCGATTACTGCAACTCTTTAGAATCACTCATCATCACTCATATTGTCTCTCATCTCTCTCCAAGAGTGCTTCAGCAAGGTCTTTACCCTAATATCTTGTTTGGGGTTGTGGAGACTCTGGGCCCTCTAACTACTCCAAAAAACATACTTAATATTGTGTATGTTAAGGGCGGATGTGGCTGGTTGGTGGTTTGATCCCCAGCCTTGCAGTCCCATGTCAAAGTGGCGTTGGGCAAGACACTGAACCCCAAGTTGCCTGCTGATGAGCTAGTGGCGCCTTGTACGGCAGACGCGGCCTCAGCGTGTGAATGGTGAATGGTTCCTGTACTATGTAAAGCACTTTGAGTAGCTGGAAAAAGCGCTATATAAATACAGTACATTTACATTAAAATATACTACCCCCCCCCCCCCCCCCTACCAACTCTTCCTAATTTTAAGAGAAATTGGACAGAAAAAGAAGCATTACTTCATTCTTACTACTTTCTTACTACTACTATTACTTCATGACAAATACAATGGATTTAAATATGCTCTATATCTGTGATTGGTGCTGACGTACTTTTTATGAAGCACTACCATAAACCCAAATCCCATCTCTGATGCAAACTTCTCTATGGAGGTCTAACAAGAAGAAACTGACTCCATACCATCACGGTACCATCACTATGTACGATAACTTACTTTTTGACAAACAAAAGGAATACATATGTAGCATTTAAAACATGAAATATTTCCTGATTGGGTTTCTTAACGATGCTTTATGTCCTGTAGGCTGTTTTGCGTCTCTTTCAGCCTGACTTGTGTCTCATAATCTGCCCAGACCTGCTGCTGTATTTCCTCTATAGGTGTTTGTATCTCTTTTAATGTGTATTGGGTGAATTTAAAACAAAAATGTTTACTCTATATTATATAATTTGTAGGTTTTTAGGTAAAATGAACATGTCCATATACTTTTGGCCATGTAGTATGGTTTCAGAGATTACCACAGACAGACAGACAGTTGACTCCTGACGCATGAAATAGGCAGAGCAAGCAAGGGTGTCACTCTCGCTCTCTGATGCAATCACTTTCTCTGACGCACGCACACACACACACACACACACTGATCTAAGTCAACCTTTAGGCTGATTGCTGTCACTCCGATTCTCTGAACTGGGCTAGGAATTCAGTAAAACAGCTGCTCTGATTCTGACTCATCAATAAAGTGTCACACACCATAAATAAAATGTATTGTGCAAACTTATGATACAAAACTTCTCCTCACTTCCCCTGAACAGTTTTGTGGTAGAAAAGCAAAAACACAGCTAAACAGCGTCATTCAACTTTGTCTTTTCAGATTGGTCCTGTTACTGTCAGACTGTCTGCCCGCCCCTCTGGACACGCCCTGTGGCATCCTCATCTACTTTGACTCATCTCTTTGTTTTGTGTATGCTGTGCATACCTGCAATAGAAAGGGTAATTCTTATTTTCTGGGCGGTGACTGTGACTATAACATTTAATACTTTCTAATATCCCACCAGATCAGATCACCTTGTTAGATGAGCAGGTACGCTTCACCAGAGAAGAGGACATCTACAATCAACACAGCATCAATGGTAATGGTAAGTGAAAATCTGTGATTTGTTTTAAATATTTATAACAGATGAATCTATTTAATTGCTTTTTGAATTACAATGTAAATTTTATTTCACTGAGAACGTTTGTCACTGTGTCAGACTCACCGAGACATTAAGCGCCAGCGTGTGAAGCTGGGTTCGATTGTTTTTATTTACAAACATGCTGTGACAACCGAGGTGAAGTCAGTGTAAAGAGATTAGGAAGGAGTTTAGAGAAATATGTGCAAAAGTGAAAGGTGATTTTTTTTTCAGGTAGATAAGGATAAGGATGCTTCTACAGATCTCCTTCTGCATCTATTTCAGTGAAAGCCTATCGCCTTTGATCTGCTTTGGAGGGAATTTATTGGCTGCTTGAGAAACCTTGAGACAGGCTGTGGCTTATCTTTTTCTGCTCAGGTGCACCTAAAGAAAGGAAGGCATTCAGGAAATAAAGCATTTAGAGCAGATATGTTTATTTACTTAAATCCAATTCTGACCTGCATCCAGACTAGACATGCATCATGTAACATGTACTGCTCCCACGCTTCACATCGGCTGCAGTGACTCACAGTTGCTAAGTTGCTCAAATAAAACAAACCAGATAAAACTAAGGCGTGGCTCCCCCTTAATAATAGAGTGAGCCCGTGGCACACCTTGTAACAGTCCTCCATTCATACTCAGTATCATTTGCAAGATTGAACTTGAACTTACTTATCAGGCCAATTTGTGGAACACGAGGGACAAAGCTCTCTCACTACTGCTGCATACTGAAGTGTAAGGGATATACATGTATTAACCTACTTATTACATATTGAAAAGGAACAGCAATATCCCTGTTTAATTAACTAATAAATAAAACTGTTTTTGCAAAAGTAAACAGACAGTGGTGGAAGAAGTACTGTGTGAAAACACTCTACTAAAGGTTGTAGTAAAAGTACAAAAGTATTACATCAAAATAAACTTAAAGTGCCAAAATGGCCCATTTCCAATTAGAGATGCATTAATGTGTTTATCACTTTAATGTTGCAGCTAGTACTAGTTAAAACTATCTTATATACGGCTGGGTGTCTTTAATTTAAAGTTAAATTAATCTATTATAATACATCTAATTTATTAGTTGATTTATATGTTGTATTATTAATACTAATCTGAATCTGAAAAGTAACAAGTAACTAATGTTGTCAAATAAATGTAGTGGAGTAGAAGTAACATAAAGTAGCATAAATGGAAATACTCAAGAGTACCTCAAGACTGTACTTCAGTACAATACTTAAGTATATGTACTTAGTTACTTTCCACCACTGTAAACAACAGTGGATGACATGTGGCATCACTGTGTTAATGAATGAATGGCCCTGTCACATTTAAGCCAATTATTCTTTTAAATATGACTGCACTGACCACAGACATCGAGCTGTTAGACAGGACTGAATCATTGACAGTTATTTATTCAAACTGCCACATGCTGTTTAACTCCTTTCGAGATGGATATTTGCTTGTATTGTAATGTTGACATAACTGTAATGTATTCATTTTACATTTAAAACATTTTAACATTACGTTTGTTTTCACGTCGCCATACAGGTAATGCAAGGGGGAATGTAATTTATACTGAGTGAGAAAGTTGTTTCAGAGATTTAGATTTATGCCATTTTCAGATCTTTTCCAATTATAAAACCGCACAAACATTTCGAAATCCAGTTATGCCCTACTTTTAGTTTCTAGTTGAGCACTCTGTTGGAGATGTGACCATAAATGCTAAACTAAAGAGTTAAAAAAAAAAAAATAACGTTTAGCTGACTGAAAGTAAACCAACAGCAGCGGCGTGATTCTAATCTAAAAGAGGAACAGCTCACCTGTGAGTCATGTAGGGAATACAGGATACGCAGAGGCCAGTAAAAAAGTTGCCTATATTAGAGTCTGGAGAAAGTGTGGAGGGCAGAACATGGTTTTCTGAGTGGACTAATTTACACGGCTTTAAAAAAAAATAGACAATGAGAGAGAGAGTAAATCCAGAGGGAGGCAGTAATGCAACGTTACAGATGCCAACTGCCGTAAAACTTTAAAGAAGAAGAAGCAGAGTACCTGTATGAGTCAGGTACGGTGATCTGGGCTCACTGACTCCACCTCCTGCTGGTTGCTGCTGTGCTGTGCAGCAGCTCTGCCCGCTCTGAGCTCCTCTCTGTGCGCCTCTCACACACTTTCAGCTGCGCGAACAACCTGCCAGCACACTACTGTTTCTGGCGCTCTACTAGCGTCTCGCTTAACTTCTCACCATGAGTGTCTTGGCCTCAGAGAGCGTGTTTTTGTCCGCTTTACAGCCCAACACCTCGGTCACCACCTATGGACTCCCGACTGAGATCCACCTCGGGAACGGCGGCACCATGTCGGACGAAATGTCCCGAGCGCGGCGTGTCCAGCAGCAGGTCCAGATGAGACTGGCGGAAAGGTCCACACTTCCGCGTCAAAATGGATCAGCGTCACACTACGCCATGTCAGGTACACACCAACACGTATCTTTAATCACTTTCATGGAAGGAACTGCAGCGGCCCGCTTTGTGTAATGACAGTATTCGGTGTGAAGAGCGCACAATAAGCTGACGAATGATTTGGGCTCAGTGAGGGACTGCTATTAAAGCTAAAACCACACCGAGTTACAGGCACAGGTAACAGGTGTTTGACTCTGACAATAAAGTGCTGAGTTTATAGCCTGATAACTGACTACATATGTGTGTTATAGACGGGGAATTGAAGCTCTTATTTTACCTGTCAGACTTGTAAGCCTATCTCCAAATAACAGAAATAAGACAGAAATTTGGGTTCCGTTTGTTTTTGGGTTGGGCTCCAGTGAGGAGCTGTGATTATTAAGCATCAAACACTGGGTATCCCATAGCAGAACTTAATATATTCCTGATTATATTAAAAAAAAAAAAAATTATTTGGCCCCTCATCCACACCCACTCCAGCACCATAGACCTTTATCAGATTTGTCAGTTTAAAACCCAAATATATTCAGCTTACTGTCATAAAAAACAAAGAAAACCAGATAATATTCACATGAAAGAGGCTGCACCAGTGAACTTTTGCCTTTAAAAAATGACCTAATCCAATTAGGATTCCAATAGGTTTTTTTATTGTCCGACAAATTGATTATTCGTTTCAGCTCTAGAGGTTACCAAAAGTTAATTTCTCTTTTGTTTATTTTCATGAAACCAATTTCATAAATTCCCCAAAGTGACTCATGCATTATACAACGTGTGTGTGTGTGTGTGTGTGTGTGTGTGTGTGTGTGTGTGTGTGTGTGTGTGTGTGTGTGTGTGTGCGCGTGTGTGCGTGTGCGTGCGCGCATTCCTGTAGACATGTTTCTTGTCAGAGAATTTGTTAGCAGATGAACGTGAAGCTGAATCCTCTGCAGCAATCTTACATCGCTGTGTGCCGTGTATCAGCACATTAGAAAGGGTTAATGTGTAACCAGCTCAAACAAGTGCTGCATTCATGGACTTCCTTGATAGCAGACCAAGGTGAAAGCCTCCCTTTGTGGGATTGGGTTTCAGGTCTTACTCAGCTTTAAAAAGGTATAAGAGATACCAGGGAGATGACGGTGTCGTGAGAACCAGCTGTTGTGTTGTCTGTTCAAAGATGTCGCATTGAGTCCGAGTCGTCTTGACACACAGACAGTCAGTCAAGGTGGGGTAGTTATGTGAGCAGCAGTCAGACTCCCTCAGGGGAAACTAAAGGCTTCCAGGAGAGCTGTGAATTAGTTTACTCCATTTGATAATTTGATGAGGTTAAGGAGCTGAACTAGTGCTCGTGTAGAGCTACACATGGATGGACACACAAATATGGTGACTAAAACTTGTGCACCTGGTTGATGCATTAAGACATTCCTTCAGTCCCATAATTCATTGTGTTCCCTAGGGGTGGAGGAAAAATCGATACAGCGTAGTATTGTGATGTTTTCCGTGGCAATATTGTTTCGATACACGGACACCAAGTATCGAACTTTTATTATATAAATTGCACATGAGATTTTAACTTCTTGGTACTAAAAAACTAAAAGCAAAATTGAAAAAAATTGAAGTGAGATAAACAAACAGAGAAATGTATCTTTTTATATAAAACAGATGTTGACAAAGTTTTCCTTTGGGGACATAATTTGAAGTTGGAAAAAAAGGTAATACATTGCAATATGTCGCGTGATATCGCAATATGTTTAACATTGCAATAATATCGTAATGGGACATAAGTATTGTGACAATATGGTATGGTGGGGCTTCTGGTGATTCCCTACCTTAGTGTTCCAACATACTACATGGAGCAGGTAGATGCTAGATCATACTCACCGAGGCAGCAGCTCAACGTCAGTTCTTAGTTTTATAACCCTTTAAATTTCTGGTTTGAGCATTACACTGTGGCGCCAACAGTACCTGCCTCAAGTGAAAAGTGTTTGTGCCATTTTTAATAGCAGCAATGCAGTAGGACATAGACGTCTGCTAAATGAGTCACTGTCTGGTTAACTACCATCATATTTGTCAAACCGTTTAGCAAAAACATGGCCACACTGCATGAAAATCTAGGCCAAGCATGATGTTTTACACTGTTATCTCTGCCTGTCCTTTGCCCTGGGCTTTGCCGGGAGGAAAACACATAAAGTTGCCACGTCATATTCATCGTCTTTTGAAACCTGTACAAGAGGGGGAGAAGAATGCCTGACAACACAATAGTGAATGCTGCAATTTCAGTGGGTTGTGGCTTTAGAGGAGAGGAAAACACCAGAGGATTGTGCAAGAAAAGCTACTCTTCTGTATTTAAATGCTGCAACAATTGTGCATGATTGGTGTTCACAGGTATGCAAGTCTCAGCAGAAAGTGAGAGCGGAAAAGAGAGTTTATGTTAAAGTATAGTCTTTATGACCAAAGTGAACAGAACTGAACAAGAAAGTTCAGTTTCCAGGGTGTGTTTTCTGTGAGGTGCAAAGGTCTGCAGGGCGTCACCGAGGTTGGGCTGGGGCAGGGGCCATGGGGCGTGTCATTTATACCAACCGGTTTTGTGTGCATGTGTGCGTGTGTTCTATAGACTGAAGCATGAAGGCAGTTCACCCTTCCACTCTGTTCACATGGGGAATGTAAAACCTACAACATACAGACAACATACAGACAACGTACAGTACACTTACACGTTAAAAAAAAACTTTTTTAATGTTTCCTCAAAATGATTTTGTTATTTTTCTTTTTTAGTTGTGGTCTGAGGTCATTACATTTGGGCTCCCTCAAGCCAAGGACATAGTTTTGAATCATGATCAGTGCAGCTTGGATTTAATACTGATCACTAGCGTCATGTCAGAACATGTTGCAGATCTTCAAACACTGCTCTGCTGGTTACCTTTTTAGCCATGCTAACAGTGTGGCTCTACGAATATCTCAACAACTAATGAATGTATTACAATGACATATTGTACAGATGTTCATGGTCCCCAGAGGATGAATCCTACTGACTTTGATGATTCCCTGACTTTTCCTTTAGTGCCACCATGAAGTTGACATTTTAGTTTTTTTTGTAGATATTTCTGTCCCCCTGAGGATGATATGTAATAACTTTGGTGATCCCTAAACTTTTCATCTTGCGTAATCATAAGGCCAAGTCATTTTATTTTGTCTAATTCTAACACCAAAAACCTGCAAAACGAATGACATTCCCTATCAGCCTCAGCTCAACTTTGTGTTTAGTGCTATTTAGCAAACATGCCAACACACTAAACTAAGACGTTAGAGCCGCTAGAATGATTGTTTATTGTTAGTTTGAATCACTGCGTCGTACCTGGAACAACACTTCCTAAAAGTCTATTTCAGTCTTGTACAATTCATTCTTAATGATGAGAAATTGTATAAACATAATTACACACTTATACACATAGATACATACAGTATAATTAATAGGGTTTTGACACTTTTTGGGACTTATTTTGCTTTCAGTTACTTCACGTGCCTACTGTCACATTTACCACTCACCTGTCGGGTAACTCTGTAATCTTGTTTTGAGAGCAAAACATTTGCACTCTGCACTGAGGGAGCCGAGTGTCTTTGTGTGCCAGATGTGAACTGTTCACTCTGAGTGAAGGGTAACCAGAGACATCAGGCCTGGTGACTGGTCGGGTCCTGCTGTTACAGACTGTGTGTGCAATCGAAAGTTCAGTCTTCAGTGAAACAGGACACCTGCTATTCAAATTGTGTCTTTCATGCAAATCATTGTTGTAAATTAAAGAGTTAGACCTCAATATAGCTGTCATGATGTAATTAAATCTACCTCCACTGTGCCATTTTGTTACCTACCCTCTTTACTTGAATGTTGCCATGTTAACAGTAAGTCTTGCACACAAAAAGTCAGTCTCAGTTATATTTAAATAAACTTATATGAGTAACAATGAATTACGAAAACAACAACCCAAAGAAATGTGGGTTTTAATTTGGAAACAGAAGCTTGTAAAAGTAAACAGGATTACATTTCATTGTTTCCATGATTGTAATGTTATGTGCAGTAACACCACCAAAGGTCAGGCTTGACTTGATGCTGTATTATTTATGTATGTGACAGAGCTCAATGATCGGTTGACACAACAAACACCATTCAACCATGTTATTCCTGTCAGGTATTGCCAGGACAGCTAACATTGTTCTGCTTCTATATGATTACAAAACAACATTAATCAGTGTTTTGAGAAATTTAAAATGATGGAAGAATAAATTATGAATTAAATAAAACATCCTACATTTATCATTACTGAAAGGTGACCTCATAACAAGTGTAAAACCTTTCAGCTGAGTCTACTTTCAGAGTAAAAACAAACTCCTTCCTTGCAAAAAGTGAAAATATTTCAATACATTTCAGCAAAAGTGTACACAGAACAAAAGATGAACAGAGTAGCTTTAGCATAACATGCAGATATGTGGGGTAACAAGCTCAACAAGACAGCGCTTTTTGCAATTAAAGAGCTTCCAGTTGTCTTTGTGTTGTTTTTAATATCATGAAACACCCATAAATGCTGGTTAGTTAAGTAACATTTTAGCTAAATGCCATCCCAAGAGGTGACAAATAGACTTATGTAGAATTGCTTGTTCTTAAGCACTTTATCATTCCTACTGTTAATACTAGCCGTTAAAAAAACTCTTTCTTATTTTGTTTTAAGATATACTTGGAAAAACTGTGAACCTATTCTTCATGAATATATATGTTACCATTGGGAAAAGGCAATACAATTACAAATAGTTCACTGTATGTTTTAACTAATAGTTTAGGATGTACTGTATCAAAGAAAAAGGTGGAAACAAGTTTTAAGTCTTCCAGGAAAGGATATCAATGTGATATTATATGTGGTATTTATCTGTTATTCTGCTTCCTTCCAGACTACGGCGGCTCTTCAGCAATGAAATATCAGACCTACAACCCAAACTACAGCTCTAAATCCTACGTGTACTCAGGCTCCAGAACAATGGTAAGCGCTACATCATGATCTCACTGTTTTAGCGTGTATTCACACCTATCACAGAAATATTTCATTGATCATGTTATGTGTCATTTACCTTGATGTTCGAATAGAGCTGGGAAATATATCGATTTTATATCGATATTGTGATATGAGACTAGATATCGTCTTAGATTTTGGATATTGTAATATCGTAATATGGCATAAGTGTTGTCTTTTCCTGTTTTTAAAGGCTGCATTACAGTAAAGTGATGTCATTTTCTGAACTTACCAACTGTTCTATTATTTGCCTTTACCCACTTAGTCATTATATCCACATTACTGATGATTATTTATCAAAAATCTCATTGTCTAAATATTTTGTGAAAGCACCAATGGTCAACACTACAGTATCGTTGTGGTATCGATATCGAGGTATTTGTCACTGACCCTCTGCTGGTGCCACAGTGGGTCACCAAGGACGCAGCATGTGTGGTATTTCACAGTGCGCTGTGATGAGATCAGCTCAGGGTTTTCAAGTCCACGCTCTAGATTCCTCCATTTTAGTGATTCAACAGCAAGACACTGGATTTGTGCCACAGATGTTTGACCTCCAAGCTTCAGAGAGACCTGAAGTTGCATTTTAGACTCCACCATGGTTTTATATTTGAGTCAATAATGTTGCCCTCCTCTCCTAAATGAACGTATTTTTATGTAAGAAGTGGAAATGAATATGACAAAAAATACTTGGGGCATGACCTTTTATTTCCCTGTGATCAAATTTAGAAACCATGTTTGTCGATATGCTGTGACTCACAACAAATAGAAAAATAAATAAGTAACTCTGGTTATACCTGTGATTGTAACAGTAACTCTTCTCCTCATCCTCAGGGTCCACGCATATCCCCGCGGTCGGGCTTTAGCGGCCAGTCTGCTGGCCCAGACCTGGCACAGATGCACAGGATCAGTGTCGGGGGTGGAATGGGTGGTGGTGGTGGTGGTGTGGTTGTTGGTGGTGGTGGTGGTGGTGGTGGTGGTTTTTATCGTGAAGACATACGCATGGGCGGCTACCAAGGGATTGCCAGGCAACAGAGCCGAATGGACCCAGAGACCCTCTCCTTGCATGCAGTGCGGCAGCACACAGCACAGGCAAGTCCCTGGATGGTGGATGGCAGCGATGCTGGCAGCATGATCTCCGAGCGTGACGCCACCCTCAGCCGCCAGTACGCTCAGAGCGTAAACAACGGCTACACCAGCCAGGTGAGGCAAGGAGGAGGCACCATGACCTTTACGTCACCCATGCGCCGATCGCTTAGTGGCACACTTTCCCGCGGCGGAGGGATGGCAGTAGGAGAAGCTGAGATCATCCAGCAACCATCCTTCAAAGGCCCAGCCCACCGCACCATCAACAGGATTACAAACCGAAACCGGATGAGCGTCGGCTCCATGTCTGGGCAGCAGATTTCCTTGGGTGGAAGCACCTATGGTGGAGGCGGGGACAGAGTGGACAGAGGGTTCATCGCATCCGGAGTGTCCTCTGCATCCCAGGGGAACCTAATGCAGCGTCCGGGCACCATGTCCCGTGCCATGTCAGTCAAAAGCATGCAGAGTGTGGGCAGGGGCATGGACATCTACAGTGGGCAGATGGAGATGGGAGCCAGCATGGGCAACCTCAGCGGGTGAGAAGCTCACATGACAACAAAGTCACGCATTATTTCTGTTCACAGCCACAATAATGTTGTTTTCATTTGCATGTTCTCATACTATTACTGACAGATCTTCAGTGTGTTATTTAGTGTAGATATTCTCTAACTCTTCTATTGTCAAGAAATCCTAATAAAAGACCAAAACCAAGTGAAAAGTGCTTCTAATAGACTTCACTGGTCTCCGTTGCAAGTCTACGGCGTTGCTTTGTCCATTAATGTTACTGTCTATGCTAAAATACATCAATGAGCCACACCTTTGCTCTGATTGACATGTCCCTTTGTTACGATTAACATACTCACACATACACCGTCTTGCTGCAGTAAATCCTCACTAGCTCTTCAAATATGCATTAATCTGCTGCTGAAAATATTTGCAGGCAATTGCTTTACTTACTGCAGTTTGTGTAACGTTTGCCACAAGGTTTTAAGTGAGGGCGTGTGTGGTGTGAACAGTGTATTTCATAAGAGCTGCGGATTGGTAGGAGGCTCCATAGTGGCAGGACTGGTTTTGGGTGTGGCAGATCTGTTTCAGGCCTTGCATTTCACACATCCCACAGCGTGTGGTTAGCCGAGTGGATTTGCAGACCACTGTGTGATTTGAAAGACATTCAACAAGCTAAATTTTGCAGACAGGAAACAAATCATCTATGAATAATTACTGTTGCCGTCTCATTGAAACATCAAAAAGACTCCCATACGCAACAGACTAACGACATCATTAAAATGTTTGACTCTTTGGTTACATTTGTTAATTTCCTCCTTCACTAGGATCGCCTCCTTGGACATGCCCACAGCAGTGCAAAATCTGAGTGAGCCCGACCATGATCTGCAGGTCCTGGGTGCCGCCTACATTCAACATGAGTGTTACAATGACAGCGATGCTAAAAATGAGGTACTTCAAACTAGTAAAATGTGTGGTTAGAATTCCTCAGTGTCTTTCCTCTTTGCAATCCCTTATTGAGAAACTCAGTCAGAAAAGTGTAGGCGTTGATGTCGATGTTTTTCTCCATTTCTGGTGACATAAAGTAGCTGTCCCCCATGATGGTCAATATTTATCATTGCTGTAAACATACCTGGACCACGCCCTGCATAGGTGTTGAATGACTGACTGACACACACACACACACACACACACACACACACACACACACACACACACACACACACACACACACACACACACACACACACACACACACACACACACACACACACACACACACACATATAACAACAAATAACAAATGCCTGAGAGAATATGAAGCTTTTGAGTTTGCTTTTGAATGTGGACACAGTTGTGATGGATCTCAGGTTATCAGGTAGCTTGTTCCAGAGAGCAGGACCACAGTAACTGAAGGCCCCCTCATCAGACCTGGATTTAATTTAGGTTATAACTAGGAAGACCTCTGCCTGATGACCTGAGAGGCCTGATGGGGTTGTGATCAGTGATGTGACAGACAGACTTATGTGAAAGCCAGCTCAGTCCAGTAGTTCTGCCCTGTGCTTTTAGCATGTTGAAGTTATTTTCAGCTCTGAGGATACAATCTCTTATGAGCTGATTTGGAGTGTTTAATGAGTTTAATGAAAAGAGATCTAGATGATTTTATATTAAAATAAATAGTTTGACATGTTGAGCAATACACTTGTTCGCTTTTTCGAGAGTCAGATGAGAAGAATGATACCACTCTCCCTGTTTCTATGGTAAATCTGAAGTTACAGCCAGCATCCTGTTAGCTTAGCTTAGCATAAAGACTGGAAACAGAGGGAAACAGCAATCCTGTTTCTGTCCAAAGGTAACAAGAATTTGGCAACTCTAGTGGTGACAGCAATGCATGCCTATGCACCATGGATCCAACCCAGGGTCACTCAGAATAAAAATGAGACGGCACCAATTCTTCTACGATTGAAAGTTAAAGTTAGAATAATTTCAAAGATGCTCTATTCACATAAACATTCTACACGTAGAGGCTTTAAACATTATACACTTTGATCAATGAGAACTGTATATATTTAGTGTCTAAGCTAACAAAAAACCCTTGAATCACCTAAGCATTGGAGAAAATGGAGTTACCAAAAAATTAAATATCATAAGCAGAATTGTCACCCTGTCTCTAGGTGCGTCGCTTGAAGGGTATTGGTGAGCTGGTGAGGCTGTTCAACTGCGATAACCAGGAGGTGCAGCGGTATGCCACCGGCGCCACACGCAACCTCATCTATGAGAACATGGACAACAAGGTGGCCCTGATCGAGGCGGGCGGCATCCCACAGCTTGTCGAAGCGCTTAAGGAGCCCGACGACGAGCTCCGCAAAAACATCACTGGTAGGAAATTCACAACTGCAGTCATTTTAAATAAAACATGATATAGCGAGCAGAGCTGATCTCAGACTGCTTGTTTTGGACTTTTTCCTTTATTAACTTATTCCTAAAATTATGCAAATCAGTTAAGTCACAATATTTGGATGCTACATCATCTTGGCAGTGGTGTCCTTGGAATTCTTCGAGCCTACAGTAGCCTTTGAAATTGATATTATTCTGCAACGTACAAATAGGAGGACACTTTTACGAGAATCCACAGATTAAAAGCATTTACTGTAACTAAATTACAGTTTGAAATGTAAGAAACATTATTCTTTCTCACAATAGTGTTGTTGTTTTTTTGGTCTGTTGGCTGTTCACAGTTCGAGTCTAAATAAGTTGTTTTCAGTTAACTCCACAGCCTTCAGCACTCATACATTCTCAAAAATTCATCTGCTGTCATTCACAATTATCTGTCATCAGTGGCAGTCATGCTTTCTCATAAAATGAACTCTGATTGGAAATTGAGAAAACAGATGTTGCAACTCCAACTTCATACTGTAGTGTAGAGATTTGTAGACATTGCAGTGTGTCTGAGAGTACACAGAGTATGAGGTAGAGCTGCAGACTTTTCTACACGGTATGTGAAGAGGGGCGGTAAGGGAGTGTGAGGGAGCTGTCCGGTCCTGTGGACTCAGTATGTGCGGCCGCTCCCTTTTATAATGAGCGATGGCCTTGTCACTCTATCCTTTGAGAGGTTACACCTTAATTTGTATCTTTTGGGTTGCTAAATAAACTCATGTCGGTGTGAAAGTGAAAACTAACAGAGCAGCTCTACCTGTATGCCTTTTTCTGGGCAGTCTGCCAAAATGTGACACACAGGGTCTTATAGTGTCAAATAATGTTTTATATTTACTGCCATTTGAGTTTTCTTTCATAGGTTTTGAAAGGAATTTATATGTCCAAGTTTAACATTTTGTGAAATACACTTATTTGCTTTCTCGCAGAGAGTTCGAAAAGAAGATCCATACCATGTGTGAGAGTGGTTTCAATCTTCTCATCTAACTGTCGGCAAGAAAGCGACTAAGCCTATTTCCCAAAATGTTGAACTATTTCTATAAAACTGAGGTTACTGTAAAACATGAAAATTGAAGTAAAAATTTCAAAAAGTCCAGACATCATGGTTGCGAAATAAAACATTAAAGAAGCTGCAGCAATATGCAAAATAAAGCATAAATGCCTTTTTGCTGACCTCTCCCCTGGTGTACATGTGTGCAGGTATCCTGTGGAACCTTTCATCTAAAGACAACCTGAAGGAGAAACTGGCCAAGGAGACACTTCCTGAGCTGACTGACAAGATCCTGATCCCTCTGTCAGGCGGCGGAGAGTCTGAGGCCCGCCAGCAGACGCCCTCTGAGGCCCGCCAGCAGACGCCCTCTGAGGCAGACATCTTCTACAACACCACAGGATGCCTCAGGTGCACCTCGCTTATCTGTGTCTTCTCTCTGTGGTTGCAGCATGCTCCTTCGTTAAAATATATCTCTTCCTGGTTCACCGTGCATGCCTTTTCTCCCATGACCTCATTTGCTTTTGGGGGAACTTGTTCTGGCAGGACTCTCCAACACACGTGGCAGCTCACAGCTACTGGAGCTTTCATCACACCCATTAATGTTGTTTCACAAAATACTTCAGCCTCCAGTTGCTTTGGCTCTGTTTATGTGCACCCTTGAGGTTTTTTTATCTCCATATTTATTGTCATTTGGGGGATATTTGCAATGCTCCCTGCATGATATTTATCATGCTGCACAGTGCCAGGAGTGGAAACTCACTCCCAAGCCAAGCTGTACTGCCATCTGTAGTAAAAGTAATCACATGCATGGTTGCTGACTGAATTTCACCTGAAATAGCTCTCTGACCCCTCAATTGCTCTTTGTGTGCTCAGGAATATGAGCTCTGTGAACGAGAAGACCCGCCAGCTGATGAGAGAAACATGTGGACTGGTGGACTCTTTAGTGGGGTACATCAAGACCTCCCTTGAGGAAAACAAGGCAGAAGACAAGGTGAGACGAGACGTGAGGGAGCTGAATCTAAGCTGCTGTTTCTGTTCAACCCAAGGCTTGTGTATTCATTTGCCTCTGCGTGTGCATTTATTCTTAAGGGGGTGGAAAATGCCGTTTGTGTCTTGAGGAACCTCTCCTACCAGCTCTACAGTGAGATGCCTCCATCTGCTATGATGCGCCTGGAAGGACCAACCAGAGGTCAGGACTCAGGAAAGGGCGACGCCATTGGTTGCTTTACACCTCAGAGCCGGAAAGCCAAAAATGTACGCACACGTAAGATTTACCCCTCAGCATTTTGTGCGCACGGACCGGATTCATCCGTTTCAACAATGTCTTCTTGTGTCTTCCTTCCCCCCGACAGAGCAAGAACCAGGATCTCTCCACTTTCACCGAGGTGGCTCGGGTGCCAAAGGGCGTGGAGTGGCTGTGGCACCCACAGATAGTGGGGGTGTACAACCGTGTGCTGCATAAGTGTGAGATCAACTCCACCACCCGCGAGGCAGCTGCCGGAGCGCTGCAGAACATCACAGCTGGAGACAAGAGGGTAAGCAACATATTCATCAGCATTCAAATGCAACAATCTTAAGTTTATATGTAAGTAGCATATGTTGATATGCCCCATACAGCATTTCAATGGTCTCTCTCTCTCTCTCTCTTTGTCCTGCAGTGGGCGTCAGTGCTGAGCCGGGTGGCTCTGGAGCAGGAGCGCATGCTGCCGGTGCTGCTGGACCTCCTGCGTACCAGCAATGACCTGGAGCTGCGTTCTCTCACAGGCTTCCTCCGAAATCTGTCCCGCCATTCCAGGGATAAGAATGACATGGGTCAGTCTTTCTTTTTCTTATCGATAATGCAATGCCTCTGAGTTACTTGTTAACACGAATAACCAATTTACAGTCGTAAAATGTGTTGTTTTATCACATTTGAGACAAACTCCAGTAATTGGTGCGTTGTGAGGTGACACTCTTCTCACCGGTGTTGCGTATCAGTGTAAATGTTGAAGCGTCTATGCCGCTGAATTTAGCATTTTAAATATTTTACTTTGAAAAGCATTCACCTGACTGTATGTGGTTTGAAATGTCCTTCTTTGAAAGTTTCTTTTGTTAGGTCATTTTAAGTTTAAGTGCAAATTCAAAACTTGATTGTAGGTATTTCTTTTACAGGGTTTAGAAATTTAGATCAAATAAGTCACATTCGGATTGAATGATTCAAGTCAATAAAATCCGGTTGCTCAAACTCGTTCAGGTAAATTTAAGGTAAAATTCAAACTTGAACATCTGGTACACCCAGGGTAAGCAAATAAAGCCTGAATGGAATCAATCAATTTAATATTTTTAAAAGTGTAAAACAAAACAATATGGAAAATCTCTCATGTGAAATAACCAAACTGATTGAACTTGCAGGATCCCATTGCTAACAAGTTTTATTTGATTGTAAAAAATAAGTTTTAAACATATCAATCCTAACAAGACTTATTGGGTTTTTTCAGCCACAAAGGTGGTGAACAACCTGGTGAGCAAGCTGCCTGACGATGGAAACAAGAAGGAGCCCTCCAGCGAGGTGGTGGTCAACATCTGTGGTGTTCTCAATAACTTGGTGACCAGCAGCACTTTAGCTGCAAGAGAAATCACCTTCTTTGATGGCCTGCCAAAACTGGTCGGCATCAAGAACTCACATGACAGCAGGTGAGTGGTTTGTGATTAAATGCACTTCATGTTAAAGGTGTACTTAGCCTGATACATACATTTGCATAACATTTAATATTGAATGTTTCACATAATATTGCAGCCTATCTTCTCACACAAGGTTCTTCATACCGAGCGCTAACCCTGGATGTATCTGCTTTTTTTTTCTAGCTCTGGAAAGATAAAAGCAGCCAAAGCAGCGGCCACAGTTCTCAGCAATATGTTCCAGTACAAGAAATTGCACAAAAACTACAAAGAGGTAAGAGACTTAAAAGGAGCTCTGCATGATTGATGACAGAGTAGCCAAAAAACTAAACAAATCAATAATATATCAAAGATAATGCGTCAGTTTTGAAAATGATTTCTTCTAATTGTCTATCGCGAGTTTGAGCAGAGCTTTTAAGTGTCAATCACATCCATTCAGATGCCTTAAAAAGGATCAAATTATGTGGCCCGGATAGCTCAGTTGGTAGAGCAGGCGCACATATATAGAGGATCAATCAATCAATCAATTAATCAATCAAACTTTATTTGTATAGCACTTTAAAACAACCAACGTTGACCAAAGTGCTGTACAGAAGAATAAATAAAGACAAAGTACATAACTCACACAGGCGTAATATACAAACCAAATGTGGTCTCGCACATTATGGTGCTTTTTAATTCAGCATAAAATATATAAAGAAAACACACCAAAGTAAAACATGAGCAACTTAATTTGCGCACATTATTTTTTGACGACAATGCCCTCAGTTCAGTACAAAACAATCTCTTTTTCCTGAGTCTACTGTCCTTTAACATAGCAAGAACAACAAGTTTGATTTTGTATGTTGACTGCCACACGAAAGCCAAAGCTCTCTCTTCATGGAGCCCCACCCTCATTCTTATAGTATCTGCAGCTGTGTGCGTGTGCGTGTGTGCACGTGCGTGCATGTGTGTGTGCGTGTGTGTGACCGAGGACATTCCTCTCTCAAAAATCCCCTCCTTCGCTGGGAGGCGCATGTTTAAAACCCATATAAGTCTGACAGTTCCCACTGCTGCTCTTTCACCACCCCCACCCACTCAGGTGTGTCCTCGTCTTGGGCAGGACCTGTAGATTTACTGCCTTTTGCAGATCACGACTTGCCCCTCCTAAGGGTGCAGTGTTCATCTTATTTCCTAACAAGTCCCAACAGAACAAAAAAATGCATTAATGCTCGTCTTACATACGGTTTGAAATTTCATCCTCAGTAACCACCGCTACAAAAAGTACAAAAAAAGGTTCACCTGCCTGTCTCTCTCCCCTTTCATGTCTTCAGCTGTCCTGTCAAATAAAGGCCTAAAAATTCCCAACAACAATAATAATCTTTGTTTCTATCTTGTTTGTTTCTTTGTGTTACAGAAAGGGTTTGCAAGAACAGATTTTGCAGACATGTCGATCTAAAACCAAAAGCCACACGGTTAACTTGTACAACAGTGATCAGGCCTGCACTCCACCAGCCAGTTCCCTGTGGAATAAAAATAGACTGTTTGTTTATACTATTCAAAGATAACATAAGTTCAGTTTTTATCTGCCAAACTTTGTGATGAGAACATGGACACACAAGTAACGGAGGATCGACCCGATGGAAAAGGACTTGCTGTGTAGTTTTGAAACTCAATGGACGGTTAAAGAAATGTGGATCCGGAGCGATGGACTATTGATGGACTCGGATAGAAATGTGTGCACCTAAACCATTTAATCTCTTTGTTTGAACACTGTATGTTTTATTGTGGAATCAGGGATTCTTTTCTTTCAGAGCGACATGCATTCAGATGAAAATGCAGCTGTTTGTGTTTCTGCCGTTTGACA